>CAWUFW010006864.1:0-600000 GCA_963921515.1 Calotriton arnoldi
TTGGAACAATGTGTCAGACAACAGTGGCCCCGATACTGGGGATCCTGTCTACCTGGACTTTCTATTCATCTAGGAACTTGGGATTGCAAGATTCATGTACAGCACAATCCATCCTATGCACTATTATCACAATAAACACACTAATACACCATACTTGCCTCTGTCGTGATTCCAACGTGGGTGCTGTTATGGGGATGATGAACTGCAAAATTACACAGTGTATGCGAACTGCAACAGCAAGGACAACACAGGCATGTGAGTACAGGCAACGTGACACATATGAGGGAGACACACCACCAGGGCTACACAACACATACACACCTAGGCCATCTGACTCATTGCCTACACTGATGTTGCCAGGGAAGACGGTGCAATGCACAGACACCACACCCATTCCCAGTTGTAGTCAAGTAGCCCACAGGTGCAGTAAGCAAATGGCAGTCAAATGTGTGACCACAGACAACGCACATCACTAAGTGAAGCACAGGTTTATTACACAGTAGCAACATGCCGTAACCACTACAGATGCAAGGTAACCCCACCTGGTAGCGGGCACACAGTCAACAACTGTAGACGGAAGGAAGTCCATGGGTGTGGCGCACATCACCTGTAGGGACACAACAGCTACCAGCCTGGATGTGCAATCACGTCGTCGGTGGACACAGTTGACCAAACGAATCTGAAAGTACCCTGTGAAGGACAGAAATGACACACAGTCAAAAGCAATGCAGTACAGGACAGAACAGCAAAACTCATGCACAATACATGTTACAAGATACCCACCCAGAACCAAGTTAGCATGTCAACACTGTTGGGGAGTACAGCCCACCTGTCACCACACATCGCAACACACATCCTGTCAAGTAGCCCATGGACACACTCCAACAGCACCAGAGCACCACCCACACATCATGCCAACTCACATCATTCACATGACACCTCAGGATACTCACATTCAGCTAAAGAAGTTGGTGATGAGCTGTGTGCGGACATCACCATCACCATCATCATCATCATCGTCACTGGCATCGTGGTCCAGGCCAGGATCCTCCACAGGTGGCGGATGTTGGTCATCGTCATCCTGGATGAGAGGCAACTCCTTCCGCACTGCCAGGTTGTGGAGCATGCAGCAGACGATGATAATCTTGCACACTTTCGCAGGGGCATATGGGAGGGACCCTCCGGTCTTGTCCAGGCAGCGGAAGTGGCTCTTCAGGAGACCAAAGGTCCGCTCAATCACTCTCCTGGTCCGACCATGTGCCTCATTGTAGCGCATCTGGGCAGGTGTCACAGGGTTCCTGAGGGGTGTCAGCAACCACGGCATGTTGGGGTATCCCGAGTCACCTACGGACAGACAAGTGCACATCAGCTGACTTGGAAAAGTGGGCGGAATACTACAGATCAGATCACACACAATGGCACAAAGTCAGTACACACCGACAAGCCAGGCACGCTGGTTCTGCATCTGTGCCATCAACCTGGGGATGCGACTACTCCTCATCACAAAGGCATCGTGTGCTGAACCAGGGAAACGGGCACACACGTGTGTGATGGTCATGTCTGCAAGACACACCACCAGTGCATTGACCGAGTGGTAGTGCTTGCGGTTCCTGTAGGCCTGCTCCTGGGCCTGTGGTGGTACCAAAGCCACATGTGTCCCATCAATGGAGCCAATGACATGCGGCATCCTCCCCAGGGCATAAAAGTCACTCTTCACGTCAGTGAGTCGTCGCAGTCTAGGGAAATAGATGTACCGGTTCAGGAAGAGCAACATTGCCGCCAAAACATCGCGGAGCACACGGCTGAACATGGTCTGTGACATCCCACCAGCAGACGCCACAGTATGTTGGAAGGTACCGGTGGCAAAGAAGTGTAGGGCTGCCATCACCTTCACCTTGGGGGTCAGCGCTGTAGGATACGGCCGGCCAGGCTGCAAATGTGGGGACAACTGCACTGCCAAATCCTCAATCAGCTGCCTGGTGAAGCGGTACCGTCGGATGCTGTCCCGTTCCACCATCGTTGCCAGGTCTGGGAATGGCCGATGGACAGCAGGAGCCCTGCAGTGCAGAGGAGAAGTAAGCAAGATCGTCAGTCACCCCACATATGCGGCATTGAACACACTCAAGATCCCAACATACATCATCATGAGGCACAACTACATGAAGTGTGCAGTACCGGAACGACATTTATGGTACATACATGGCCAACATCTGTCAACACGGTCCTACAGGTGGCATCAATTTGTCCCAGGTTGGCCCATTGGATATCATGATGCTGTGTCACAGTCACCCCCCAGTGACATGTGAGGACAGATGTGCCCCAGGCACCACAGCTCAACGACAGGCACATTCCCAGGGACCCTGTAATGCCACATGGACACTGGCATCACCTGGAGTATCATGTGTACACCACAACAAAACAAACATGACCCCCACAGGTAGTGGCCACACTTGCCATGGCAGGAGAGCCATGGACGTCTGTGACACACACGCACAACATCAGAGTCCATGCACACACAACGTGGATGTGGAGACTGTCTCCCATTGTGCACATGAAATCAGAGACATTGTAAACACTACATGCACAAAGACTGTGGAGGGCCATCACTATTGTGCCACTGGGACACCCTGGCTCAAACATACCGTCCCACATGGGACTCACGGGGTATGTGACATGACATACACAAACACCACTGTGAAATGTGACCATGGCACATGCACAGATATGAACAGTTGCACATCACAGTGGTCACGTACACGTAACACCCAGGATCCTGTCCCCATTAACACGTGCACAGCCTGGGGGTGGCTGCCCACAGGTGACACCCACAGGACAACATGTACACCAACATACACACAATAGGAAATGCAGCCTTACATGCCTTATGATAAGGTTTGGACAGGCTGTCGTGATGTAGGTGTGCCCCTCACTCCCTGGGAGCTATCTGTGGCTGGCATATGTCCATCTGAGACAGGCATGCTGACATATGCCAGTCACATGTACAGTGATGCGTTGTACTGCAATGGACCGATCGGTGCCTCCGGCCGGCCCATTGCATTCAATGTGTGCGGGTACGCGTTGTACCCCTGTGCGCGTTGAACAGCAATGGACCGATCGGTGCCTCCGGCCGGCCCATTGCATTCAATGTGTGCGGGTACGCGTTGTACCCCTGTGCGCGTTGAACAGCAATGGACCGATCGGTGCCTCCGGCCGGCCCATTGCATTCAATGTGTGCGGGTACGCGTTGTACCCCTGTGCGCGTTGAACAGCAATGGACCGATCGGTGCCTCCGGCCGGCCCATTGCATTCAATGTGTGCGGGTACGCGTTGTACCCCTGTGCGCGTTGAACAGCAATGGACCGATCGGTGCCTCCGGCCGGCCCATTGCATTCAATGTGTGCGGGTACGCGTTGTACCCCTGTGCGCGTTGTACTGCAATGGACCGATCGGTGCCTCCGGCCTGCCCATTGCATTCAATGTGTGCGGGTACGCGTTGTACCCCTGTGCGCGTTGAACAGCAATGGACCGATCGGTGCGCACCCATTGACAATGGGCTTGCCTGGCAACGGACGCGTTTTTGAATATTCGAACGAGTCGGTTGCTGGAAATTCAGTTGGTCACCCACAACAATGTTGCAAAATAATGTCATGAAGTTGAAGATTTGAAAGATGCTGTGGGCGTGTTTTGGTGCTGCTATTCCATGGATTGGCCAGATTCAGAAGATGCAAACGACTTGGACCTATCACTTTGGACACAAGGGACAGTATCTGCCTCTCCAGCACATATATATTGCTGCATGTTCCCCTGAGAGCCCACTTGCCTGCACTACATGCTCCAGGACGACATCTGCCACTGCACTGCTGCTGTCTCTGCCCCTCTGGACCCTGCAATGGCACGTACTGTGGAGAGAGCCCCAGCCTTCAGCCTTGAAGAGAACCAGGCCCTGCTGGACAGCCTACTTCCACAGTACAGCAAGCTGTATGGGACACCAGGGGAGCAGGTGAGTGTTCTGTGCACTGCCTTTCTGAATGTGCATTTTGTCTGACTAGCAAGGCTGAGAGTCAGCACACCACTGGCTAGCAGGCTCACTGAGTAGTTGTCACCCCCATAGTGTGTAGTGACTTGCACTGGACAGGTATGGTGCAGTGACAGTGCTTCTGAACAGGGTTTTACTCCCCATGCTATGATACCATGTAGTGACTTCTGGAAAACTGTCCATGGGCAGCCGAGCACTGCCTGGGTACACCATGTGCCCCTGTGATTGCGACATGTATATGCAACTGTGTCATGCACGGATATGTTGCATGTGTAGTAATGTCCTTATCACTTTGTCATCCTGACAGGCTTCTGCCCATCGGAAGCATGAGATCTGGAAGGACATCGTCCGGGCTGTCCGGTCCGTGGGGGTCTACCAGCGCCGGATCCGCAACTGCCAAAAGAGGTGGCAGGACCTTCGGGGCTGGACCCGGAGGATTGCACGGGTCCAGCTGAAGCTGTCGCCTCCTCGCAGGAGGGGCGGAACACGGACCCTGACCCCCACATGCTCAGGATCCTGGCGGTGGTCTTTCCAGACCTGGATGGGCAGCTGAAGGCCAGAGAGCAGCAAGGAGGGGGTGAGTCAAAGACTGCACTGTGTACTCTGTCTAACACGTTATGTGCCCTCCTTGGGCCAGGTTGAACTGCCACAGTACAGCAGTCATGTTGTCCAGGAGCCATGTCCCTCTATTGTGCACTGCCCACTCCTCATCTGATACCCAGGTGTGGCCCTTACATGCAGGGAATTCTGTCACTTAGGACTGTGTCCTTGCAGTTTGCTTGACTCAAGGTGGGAGACAGCATCTGTTTCCCTGACTCTGTGGTGGGCATCATGGGTGGGTCCATTGCTTACACAATGCCTGTATTCTGACATGTAGGGTAGTGTCACAGGTCTCCCATATGTCCAATAGGTATGACCTGGACAGATGAGGGTTAAGAGGATGTGTTGTGGGGGGGATGTACATGTGCACTTGTGCAGCTCCAGGACTTGCATTCCCCATGACCTACTATTGTGACACAGTGCAGAGTGTTGTTGTCTGGCTGCAAAGTCATACATCACTGAGACAGTGATGTATGACTTTGCAGTCATGCCTCCGCCATGGCATGTGTCTACTGATTGGTGATCCTGCAGGGGAGTGACATGTGCTACATGCACACCATAGTGGCGCTGGCTATCAGGACATGGGTGCATCATGGTGTCTGTCGCTGGTATGCATCACATGCATTTCCTATTTGACTCTGGGCATCCCTTACATCCGTAAACCTGTACTGACTCAGTGGCAAGAGCTGTGATGTGTCCACACCGTGTCCTCTGCACTGTCCAACTACTGTGTACTTGGTGCATGTGTCAACACTGGGGTGTTGCAATCCAACAGACACCAGACAGATGGGTGCAAGGCCATGTGGGATGTGAGTGCCATGCTTGGCATCAGACTGACAATTGACTTCTCCTGTTCAATTAGTGCACTTTTAGCAATGTACAACTAATGATGCCAGGGCTTGCTCTGGGATGTGCTGTGCTCACAGTGGTGTGTGCGTTATGTGCAGGTGACTGATGTCTGTCTGTTTCCCCATTGTTTGCAGATACATCCACGGCCACGGAAGGGGACAGCTCCACGGACCAGGAGGAGCCGGAGAGCCAGACTGGGTCAGCAGCCGAGGAGTGGTCGGAGGGACCCAGTGGCACGGAGGGCGAGGGAGCCACACCGAGGAGTCCTCAGCAGCATCCACCTCAGCTGAGGACCAGAGCAACTCGGAGGATGACTCCCTTGTGGAGGCGGGTGTCAGCAGCCACCACACCCCAGCTAGTGTTGCTGTCCCCGCCACCACCAGCACCACCACCGCCCTCCCATCGGCTCCCATTCCCCAGGTCCGTGGAGGCTCCCATGTCCGGGAGCGTGTCTCCTTTGGGCCAGGCACCGCACCCCCTGCCCCTGTGTCCCCTGCTGCCCTGAGTGAGGAGTCTGTGTACCTCCTTCGCCAGCTCCATGTAGGGCAGACAGCCATGCTGAGTGTCCTCCATGCGCACACCGCGCTGTTGACTCAGCTGGTGTCGTTCATGGAGGGCATCTCATCGGGCATGTCTGACCTACAGAGGGGCAATAGGTCCATGGACTCCTCCCTGACGGCAGCAGTGTCCCTCCTCAAACGGTCCCTCACCCTCCTGCCTCTGCTCCATCCACACTCCCCAGCACCTTACCCATCCCAGGCACACACACACTGGCACACACCAGCACACACACATCCAGCACACTGACACACACGCCAATGACAAAACGCACACGCAAGCACATTCAGGGGACTGAAGCCAGACTCACAGGGGATGGGGCCCTGGAACACACACACGCATCCACATGCACTGCGCAGTCCTCAGTTCCCTCTCCCTCCAAAGCACCCTCCCTTGCCTCACCTGCAACCCCAAAGTCACAGCAGCTCTTCCTCTGTGACCTCGGCCTCTTCCCCACCGATGAAGCTGCTCCAGCATCCCGGGGGAAGAGGAAGCCCACCCACACGGAGCAGAGTGCCCCTCGCCCCCGGACACCCTCCCCCAGGCGCAGACGGACTGAGGCCCCCACCCGCAAGTCCCCCCGGAGTGCTAAGAGCAAGACCCCGCCACCGCCCTGCAGCTCAGGCACAAGGTCTCCGTCCTCCATCCCTCAGGCCCCCACTGCACAGGTGCCCCCACCACACCCTGCCCCAGGTTCCCCCACCCACAGATATACCATCCCCAAGATGCTCCGGCCTTCTCCCCCTGCCACTTGCTCTCCCAGCACCACACCCCCGCTGCGCTTGTCTGTGCCACTGATGTGGTGAGGGTGTCCTCCCCCTCTGTCCAACCCACCTTGCCTGTTCCCCATTCTCCTCCCCTGGAGGTAGGCACTGCAGTGGAGTCCACTACCGCCCTGTCTGACTTGGGCACTGCAGTGGCGGACCTGTCCACCCCATCTGCAGGGTCCACTGCAGTTGTGCCGGCACCCACGACATCTGTGTCATGCCCCCCAGTTGTGCCGGCACACACCATGTCAGACACCTCCACTGCAGTTGTCAGTGGCTCTCCAGCACCCACCACCCCTTCCCTGACTCCCCCTGGTGAGCCCTGATCCTGTCCCTGCGGTGCCTGGCCTGCCCCCGGTTGCCCCTCCTAGTGGATTGTCCCTGGTATTGTGCAGGCATGCGTAGGGTGACATCTGCCAGTGTCACCCTGTTTGAACTTTGACAATGGACTGGCCATTGGCCTTTGCTCTTTTTCAGGACTTCGTTTGGCCTCAACACATATGCTGAATAAAGCAACTTTCTTTTCTCTAGTGCTCATGCTTCAGATGTACATGTTGTTGGTGCAGCTAACCATGCCCTTGCTGCAGTGATGGTGATATCTGGTCTCATGATTATGAAGTGTTACTGTGCAGGAACCCATGTGGTCCAGGGGGAATGTGTCCTATCATGTGGTGTATCCATGTCATCAATAGCAGCATCTGAGGGTGTCATGTGTTCAGTATTTGGCAATGGGTTTCCTACTTACATTGGCAATTTCACATCTGTGGCTTCCACCCCTGCACATCTGTTGTGCCTGCCATCGTTGCTTTTGTCTACTTCCCTGACCGTGTTGCCATCTCCAGTGGACATGCAGGTTTGGGCATCAATGGGGAGGGACTCATCCGTGTAGTCAGTGCAACATTGCTATACAAGTGTGTTGGATCTGTGCTGATGATTCCGTTGGCACATCCATGACCAGGCTGATGTGATGGGAGCCCTCAATTGGTGCTAATTGTTGATTGTGTGACCAAGTGCTCAGCTGACATGATGGGGCCCTACTGAGGCAACATATGGCACAGCTTTCCTCACACAGGAGTGGAGTCCCCTCATGGCAGTGTGTACACGTGTGACATTGCCTGCGCCCAAGGTGTGTGTTGTATGTGCATGTCTGTGTGTTCACTTCCATTCATCTGCGCATGCTGTGATCCCTAGTGTTGTACCTGTTTGTGATGCTTGCTGACTTGAGCTATGTTCCCCCAAAGTCTTCTCCCTGTGTTCTCTGTGATGTGGGTGCATGGCACATTACTGGTCATCAGGGTGTCACCCATAGGTGTGTTTGCTGTCAGGGCAGAGTTTGTGTGCTGACGCAGATGGGTCACAGTCAGGTTTCCCTTTGGCACTTGTTGTTTGCCCCTGTCATGTGATTTCCAGTTTGTGTTATCTTTCAGTGATTGTGACACGTTGTGTGTGTGACTGCTGGCACTCCTTAGGGTCCGGGCTGCAATGTTGGTTGTTGTCTATGTGTGTTCTTTGTGGGTGACCTTGGCTTCTTCATTGGTGTGTGACTGTGGCTGGGATCCCATTTGTCGGTGTGGTATTGCCGTCATGTCCATGTACAGCGTAGTGTGCAGTGTGTCAGACATTCAGGAGTCTTGTTGAGTGTCCATGTGTGATGTGTTTCTACACCTTGGTTCCCACCCACCACCCTGGAATAGTAATGGGTGCATGTGCAATGTCACCAGTGCATGTGTACTTCACTGCTGCACATTGTTGGAGGTCGAGGGGTGTGGTCTTGAGTGTGTGCAGATGAGAGTTGTTGCCCGGCTAGTCCCCTGCCTCCATGTTGGCCTTGGCTTACTGGCCATGCTGATTGATTTGTGCTTGTGTAGGTGTGATGGTAGTTAGTTGCTCAGGACACCTGACTGTGGTTCACAGTGTGAACGACATTTAGCTTTGTCATCACAGTGGTATTTTTCTTCAGCCCAGGGTCACCACATTGTGGGGGCCCTGGGGGTGGTGCTGTGGTGTGTCTGTGACTTGCTGTGTCAGTTGTTGTTCCTACGTGCCTGTGTGACATGTGTGTTTTGTGCTCCCTCTCACCTGTCAATGCCTGCTTGCCCACATAGGGGATTTGGATCCATGAGTTACCTTAGTGTGGCAGTGTATGCACATCTGTATGATTGGTATTCAGCTCTCCTCATGTGTTGTGTTGTTGCCTGGGGACACTGGCACCCCCACCCCTCACCTGCTGTGTATGATGACAGTGTTGGTCTGCCTGTTAGTGTTTGTGCATCTGCACCACTGCATTGGCATATCTTGGGTGTGCCATTGGCTGTATGTTGTTTGGTGTGTTTCCCCTGCTGTCCCTGGGACTCCTAGGTCATCGGTCAGCACAGTGATCATGGTTTGTGTGTCCCATTGCTGCCATGGTATGGTATCTGTTCACCTCACATCTGCTGTCTCCACAGGGTATCTGCATTTGTGTGCCCATTGGTGCAAATATGTGGTTCTGCATTCTGATGGTCACTTCTGTCATTGTGTCATTGATGACTGTTGACGGTCTCAGCCACCATGGGTGTTGTTTGTCTGCACATGGCCAAAGGAATGTTTCATTTGCACTGCAGTATTTGGCTCCCCCAATTTATGTTGCAATGGGACACATACACTACTTTGCCACAGATGAGTTTTTGGTTCTGTGACCAGGAATGATCCATGCAGTTTGGCAGTTGCAGCTCTTTCTTTGTCAACAATTACCTTTTGGTCACTGTGATGATGAGGGTGTAGACCCCATTGCCACAATGGTCAAAATGTGCTTCAGCTATGGACCCCACACTTGCCTTTTGGTCACTGTGATGATGGGGGTTTAGACCCCATTGCCACAATGGTCAAACTGTGCTTCAGCTATGGACCCCACACTTACCTTTTGGTCACTGTGATGATGGGGGTTTAGGCCCCATTGCCACAATGGTCAAAATGTGCTTCAGCTATGGACCCCACACTTGCCTTTTGGTCACTGTGATGATGGGGGTTTAGACCCCATTGCCACAATGGTCAAAATGTGCTTCAGCTATGGACCCCACACTTACCTTTTGGTCACTGTGATGATGGGGGTTTAGGCCCCATTGCCACAATGGTCAAAATGTGCTTCAGCTATGGACCCCACACTTGCCTTTTGGTCACTGTGATGATGGGGTTTAGACCCCATTGCCACAATGGTCAAAATGTGCTTCAGCTATGGACCCCACACTTACCTTTTGGTCACTGTGATGATGGGGGTTTAGGCCCCATTGCCACAATGGTCAAAATGTGCTTCAGCTATGGACCCCACACTTGCCTTTTGGTCACTGTGATGATGGGGGTTTAGGCCCCATTGCCACAATGGTCATGGGCTGCTTGCATTGTGGGTGCCACACACATATATGTGTGGCACATGTGCTAGGGGGTCACATTGTATGTTCAATGTCATGTTCGGTGTTGTAGGCATTTGACACAGCCTGCTCACACGCTTGTCATGGTGGTGGGGGGATGTCTTAATCTTGCATTCCCTAGGTTGTGGTGTGCTTGTTGTGTCATGCATTGTCCATCCTATGAGTGGGGGTGGTAGTAGTGGTAGGCATCCAGCCCCCCTGGCTAAGGGTGGTAGTAGTGGTGGGCATCCTGCCCCCTGGCTAAGGGTGGTAGTAGTGGTAGGCATCCTGCCCCCCTGGTTGAGGGTGGTAGTAGTGGTAGGCATCCAGCCCCCGTGGCTAAGGGTGGTAGTAGTGGTGGGCATCCTGCCCCCCTGGTTGAGGGTGGTAGTAGTGGTAGGCATCCAGCCCCCTGGCTAAGGGTGGTAGTAGTGGTGGGCATCCTGCCCCCTGGTTGAGGGTGGTAGTAGTGGTAGGCATCCAGCCCCCTGGCTAAGGGTGGTAGTAGTGGTGGGCATCCTGCCCCCCTGGGTGAGGGTGGTAGTAGTGGTAGGCATCCTGCCCCCTGGCTAAGGGTGGTAGTAGTGGTGGGCATCCTGCCCCCCTGGTTGAGGGTGGTAGTAGTGGTAGGCATCCAGCCCCCTGGCTAAGGGTGGTAGTAGTGGTGGGCATCCTGCCCCCCTGGGTGAGGGTGGTAGTAGTGGTAGGCATCCTGCCCCCTGGGTGGGGGTGGTAGTAGTGGTAGGCATCCAGCCCCCTGGCTAAGGGTGGTGGTAGGCATCCAGCCCCCCTGGCTAAGGGTGGTAGTAGTGGTGGGCATCCTGCCCCCCTGGGTGAGGGTGGTAGTAGTGGTAGGCATCCTGCCCCCTGGCTAAGGGTGGTAGTAGTGGTGGGCATCCAGCCCCCCTGGCTAAGGGTGGTGGTAGGCATCCAGCCCCCCTGGCTAAGGGTGGTAGTAGTGGTGGGCATCCTGCCCCCTGGGTGAGGGTGGTAGTAGTGGTGGGCATCCTGCCCCCTGGGTGAGGGTGGTAGTAGTGGTGGGCATCCTGCCCCCCTGGTTGAGGGTGGTAGTAGTGGTAGGCATCCAGCCCCCTGGCTAAGGGTGGTAGTAGTGGTGGGCATCCTGCCCCCTGGTTGAGGGTGGTAGTAGTGGTAGGCATCCAGCCCCCTGGCTAAGGGTGGTAGTAGTGGTGGGCATCCTGCCCCCCTGGGTGAGGGTGGTAGTAGTGGTAGGCATCCTGCCCCCTGGCTAAGGGTGGTAGTAGTGGTGGGCATCCTGCCCCCCTGGTTGAGGGTGGTAGTAGTGGTAGGCATCCAGCCCCCTGGCTAAGGGTGGTAGTAGTGGTGGGCATCCTGCCCCCCTGGGTGAGGGTGGTAGTAGTGGTAGGCATCCTGCCCCCCTGGTTGAGGGTGGTAGTAGTGGTAGGCATCCTGCCCCCCTGGGTGAGGGTGGTAGTAGTGGTAGGCATCCTGCCCCCTGGGTGGGGGTGGTAGTAGTGGTAGGCATCCAGCCCCCCTGGCTAAGGGTGGTGGTAGGCATCCAGCCCCCTGGCTAAGGGTGGTAGTAGTGGTGGGCATCCTGCCCCCCTGGGTGAGGGTGGTAGTAGTGGTAGGCATCCTGCCCCCTGGCTAAGGGTGGTAGTAGTGGTGGGCATCCAGCCCCCCTGGCTAAGGGTGGTGGTAGGCATCCAGCCCCCCTGGCTAAGGGTGGTAGTAGTGGTGGGCATCCTGCCCCCCTGGGTGAGGGTGGTAGTAGTGGTGGGCATCCTGCCCCCCTGGGTGAGGGTGGTAGTAGTGGTGGGCATCCTGCCCCCCTGGTTGAGGGTGGTAGTAGTGGTAGGCATCCAGCCCCCTGGCTAAGGGTGGTAGTAGTGGTGGGCATCCTGCCCCCTGGTTGAGGGTGGTAGTAGTGGTAGGCATCCAGCCCCCTGGCTAAGGGTGGTAGTAGTGGTGGGCATCCTGCCCCCCTGGGTGAGGGTGGTAGTAGTGGTAGGCATCCTGCCCCCTGGCTAAGGGTGGTAGTAGTGGTGGGCATCCTGCCCCCCTGGTTGAGGGTGGTAGTAGTGGTAGGCATTCAGCCCCCTGGCTAAGGGTGGTAGTAGTGGTGGGCATCCTGCCCCCCTGGGTGAGGGTGGTAGTAGTGGTAGGCATCCTGCCCCCTGGGTGGGGGTGGTAGTAGTGGTAGGCATCCAGCCCCCCTGGCTAAGGGTGGTGGTAGGCATCCAGCCCCCCTGGCTAAGGGTGGTAGTAGTGGTGGGCATCCTGCCCCCTGGGTGAGGGTGGTAGTAGTGGTGGGCATCCAGCCCCCTGGCTAAGGGTGGTGGTAGGCATCCAGCCCCCCTGGCTAAGGGTGGTAGTAGTGGTGGGCATCCTGCCCCCTGGGTGAGGGTGGTAGTAGTGGTAGGCATCCTGCCCCCCTGGTTGAGGGTGGTAGTAGTGGTAGGCATCCTGCCCCCTGGTTGAGGGTGGTAGTAGTGGTAGGCATCCTGCCCCCCTGGTTGAGGGTGGTTGTGGTGGTTGGCATCCAGCCCCCTGGGTTGGGGTGGTGGCGCGCATTCAGGCCCCTGTGTGCATATGTGGCATTGGTGATGGGCATCCCGCCCCTATGGTGCTGCTGTTGCTGGTGTAAGTATATTCAGATTCCCAGTGTATGTGTGTGATGTGTCGTGTACGTGTTGTATGTGTTTTGTGGTTGGTGTCTGACTTACCTTCTGCGCCGTACGCGTCCGTGCCTGTTCCGGTAGTAGATGTAGAATATTGGTATGATCGGGACGAAGGGATTCATGGTTGGTTCGTGTCGTTCGTCCTTCTCGTTGCTTCGCGTCGTCCTCGTCGCTTGGCTTCGTCCTCGTCGCTTCGCGTCGTCCTCGTCGGTGCTGTGTTCGTCTCGTAGCCGTGGATCGTGTTGTGGCGCGATTCGGAGCTTATGTGCGCCTCTCCCGGATGCTTTGACGTGCCGTGCGTAGCGACGGGTTCGGCGCGTACGGAAAGCGCATCGTACTTGTTCGGCCGGACGGGGCTGCATTTTCCCTTCCGTGCGACTCGATTCGGCGTTTCCGGATTCGCCTCGGTCGGAGAACAGGACCTGGTTTGGGTGAGTACGGCTCGGCCGGGATTTTTGCTGTTGTGCGCATCGTACTTGCTCGTTCGGTGTACTGTACGGATCGGTCGGGAAACTGGCTTTCGCATGGCTTTTTTCCCGACCGAATAGTATTGGGTGCGCCTCCGACCGAGATCGGAATCGGCCCCTCTGTGTTCCCCAAAGTCTCCCGATAAAAATGGTACCTCACTTGTGTGGGTAGGACTAGTGCCCTTGATAGGAAACGGCCCAAAATGCAACGTGGACACACCACATTTTTACAGTGAAAACTGACCCTTTTTTTGCAAAGTGCCTAGCTGTAGATTTTGAACCCTAGCTCTGCCGGCACCTAGGGAAACCTAGCAAATCTATAAATTTTTTAAAACTGGACACCCAGAGGAATCCACGCCAAACCTAATATATGTATTTAAAAAATGTTACCATATTTATTTACATAATTAAATATCAATTAAACAATTAATAATAATTAACAAAAAACAAATTAATTATATGTAATAAACACCCTACCCTTTACCCCTACATATACAACTGACACCTAACATATAACACAAACAATATCTTAATTACACAATGAACATTATTAATTATCAATTAAATATTTTTTATAAATTAACATTAATTAAATACTATAATTAATTTCCTGAACACCCTATAACTAAACAAAAACATCAAACTATGAAAATTTAAAAAATTATTTTGTACACAATTTACATAATTATCATTTAAATCATTAATTATAATAATAAATAATTATTAGATAATTATAATTGAATTTACATCCGACCCAATACCCCTACAAAATCCACAACCCACACCAAAATCTTATATTACAAAAAATATAATTATACAATTAACATAAATAAAGATCAATTAAATAATTCATATTAATTCAAAATTAGTTATTAATTAATTTAATTAATTAACTTCCCACCCTGTACCCCTATAAACCCCACAACCCGCTACGGTACTAACAATTACAATAAACTATTAAATTAAATTTTAAAAAGTATAAGCATTTTGCAAACTATATTAAAAAAGCATTACCAATATTTATACAAACAATTTATAACATATACAATTAAAATAAATACTAAAATACATAAAACTAATACAAAATCGATATTATTAACAATATTTTTAACCTCCATTTTAACAACATAGATATTTTTGTAATCAGTATCAACACTTTCTATATTTCTAACACCAATACTACTTACCTTAAAATCGATATTCTTGTAAACGATATTCTTGCTGACGATATTTCTGTCTGGCGATATTTCCAACTCGATATTTCTGTAGGTTGATATTAAAATTTCGATATTTCACAATCTTCTGGAAGGAGATTCTTAGCCACATTAAGAGTGTGGCGGGGTTCCCCATTCCCTCCTTCCCGGCGGTTACGCTACTAGGCTTATTCTGGAAGAAGGCCCAATCTCCCCCTGTAGCTACATGGTTTCTCCGCCTATTGCACATTTTAGCCCTTGAACTACTTACTGCCCGTATCAATCACACAGACGCTAAGTTCACTGATAATTGGCAGGCTCTAATACACTACTTTTCCAGGATCGAACACTCCAGATTGGTTCCCCCTTGGCTGCGAGCTCCACAGCTATTTGAAGATCCCATTGAACCCTACTTTAGGGGTCCTCAGCCGGAATCCCCAGGGTCACTGTCTTAGCGGAAGAGTCTCTCCCTCTCCTGGCCTGACGAGACCTTGCACCCCCGTCACACTTAGGCACTTACAACACATCTTCCCTTTCCTCCTTCCCTTTCCTTTCCCTATGAGAATTAGATTTTTTCTTTTTCCAACTAAAGCTGGTAGTATACCCATGTTAATACCAGGCTCAGATTAAGGCCCACGTTTAGGAAACAGTACATGTGCATAAGTCCATATAAACATAATCGGACACTTACTTCACAATCTAGGTGATAAGAACAGCTCTCCAAATAACCCTAGTAGTATTATTAGGTATTCCACTTTGACCCTTCATGGCAAGAGAGGAGCCTTAAAATAGCATTGCTGGGGACCACTCCGTATTGCTTCTACCTTCAGTTCAGCGTTTCTTTCATTTGCACTATTAGACTTACGATGTATGGCATTGACTTCGTCCCACAGATTATTGTTGATGTACTGTGCTGTTGATACTGGATCTTATATTTGACTTTATGTGCCCGGCCAAGAATGTATATCTTCAACCTGGTTGATTCTCTTTGACTGTTATAATTTCAATAAACAGATTTGAAATATTTTTTTTAAGTTTTTTTCAAAATCGATATTTTGTCTGAATACCCCTCCTCCCATTTTATGAGTGGGATCCGCACAATGGATGTGTGAAGATGTGGGGATGAACCATGTTTCTGTGATGAAATGGGCACCATGATTGTGATAGTTGATGAGGTTTGCGATGTCCGGTGCAAGAAGTACTGCAGAGTGAGACTGTTGATGAGAATGAGTTGGAATATGTGTTCTATAGTTTGAGGGTGTGTGGTAGTTAGCGGGACGTGTACAAGGTTGGGTCTACGTGTTGTGAGAATGCTATGTTAGTGCCTGTGTCATCTACTTCTGGGTATGATTGTGGGTATTGGCAGTATGGGGTGCAGGGTGATGCACATGATTTTATCTCACCTTGTAAGTTTCAGTGGAACAGGAGAACTGGCCCAAGGTTCGACCTAGCCCTAAGAGGCCCAACCAGGCACTGCCGTTGTCTACCTTTGCTCTTTGATGAGACCTGGGTAATTGGGTGCCATTGTGACTGAAGTAGGGAGAAGGCAGGAAATGATGTCACTTCCTGTGCAGATGAATGATGAGAAATACTGTGGCATCACTTCCCTTGCAGATGGATGATGGGAAAAGAAGTCTGTAAGCCTGGCTTCATTTTTTAAAGACAGGTTGGGAGAAACAAGTGATCTCACTTCCCGAGCAGATGGATGATGGGAAATCCAGTGGTGCCACTTCCTTTGCAGATGGATGAAAGGAAATAAGCTCCTCTTGCTTGGCTTCTTCCTTTAAAGATGATTTTGGCGGGAAAGCTGTGAAGTCACTTCTTGTGACGATGGATGATGGGAAATCACCATAGTAGTAGAGGTAGTAGGAGAAAGTTACAGTTTGAATAGTACACAATAATCTTTAGTAATGGTGACACTCATGAACAATACTGGTTGAGGCAGATGCATTGTGGAGATCCTGCCACGAGTGCTGAGCCACTACCCTGAGTGCGGAGACTCTTTGTGAATCAGGGTCTTAATCTCCCTGTGCCTAAAAAATGGATCTGGCCTTGTGTAATTTAATTGGTGCTGATGTAAATCACTCCAATGCCTTTGAGATGAGTTTGCGCTATAGAAAACTTAAAAAATTGGAATGAGGATCATGCAAGGTGAGGAAGGTGTGAAAGAGGTAGAGGAGATAGCCTGCTACTGCAGTGCAGAGATCCCGCTACGACTGCGGTACCTCCACCCTGAGTGCGGAGGCTCTTTGTGAATCAGGGCTACAGTGATTTGTCCAGAATAACAGGATGTTGAGGCAATGCTGTGACCTGAACCTGGTACCCCAGTTCCAAAGTCGGAAGTACTCACCCTTAGGCCACATCTCCTCCCTTTCAGAAAAAAATGTGTCCACATGTTGCCCTCATTTGTATGGCAAGGGTGCCCTTGGCCATAATGCTAGCAAGGCAAATGAGCCCCCATACCTTTTTTTAAAAGAAAGTCATAATTTGAAAGAGTAGATCCTCAGACTCCTGGATCCTAGTGCTGCTGCAACTGCTTCTCTAATGATAGCTACTGCCTTTCAAAGTGAGCTGTCTCTGCTGCCCTTTTCTAAAAATATGAGCTCTTTTGTCACAGGTTGGAACGTCATAGCACTATAAATACACAAACCACTATTTCTCACCACGTCAACTACGATTCAACTCGGTGATTCTCTGGTCACACACAGATATCTCTAGTGATTACTTTAGCCACCTGTGGTTTCACAACATAAAAGAGTACATTTCCCACTGATTAGTTTAGCTTGCATTTATTTTTATTTAACATGTGCATTTTATTTTACATACTGTTACCTGAAAGTGAAAAAATAACAAAATAGTTATGGAATATTTTACTCATTTTAGCCATATCTTTAATCCCACCTCTTCACTCACTGACCCGAAACCCACAGCGCCCAGCATTACAGTTCACATACTTTTTTTAGGCACTTCAACTGCTGCACTTAAAGGAGGACGGCCTGGAAACATGCCAAATAAACAAAATTGCTCTTCCAGGTCATCTTCATTACAAGCAGTTGCAGACGCTTGGAGTCGGCTCCACCCTTTTATGTTTTAATTATGCAATATACAGGGACACATGGTCCCATATATTTGTGTGTTTTAATGTCATTAATGTAAAGTGATGCAACTTGACCAATATACTTAAGGAGCACTTGCTGTATAATCTAGACATGTACATGAATGTGCATTCTAATGTTTACTTACATTGATACCAAATTGCAGTCCTCATATATATCTGCATGTATGTGATTTTAATGATTTTGTTAACTCTCATATTTTTATGCATTCATTTGAATATTATCATGCATTTTCTTTATAACTGCATATGAATCTATAACCATGCATTTAAATATTTATTGACATATTCTGCTATGGTAGCTTGACCAAAGTCCTTAAGCATTTGGACTTACTGTTTAGCCTTCAACGTGAAAGTTGTTTGCTTTGCATGTTCTCTCCTCTTCAGGTGCAGTCTCAAGGCATTCATTAGTTAGTGAAAGGCACACTGTGTTTGAGAGACAGTGAGGCTCGAAGAGGAACTTTGGCAAAGATAAGAGGCGCTAACGTACAAAGGAAGTATCACCATTCGGGTGATATCCGGAGATGGGAGAAATTCAAAGATGTTCTGATGTGCAGACCAGGAGATGGGAGCAGCAAGGAAGGGTGCCAAGTTTCACTGTGAGAAGAGGGAAAAGTACTGAGACACAGGATGTAAGATTCTCAAATGTTGTGTGAAGTTTATTAGGTGGTAACAGTTTTTGGTTCAGACAGACTCCTGTTATACTAAGAGAGGTACATACCTCTTGGCGAAATCTCTGTTGCGTGGCTTTGTGCTATACAATGCTCTTCCTTTTGGAGAATTTCTACAGAGGTTTTGCAATGCTGACACCTTCCTACTCTCCTGGATCTAACTAGGGCTTCCCCAATCAGTGCTGTTTAGTTTAGATTTAGGTTTTGAGATTTAGATTTCCTCATGCATAACAGGCAAGAGGATCTCAAATCGTATACTGACCACCAAATTCTCTTTCTCATTTTCTGCATTGCTATTACCGAATTCCTTGTATGCTTCATGTTATTGAGACTGAACTTAGTTACACGATTTGGCCCGCCAGTAGTGATTCTGTACTTTTACAATACATTCTTGATACGTGTATACATCAGTCTGGCTTTGAATTTGTAATAAACCTGCATTTGACCCCATTTATCGACTTGGACTCTCACTGTGTAGAGAAAAGGGTTACAATGTAAATTGAACTTGTGGATGATGCTAACTCCTCTTCATTCCTCAGGCATCTAGAAAGATTAAGTGCAGGGAAATTTGGATATTCCACCATGGCCCTATCAAGTTCATACCACAATATGCTGAATGGGATCGAGAACAGCCCCTTAGAAACAGAGAACTATCACAGGAATTTGTGTTAAGGAACCCAGTGCCTTTGGTAATTCTCCATGTTCTTCCTTTTCTCTACCCAGACATTTCAGCTGTTGAAATGTCTGGTTGGGACGTACCATGAGTTTTTTATCCCTGTATCTCTTTCAATTTCTGTTACCGATTGAATCTCAAATTACAGGGCATTTACTCCACTCAATGAAAAGACACCATTCTCCATCCATACATCAGGTGAGTGAACCTCACTAAATGATTGATTAAACCCACTTCAGTTCACCTTCAAATTGTGAAAAGCACATCCAACTCAAACCACCACCCAACTACTGAGAAACACACTGTGACTCTGTTTTAAATTGATCAGTAGATATGTTGCAGCAGACTTCCTGGCAGCAGCAATCCAAGTATGGTAACCTATGCACTTACATGAAATTATCCCTGGTGCTGGATGAGATTCCAGAGACAACACTTGTTACAAACTGACTGACCACATTTGTCTTGGAGTAGCATCATTTTGGCTCCATCCTTTTACGTTTGGCTAAGCCATATATATATTTTCCTTTGCCCTTATGTAGTCGAGTGATGTAATTATACCAATGAGATATGGTGCGCTCAAGGTATAGAAGGTGCATTTATTGTGTTTTGACATATATGTGCGTGCATATTAACGTTTTTCCTTTTTAGAGACATCTGGATTGCTGATATTAGTCTTCTATAGGCTCAGATTGTAAGGTGGTGCAGTTCATTTGCCAGGGATTAGTGAGAATGAATCATGTATATGTTCAATACTTTCTTTATAAATTGCGACCAGTTGCCATTTTTGTAAAAAAAAAAAATGGCCTTAAACTTACAGTCGAGACAATTTAATACTAACGCGAAAGTTGTTTTTCTGCATGTTTTTCTCTGCAGGTGCAGACCAAAGGCATTCATCAATTAGTAAAAAGCACATTGTATTTCAGAGATAGTGAGGTGAGGAAGAACTGGCAAGGTCAAATAATATTAATGAAGAACAAAGAGAGTGTTACCCGTTGGTACTATCAGACGAGGGGGGGAATCCAAGGACGCCTTGGAAGTGGAGAATGGAATATGGGAGAAGTTTTCAAGGCACCAAGTTCTTTCTTGGGAACTAGAAAAGTACTATGATGTGTATGAGGTCAGATTTCTGGAATGTTAACCCATCGGGTTTGGTCAGATTCACTTTAGACTTGGAGAGGTAAAGACTTCTCTTGTCATCACTGATTGTGTGGCTTTATGCTATACATCACTCCTTACCTATAGAACTTCTACAGAGGTTCTGAAGCTGACACCTTTCTTACTTCCTTGATTCAATAGGGTTTCCTCTATCCTTAGTTTAGTGTAGGGTTTAGTAGATGTTGTGAATCTTTTCCATTTATGGGAAGAAGGATCAAAACCATTCGTCTTGTCATCAAATCTCATTCCTTATCTTTTGCATTGCTGCCACTGAAATTCTTATATGCTCCTTGCTGTTGAGGACTATATTGTACACCACTTTGGTCTTCCTTTGATAATCCTGTACTTTTATTGTATGTTCTTGAGATTGATTTATATTAGTCTGGCTTTAAGTTTGTACTTAACCTTCTGACTTCAAGTTACTGACTCAGACTTTTAGTGTGTGGTCCTAATGGTCACACTGTACTTTAAGATTTAAATTTGCTGCTAACCCCTTTTCCTCTCAGGCTACTAAAAAGGTCTACTGACCAGAGTGGATTGGAAGAAACAGCCCAGAGCTTTCTCAGTATCAAACCTCATCTCTTTTTTTCTTGTATAGTTCAGTTCAAATCATAGCATTGTCACATAACAGCACAGCTTGAAACTTCATCAAGGGCAATTGCAGTTTTTGCTTCCCCAACGTAAAAGGAAACAGAAAAGGGAACTGTTTTCATGATCTGGTTGCTCACATGTCTTGTTCATTCTACATTATTAAAGGGTCTTAAAACTATTAGTTATTTAACTGAGTACATGTACAAAGTGGAATTCATTCATAAAACATCTACACTAAATTTCAAAAGACAAAGACACTGGCATAACCATGCCAAAATGTAATCATTTCGCATTTTGAGTGGTATGACATAGTGGCTACTGTACCGAATTCTCAAAAAAGAAAAATCACTTTTGGACTTTTGGTGTAGTGCTAATCCATCAGACATCCTTACCATGACAACAACAAAATAGCCAAGAATCCAAAGTCTAAAAAATCAAAACACTGTAGATCTCATAATTTTTTTTAAATTAATTGATTGTGTTACAGAATAGACCAGTATACAAGCCCACACCAGAGTGGTTAGTTCTGCACAAAAGTGAAAATTCACATTTCAGATGGAGAGACTAGCTCAGAGAAAATACATATAGAGGCCGATTAGGATGCGGCTCGAAAGGTTTTGATCGACGGTTGGAGCCTTCCGAGCCGCATCGTAATGGGCCACTCAGATTCCTTTCCAACGGCCTCATTTTGATGGAGGCAGTCAGAAAGGAATCCGACCGGTCATTCCGACTGGCTTCCGACGGGCTCGGTGAGCCTGTCCACCAGTCGGAATGCAGCAATTAATCTCAAGGGCGGGCCTTTCCGACCGACTCGGACACTTTTCCCAACGAGCGATTACGATGGCTGGAAAGCATTCAGACTGCCCGACTCAGTTTCGAAAGGCGTTGGGAGTAACAGAGTTGGTCGGAGCCGAAAAGTAGCTGTCAACGGACCATATTTATAGCCGAGCGATTAGGATGTCAGATTCTGACAGCCTTTCCGACTCGGTTGTTCCAAGATGGATAGCCTTTCGGAATCTGACTTTGGGGGCCCGTAGCAGGCCCCCGTTCACCTGGGGCCCTCCGAATCGGGACCGTAGGGGTACCCATGGGTCACCCCTTCCCATGCATGCACAGTGTGGCAGGCACCGTGGGGTGCCCGCCTCAGGGTGCAAGGTTTTCCCCAACAACCACTTTTGTTAATGGGAGCCTGTGTTCTCGTTCGGAACACAGACTCACATTGAAGTCAATGGGAATCCGACTGAACGATGTTGGGAAGCATCGTAATCAGTCGGTCGGACTCGCAGAACCCGATTCATTTGGAAACGATTCCTAAACTGATTCGGTTGGAAGAGTTTCCTAATGAGATCGTAATCGACCCCTAAGACATTACAAGGAGCGACCCCACACACATACTACACCCTACCATCGGCACATCCCTCACACTACACTCACACAGCATATGCCTCACTCTGTATTCACATAGGCACAACTTTGAACCTGTAGACCACTTACCCTGCATTCACAAAAGAACATGTTATTTTTACAATCACACAGTTGCATCCCTCACAATGCGTTCACAAAACATGGCGGCTATACTGCATACATTCAAGCACACTGCTCACACACTGGTACATCACTCACTAGGAAGAAGCAGAGTTTGGACTAAGGGTGGGCGTAGTTCGCGAAGTAGCGCTACGCGAAGCTACGCGAAGTGCACTTTGGACTACGCGATCTACGCGTAGCACTACGCGAACTGTGTAGTGCGCTGTTCGCGATGATTGCACAGTGCCGGATGCTTGTCCGCACTGTGCAATCATTGAAAACGGCATCTTGCACAGTGCGAGCTGTCTTTTACTGCCGCCCGAGTAGATTTTTACTCGAGCGGCAGCTTTCTCAACGCGGACTGGTAGTTTCTCATCGCGAGCGGTCGCGAGCATACGCGACCACTCGCAATGAGAAACCTGACCTCCTTGCGTTGAGAATCTCGCCGGGAGGTTTATTTTCCACGCTCGCGATCGGCAACTTGATGTTGCTGATCGCGAACGAGGAAAAAGTCTCGCCGGGATGTCATTTGCTTGCTCGCGGTCGCCAACTTGACGTTGAGGACCGCGAGCAAGCAAAAAATGACCGCTGCACTACGCTACGCTACGCGTGTTTGCACTGTGCTACGTGCAATTCGCGTAGTGCGAAGTAGCGCAAACTTCGCAAACTACGCGAGCGTAGCGTAGTGCTTTGCCCACCCTTACTTTGGACAGGTGGTGGCATAGGAGACACAGGCTGAGTATCTGGTGTATCGGTTCACTAGTGTAATTCAAACCTCTTGAAGTAAGCTACACTGAAGCCTGAATATCCACTTAGGTTATCTAACCTCCCATTAGCCACACTTGGACCTTAGTGGACTTTTGCAGTTAAGAGTCTTGGCATCAATAAAAGTCCCTCTTGCCTTCTAAAAAACAAGGTGGAGGTTTTATATGTAGTGGCAGCATATGCTTAAATAAAGAAAGAAGGAAATAAAGAAACTTCACATAAATAGCCAACTAAATGTGGAGGGCATCTGCTTGATTAAAAAAACTTTCAAAGTAAAGCTTCGTACTGATCTGACATACTCTCATTGCTCAATTAGCAGTAGTCTCCATTTTCAGGTGAGATGCTGAGGGATGAACTAAAGGAAATATCTCATGAGGTCGGACTTCTCTGGATGCTGTGTAAGCAGGCAAAATACAGTTGCTTAGACTACCTGACATCCTAAAGACCAGAGGTTATCTACTCGGCAGAACCAAACAGTGACAACAGGGGCGTAGCTTGGTTAGTAAAATTGAGGGGGTGTGGGCTTCAGATTTCCCAACAATTACGCTAACATATCTTCTTAAAATTCATTATATGAGAGGCAGGGCATGAGGGGGGCTCAAGGGGCAGTATTGGAAAGTGGATTATTAGTAGTGATACATAGTGACTTACCACTCTAATAAGGCCACAAACACAATAAAAGGGTCAATAAAGGTCTCAATAAATTATTCCCATGCTCAACCCTTAGTAGCTGGCAAAGAACGGGCAGGCGTAACTTAGGAGACAGGTGTGTAAAGCATTTAAAAACACCAACACATTAAATAATAAGACACAACACACAATAAAAATCCTGCTCCAATTTATAAAAATAGAGTATATTGTTATGAACAAATAGACACTAAAATGACAAACAGTTAATGTAGGGAAGTGAAGATATTAATTTTTAAACAATAAAGACTTGCTAGTGTTAATAAACATATAGCGCCACTTTGGGACATCTGGCCACGCTTGACCAAGACAAAGTCAAAGTTTGAGCCCTGGTCAAATACACTAAGGGGCCGATTCCGATCTCGGTCGGAGGCGCACCCAATACCATTCGGTCGGGAAAAAAGCCATGCGAAAGCCTGTTTCCCGACCGAACCGTACGCGGGTCCGGCCGAGCGAGTACGATGCGGGTCGCCGACCGACTCGTCCGGGCGTCCCGACAGCTCCGACCGACTCGCTCGGACTCGAACCGCTCCGACCGACTCGCTCGGACCCGATTCGCACCGCGCAATGGAGACGTATTCCGGCAGGGTAAGTACGATGCGCACCTCGACCGCTCCGACCGACTCGCGCCGTCCGACTCGAACTCGCTGTCGGAGCCGTACTTTGGGGTCCGTGTCGGACCCCCTGTACGCGTACCCGTGCGAGGCGCACACAGGGGGACCCAAGGGTCCCCCTACCTGTGCGTGTACGCCGCGGCGCTCGCGGCGTACTCGCTGTAGGGGGCGCCCTTGTCCGCCTCGCACCCATTGAGGCTATGGGAGCCCGCGTACGCGTTGTACGACCGGCTCCCATTGAGTTCAATGGGAGTCCGACCGACTCGTGTCCGATAACATACGGACGCATCGTACTCGTTCGGTCGGACTGCACGGGTCCGATTCGGTCGGAAATCTCTCCGGGTCCGGCTCGGTCGGAGAGATTTCCGGCCCGAATCGGAATCGACCCCTAAGTGGGAGGCCTCGGTCAAAATTTTACCTTCGCACTTAGAAACTTTTCTGGAGCTTTTTCCTCTGACGTCGAGCAAACCACTTCGTCAGGCTGGATTAAGTGTGGGCTTACGGGCGTGAGTTTCTGAGAGGCCCGGTCAAATCCTAGAAGTCTGGAGCTCCGGAGCTTTCAGCGGGATGAACCTAAAATCCAGGCCGGGTGGTTGAATGTAGCTGGCTTGACTCTCGACGTCGGTCACCTTATGGAGCTTTTTCCAAAAGTTGCTCCAAATGTCTGGAACTTCTTCTTGAAGTTCCCCTTAAAGATTCAAAGTGACCAAAACATAAATCCATGGGTCTGGAATATCCTAGATGGTCCTTGGGATGTCTGGACTACATTTCCCACATTGCACTTGACCAAATCCTTAAAAGTCCACTGGACGCACTCCAGGCTGGGGACTCTTCATGGAGATGATGCAGGTGGGCTCTGTTAACCTGTAGCTTGCAGGGACTCCACTCCTTAGACTTTTAGAGTCAGGCAAAGTCCCACAGTGTGCAGCAGGTGCAGTCTTGGTGAGTGCGGTCCTCTTAGTGCAGGCCAAGGAGTCAGCAGGGCAGTCTTTTTTCTTCTTGTTTCTTCAGGCAGCAGATCTGAGGAGCTATGCAGCTCTCCCATATTGATTAGCAGTTTCTGGGTGTTGGACTTGGCCCTTTCTTCAGGGTCATCCCAGAACTTTTTGCCTTCCTCCTGTATTTTTTCTGACCTGTTGTTGGTGGTTTTATGACTCTGGGCACTTTACCACTGCTGATCAGTGCTAAAGTGCATATGCTCGACCTGTAAATTGTTGTTATGGATTGGTGTTTCCATGATTGGCTATTTGGTTTACTAGTCGGACCCTAGTACAGTGCACTGTGTGTGCCCAGGGCCTGTAAATCAAATGCTGCTAGTGGGCTTGCAGCACTGATTGTGCCACCCATGGAAGCAGCCTGTAAATTGTAACTCTGGCCTGCCATTGCAGAGCCTGTGTGCAGTCTAGTACTGCCATGTCAACTTGGCAAGTGCACACTGTTGGAAAGTGGATTATTGGTAGGGGCAAATGTAGGCCTGCCACTGGCAATAAGGCCACTAACCATTGGTAGGACTCAGCATAGGTCTTAGAAATTATTCCTATGCTCAACCCTTGTTAACGTGGCTGCGAGCAGACAGGCTTAACTTCAAAGACAGGTATGTAAAGCATTTAAAAACACCAATTCAGTAAATAATTAAGACACAACACACACTAAAAATCCAACAACAATTTATACAAATAGGAAATATTTTAATCTTTAAAATGACACCAAAATGACAAAAATCCAATATAGGGAACCGGAGATATGAATTTTCAAAGATTTAGCAAAATATAGCACTTATAAACTTATAGCACCATATTGGGATACAGGCTCGCGATAGACCGACCCAAAGTCAAAGTTTCAGGCCGACCGCGATGGAGCCCTGAGCGGATACCCCACGCGGAAGGTCCCAGTCACAGTTTTTACCTTCGGACTTAGAAACTTTTTTGGAGCTTTTTGGAGCTTTTTCTCGCGAGGTCCCTCGAAGCTCTCAGCCAGTCCGGATTCGGTGAGGGTTTTCCGGCTTGCCTTGCGATGAGCTCCCGGTCACCTTTCTACGTTCGGACTTAGAAACTTTTGCGGTCCGACCTCTGGAGCGTTCCAGCGGAGCAAACCCAGGATCCAGGCCGACACGCGGTTGAAGGCAGGCGGCTTGGCTTTCGCGGTTGCTCCCGGTCACCTTTTCTACAAGCGGACTTAGAAACTTTTCTAGAGCTTTTTCTCGTGGGGTCCCTCGATGCTCTTCACCAGGCCGGATTCGGTGAGGGTTCGCCGGCCTCGGATTTCTTCTACTCCCGGTCAAAGTCTGGAAGTTGGACCAACGGAGCGTTTAGCGGGACGAACCTGGATGGCTTGGCCGGCTCGCGATTGAAGGCAGGCGGCTTGGCTGACCAGGTTGAGTCGGTCCCTCTATGGAGCTTTTTTTCAAAGTTCCTCCAAAGTTCTCCAAACTTCTTGAACTTTTTCTTGAAGTTCCTCAAAAGGTCCCAAAGTGTCTCAAACTCACTCCAAGGGTCTGGAAGCTCCAAGATGGTCCTTGAAAGTTGAGGACTTCAGTTCCCACAATCCACTTGGACGTCACCCTTACAAATCCACTGGTAGTTCCCCAGGTTGATGATCCTTGGTGGTGAGGGTCCAGGTGAGCTCTGTTAACCTGTAGCTTGCAGGGAGTCCACTCTTTACTTCCTTTTCAGCAAGGTAGTCCACAGGGCTGTAGTTTCTGAGGGTGCAGGCTTCAGAGGTCAGGCCTTAGAATTTGCACAGCAAAACTTTTCAGCTTGGCACAATGTCTTGCTTTGTTCAGTTTCAAGCAGCAGATCTGGAGGGCTATGCCCCTCTCAGATACTTATTCCAAGTTCTCTGGGTCATGCAGGAGGTCACTCCTGACCAATGGGAGCAGGGTAGCTCCTCAAAGATATGACCACATCCTGTAGAGTGTGGCATTATTTTGGCCAGAGTGCATCGAATCTTCCAAATCCATAATGGCTGATTTTCCAGCAAGGAGGTAACAGCTGGCTAAACACACCCCTAGGATGGCTAATTTACTTAGACTCTCCCCCTGCATCTGCTCATACCTTCCTTAATCCTACCATCTGCCTAAGGTGGAAAGTTCAGAGATGTAAATGACACTGTTGTCTGCTCTCCTCTTTGAAGAACATAGTTTACGATTCCTCCCCCGGGCCTGGCATTCCTATGGAACAGCACACTACCCTGCCAGCAGAGCTGGTTGACCCCAGGGGCTCTTTATCGCCTCTTCAAGGCAGCCTGGCTAATCCACTTAACTCTGACAAATCAGGGCAGACCACTGGAAGGCTGAATCTGGACTTACAAACAAGAAAGTCTTATAACTTCTTGTATGTACACTTTAGGAGAAATTCAACAATATCATATTGTTGAATTTATTAATACCATTGGGGGAAGTCTTTGAATGGCACTTTTAGCCCTCCCCTATCAAGAGTTATTAGTTAATAACTTCCTACCATGTTAACCTATGTAACAGGGGATTTGCAATGGGAAAAATGACTTGGGCCATTTTTCCAGCACCAGGACTTACAAAAACATATTTTATAAGTACTTTGCTTATATCTTCAGGACCCCCACCCCATGGGACAACTAGGGGAGACTTTAGGGGTTCTGAATCTGTAAAAATATTGCAGATCCTCACTTCACAGTGCTCCTAGCATCAAAGTCGAATTTGGGCAGCACTTTATCACAATGTGGGGAGTGAAATGTGAAATTTCACTTAACCCAGGGCATATAGAACTCATTTTATAAGGGTCTACCTTATAGATACCTGACCCCCCACCCCTGGGACACCTAGGGGAGACCCTGGGGGTCCCTAATATGCCATAACATTGTAGGTTATGCATTTTTAAGTGCCCCAAACACCAAAGTCGAGTTTGGGCACAATTTACTTTTTAAAAGCAGTCCTGGCACCCATGGCTGCTTTTAAAACTAACCTCAGGCCTCAGCAGTGCACACATGCAAGTGCAGAAAGCTGCTGGCCTCTAAACTGCCATGCCCTGCTATATACTAGGGACTGATAGATAGTTTCAATTCCCCTGCCCTATGCTGGGTAACAGGAGCTGTCCAATCCAAAATAGTTTGGATTTTAGCTTGGAGAGGCTGTACATGGCCCCCACCTACCAGGTGGCCCAGGTACACCACAGAACTCTGCCCTATTTGGCACTTGCTTGCCTTAATAGTCAGGCCTGCCTGCTGCATGGCCTGAAGCACTTCCCTTAGGTGGCTTAAGTGATCCCCCCCAGGTAGAACTGTATACAGCTACATCATCCAGGTAAGCTGCACTGAACTGTTCCAACCCTGTCAAGACCCTGTTCACCAACCTTTGGAAGGTGGCAGGTGCATTCTTTAAGCCAAAGGGCATTACCTTGAACTGATAATGTCCTTCTGGTGTGGAGAATGCTGATCTCTCCTTTGCTCCATCAGTGAGGGCAATCTGCCAGTAACCTGAAGTCAAATCAAAAGTACTCAGGTACTTAGCAGCCCCATACCAGTCAATGAGCTCATCAGCTCTAGGTATAGGGTGAGCGTCAGTCTTTGTGACTGCATTCAATCCTCTGTAGTCCACACAGAACCTTAACTCCTTGGGTCCCCCCTGAGGATTAGGTTTAGGCACCAGTACCACTGGACTGGCCCATGGACTCTCAGACGGTTCAATTACCCCCAATTCCAGCATCTTAGCAACCTCAGCTTTAATGCTGGCTCTGACATGGTCAGACAACCTGTACAGTTTATTTTTGACAGGTAGGCTGTTACCAGTGTCAATGTGGTGCACACACCACTCAGTGATGCCTGGGGTCAAAGATAACAGGCCAGCAAACTGCTCCAGCACTTGCTTACAGTCTCTGTGCTGCTGGTCTGTCAACTTGGGAGAGAGTATCACCCCCTCCACTGACCCATCTTGCACATTAGTGAAGAGGAGGTCGGGCACAGGCTCAGTTTCCTCCTCCACACCCTCATCAGTGACCAGTAACATGGTCATGTCTGCCCTGTCATGGTGGGGTTTCAATCTATTCACATGCAGGACCCTATGAGGATTCCTGGGGGTGCCAAGGTCAACCAAATAGGTAACCTCACCCTTCTTTTCTAAGATTGGATAGGGCCCACTCCACTTGTCATGGAGGGCCCTGGGAGCCACAGGCTCCAACACCCACACCAATTGTCCTGGAGTATACTCAGGCATAGTAGCCTTTTGATCATACCAGTGCTTCATGAGCTCCTGGCTGGCCTCCAGTTTCCTGTTTGCCTTGTACATGTACTCTGCCATTCTAGATCTCAGGCCTAGCACATAGTCAAGCACATTGTCCTTTGCTTCTTTAAGAGGCTTCTCTAAAGACTCTCTCAGCAGGCTCAATGGCCCCCTCACAGGGTGTCCAAACAACAACTCAAAGGGACTGCAACCAACCCCTTTCTGTGGCACCTCCCTGTAGGCAAACAGTAAGCATGGGAGGAGAACATCCCATCTCCTCCTGAGTTTCTCTGACAACCCATTTATCATGCCCTTCAGGGTTTTGTTGAATCTCTCAACAAGACCATTTGCTTGTGGGTGATAGGGGTGGTGACCTTGTAGTTGACACCACACTCATCCCACATAGCAGTCAGATAGCTGGACAGGAAATTCGTGCCCCTATCTGATACCACCTCTTTGGAAAACCGACTCTGGTGAACACACCAAGCAGTGCTCTAGCCACTGCAGGAGCATCAATGGTTCTAAGAGGGATTGCTTCAGGGTACCTAGTGGCATGGTCCACTACCACTAAGATATACCTATTCCCTGATGCAGTAGGTCGGTCCAGGGGACCAACAATGTCCATCCCCACCCTTTCAAAAGGAACCCCAACCACTGGCAGTGGTATTAGGGGAGCCTTTGTCTTGCCCCCTGCCTTGCCACTGGCCTGACAGGTGACACAGGAGCTGCATAACTCCTTTACCTTTTCAGACATATGGGGCCAGTAGAAATGGTTCACCAACCGGTTCCATGTCTTTGTCTGTCCCAAATGTCCTGCCAAGGGGATATCATGACCCAAACTCAGGATGAACTCTCTGTACCTCTGGGGCACCACCAACCTCCTGGTGGCCCCCTCCTTGAGGTTTCTGGCCTCAGTATAAAGCAGTCCATCTTCCCAGTAGAGTTTGTGAAACCCACTGTCATCCCCTTCCTCTTGCTTAGAAGCAATCCGCCTCAAGCTCTCAAGGGTGGGACAGTCTCTCTGTCCCTTACTGAACTCCTCTCTGGAGGGTCCACCTGCTCCTGTCAGTTCTGCCAAATGTGGCAGATCTGGCAGGGATGGAGTCCCTCCCTCCCTCAGAGGCCAGATCCTCCCCATCAGGGTTAGATTATGCCTGCACCTCTGGAGTTCCCTGGGATGGCTCACCAGGCCCAGTACCCTTGTCCTTGGATGCTTGGCCCTTTGTTCCAGGGTCCAAGTATCCAGCCCCTCCCTTCTGGCTAGTCTGTGACCTAGTCACAGCACATACCCACTCAGGGAGCTCCAATATTTTCATATGGAGTCCTCTCTCCACCTCTGACCACACAGAGGCTTCAAGATCATTGCCCAGTAAACACTGGACTGGGAGCACCTTTGACACAGCTACCTTCATAGGGCCTGTTACACCTCCCCATTCTAAATCCACCACAGCCATAGGATGGAGTTTGGTAGTGCTGTCTGCATAAGTCACCTGGTGAAACTCACCAGGTAACAACCTCTCTGGAGGCACCAGCTCATCCAGGACCATATTTACACTAGCCTCAGTGTCTCTGATAGCCTCAACCTCAGTCCCATTCACTTTAGGCCTCTGCCTGTACTTGTCCATGTTTGGAGGTAAGGCAGCAAGGGTTGCAATATTCACCCCACCCAGGGACACTAAGGTTGCTTCCACCAGCTGACTACTCCTCACTGGGGCATCACTCTCCACCCCTACACTGACACTGGCAATCCCTGTGGATGGCCCCTTAGGGGGGAGCTTCTTGGCACAGACAGCATCCCCTTGTTTGTGCCCTGGCTGGTTACAGTCAAAGCACTTACCCACTTTTGAGGGATCAAAGAACCTACCATTCTTTCCCTGATTCCACCTCCCTTTGGATTTGGGTTGGCTCGGGGCCCCCCTCCTTGTGCAGGTTGGTCATTGTAGCTGTGTACTGCACTATTTTGTACAATCTGGATAACCCTCCCTGATGTGCTTCTCCTCATGGTGCCTCCCTTTCTCTTCCCATTGTTTATTATTCTTCCTGTTTTGCACAGAAAGCTAGGGGGGATGAGTGCTCGTTAAAGTACAACCACAATCAAGAGAGCGGAGTGCGGGAGACGAGGAGCGGACCGGGACCGGGAGTGTAGTAGCAGAGGGAACTACACTCCCCAGGGTCCCCTGTGGTGAATTGTGCCGTCGCGCACTCACCAGCATCATTGGAGCGCCAGGAGGCGCAGTCAAAAGTACCCAGGGGGCTTCCGCAGCGCGGGACGCCCATTGCAGTTAGCCCATTTCACTCAGCCTTTATTTCCACTGTGTGCCAGAGCGGAGTGCGGGAGACGAGGAGCGGACCGGGACCGGGAGTGTAGTAGCAGAGGGAACTACACTCCCCAGGGTCCCCTGTGGTGAATCGCGCCGTCGCGCACTCACCAGCATCATTGGAACGCCAGGAGGCGCAGTAAAAAGTACCCAGGGGGCTTCCGCAGCGCGGGACGCGCGCAGGCAAAGCCCGGGCCAAGGGCGGGCCCGTCTGCGCCCGTCAGAGGCCGAAGGAGGCCGGGCAGGGCCACGCCATTGATCGAGGTAGCCGGAAATCTATTGCTGGAGCAATAAGGTACTGTTGAAGAGTTGCCCTGATTTACCTGGGGGGGTTACTGTGTTACTGTATTGCATTGCATTGCGGGACTCCGACATGAGCAAAAAGTTAATAACTGGGCAGGGGGTTGTGGGGACCCTGGACGCTTTCCTTTTAAGGGCGGAATCTGTTCTAACTCACGAAATCGAACTAACTGAAAGGAGACTATCCTTGGATCCACAGTGCCCACCTATGCGAAACCCCCTTCCCTCCACTCTGCCATCCTCTAGTGTGGCAGAGACTCAGGAGATCTCACTCCTCTCAAGTGGATTAGAGGTCATGGGCTCGGGGCTAGTGGCTGTGACGGTACCAGTAATTAGTGAGACCATGCTTGGGTCTCCAGTCACAACCAGGGGTCAGAAGGCTAAGACTGCGCAGGGTCATACCCTTGCGCCTCCGTCCAAGAAAAGGAAGGGGCAGGGTAGCCAAAAACCAGCTCAGCCTATGTCGAAACACACAGGTCGGAAACTCTCCCAACCCCGCGCTGAGCAGACCCAAGACAAAACATTGGCTATGAATGAGGGGATCACCGAGGAGCCCTCAAATAATCCAATAAACGAGGATTTTCAACGCAAGTTGGAACTCATGTTATCTCTTCTTCTCGATCCCATAATTCAAAAACTCACCCATATTGAAACCAGGCTAGCTAACCTAGAAATAATTATATCGACTCCCTCGCAATTATTATTGGCGAACTCTGGGAGGAGTGAGGATACCTCACTTAGTATTCAGCCAGGGTGTAGTGGCCCTGATAAGGGTCAACCAATCTCCAAGTCAGGCGCCTCTCTTAGGCCTAATAAAGGTCTTGGTAACATGGAGAGTGGAAGTATAGTCTCCTCCTCATCCATGGGTGGTGCATCACAGGGTGCAACACAGGGTCATGTCTTACCCTTACAGGGTCCTCCTAGCAATAAAGCAAGCAGGGTTAACCGCATACAACTTGGGAGTGGCTCGCCCCTGAACCCGCCGAGGAGAAAGTCCCCTGTTCGCGAGGTCACTCAGAACTTAGTTACAAACTTACACCTACCCCCAGAAGTAACACCGTACACCGTGGTGTTGGCTAATGTTCCTGTGCTGCCAGGCAGTGATAGTGAGCACTGGTCATCTTTGCAGAACAAATCTCTTCATTTTCTTAGTGCCAGGACTGGGATTAATATCAATATTTTATACTCAGAATACAAGATGGCACGTAGAATCGGTTGGGTGGGCCATTCTAGGAAGTCACTTAAAGGGGATTGTATTGTCCTATCATTTAGGTCTCCGGATTTTGTCCATCTAATCCTGGATAGGGCGGGCAAAGGGCCAGCCAGATTAGATCAGCTAGCCGTATTACCCCTGGGGTACTTCTATCCACCATCTTTTTATCCTCCATCCATTTATCCACGTTATGTCTCTAGGGAGAAGGAGTGTACTTATGGTAGCCACTTAAGATATAATGTCCCAATTAGTAACCGTTTTGACATCTTTAACACACTGGACGATATCGATTGACAACCACATGTGAGGAATCATCGAAGTTCTCCCGACGGGCAAGTAAGGCAGCTGGGAGCGAGGGAGTTAATGTATACTAACAGACCTTATATCTTAGCAGAGGAGTCAAATCCTATACCCTCCGGGAAATGTAAAGTGGTTGTAGCCCAGGATAACACGTTTTCTGCTGGGGTAGAGACCCCACCCATGGATTCTTTAAGTATGCATATTACCGAGGATGAGGTCAAACTAAATGGTTCCACTCCTCGGGTCCAGACATCTCCACAACTATCACTTAATTTACGGTTTAAAGCGGGGCAGCTGCGAAGCCATGAAGCTGGCAATTCTCCTGATCTGGGGGTAGCCAGCACCTCCTTTACCAATACGAATACTGGGTGTAGCCTCGTATCTTGGAACATATCAGGTTTACGGTCCAAGATTAGCAATCCCCTATGGTCTGAATATATATTAAAACATGACATTATCTGTCTACAGGAAACATGGCTGAAGGTCCCCATACATATGAACGGCTATAGAACTTTTAACACCCAAGCGATAGGGGGATCTAATGGCAGAGCCAAAGGTGGGCTTTGTATATATGTATCTAACAAGTTAAATATTGTAAAGACCGAGTCCCAGCTTGTGTCCCCCTATTATCTTTTACTAATTCTGTATCTAACTGTCTCTCATTCAGTGACATTGGTCAATTTTTATAATAATATTCCACCTGATAGTGTCCCTAAGGTGGTCAACACGCTCTTTAAAGAGTTAAGAATTTTGTGTAACGCAAAGGGCTCCGAGAATATGCTTATTGTTTGTGGGGATTTTAATTGTGCCCTGTGTCCCTTTGAGGACGACAGGATATGTGGTTTTAATGTGGAAGAAGGCATGCATAACACTCATTTCTGTCACTCAAACACAGGGGAACTTTTAACGAACTGGTGTTTAATTTAGATCTAGGCTTTGTTAACGATCTATGCACTAGACCTGTTCTGATGCCACAGACTTTCAATGGCAGAGGCCTTTGTTCCACAATAGATTACATTTTGTTATCAAACATGTTTGATTTTAGATTACTCACCTTCTCAGTCGATACAATCTCAGTGAGTGATCATTTTCCTTTATGCATTACGATGACTCTCCCTGTGAGTAGTCAGGGAAGAGACAAACAGGCGGTAGACGAGGCCTTGGCTAATTTAAAACTTGCCAAGGTGAATGGATATACGCTTCGCTGGAACATGATAGATCCTGATGCAGTAAACAAATTATTAATTACAAGGTGTAGATCGGCCTTTGACACTTGTCTGAATGAACTAGCATCCCCTGAGAGTATCTTATCCTCATTTAAAGAGGTAGTAGTCGCGGTACGGGACGTAATGTTCAAACAAGGTGGCAAAAAGCTTTCCCCCCAGCGGTGGTTTGATTCAATTTGCACCCATGCACATTCTCTTTTGAAACAGGAATTGCATAACACGCCAAGGAATGTTACCAAAATTAGACAGGCTAGAAAGAACTATAAATCAGCTCTTTTGAACAGGAAGAATGCCCTTAAGAAATGAAGCCTGGGAGATGCTTACATTGGCCGCACAATCTAAAGATAGTGCCGCCTTTTGGAAAGCGGTTAAAACACCATTCCTGACTCCTGTCGGGGGCCCAACTGTCGAAGTAGCCATTACAGAGGGTCAATGGGTCGAACATTTTTCTAAGATATATAACGGTCCATGTACCTCTAATGGCCAGGATAGTGAAAACTCAGGAACCACTAATCAGTCACTAGATCTATACTTTAGTATCGATGAAGTAAGCAGGGCACTCTCTCTAAGTGCAGGTGGGAAAGCTTCAGGTCCTTATGGGATTCCCGTGGACTTGTACAAGTCCAATGCCATCTTGTGGGTACCAATAATAACACAAATAATCAACGCAAGCTGTGTGGTTGCTTTTCCACCCACCTGGGTGGAATCCACCATCGTCCCCATATTTAAAAAGGGGGACCGCCAGGACCCCACCTGCTACAGGCCCATTTCCTTATTAGATTCCATGGCCAAGGTTGTGGGACGTATCATTCTGGAACGCCTACAGCTTTGGGCAGAGGAAAATCAAATCTTATCCGATATCCAATATGGATTTCGAGTAGGATTAGGGACCGTGGAGCAGAGCTTAAACTTAGCGATTTTCATGGGGATGTACACCAGGGCCAAAAAGGGAAATTTGTATCTAGTCTTTGTCGATCTCACGGCTGCATTTGATTGCGTAAGGCACTCAAAGCTCTGGGAAATCTTAGAATCACTGGGGGTCGATAGAAATATCATTTACTTTATCCGCCGCCTCTACAATGGAGCAAAATCATGCGTGCGATTTGGCTTGGAAGGAGAACGCACTGCCTCTTTCCCTATTGGAAGGGGGGTTAGGCAAGGCTGTGTCCTAGCCCCCTTCCTCTTTAATCTTTACATTAATGGGTTAGGACAGGCACTTCTTAAAGATGCCCAAGATTTCCCTCAAATAGGTAATCGTCCCATTCCAGCATTGTTATATGCTGACGATGCCGTGATTATGTCTCGCACCCAGATTGGCCTACAAAAGACCTTAAATAACTTTTTTAATTTTATGAAGGAGCTGGATCTCAGAATTAATATCACGAAAACCTTTACAATGAGATGTGGCCGCGGGATCCAGAAGTGCAGGGACATTTTCGTGGAGGGAAAACCGATAGTCACAACCAGTAGCTTTTCATATTTAGGCATTTTGTTTAGCCACAATGACACCTGGGCCAAAGCTGTTGCAGCCAAAAAGCTGGCACTTATTAGAACAACGACTGCTTTAGCCAGCTTTGCAAAAAAACTGGGACGTAAACCACCTCTGGAACTTCTAAAAATGTATAAAGCGAAATGCGTCACAACTGTTACTTATGGGGCTGGGATTTGGGGTTTTGCGGACACTAACTCAATACAACTAGTGGAGAACTCCTTTTTAAAATACATTTTATCTGCATCTTCTGGTACTTCCACTTACGTTTCTCATGCTGAATTGGGTCTTCCATACATATCCGACCTCATAAAATTAGAGCCAATTCTTCTGTGGCACAGGATTTGGTCAAGGGACGAGACTACACTTAATAGGGACTTTCTACAGGATAGTCTCAGGCTGGATGGTGCGCAAAGGATCCCATGGGTTAAGTTTATCCGTGATTTTACAAAAGATATGGGCAACCCGGAATATTTTACTAACCCTAGCACTATCACCCTGGTCTCCAGGAAAAATCTTAGAAAAGAGGCCCTTTTTTTCCTGGAAAGCCTAAGACTATCGGGGGAAATCATCAAGCCTAGTGTTTTGCAGCACCAGATGGTTCTTACAACCTTTAGCTTGCAGCCATATTTAGTATTTGTACTGGGTGGCTTTGATAGGTTTTTATTATTAAGATTTAGATTGGGGACAATACATAGACTTGTCTCTTTCCCCAACCTGAATGACTGGGCAAGTGAGCTACAACCATGTCCATGTGATAACTCGTCGACTCAATCGTCTTTACACATTGTTTTATTTTGTAAATTCTATATCGAGATAAGAAAGACCTGGATACTCCCAATTTTACGGAAATGGGGATTGAGACAATGCCGCCCTGCTTTTATTAAACTCCAGTTTTTAGAAAATGAACATGTTGCTTGGAGGATATCCAAGGGGCCCATTACGATGGCGGGCGGAAGCACTACCGCCGTGCTGGCGGATGCAAAAACCACCAGTTACCGCCCGCATGCCGCAGCCCACACGCCCGCCAAATTACGATGTGAAAAGGCAGCCAAACACCGCCGGCAAGCCAGCGACGCCGTCCGCCATCAAAGTGCGCCCGCTCACGTAGCGGCGCAGCCCAATGGAGGCACACCGCCAGACGAAATCACGTACCGCCCGGCGTACAAATTACGATGCCGCAAACAAACAGCTCCCACGGCTAAGAGACACCGCACGTGAAAGTGAGGCGGAAACCCGAACGCCGAGCACAGACACCGAAGAGGCGACCCCCCGAGCATGAATCCAGCACTGCAGGCCCTCCCCATGCTATACCTGATGCACCACCAAGGAGGCAACGCACCGCGGAGACGCAGGTAGGCACACACACAACAAGGGCACGCAAACAGCGCACACAGTGCAAGTGCGGAAAAGGAGGACATGGCACCCCCCAACACCCCTGCGTGGACAAGACACATCCACCACTGCACCCACAAATGCAACACAGGGCAAATTGCAACATCTCGCAACTATCATGGGCACACCACCTGGGACCAGGAACCAACGACCCCGTCACGGCACCGCAGCACAGCGGCGATGACGCAGCCACACATGCGCACAACTCAGCGCCCAACCATAACGCCATGTCTGCGTCGCACACAAACAACACAGGGACACAACCAAGCACCACACACACCAGCCACACCCAGAACGCACATGACACGTGACAGGCCTGCCACAGTCATGTCCCCAACGCCCAATTCACGGACAACACCCAACGTCACACAACCGACGCCCACATGTCAGTGAAGTCACGCAACATCAGGACACACCCCTGTGTGACAAACATGGCGAAGCACACAGCGGCGGCAACACCACCCAGCAGAACATGGGCCCCGTCGGGAAGAGGTACGCCAGTACCACACAGAAACACCCATACCACCCTGCACCCATGAACCAGACATACAAAACGGAACACCAAAGAGCCCGGGGACCGACAACAGGTGGACCCAAGAATGACACCCACACACAAGGCCCAACGCATAGCGGAAACACAGCCTGCCGCCCACACACGGGAGAGCAGACAGCACTGAATGACCTTCCATTCCAACTCCGAAACCACAACCCGACGAAACAAGCCGGAGAAGACAGCCATTGTCCCAAAAAAAGACCAACACAGGCATGCAGAGGAAACCGACCACAGGGCAGATAGCGCATATCACCTAAGAACATACCGAACGGGGAAGAAAAATTATAAAACTCCCCCATGCCGTTCCCATGCAAGTTATCTGGAAGGAGTCACACACCACTGACCTTGAACATTCAGAGAAGCACGTGGGATGAGGGCCCGTGTCCTCCGCACAAGCTAACAGAACACAAGTCCTGCCCCCTACGACCATCACAGACCTCACAGCAACCTCGGAGCTTGCACACTGCAGACTGCACACACAGCCGGAGCACGCCACCACATCGCCCCGCAGCAAAATGGCACCTACAACACACCTACCCAACTACGCCAGACAGGTCAAGCTGTACAAACACAACCTGATACAGATGTTGGGATGCGAACCCCTATCCCTGCTGAACGTAAGTTACCGACTGACTTACCGCATCGCATTGTTCAGCTGCGTCATACCCGTCTTCTACTGTCGGAGGTGTCCCTTCCACCATCCTGTGGAGTTGTGCCTCTCCAACCCGGCATGTCCAAGGGCGGACCTGCTACCACTATTCCACCCTCTGGACGCACACGACAGGGTCTGTTCAGCCTATGGGGGCATGACGTATGTGGCGATCATCGGACCCACACTGCAATGGGACCACTGTGCCTCCACACGACGGATCATGGATCACAGCTACATCGAATGTCACCCAGCATGCCCCATCATGCTCCTACAAGGGACAACTTACGAACAACACCGTGACAGCCACCATCCGCTACATTGGCTGGCAAACATGTATACCACCAATGAAATGGAAGCCCTGCAGGAAGCCATCGCATACCTGTCAACCTGTCAATTCGTAGGACCCCGACGCAATCCCCCAAGTGAGCCATGATGTCCGACACTGTACCCATGCTTAGCTTCCACACGGACTGGCCAGTAACCACTACAACAGCCATACCAAACGACCTGCAACTGATACCACACCATCAACGACACTGCCATGACATCGGATGTGTCCGGGACATGCACACTGTTCCCCATCACATCCAGGAACTCTGCATGAATCGGGGGAGGCAGTGGCATGGGATATGTGTATCGCACCCACATGGACAGAACTGCACGTACAACTATGCCATGACATGGATCCTGCGCCCATGGACATATGCACCGCACAGTGGACAGGAATCGCCCGGCTGGAGTATGTGAGAGCTGCACCCCTTCTCCTCCTCCCCGGAAATCCCGTAACAGGACCTTTGCATGGACGACAAGTGCATACAACAACAACACGACCCCAGTGACTGTGACATGTCCAGTAGCCACCATATGGCAACAACAAGTGGGACGCCGTTGCATGCACGTAAGCCCATGCCCTGATGTCAACTCACACGCACGCGTGCATGAGTAACAACAGCAGCACACCTGTCACATGGAACTGAGATGGACTGTGCCCATGATGCCAAGCGGTCTGGTAGGCTAAATGTATACCGTCTGTGTCAAAGTCCGCAGCACCGCAGCTATTTGCAAATGAACATTAGCACAGCAACGGCCAAGCAGATGTAACTCTGAAGCCCACATCCCACATGCAACAGCTAATCACATGTACCCCTACACCCTTAGCTATGTGTAATCATGCTCAGTATATCCTCCACATGCATTCCGCTGCCAGTAGTGTCCACTATACTGCATCACAGAGGACATAAGTCACAATACATGGTTTGAAGAAAGAAACTGTCTCTGCTGATTCCTTTCACAAGTACGAATGGGAGATGATGAGAGTGTGTGATGTACACGGCAGTCGTGACATGACTATGTAGTCCACTGTCATTGGATGTCAACGCAAATGAGTAGCACAACTGTGGAAGACACACATGTGTCGTGTGAAGCGGGAGTGACGCTTCGCTCAGGTGGGTGGGTGTGACGGGTAGATGCGCACATGCAAAGTTGAAACACGCTGTGTCGGGAGGGGTCCGGAACTGCACATTAACGCTTCCCTGGGCAATGTCAAAGGCCACCTGTCGGGGGGGGATGTGAACACGTGTGTGCACAGCAGCCGGGCACACGAACAATGCGGTATCAGGCGTACACGTCAGCCCACCCTCTGTGGACAAGCTGGATCCTGTTGTGCGCCCGCCAGGCCCTTGACAAGGCACACACAGCCCCTGCCGACCAGGTGTATCCCCAACATTGTCAACCTGCACAGGCAATCCAGGGCACGGGATGGCAGTGGAGCATGGTGGGGGAGAGGACTCGGCGCGCTCCTCCGGGACACATCACGCATGCAAAACATCCTCAATGTGTAGCATGGCTCAAGTCATATGGAAGTATTGTGGGGACGCACACGTCACGAGCAGGAGTGACGTCACGGAAGGTGGCTCGCACCATCCCACTCATTGCCTACATCTCCACACACGTCACATGCCGTTGCAACAGAGAAGCCAGCGCGTGCGCAAGCACCTCCGAGCCCGCCCCAGTGAGGCAAAAGAGTGAATGTGTGGGTCCATCAGCCCCAGATGGACGCGGCATGGGCCGCTAGGGCAGCTACAGCCTCTGTGTGTCGCAGGTGGTGTATCCGGACTGCGGAGACTGCTATGCATTGTCTATGTTGCCCGGGTCTCGAGTCGGGGCACCACGCAGGTGGACGGCGTCCCGCCACACATCATGCCGTGAGACAGACCACTCGTTCAACTGGACCCACACATACACTCCTTGGCCTCTCCGGGGCGAGCTTGGGGCTGCATCTGCATGCGCTAGCCCCACAGGTGCAAATGCATATTGGGGGGAGCGAGGGGAGGCCATGAGGACAGGGACAAAGACGACTGTAGTACTGTCAGTGAGTTCAAGGAATGACCCTGATGTGGACAGGAAAAGACGTGCCCCGTGTGTATTGCAACTAGTCGCTAATCCGATCACCCTCCCATGTCCTGCATGTAAGCCCGCACCTAGCCCCGCCCACCCGCCACACTGAAATTAGCACCAGCACAACATCATTCACATTCGAAGCACTGACTGGGGGTGACAACCATTGGACACACTTGTTGAGGCCACCCACGCGTACATGTGGGCCCTCCATGATCCATGTCACCTGCGGCAAAGTGATGACATGCGCAATGACGGAAGTGAGGAGAGCTGTCCGCCCCACGCACAGATGGTGCATCAGCTCCACAGACCCAGCAGCGAGTGCAGCAGTGGTCACATGTGCAGGGGCAGCTGTGCCTGGTGTGAAGGCACATTCAAATTGACAGCACATCGACCAATGTGTAGTCTGCCCACATCTACAGTCCATTACCATGCGGACATAGAAAATGAACATAGGGCAACACATCTGTGTGGGTGCACCCACTGTGACCAACACTGCGCAATCATCGACGTACTCGCCCTGTGCATGGCCCACCACGCAACGGAGGTCACATTCAGTGCCACCATCCCACACACACATCCCTATCACGAGACATGGTGTGTCCAATAGTCAGTACTGAGTTAGCGCCCATCTGGAGTGTCCTGAACAGGAGACACATGCAACCCACTAGGCAGTCGGTGCTGTCATCTACTGGCATTGTGCAGTCAATGTGCAGGCCAGGCCTGCTGGGACTGAGAGGGGCAGCATGGCCCAGCCTGACATTCACACGAGCAACAAGTGCACTGAGACCTGCATTGGCAATTGCAGACGTCGGCCTGCTCCCAGCTGGCCCGGGACGCCTACCTCCATAGTGGAACACGCAGGGTGCAACCGCGCGGGTCATCGGAGTTGGCCGTAATGGCCTGGCTCATGTTGGTGACAGTCCGCTGATGCCATGTGCACCACACAGTATGATGTGCGCACTGCATCTGCAGGTGTGGCCATGATGTGCGTGTGGGTGCAGGTGCACAATGGACGGGGCCACAACATGCCGTGTGCATAGGCAGGGACGGCCAGTGGCCGGCCCCCACATGTCTGTTAGCATGTCATCATCTGCACATTGGCATGGGTGCATGGTATACGCATATGCACACGCATGCCATCTCTCACTATGTACATCTGCCACTTGGCACGTGCAAGGTTACGTGTCACATGTGATGTGTATTTGCAAGCACACAGCCGTGTTGGCATGGGGCTGTCAATGTGTACACCTGTCAATGCTTCTGGAGGTGTGATCCGTACAGTGCTGCACATAGGGTGCAGTGGTGACACCAATGACTGTCACATATCCCCTCGTGCCACAGGTCCCACTTTTCTTGGCCGCTCAGCCTGTGCCCACATCGTCGTTGGTGTGTGCCATACTCATCCAGCCTCGGAAGCAGTGTGATGCACAGCAGCCAGTCATGTTGCCGTGGTGTTGCCGCTTGCCGAATATGCAGTCAGTCCCCATCAGCACGCCTCACAGGTCATTGAGGCCTGGATCCCCATGTGCATGCACATAGCAATGGTTTGTGTCACTGCCCATTGCTATTGCTGGGAGACCTGTGTAAGTGTATTGTGGCTGTGCTGTCCCTGCATGACAGCTGTTCTGTGACTCATGTTCTTGCTCTGTCATATCAGTTATGTGTATGTGAAAATGCCATGTGGCGTGTTGCTTTGACATGTGTCCACTTCCATCTTTCCTAGGCGGAGACCAAACATTTACCGCCCTTACCAATTGTTGGCGGACATGGAGGATTCTGAGGTCATCCGGAAATTTCGTCTGGACCGACCAACCCTGCATCGACTATGTGCCATGTTGGAACCCCACCTCCGTCCTCGCAGGGTGTATCCGACAGCATTCACCCCCACGGCTAAGGTGATGGCTGCACTGCATTTTTTCGCCACTGGGTCATTCCAGCACACAGTGGGCAGTGGAGGTGGGATGTCCCAGCCCATGTTCAGCATGGTGCTGAGGGATGTACTGGCAGCCATGATGCTGTACAGGAACAGGTACATCCGATTCCCCAGGGCACGTGAGTTGGCGGCAGTGAAGGGTGCATTCTATGCCCTTGGACGGATCCCACACGTCGTTGGTGCCATAGATTGCACCCATGTTGGCCTTGTCCCACCACAGGCCACTGAGCAGCTCTTCCGCAACCGGAAGCACACGCACTCCCTGAATGTGCAAGTGGTGTGCCTTGCGGACATGGTCATTTCCCACGTGTGTGCAAAGTTCCCAGGCTCGGCCCATGACGCGCACATAATGCGCAACAGCATATTACCACGACTGATGACCAATCTGCAACAGGACCGTGGCTGGATTGTCGGTGAGTATGTGGAGTTGTGTAGCGTGCTGGCTTAAGGATGCTGTCTACTGTCCTGTTTGAATTGCAACGGTTCTCTGTGTCCCTCACGCCCAGGTGACTCGGCTTACCCGAATGGGCCCTGGCTGCTCAGTCCATTACGAAATCCTCGGACCCCAGCAGATGACCGCTACAATGAGGCACATGGGAGGACCAGACGTGTGGTCGAGCGTACCTTTGGCCTCCTCAAGTCCAGGTTCAGATGCCTGGACCGCACCGAGGGTGCGCTGGCGTACTCCCCACAGAAGGTGTGCCAGATAGTGGTGGCTTGCTGCATGCTGCACAATCTGGCTATTCGGAAGCAGATCCCCCTAATTGTGGATGATGGAGATCAACCAGGGCCCCAGCCTGCAGACCAGGACAGCTCGAGTGAGGAAGACAGCGGAGAGGAGGAAGCTGTGAATGTCCGTCAGCAGCTCATCGCCCGCTACTTCACTTGACGGTGAGTGTCCATGTACGACGGATGATGTGGCTGTAGTTGTGCAGGTGTCTGTGTGCTGTGTCACGGAGGCCTTATGTTCACTGTGTGCTGTGTGTCAATGGTCCATGTCCAGGTTTGTATGCCACTGACGGTGGCTGTGGCATTGTGCCCTATTGCTCTGTGCGATGTGTGTACATTGCTTGTAGTTGTTGACATGTACTGTGTGATGGGTGTGTGACACACTCATTGAATGTGCTCCTGTTCTGTCTTCCCCCCTAGGTCCCTACAGCCCCTCCTGTCCCATCGCCATGCCACACATCCGATGCTTCTCTGCTCAAGGTGGCGGTTGATCATCGTTCAATAAACACAGTGCACAGACAGCAGTTTGTGTAAAAGGTGCATTTATTTTCAACTGTGACATGTCATTGTGTGCAAGGTGATGACATGAGTGTTGCGTGCAGTGACAATGAGCTGTCGGCCATGGCTGCGTGATGCTCAGGGTGTACCCACTAGTTCTATGTCCCTAGTCCAACAGACACATGCCATTCTGATGGTTGTGTGGGGTGGGATCGTAGTCCAAGTCAATGCAGTGGGTGGTCAAGGATGGCTGGCTGCCTCACTTGCGTCTGGAGCGTGCGAAGTCCTCCCGGGACATCTGTTTCCACTTCGGACGGCCCCTTCCACGTTTGGGAGGGGGTGTGTGGTGGCGACCTGCTGGTGGTGGGTGAGGTGTGCTCACTGGCTGTGGACGCAGGGGAAGTGGACACTGCTGCCCGACCCTGCGCCCTAGCAGGTGGTGGCGGAGGTGGTGTTGCTGGCCTTGCCTGTGACCCCACCGCCACCACCAGCTGGCCCATGAGGTCCACGAGTTGGTCCATACGGGACACGAATTGGCCCATATGGGCGTCCATGGACCTCAACACCCCCAGGACCTCCCGCGTGTCGGAAGCAGACCTGGCCCATTGTCCTTGGGCCTCTTCATAGGCCCCAAGTACTCTGGCCATTTGAGGCAGGGCATGGCTCCCAGGGGAGGCTGGCGTTGGCCTGACCCTGCTCCTCCTACCAGTACTGCTGCCACCGACCTTCCCACTTGCCACATTGCTCACCACGGTCCTCGCTGTGGCTCCCAGGGTGGACCCAGTCGGCCGGACCACCACTTGCGCTGGGGCTGGGGCCAGTGATGACGTGGTGGTGGTCGCGGCGGTGGTGGGGGTTGCGGCAGTGGGAGTGGCCGCAACGACCGTGGGAGTGGCCGCCACAACAGTGGGAGTGGCCGCAACGACAGTGGCAGCAGGGGGCTGTGAGTGGTCATCAGCCCTGGATGATGGGTTGGTGGGTAGGAGGGTGCCTGGGGTGCGGTTGGGCCCTGCCACACCAGATGGGCCTGCTGGGTGGTCCGTGTCCGAATCGGAGGACAGATCCTCCACATCCGTGAGTCCTTGTTGGGGGCTTGCAGGCTGGCTGTGCTGGCTGCTGTCTCCATCTCCAGCATCCAGCAGTTCGTCACCTGTGGGGGGAATGAGATATGTTATTGTGTTGCACATGACAAAGTATGTATAGGTTGTCTGACATCCACAGTTCGTGCACAGTCGTGCACAGGTTTCCCGGAGCCGTGTGTGTGGCTGTGCTATTTGTTGTTGTGTGGGCATGCCAATGGGACTGTGTGCTGTGGACATGTGGCATGGGACGGATTGGCAATGCCGATGGGTGTGTTGCTGTGCTCCTGCTTTTTGTGGCTCTGGTGTATGCGGACTCCAGACCCATCGTGGAGGTTGGTTTGTACTATGCTCTTGGGGTTCAAATGTAACGCTTAGAAACGCAGATGGCATAATGGGGGTCAGCCCCCTGAAACGCATTTGAGATGAACTATGCTTTGGGGGTTCATATGGAACGCTTAGAAACGCAGATGGCATAATGGGGGTCAGCCCCCTGAAACGCATTTGAGATGAACTATGCTTTGGGGGTTCATATGGAACGCTTAGAAACGCAGATGGCATAATGGGGGTCAGCCCCCTGAAACGCATTTGAGATGAACTATGCTTTGGGGGTACATACTGTGAGCCATGGGTGCAGAACGTGACATGTGTTGTGGCAACATGACAGTGCATGGTCTGAGGTGTGTGTATGTCTGACATACCCTGCATATTTGCTGTCTGTTGTGATTTCTGGCCATGTAATTGGACGCATTGTTATGAGTGAGTGATGGTTGTGTGCCACACGACGTATTGCAGATGGTCCAATTCCTTGGTGTGCGTGCTGCCCTGTGCCATGTGCATCAATGCAGTGCTCGGGGGGTGTGGCCCATGTTATGTGTGTTGTTGCTCACAGTGTGACGTGCGCTTCATTCACTTCTGGCACATGATTTGTCATGGGCATGTTTCTTTGCGTGACTACTGTATGTGGACCAGCTGTTCGGATGACATACCTTTCATGTGACTGGGGCTGACGGATGAGATGGATGGTATGTTGTATGTGCATTGTGTGTCTGTGTGTTTGATGGGTCCAGTGGTGTTCGTGTGCATTTATGTTGTTCCACGCTGTTGCGTCTAGTGTGGTATGTCTTACATGGGCGTAGTTGTGGGATGTGTGGTTGACAGGCAGTAGGGGCTACATGGACAGGACTTCGATGGTGTTGCAGTTGTGTGTGATGGGTTGCACTGTGCCTGCCGTGTGGTTCTGTAATCAGTGTGACTTGTGCATGCAGACGTGGCTCCTTGGGTGTTGCTGTGTCTGTGATGGGTCATGTGGGGTGTGACTCTGTGGTTCATGTCCGTGTGCACATTGTTCACATGGTTGTGACAGGGAGCAGTGCTGCGTGTTCCTCTGCTACTTGACATGTCCCATGTGTTAGTCGTAATTCAGTCCTCATGCCTCCAGTAACCCCGCCCTGTCCAGTTTCCCACCTGCAGGTTGTTTTTGAGCGTGCACTGGACTGGATGCAACATGGTTATGGGCGGGGGGTGCTCCATGTTGCAGGTCTGTGGGGGTGGGGGCGGTGTTATGGGTCGTGGTGATGGCTGGACGCCCACTGACACCGTTTGTCCTGGGGCGGGATGTCTACCTGTCGGCTGCCGGTGTGCACTGCAGTGGCTGCTACGTGGGTGTGGGGTGTGGGCCGTGCTCCTCCTTGCTGTGCTGTGGGACTAGGGGCCTGGTGGGTGTTGTACTTCAGCTGTCCCCCCTCCCACCCACTGCCTTTGTGTTGCGGCTACTTACCTGTTACTTGTCGGTTGGTGCAGCTACGGCTGCCACATGGGTGTGGGGGGTGCTCCGCCTTGCTGTGCTGTAGGACTAGGGGCCTGGTGGGTGTTGTACTTCAGCTGTCCCCCTCCGACCCACTGCACTTTGTGTTATGGCTACTTACCTGTTACTTGTCGGTTAGTGCAGCTATGGCTGACACATGGGTGTGGGTGGGGGTGCTCCACCTTGCTGTGCTGTGGGACTAGGGGCCTGGTGGGTGTTGTACTTCAGCTGTCCCCCCTCCCACCCACTGCCTTTGTGTTGCGGCTACTTACCTGTTACTTGTCGGTTAGTGCAGCTACGGCTGCCACATGGGTGTGGGGGGTGCTCGTTGTGGCGCTTCTGGAGTACTAGGGGACCTGTTGGTAGTTACGTGGCTGGCTGTGTGTACACATGCCCCCATGGTTTTGTTCGTTGATATGTTTGGGCTGTGTGTGTGGTGGTGCCTGTTGCATGTGTGAGTGATGTGTTGTGTATTGTGTACTGGACATGGGGGTGTTTGTCCCTCGGAGCTATGGCATGGTGGTAGTGCATGTGAGTACATAGCGGTGTGCTGGCATACATTTGTTTGTACTTACCAGCCTCCACTCCCCCTGGTAATCCGGTGAGGATCTCCGGATGGATGATGACTCGCACCTTCTCCTCCCACGCTTTGAAGGTCTTGTAATGCGCGGGATTCCCTCCGCCAGTCGTGGCAGCCAGCTCTCGATTTTTGCTCTCCTTCTTCTTGACCAGGCTTTTGATGTCGTTCCACCGTTTGTTTATCTCTCCTCTGTTTCTGGGTACGGTCCCGACTGCATTGACCTGGTCTACAATTCTGTTCCACATTCTGTTTCTGGTGGCTAGTGGTGTGTGCTGGACCTGGTTGCCATAGATTTGTGTGTGCACCTTGACGATCTCGTCGACCATGACCGTCAGCTCAGTGGAAGTGAACTTGGGCATTCTGTGTGATGCCATGGTGTTTGTGGTGCTGGTGCGGTGTGTGATGTGTGATGTGCAGGGGGTTTGTGGTGCCGGTGTTTGGTGGTGGTGGTGGTGGTGGGTGTGATGTGTGCGTATCTGTGGTGTGCTGCTGTCCTTGCTGTGTCACTGTGTCCTCTCCTCTCCTCTCTGCTTTGCAATGTTGCAAGGGGTTGTGGTCTGTGGAGGGGCTGCTTTTGTACTTACCTGTTTGGGTGTGTCCTGATGGTCTGTTGTTTTCAGGTGTGTTGTGGCTGGTGTTCTGGGCTTTGTAGTTTATTTGTTTGTCCAGGGGTGGTGTGTATTCGGGATGTGTACTTTGTCTGTGTATTTGTGCGTGGGTTGCTGTGTGGACTTGTTTGCCATGTTGTGTGTGTTTGTTTGAGTCCGCGGCTGTTTCTGTGCAGGGACGTGGCCGCCATGGCTTCTGCCGTGTCCATTTTCTTCGGTGTTGTTTACGCTGGCGGGCGGTGTATTTGTTGTTTTTCCGCGCTCATGTCGGTGCGATCGTAATTTCACGTGCGGTGTCTCGACCGTGAGGGCGGGCGGTTTTCTGTTGTCGTGCGTCTTTCCGTCCGTGGCGGGCGGTTTGACTCCGACTCGGGCAAGGGCGGGCGGTGTTTGTGTTTTTTTTCCGCCGCTGGCGGTTTTCGGTTCGGGACATCATGATTGCTGGGTCGGTATTCAGACGGTGTAGGCGGGCGGATTTTTGCCGCTTTCATGGGTGGCGGATTCTTTTACGCCCGGTATCGTAATGGGCCTTCATGTTTCTTAAAAAAACTCTCCACCAGAGAAAGAGTATTGTGTTTTAGGACTGAGGAGGTGGCTCCTTTTACATGTATTTTTTATTAATTTTTATCAGATTTTAAATATGAGATGTATTTTAGAGAAACTTCTTTTTTTTTTTCCTTTTTTTTTTTTCTTTTATCTGGATATTGTATTTAAATTCTCTGATGAAATTTTCTTGTATTTTATCTGTGCTTTTTATGATTGTTATATCACAATCGAAATAAAGCTATGTTCTGATTCTGATTCTGATTCAGTCAAAGCACTTACCCAATTTTGAGGGATCAAAGAACCTACCATTCTTTCCCTGATTCCACCTCCCTTTGGATTTGGGTTGGCTCGGGGCCCCCCTCCTTGTGCAGGTTTTTGTGGGTCTTTGGAGGACTCCTTCTGGTTTTGACCTTCTTTCCCTTGGGCTTTCCCCTGGGGAGGGACCTGTCCTCCTTTCTTCTGGTCACCCCCTGGTGCTGTATGGAAACCCGGGTTCTCACCCACTCATCAGCTGCTTCACCCAGCTCTCTGGGGTCTGTCAGCTTAGAGTCCACTAGATACTGGCGTAACTTCTCTTCTGCACAACGAGTCAAAATATGTTCTTTCAAAAACAAATTATACAATCCCTCAGATGTGTCAATTTTGTTACCAACAATCCAGCCTTCCAGTGCCTTCACTGAAACGTCCACAAAGTCTACCCAAGACATTGAACTCAATTTCTGGGTGCCTCTAAACTTCACCCTGTACTGCTCTGGAGTCAGACCAAATCTCTTAACTAAGCATGCCTTCAGCTGCTGGTATGATTCTGCATCCTCTCCCTTCAGGGTCAGGAGCCTATCCCTCCCAGCTATTGAAATCAACTCCCACAGGAGTGCACCCCAATACTTAGAGTGGACCCTACTCATTCTAAGCGCCCTCTCAAAAGCTGCTAGCCATTTGTCAATGTCATCCCCCTGAGTGTACTTGGGTACTATACCCTTGGGAAGTTTGTGATCAAATGCACCACCCCTGGACATTTCAAAATCTTCATCATTTTCCCTGCCACCATTTCTTTTCAACGCCTCCTCCCTCTCCCATCTCTTCTCAGCCAATTCCATTCTCCTCTGCTCCAAAGCTATCAAAGCTAATTGAGCCTTAAGCTGTCTCTTTGCAAGGGACGGTGGTGGTCCCTGAGTAAGGGACCCTTCCCCACTCCCACCATCTGGATTCATATGGCTCACACTAGAGAAAATGGAAGCGGCATCATCCTCACCCTCCTCTTGGATGAGGTTGGGGGGGACACCCTCTATCCCCCCTTGACTCTCCTCAGCTGCCCCAGCCCAGGCCTTTAGGGACTCAAGCAACCCTGCCTTCTTAAGCTTCCTGAAAGCAGGCAGCCCCCTAAGCCTACACTGTTCCCTAAGGTCAGCCATCTTAAACTGGGACAGTTTAGCCAGGTCCAGCTCCATGGTTCCCTAGTTTTGGGTCACAAAAACTAGGCACAACAGACTTAGAACAATTTGGAAAAATAAAAACAATGGATTAAAAACAGTTTAGTCCAAATTCCAAAAATCAAACTCAAAAGTTTTGTTCTAAGGCAATTTAGAGGATTTTTATAATCTTAATTCACTTTACTGAAAGGTGTACTTTTAAACACAAGTCCTCATCCACACCGCTGAGCACCAAATGTTGGAAAGTGGATTATTGGTAGGGGCAAATGTAGGTCTGCCACTGGCAATAAGGCCACTAACCATTGGTAGGACTCAGCATAGGTCTTAGAAAATTATTCCTATGCTCAACCCTTGGTAACGTGGCTGCGGGCAGACAGGCTTAACTTCAAAGACAGGTATGTAAAGCATTTAAAAACACCAATTCAGTAAATAATTAAGACACAACACATAATAAAAATCCAACACTAATTTATAAAAATAGGACATATTTTTATCTTTAAAATGACACCAAAACGACAAAAATCCAATATAGGGAACCAGCGATATGAATTTTCAAATATTTAGCAAAATATAGCACTTAGAAACTTATAGCACCATATTGGGATACAGGCTCACGATAGACCGACCCAAAGTCAAGGTTTCAGGCCGATCGCGATGGAGCCCTGAGCGGATACCGCACGCGGAAGGTCCCGGTCACAGTTTTTACTTTTGGACGTAGAAACTTTTCTGGAGCTTTTTCTCGCGAGGTCCCTCGAAGCTCTCAGCCAGTCCAGATTCGGTGAGGGTTCGCCGGCTTGCCCTGCGATGAGCTCCCGGTCACCTTTCTACGTTCGGACTTAGAAACTTTTGCTGTCCGACCTCTGGAGCGTTCCAGCAGAGCAAACCAGGATCCAGGCCGACACTGGGTTGAAGGCAGGCGGCTTGGCTTTCGCGGTTGCTCCCGGTCACCTTTTCTACGAGTGGACTTAGAAACTTTTCTGGAGCTTTTTCTCGCGGGGTCCCTCAATGCTTTTCACCAGGCCGGATTCGGTGAGGGTTTGCCGGCCTCAGATTTCTTCTACTCCTGGTCAAACTCTGGAAGTTGGACCAACGGAGCTTTTAGCGGGACGAACCTGGATGGCTTGGCCGGTTCGCGGTTGAAGGCAGGCGGCTTGGCTGACCAGGTTGAGTCGGTCCCTCTATGGAGCTTTTTTTCAAAGTTCCTCCAAAGTTCTCCAAACTTCTTGAACTTCTTCCTGAAGTTCCTCAAAGGGTCCCAAAGTGTCTCAAACTCACTCCAAGGGTCTGGAAGCTCCAATATGGTCCTTGAAAGTTGAGGACTTCAGTTCCCACAATCCACTTGGACGTCACCCTTACAAATCCACTGGTAGTTCCCCAGGTTGATTATCCTTGGTGGTGAGGGTCCAGGTGAGCTCTGTTAACCTGTAGCTTGCAGGGAGTCCACTCTTTACTTCTTTTTCAGCAAGGTAGTCCACAGGGCTGTAGTTTCTGATGGTGCAGGCTTCAGAGGTCAGACCTTAGAATTTGCACAGCAAAACTTCTCAGCTTGGCACAATGTCTTGCTTTCTTCAGTTTCAAGCAGCAGATCTGGAGGGCTATGCCCCTCTCAGATACTTATTCCAAGTTCTCTGGGTCATGCAGGAGGTCACTTCTGACCAATGGGAGCAGGGTAACTCCTCAAAGATATGACCACATCCTGTAGAGTGTGGCATTGTTTTGTCCCAGAGTGCATCAAATCTTCCAAATCCATAATGGCTGATTTTCCAGCAAGGAGGTAAGAGCTGGCTAAACACAGCCCTAGGATGGCTAATTTACTTAGACTCTCCCCCCTGCATCTGCTCATACCTTCCTTAATCCTACCATCTGCCTAAGGTGGAAAGTTCAGAGTTGTAAATGACACTGTTCTCTGCTCTCCTCTTTGAAGAACATAGTTTACGACTCCTCCCCCTGGACTGGCATTCCTATCGAACACCACACTGCCCTGCCAGCAGAGCTAGTTGACCTGAGGGGCTCTTTATCACCTCTTCAAGGCAGCCTGGCTAATCCACTTAACTCTGACCAATCAGGGCAGACCACTGGAAGGCTGAATCTGGACTTACAAACAAGAAAGTCTTATAACTTCTTGTATGTACACTTTAGGAGAAATTCAACAATATCATATTGTTGAATTTATTAATACCATTCGGGAAGTCTTTGAATGGCACTTCTAGCCCTCTCCTATCAAGAGTTATTAGTTAATAACTTCCTACCATGTTAACCTATGTAACAGGGGCTTTGCAATGGGAAAAATGACTTGGGCCATTTTTCCAGCACCAGGACTTACAAAAACATATTTTATAAGTACGTTGCTTATATCTACCGGACCCCCACCCCATGGGACAACTAGGGGAGACTTTAGGGGTTCTGAATCTGTAAAAATATTGCAGATCCTCACTTCACAGTGCTCCTAGCATCAAAGTCGAATTTGGGCAGCACTTTATCACAATGTGGGGAGTGAAATGTGAAATTTCACTTAACCCAGGGCATATAGAACTCATTTTATAAGGGTCTACCTTATAGATACCTGACCCCCCCCCCACCCCTTGGACACCTAGGGGAGACCCTGGGGGTCCCTAATATGCCATAACATTGTAGGTTATCCATTTTTAAGTGCCCCAAACACCAAAGTCGAGTTTGGGCACAATTTACTTTTTAAAAGCAGTCCTGGCACCCAGGGCTGCTTTTAAAACTGACCTCAGGCCTCAGCAGTGCACACATGCAAGTGCAGAAAGCTGCTGGCCTCTAAACTGCCATGCCCTGCTATATACTAGGGACTGATAGGTAGTTTCAATTCCCCTGCCCTATTATATACTAGGGGCTTATAGGGTAGGTCATGCCAATCACAGGGGTACCCCAACCCATAGTGTACCCTAGTGTGTGTAGGTGTGTTCACTGTATTCTAAGTGTTTTCAGCATAGCACTGACCCTGGGCCTGGTTAGGTAAAGCCCAGGGTCAGTCAGAGTCAGTTAGCACCAGTACAAGTCAGCAAAAAGTTGGGGGGTGCCCAGGGCACAGGATGACTTTGCAACACACACACTTGCCAGTCCCTAAACCTTCCCTTTTATACATATCTGTCACCCCTAAGGCAGGCCCAAGGTACTCCTGTGGGCAGGGTGTATTGTATATGAAAGGTAGGACATGCCCTGATGTGTGTGGCATGTCCTGATAGTGAAATACTGCCAATTTCATTTTTCACTATTGCAAGGCTATCTGTTCCCATAGGACATAATGGGGGGTTTGTTTATAACATCTTATAAACATAACTGACCCTAGGAACAAGATGAAAAAGTAAAGTTTAGTATGCCTGAACTCAGAATGTTAAAGTGCATCTTTTAGTGAGGGTGATTTTTACATTCTGTGTTTGAAAATAACACTTTTAGAAAGTAGGTATTTTCTTGCCTAACCATCCAGTGTGCCTCTGCTAGGTTTGTGTATTACATATCTGGCTTTTGGATGACAGGGGCTGGAGAGGGGCAGCGGCTCCAGAAGTCTGTTGAGTCAGGGCTGGGCTGAATAGGCTTGGTCTGCATTTGGAGTGGTGGGAGGAGTAGCACCTTCACCTGGAAAGGGCTGTGCCTGCCTTCCACACTGACGTCTCCGCCCCCCTGTGGTGTGTCTGGAGCCTGGGCTCACACTGACAATGGAGGTTGTTGTGCACTTGCAAAGTGCCCCACAGAACTGGTTTTGGCTGGGTACAGACACTCTCTGCCTTCAGAGAACAAAGGATTTTGGTGTATAAAACGAGGGGCCCAGACCCCAGACTTTTAGATAATTTCTGGGAATCAAGAGGAACCTTTGCCAAGGAGAAGAGCTGGAGAAACTGAGGAGGAATACTGCGCCTGTGCTGTTTGCTGTCTGGGGTTGGCCTGCAGTGGCTGTTTCTGCCAAGGAAAGGAGTAAGGACTTTGCTGTGTGCTGTGTCCCCTGCTTGAAGAAGATCTCCAAGGGCTTGAAATAGAGCTTGCCTCCTGTTAAGAAGTCTCAGGGACACAAAAGACTTCCTGCAACTCTGCTGGTGCTGCTGAACTCTGCCATCTGTGAGTCCTACCCTTGCCTAAGGTGCCTCCTTCAGTCAAAATGCCTCAGAAGTGGGTTTTGCAGCTGCTCTATGCAAGAGCCGGCGCGAAGCATTTGCGAAACCGTGCAAAACCTCTCGGAACCGATGCCAGGCGACGCGAAGCCGCGCCGAGTCCTGCCGGGCGACGCGAAGCCTCGCCGCGCAGCCCCCAGCATTGACGCTGGACGATGCAAAGCCTCGCAAAGCGACGCCTCACCTCCGGTGCGCAACACATCGCACTGGGGCGCCAAGTCTACAAGAACACCAGGGCCGCAATAAGAAACCAACGCATCACCTCCCCGCACAGTAAGAAACTGACGCATCACCTCCCCTTCAGTAAGGAACTGACGCATCTCCTCCCCAGCGTGGCAGTAAGGAACCGGCGCATCACCTCACCTGAAGTAAGGAACCAACGCATCACCTTCCCTGGGAGTAAGGAACCGACGCATCACCTTCCCAGTGGCTGTTTTTGTTTGTGACTGTGACGCTTCCAAGGTACTTTGTGCTGAAAGTGTTGCATCCATAGTTTGCCATGGACAGAACTGCTTCTACCTTTTGAAAGTCATATTTTGATTACTGTATTGTGGATTTTTGTAGTTTTTGTCTTGTTTTGGTTTAGATAAAGTTTACTTATTTTTCTAAACTGGCGTGGTGTCCATTTGTAGTGTTTTCACTGTAATACTGTATGTGTTCACCAATGCTTTATACACTGCCTCTGAGATAAGCCTGTCTGCTCGTGCCAAGCTACCAAGGGGGTGAGCAGGGGTTATTTTAGGAGTGTATCCCCCTTACCCTGACTAGAAGCAAGGGTCCCTATTTGGACAAAGGTACCTATCTCTGCCAACTAGAGCCCCCCATTTCTAGCATTGGTGGTCAGCGGTGAGGATCTGGACTTGCATTTGTGTCTTACATACAGTGATTGGTGTACACTTCTAGTATAGTGCAGACCATTACGCAACCACATACTGTTTCTTTCTGTTTTCTGGTGTCCTCCTGGGAGTACTTTTGATACTGAGACTCTGGTTAGCTGTTGCAAAATGGAACTTGACTTCTGGCACATGTTCATCTACACAATGAGGGAGCTAAGGGTGTTCTGCAAGGAAAGGGGGCTGCCTGTGAAGAGAAGATCCAGGGAGGATCTAGAGGCATCCCTATTTCCTTATGAGTTACCCCGCTGGGGGCCAACACTACCAGTTGAGTTTGAGGAAGATGACTTCTCTGAAAGTGAGGGAGAAACAGAAAAAGATGGCTGGCTTCTAGCTTGTGAGCAGAGGCTGAGAGAGCTTGATGAGGAGCTCGAGAGGGCTGAGGCCAAGAGGGCCTTAACCCAAGAAAAGGAAATTTGTGTAGCTCAAGAAATGAGCTTGGCTGGGTTGGAGGTGGAGTCCAGCTCAGATGGTGGCAGCAAAATTGTGTTATCTAGTGCTGAGGGAGCAGTACACACACCCAGAGATGTGGCGCCTGACTTGAAGGAGGGAGTTAACATTTACCAGGGGGTTCAAGGATATGAGATAGCTCCAGTGGTGTGCAGTGTCTCTGAGGTGGATTGGGGAACTGGCACAGGGGTTCATAATCCTAGTGGTGGGAGGGACACTCTTCTGACTCTAGATGAGAGGTGCAGGGAGAGGTGTTCCCCCATGGTAGAAGTCCTGGTGTGTGTGTGGAGACCGCCCAGAAGAGTGTGGGTTGAGTGACAGAGACAGTCAGACTCTGTCTTGCCATTCTCAGGAGAGTGGTGTGGGGTACGTGTGCGAGGCACTGGATGGTAAGGCAAAGGATAGCTTGGTAACACCTGTGTGGGGCTGTATGATTCAATTTGTGGAGAGCATATTTTAATTCCCTGTTTTCCAGAGCTATGCCAACGGCTGGTGAGTGTGAGTTCTCTGATCCAAGGGAGCTCACACTGGAGGCAGACCTTTTGGTGGATTCCAGAGGGTCTGAAGAGGCATCTGGGGGTGATCCTGATGGAGGAGGCTCAGGTATTTCCCAACCAAGAGTGGTGGGAAAGGTTCTTAGTAGCCCAGATAGGTCAAGGTGTAGTGGGAGGGGTGTAAGGACTCACGTACTGTCTCTGTGGAGAAGGAGTGAGAAGGGGATGCGTCCCTAGGTACCCGAAACCCAGTCTCAGGGCCTGGAGGGTTCCCTAAGGGAACACCAGGTGGGGAGCCTAGGCTGTACTGATAGGCCATCCATTGAGGGGGATCTCCTAGTGTCAGGAGAACTTGGAGCGTCTGTAAGCAGAGCTCCACCAGTTCTGGTGTCTGGCAGTGCCGCTCCTGAGTGGAGGGTGCAGAAGTCCAGATGGAGGGGTGACAGGGAGATGCGGTCCCCAGTGGGAGAACCAGTGGGTCAGGGGCCAGCCTTAAGGGCTGAACCTTCTAGTAGTGACCATGGTGGCACCACTTCTGTTTTGGGGGGTCTTAACGTACTGTCAGATGGGCAAGGGTCAGGAGATCAGCGCCCGGCAGGCTGTCACGCAACACATGAGATATGTGTTACCCTTGGGGGGGCATGCATGCGCCCCAGGAAGTCCTGGTGTGCCAGGCAGGTGCTCAGCCGCAGGGCATAGTCCCTGGGTTGGGAGGCCAGGTTCAGGAGGTTATGCCTGACCTGGAGGAAGGGGCGACTGCTAACCGTACCCCTATCGGTTTGTTTCTGGGGGCGCTGTTCCAAGTGGGAGGGTGCCGGGCCCCAGTAGGGGCAGCCTCACCCCTCACCCCTGACCCCTGCCCAGTCTAAGGGTACAGACCCTAGGCCAGGATCCCAGTTGCAGGATAAAACCCCTGAACTGGTGGGTGAATTATGCAGGACACCTGTCACAGGTGCCCTGACAATTCTGGAAGGGGGTACCACTCCAGGTTGGAGGGTACAGAGCCCCTGGGAGGAGGACCAGGTGAGGGAGAGCCACCCCAGTCCCCTGTCCAGTCTCAGGGTACAGACCCTAGGCTGGAGGGTCAGAGTCAGGATGTCATCCCTGACCTGACCGGAGGGAGAGTGGACAAAAGGTGCCCGGTGCCTGGGGCTACTGCCCCCCACTCTCTGATGCCACAGAGGTTGGAGAACCATGAAAGGCCTGGGGTCTGGCTCATATCACTGACAGCTGTCAGTGGCCACTGTGGCTTGCTGTCCTGGTGGACAGAGTTGCCCCTGGGGGTGGACTGGGCCACACCTCTGTGTTGGCCATGTGGGTACTGTCTGTCTGTTGGGACACACGTGTGAGCAAGCTAAGGTTAGGTGCTGCACAGATGGTGTCCACAGGTGAGGAGAAGGGTTCCCCATGGGTTAGCTTAGTGGGCCCTGAGAGTATGGACAGAGGGATCCAATTGGGTTCAGATTGGCGTAGAACTGGAGTATGCCCCTGCTGTTGCGGGCCAGGGTCCATGTTCTATTGCCCCAAGCAGGGAAGCCTATCAAGGTATTGATTAGTCTACCCTGGCTTTAGGCTGGAAGGGGGTTGGCCATGGCCCTTTCTTCAGGGTCATCCCAGAACTTTTTGCCTGCCTCCTGTATTTTTTCTGACCTGTTGTTGGTGGTTTTATGACTCTGGGCACTTTACCACTGCAGATCAGTGCTAAAGTGCATATGCTCGACCTGTAAATTGTTGTTATGGATTGGTGTTTCCATGATTGGCTATTTGATTTACTAGTCAGACCCTAGTACAGTGCCCAGGACCTGTAAATCAAATGCTGTTAGTGGGCTTGCAGCACTGATTGTGCCACCCATGGAGGCAGCCTGTAAAATGTAACTCTGGCCTGCCATGCAGAGCCTGTGTGCAGTCTAGTACTGCCATGTTGACTTGGCAAGTGCACGCACTTGCCAGTCCCTAAACCTTTCCTTTTCTACATATCAGTCACCCCTAAGGTAAGCCCAAGGTACCCCTGTGGGCAGGGTGCATTGTATATGAAAGGTAGGACATGGCCTGATGTGTGTGGCATGTCCTGATAGTGAAATACTGCCAATTTCGTTTTTCACTATTGCAAGGCTATCTGTTCCCATAAGACGGAATGGGGAGTTTGTTTATAACATCTTATAAACATAACTGACCCTAGGAACAAGATGGAAAAGTAAAGTTTAGTATGCCTGAACTTAGAATGTTAAAGTGCATCTTTTAATGAGGGTGATTTTTACATTCTGTGTTTGAAAATAACACTTTTAGAAAGTAGCTATTTTCTTGCCTAACCATCCAGTGTGCCTCTGCTAGGTTTGTGTATTGCATGTCTGGCTTTTGGATGACAGGGGCTGGAGAGGGGCAGTGGCTCCAGAAGTCTGATGAGTCAGGGCTGGGCTGAATAGGCTTGGTCTGCATTTGGAGTGGTGGGAGGAGTAGCACCTTCACCTGAATAGGGCTGTGCCTGCCTTCCACAATGACGGCTCCGCCCCCCTGTGGTGTGTCTGGAGCCAGGGCTCACACTGACAATGGAGGTTGTTGTGCACTTGCAAAGTGCCCCACAGAACTGGTTTTGGCTGGGTACAGACACTCTCTGCCTTCAGAGAACAAAGGATTTTGGTGTATAAAAAGAGGGGCCCAGACCCCAGACTTTTAGATCTTTTCTGGGAATCAAGAGGAACCTTTGCCAAGGAGAAGAGCTGGAGAAACTGAGGAGGAATACTGCCCCTGTGCTGTTTGCTGTCTGGGGTTGGCCTGCAGTGGCTGTTTCTTTTTTTTGTTTATTCTTTTTATTAAACACGTTGAATCAGTATATCAGCGATACAGCAGAGAGGAGTTGCATTGCATACACAGGAATAATTACAAAAGATACATATATACAAAGACTACACATTTGGGAGTACGTCTCGTATGGTGTTGGTGGATCATCATGAAGTGGGGCACTGTGGGGGCTACAGATATTTCCTCGGTAATCATTCCATTTGCCCCAAACCGAGGACCATTTTTGGGGGCATCCCCGTGCCACATACACTGTTTTCTCTCTGAACATACACCAGTCCATATCCGCCCTCCACGCCGCCGCCCTGGGTGGATGTGTGGCCCCCCACTGTTGTGCAATATTTCTCTTCGCTATCATGAGGCCTAAGGTGACCCAGAGCTTGCTTTTCCTATTCAGGTCCGTCGGCTCCCATACATTTAGAAGACATCTCTTTGCTTCGGGACGGATAGTGTGCATGAGTACCTCACTCAGGATATCAATGATTTTGCGCCAATACCATTGAATGTGGTCACATTCCCACAAAATGTGCATGAAGGTTCCTTCCTGTCCACACCCCCGTCTACACTCCCCCATCTCCGTGTTCCCCATACGGACCAGACCAGGTCCGGTGATGTAAATTCTATGCAATATCTTGAGCTGTACAAGTCTCAGTCTAGCCGAGATAGCAACCTCTTGTGGGGAGGTGCCTGCTTCCTGCCACTCCTCATCGTCCAGTTCTAGGCCGTCACCATCCCACCTCCCACGTATTTGCTGGAGGGGGTCTGCAGTATTGTTGAGCAATTTCTTATAAGTCAGTGACACAGCTTTTGTGGGCAAGTAGCCATCTAGCAGTCTATCCTCGAGGGGGGAGGACTCTGGAGTGGAAGACCCTTTTGGTAGCTGTGTTTGTAAAGCATGTCGTATCTGCAGATATCTAAAGTATTCTGAATTGGCTAGGTCGTGCTTCTGCTGAAGGGTGGCGAACGTTATCACCTCGCCATTTGCCCACTGGTCCCCAATCCTAGAGATCCCGATAAGATCCCATTTGTCGAACCCTTTTGTGGTCCACAGATTACCCAGTGTCTCGGTATCCCACAGGGGGGTTGCCAACGTCAGTTTACGCTCCCACCCCAGGCTTCTCTTCGCCGCGTGCCAAGTTTGGACCGAGTGTTTGGTCGGCCCCGTCAGGGGGGATCGATGGGTTTTCGAGTAGAGTGCCCTATTGTAGTTTCCTCCCGACAACAGCCATCTATCCATAGCGAACCCCTGGTCATCCGGGCGACAGTAAGTGCCATGATTAATAGCTGCAAGGTGGGCGACCCAGTAGTATTTTTTAAGGTCTGGAAGGCCTATCCCCCCGTCATACCAACCCAGGGTGAGTTTGTTGAGTGCTATACGGGGTCGTCCATTCCATAATAGGTCCCTTTGCAGACTCTCTATCTCTCTGAAATATCGTGCTGGAATCACGTCCGGGTAGTTTTGAAGAGCATAAAGGAAGCGTGGGAGCGACATCATTTTGAAAAGTGCTGCCCTTCCCAGCAGCGACAGCGGGAGCGCCCTCCAGCTAAGTATGTCTCGCTCTAGCCTTTGTAGGGGTGGGAGTACGTTACGCTCGAATCTAAGCTTATGATCTGGGGTGACAAAAATACCCAGGTATTTGAAGCCGACTGTGGTGATCGGTATCGGACAGTTTTTGGGTGGGGGGGTGGAGGTCCACTGAGAATAAATATAAGAGATTTACTCCAGTTTATTGAGTACCCAGAGTATCTGCCGAAGGTTGCAAAAATGTCTAGCACGCGGTTAAGTGACATTTTGGGAGAGGCGAGGAACAACAGGATGTCGTCTGCGTACAGGGAGATACGATCCTCCCACGTAGCAGACCATCGCAGTCCACGTATCACCGGATCCTTACGGATCCAGGCCGTGAGTGGCTCCAAGGCTAGGGCAAAGAGGAGGGGGGACTGCGGACACCCCTGACTGGTCCAGCGGCCCAGGGCAAACACTTCAGATTTTTTATTATTAACCACCACCTGGGCTCGAGGTTCCGAATAAAGGAGTCGTACCCATTGAGTGAAACTAGGAACAAACCCCATCTTTGTTAGGACTGCAAACAGGTATGGTCATTCGATGGTGTCAAATGCCATAGTGGCGTCCAGCGAGACTGTGACTGCTGCTTCATGGATTGTGTCCCGCCTCCCCATCACTCCATGTACCCTGCGTAGGTTAAGTGCCATATTGCGGTGCGGCATAAAGCCTGACTGGTCCGGGTGTACCAGCCCGCTTATTACTTTGATTAGCCGATTCGCGAGAAGTTTAGCTAGGATCTTGGGTTCCGCATTGAGCAGGGAAATAGGCCTATAGGAGGCACAATCATGTTTAGGCTTACCTTCTTTATGGATAGTGACCAGTGTCGCTATTCTCTGGTCCAGTGGGAGTTTCCCCACCTTCCTGCTCTCTTCAAACATTGCGCGCAGGTACGGGGCTAGTTTATCCGGCCGTAGTTTGTAGAGCTCGATAGGTAAACCGTTCGGACCTTGGGCCTTGCCCGAGTGGAGGCTCCTGATCGCTTGTGCTATCTCGTCATCTGTAAAGTCACTCTCTAGTAGGCTCTGGTCGTCTGCCTGCAAGATAGGGAGTGTTATGTCTTGGAGTAGTAGCTGGGATTCTTTTTCAGTGTATGGTGTTCTTGTGCGATAGATTGTGTTATAATGAGCTGCAAAGTTATCAACAATCTCCTGGGGGTCAGTGATGGTCTGCCCTGTCTCATCTATCAACTCTGGCACCAGCCTACTTGCCAACTATTTCTTGTCTAACCATGCAATCAGTTTCCTGGCCTTATCCCCCAGGTCATATATCCTGCCTTCTTGTTCCCTGCCCATAGCCTTGGCCCTATCAGTAGCTATCCCCCTGTACTCGTCCCTCTTAAGCTTCAGGGTGTGTAATTTTTCGGGAGTGACGCCCTCCCCCAGGTCCTCCTCCATCCGAAGCACTTCTTGTTCGATCTCAACTAGCTCCTTCATTTTATCCTTTCGCGTCCCAGCTATCAGTGAGAGTGCCTGCCCCCTTACAACTGTTTAAATGCCTCCCACAGTGTCTGGGGGGATTCCACTGACCCTTCGTTTTCTTGAAAGTAGTGGTCAAAGGCCTGTAGGAGGGCTTTTCGAATTGTTGGGTTACGGGGATGCCATGGATTAATGGGGGCGATTTTACCCACCCTCTTTTGCCCCATAACCATTTGAGCCCACACCAGGGAGTGGTCGGAGATGCCACGGGCCAAGTGCCTGACTTCTTGTACATGTGCAATTTGAGAGGCGGGGACAGGGAGATAATCCAGACGGGAGAGACTGTTATGGGCCCCTGAATGGAAGGTGTGCTGGATGTGGTCTGGGTGGTAGGCTCTCCATGTGTCTTCTAGACCCAGGGCATCCAGAAAGTCTGGGAGCCATCGGTGCGAGGGCCCGAGTTCTTGGGGTGGGTGCCGATCTAGGGTGCCGGAGACTACCGAATTGAAGACCCCTCCCACTATCAGGAGCCCCTGTGGGAACGATAATAGTATGGAGCCCAAATCTTTCAAAGTGCTTTTCTGCAAGCCAGGCGGGACATAGACTGACATGAGCAAGTTGCCCTCCCACTGTCCCGCGATCGCTATATATCGACCCCAGTCGTCCGACCAGGTGGATTGTTTGGAAAAGGGGAAGGAATTTCTCAGCATTATGCCCACCCCTCTGGATCCAGTGGTGAATCCTGAATGGGCCACTAGACTGTAACCCCACCTGTTCAGCGCCTTACATGAGTTGCCCACTAAGTGAGTCTCTTGTAGCAGGATCACATCTGGGGCCTGTCTCTTAATGTACTGTAGCACTACACAGCGTTTGATCTTGTCCCCAAGACCATTGACGTTCCAACTCAGTATCTTAATGCTCTTTTCCCAATGTGTACCCATTTGAGCCTGTACTGTCCGTGCAATCCTCTCGATAGAAGCGTGTAATACATTCCGATCCAACAAAAACATAAACAAACTCAATTCCCCCAACCCCACTACCCCCCTCCCTGCTCCCCTGCACTCTGGGCTCAAAACTGCCCATGTACTTGAAAAAGAAATGCAGAGTGCCTGTCGCCCAACTGGTGAACTAAAAGTAGAAAAGTGGGGTGTGTGTTGCTCCGTTTCCCCGATTTCCCCCCCCATACATCTCTTGCATTGTACCTCCCCGAGGAGGGCCCAGTCTCAGGATCTTACTTAGAGGCAGTTCGAGGCTACCCATCAGTTCGTGTTGCCCTGAATCGAAGTACCTGTTGCCGTCTGTGTTAAAGACAAAGTTCGTCTGGGTGAGAGTTCAGTGGCTCCGACAAGCTACCTTGTGTTTCGTGCTTAAGCTCGATATGGCCAGCATCTCAGTGGGAATTATGCTCCTTGGCCCCTCTCCATCCCTCCAGCCACTCAGAAGCCGCCTCCGGAGAGTCAAAGAACCAGGCTTTTCCGTCAACTTCTACCCGGAGCCGAGCCGGGACCAGCATCGCGTATTTCACACCTTTGTCTTTGAGATGCTTTTTGATGGCAAGAAAGGATTGCCGTTGTTTCTGGACAGCTTACGTGAAGTCAGGGAAGAAGGCAATCTCGGCATTCTGGTAACCAAACGGAGGGGCTCCCCTAGCATTTTGTAGTATGGCATCCCTATCACGAAAATTGAGCAGTCTGGCCAGTATTGGACGAGGGGATGCTCCAGGTTTCGGCCGCCCCCCTGGGACTCTGTGTGCCCTCTCGATGACAAAAATTTTTGACAGGCCTTTTGGTTGCAGGTGATTCAGGATAAGGTCCTCGACGAAAAGATCTGTGGCCTGTCCTTCCGCCTTCTCCGGGACCCCAAGGATGCAGATGTTATTGCGCCTGGTGCGCCCCTCATAATCGTCCAGCTTACTTTCAGCGAATTTCCGAAAGGTTTGCAGGTTATGAATTTCGCTTTGGAGATGTGAGGTATCTTCAGCTAGACTCGCCGTTGTGATCTCTGCCTGTTTAACTTTTTCCCTGAGTTTTGTGAGGTCTGCCCCGATAAGAGTTACCTCCGAAGAGATTGAGTCCATCTTCTGCTCCAGCGACGCTCTGACTCCGGTGATCGCCTCCATGACGTCCTTCAGAGTTAGTTCGGGGGTTGCTCCCTCCGCTCCCCCCATCAGTTTGTCTTTGGGCTGTAGGTCTTGGAGTGTCGCCTTAGGGAATGTGTAGCGGTCCAATTTATTTTGCTGAGTTACTTTCGGGCCCTTCCCTCCCGACACCACAGCCCGTTCCAACCTGGGCTCCGGTGCATTGTTGGCCAGTAGGGCGCAGGGATGGGGGCCACCTCCTCGCGCCGTTGGGCTGATGAAGGGGTGCATAGTTGCGGACCCCTGGATTCCCGGGGCCCCACAAGGGCACGCGACGCAGGCGGTGCAGCCGAGGCTCCCCCTATATGTCGCTGCCAATGATCACTAAATGGCGGGAGTGGAGTATGCCTCCTCGTTTTGGTGTCAAAGTAGTCGGCTCTCCAGGTGTCTCCAATGTGTGTGTCGCACTCCCCGCTGGTGCCCACGGGACCCGTCCCCTCCACCGCCAAGACTCAAGGGAAGGCCGCAGTCCAGTCCCACCAGCTGGAGCCAGGGCGGTGCCTCGATTTGCCAGCCAAATGGTTTATGGGCCCAAACGTGGTGCGGGGAAACTCCCAGGCTCAGGCCCGGACTGACTGGAGTCCCCTCAGTACTTCCCCGGAAAGTGCGTAGCCCCGGTGTTGTCTGCGACCATTCTCAGGGTCGGAGCGGCGCTCCAGGCCTCCTGTCCATCCCAGACCCCTAGCTGCTTGACCACTTGTCCCTCTCCGCACCTTTGTTCTGGTGCGTCACCACCCAGCAGGCCTCACCTCCGTGGCCGGTCCTCTGGCCAAAGCAGGCTTTTCTGCGCCTCTCGTCGCATCCGGAGGGGTGTTGCTCTGTTTCTTGGGGATCCCACGTTGAGGTAGCTCGACCCACTCTGGCACAGGCCCAAGCACCGTGGGTCGCATCAGGCTCAGTCCGTCGTACGTCACGGCGCCTCGGCACCACCTTCCACTCGGCGGCCCGGCTCCGCTCCGGAAGAGGCCTTCACAGGCGACGGCCGTATCTCGAGCCTCCTGCGTCTCACAGACTCGGGACTTTGATCGATTGGGTCCGTGTACCCTCCGACAGCAGAATCCTGCCTCAGGGAGCGGATTTTTGTGGCGGATAGACGGGAGGAGATCAGTTACTCCGGAGCGACTCTACAGTGCGGCCATCGCGCTACGCTGCGTAGCCACGCCCCCCTGCAGTGGCTGTTTCTGCCAAAGAAAGGAGAAAGGACTTTGCTGTGTGCTGTGTCCCCTGCTTGAAGAAGATCTCCAAAGGCTTGAAATAGAGCTTCCTCCTGTTAAGAAGTCTCAGGGACACAAAAGACTTCCTGCAACTCTGCTGGTGCTGCTGGACTCTGCCATCTGTGAGTCCTACCCTTGCCTGAGGTGCCTCCTGCAGTCAAAAGGCCTCAGAAGTGGGTTTTGCAGCTGCTCCCTGCCAGAACTGGCGCAAAGCATCGCGAAACCGTGCAAAGCCTCTCGGAACCGACGCCGGGCGACGCAAAGCTGCGCCGAGTCCTGCCGGGTGACAGAAAGCCTCGCCGCGCAGCCCCCAGCACAGACGCCGGACAACGCGAAGCCTTGCAAAGCGACGCTTCACCTCCGGTGCACAACACATCGCACTGGGGCACCAAGTCTACAAGAACACCAGGGCCGCAGTAAGAAACCAACGCATCACCTACCCGCACAGTAAGATACCGACGCATCACCTCCCCTTCAGTAAGGAACCGACGCATCACCTCCCCTGCGTGGCACTAAGGAACCAACGCATCACCTCCCCTGAAGTAAGGAACCAACGCATCGCCTTCCCTGGGAGTAAGGAACCGACGCATCACCTTCCCTGTGGCTGTTTTTGTTTGTGACTGTGACGCATCCAAGGTACTTTGTGTTGAAAGTGTTGCATCCATAGTTTGCTATGGACAGAAATGCTTCTACCTTTTGAAAGTCATATTTTGATTACTGTATTGTGGATTTTTGTCGTTTGGTCTTGTTTTGGTTTAGATAAAGTTTACTTATTTTTCTAAACTGGTGTGGTGTCCATTTGTTGTGTTTTCACTGTATTACTGTATGTGTTCACAAATGCTTTACACACTGCCTCTGAGATAAGCCTGTCTGCTCGTGCCAAGCTACCAAGGGGGTGAGAAGGGGTTATTTTAGGAGTGTATCCCCCTTACCCTGACTAGAAGCAAGGGTCCCTATTTGGACAAAGGTACCTACCTCTGCCAACTAGAGCCCCCATTTCTAACACTGGGCATCAAGCAGGGGAGCACCCTTGACCAGTAGGAAGCAGGGTGCCACCTAGGTGTATGACCACTTTCACCAAAGTGTGGCATATTCTTGTCCCAGAAAGCACCATTCTATCAAACTCCAAACTGGAGAACATCTCTCTAGATTAGCTGGATCAGGCTAACTCAACCTACTGCTGTGGCTAATTTTCCAAAACACTCCCTTTCCAACCCTCTCCCTAAGTTAAAAACCTTTCTCTTTTAGCTCTGCCTTTTGACCTTGACCCCTTTTCAGGTTCGCGCTGGGACACTCCACGGAGTATCTGTGCGCGGTATAAATTTATATAACATAACATAATCTAATTACTGGGGCTCATGTGTGGCTGAAAAAGCAGGATGTTGGGGTGGGCCTGTGCTGTCCTAAAGTGACAGTCACAGTAAACAAAGAATAATAACAACTTTTCTGTAACAGTTATACATCTAACAGTGGCAAGTTGTTGGATTTATCTAAACTATTAATTTGATACCTTGAAGTATATTTTTTTACATGGCTCCTATCAATATTTATAGTTAAATAGACTATTACAATGTTAGCCTCTGGAGCAATTCACTACAATGAGGAATTGGCAGTTTTTCCCCTCACCGGGGCTTATAAAACATATTCTATAATATTCCTGCTTATAGTTACAAGGCACCCTACCCTTGAGGTACCTAGGGAGACCTTAGGGGGGACTTATATGTAAAAAGAAGGTTGTGTGAGACTTTGGAAGTACCTTTAAATCCAAAGTCGAATTTGCATATAAATTTAATGTAAAGGCAGCCTGAAAGGCAGTGCTGCTTTTAAAATGACAGCAGGCAACAGAGTAATGCACATTTAAGTGCATTAAGTCTACTGGGCCTCTAAACCTACATGCCCTATTATATACTAGGGACTTACAGCTAGGCTGTCAGTACCAATTATAATTACACCTAATTTGCATATCATTAATATCAGAGCACTGGCTCTGTCTGGTAAGCTGAGCCCAGGGCTCAGTCAGAGTCAGTTACCACCAGTACCAAGCAAAACAAGCATTTGCAATGCAATCGGTCTCGCCTTTGGGACCTTATAAGTATTTAGGTATGCAGCACAGCCTTGGTGCTGTAACATCTACTGTTCTTTAACATTGAGGGAAAGTAAGTACCAAACTGCGTGACACGCCAGGCATCGGAACACATGGAGAGAAATATTGCCTTTCAGCGGGAAATGGTATAGTCCAAAACTCTGTTTTTAATATAAAATCAGGGCCTTCGGTTGTCATATCACTGAAAATACAAGATTTGAAAAAAATATTATTGTCTACGGGTGCTCGTGGAAGACAATTTCTATGGACTGGAATCTAGAGAATGCTAAAGTGATTCTGGTATTTTACTGATCTCTGCTGGTCGTTTTCTATCAACAAAGTTAAATAGAGGCAGTTGCCAGAAAAATTTAAAAAGAAAGTCCCTCAGCAGAAAGCAATTCTGGTATTTTACTGACCTCTACTGGTCGTTTTCTATCAAGACAGGTAAATAGAGGCAGTTGAACAAAGCAGAAAGCAATTCTGGTATTTTACTGACCTCTACTGGTCGTTTTCTATCAAGACAGTTAAATAGAGGCAGTTGAACAGAAAAAAAAGTCCCTAAGCGGAAACAGACAAGTCCTAGGGCTGATCTCCAGGGCCCACAAAGTACATACACATATAAGTATATACTAAAGTATATACAAGAGGTCTTGAATGCTCAACCTAAAAATGGGGGTGATCAGGGCCAAAAGGATGACTTTCTCACACAGCCCCCTCCAAATGAAAGGTGATGGGTAACTTACACCCTGGTAGTCCTCATCAGCTAAGTGGAAGTACCTGGAAAGGCCATTTGCATTGGCATGAGCAGTCTCAGGTCTGTGTTCCACTGTAAAGTCCATCCCCTGTAGAGAAATGGACCACCTGAACAGTTTAGGATTTCCCCCCCTCATCTGTATGAGCCATCTGAGAGGTCTGTGGTCATTTTGAACATAGAAGTGAGTGCCAAATAAGTATGGCATCAACTTCTTCAAGGACCAAACCACAGCAAAGGTCTCCCACTCAATGGCACTACATATTTGTTTTCTTGGGAGAAATCGCCTACTGATGAAGGCAACTGGCTGATCAAAGCCCTCTTCATTTATTTGTGCCAACACTGCTGCAATCCCTTGATCTGAAGCATTAGTCTGAACCACAAATTCCTTTGTGTAGTCAGTGGCCAGCAACACTGGTGCTGAACACATAGCATCTTTCAAGAGTGCGAAAGGCCTTCTGACACTCTAGGTTCCAATCACCCTTCTTGGGCTTCTTTTTGAAAGTGAGGTCTATCAGGGGGATCACAATGGTCCCATAGTTCTGGACAAATCTCTTGTAATACCCAGTCTGACCAAGGAATGCTCTTACCTGTGTCTGGGTAGTAGGAGCGGCCAAGTCCAAAATGGTTTGGATCTTGGCCTGGAGAGGTTGTACATGGCCTCCATCTACAAGATGGCCAAGGTGTACAACAGAGCTCTGCCCTATTTGGCACTTGCTGGCCGTAATAGTCAGGCATGCCTTCTGCAGGGCTGGAAGCACTTCCTTCAGGTGGGACAAGTGATCCTCCCAGGTGGAACTGTACACGGCTACCAGACAGGGCCCTGTTCACCAACCTTTGGAAGGTGGAAGGGGCATTCTTTAAGCCAAAGGGCATTAATTTGAACTTATAATGTCCCTCTGGTGTGGTGAATGCTAACCTCTATTTTTGCTCCTTCAGTGAGGGCAATATACCAGTAGCCTGAGGTCAAGTCAATTATACTCAGGTGCTTAGCAGCCCCTAACCTGTCAATGAGCTCATCAGCTCTAGGTATAGAGTGAGCATCAGTCTTAGTGACTGCATTCAGTCCTCTGTAGTCCACAAAGAACCTTAACTCCTTCTTTCCCACCAAGGGATTATGTTTGGGTACCAGCACTACTGGGCTTGCCCTTGGATTGTCAGAGGGCTCAATTAGCCCCAGCTCCAGCATCTTAGCTGCCTCAGCCTCGATCCTGTCTGTGACATGGCCAGACAACCTGTACAGTTTATTTTTGACAGGTGGGCTGTCACCAGTGTCAATGTGGTGTACACACCAATCAGTGATACCTTGGGTCAAAGAGAACAGAGCAGCAAACTGCCCCAGTACCTGCTTGTAGTCTCTCTTGTACATTGTTGGAGAGGAGGTCGGGTACTGGCTCAGACTCCTCCTCTTCTCCCTCATCTGTGACCATCAACATCTTCATGTCTGCCCTATCTTAGTGGGGTTTTATTCTGTTGACCTGCCAGACCTGATGGCGGTTCCTGAGGGTGTTAAGGTTTATCAGGTAGATAAACTTACTCTTCTTTTCAAGGATTGGATAGGGCCCAGTCCACTTGTAATGGAGGGCCCTAGGAGCTACAGGTTCCAAAACCCACACCAATAATTTTGGAGTATACTCAGGCACTGCAGCCTTTTGATCATACTAGTGCTTCATGAGCTCCTGGCTGGCTTCCAGTTTCCTGCCTGCCTTGTGCATGTACTCTGCAATGTGGGAGCGCATGTTTAGCACATAGTGAAGCACATGGTTCTTGGCTTTCTTGAGAGACATTTCAAGAGGCTCTCTGAGCAGGCACAATGGCCCTCTCAGAGGATGCCCAAACAGGTCAAAGGGCTAAAGCCAACCCCTTTTTGGGGATCTCCCTTTAGGCAAACAGTAGGCATGGGAGGAGAGCACATCCATCTCCTCCTGAGGTTGTCAGACAAATCATTGATCATGCCCTTCAGGGTCTTATTGAACCTTTCCACTAAACCAATAGTCTGGGGATGATATGGAGTGGTGAGCTTGTAGATAAACACCACATTCCTTCCGCATCACCTTCAGATACCTGGACATAAAGTTTGTGTCTCTATCTGAGACCACTTCCTTTGGGAAACCCACTTCGGTGGACACACCAAGTAGGGCCCTAGCCACTGAAGGAGCAGTGACAGTCCTGAGGGGTATTGCCTCAGGGTATCTGGTGGCATGGTCCTCTATCACCAAGATATGCCTGTTCCCTGATTCAGTTGGCGGAACTAGGGGATCAACAATGTCAACCCATGCCCTATCAAAGTGAGTTCCAACCACTGGCCGCGGTATCAAGGGAGCATTAGGCTTGCCCCCTGCCTTGCCACTGGTCTGACAGGTGACACAGGAGCTACAGAACTCCTTTACCTTCTCAGACATATGGGGACAGTAGACATGGGTCACCAACCTGTTCCAAGTCTTGTTCTGCCCCAAATGACGTGCCAAGGGGATATCCTGACTTATGGTCTGGAACTCTCTGTACTTCTGAGGAATCACCAGCCTCCTGGTGGCCCCTTTCTAAAGGTTTCTGGTTTCAGTATAGAGCAGTCCATCCTCCCAGTAGAATCTGTGGAATCCACTGTCATCTCCCTCCGCTTGCTTTGAGGCAGTCTGCCTCAATCTCTCAAGGGTGGGACAGTCTCTCTGTCCCTGACAAAAGTCGGTGCGGTTTTGCTGGCTTGAGTTTCTGGAAGGCCCTGGTCAAATCCTGGAAATCTGGAACTCCGGAGCTTTCAGTGGGACAAATCTGAAATCCAGGCCGGTTCACGGTTGAAGGTAGCCAACTTGACTCTCGACGTTGGGTCAGTTTCTTTATGAATTATTTCCAGACGTTGCTCCAAACTTCTGGAACTTCTTTCCTGAAGTTCCCCTTGAGGGTTCAAAGTGTCCAAAACACATATCCAAGGGTCTGGAATCCACTAGATGGTCCTTTGGATGTCTGGACTGCACTTCCCACAATGCACCTGGCTGGGGACTCTTGGTGGAGATGATGCAGGTAGACTCTGTTAACCTGTAGTTTGCAGGGAGTCCACTCTTTAAACTTTCAGAGTCAGGCTAAGTCTTTCTTGTGCTGAGTCCCACAGTGTGGAGCAGGTACAGTCTTGGTGAGTGCGGTCCTCTTAGTGCAGGCCAGGGAGTCAGCGGGGCAGTCCTTCTTCTTCTTGTTTCTTAAGGCAGCATATCTGAGGAGCTATGCATCTCTCCCATATTTATTCACAGTTTCTAGTCGTCAAGCAGGCAGGCACCTCTGACCAATAGGAAGCAGGGTGCCACCCAGGTGTAGGACCACTTCCTCCAAAGTATGGCATATTCTTGTCCCACAAAGCACCATTCTCTCAAAATCCAACATGGAGAAAATCTCGCCAGAGGAGCTGGACCAGGCTAATCCAACCTACTGCTATGGCTAATTTTCCAACCCTCTCCGTAATCTAATTAATAGGGATCATGTGTGGCTGAAAAAGCTGGATGTTGGGGTGGGCCTGTGCTGTCCTAAAGTGACATTCTCTCTTTGAAGACAGTTTGGCTCCCCTCACCCCTTCCTGCCATCTGCCCTGCAGCTTGTACTTCTCGGCCCACAGGAAACCTATTGTGTCCTCTGACAGGACACTTCACACCTCATCAGGCAGCACTGATACAGCCTGGGAGTAGGCTGGCCAATCAGGAGAGTACAGCTGGAAAGATGGCCTTTGGCTCACAGAAAAGAAAGGTTAATAACTTATTTTCTGTAATAGATATGATACATCTAACCATGGCAAATTGTTGGATTTATCTAAACAATTAATTTGATACCTTGAAGTATATTTTGACCTGGCTCCTATCAATATTTATAGTTAAATAAAATATTACAATGTTAGCCTATGGAGCCATTCACTATGATGGGGAAAAACAGAATTGGCAGTTTTTCCCTCACCAGGGCTTATAAAACATTTTTTCTAATGTCCCTGCTTATAGTTGCAAGGTACCCTACCCCTGGGGCACCTAGGGGAGACTGTTGTGTAGTTCCTATAGTACCCATGCAGGACCTGCGCGTTTGTATAACATAAGCTGTGGGCTTGGTGGCAGACTGACTCTGTGCACCCCCACCGCGTATGTTAGATTGTTTTGCATTAGCTAGCTCACAGTGCCACTAAACTCTCCTCTTATCGGGGAGAGATTAGTTTCTGGCAACCTTAGATCATGACAACCCAAATTCCTCAGAATCGTGGAAACAATTTACTACCTTTCGCTCAGTCACTCGTGCTTACTTATTCGGTTTGTCTCAGAGAGTTACACAGAATAAACAGTCAGGCGTTTCAATAAGTATTTATTGAACAGTTGTTATTCTAGTGTAAAATATATGTGCTGCGGCAACCAGCAGACAATAGCAGGGATATATTATCAGTAGTACGATAAAAGCAAAGGGATAGAACAGTTCTACCATATTGCAATAATCATGGATACATACATGAATATAAAAAGCATTATGAAAAGTGCGTGTACTCCTACGATGCCTAACTAGATGTACCTGAGTGTACCTAGCATATGTGTAGGTCTAAAAGCCTAAGAGCCAAGAATACTTCTAGGATTTAGTCGAACCCCCATACCTGAATAGAGAGAGTGTGGGACCCCGTCCTGGTCTCGAGTTGGACACCCCGCAAGGACTGTGTCAGACCGCTGTCAGCTGGAGCGACTGCATGCAGGAGCCTCAGCGTCTCTGGTCAGTGTGTCAGCATGGAAGTCTCGGTTCCCTCTGTCTTACTGGGGCAAGATGTGGTGTATTTATACCCTAAAGAGTCTCGGTCCTCAGTATGGATTGTATTGGTCTGTCGTTAGACTTGAGGAAGACGTCAGGGGTGAACTTTGTACATACATATTATGCAGGTGGTGTATTCCTAGAGAGCCATGCATAATTGATGAGTACAGTGTGGGCCTGTGTTTGGGAAAAGCCCTGCTGTATTCAAAACCACAGGATAGATAACGTTCAGCCGTCAGAGCACGTTGTGTACTAGTGAGGACCAATGTAGGTGAAAGATCATGCCTATATAAGGAATCATGACTATAATAGGACATGTACAGTTATGACCGTAATAGGGCATATGCGGCTTTGACCATAATAGGGCAAGTACGAATATGACCATATTAGGGCAAATATGAATATGTCCATTCTAGGGCATGTATGAACGGGTCTACATTAGGGCCTCTATACGGGACATAACACCCACTCCTCTTTCGAATTGGATAACAATGACCATACTTAAAATCTGGACAATTTAAAATCATATTTAAAAACAAATAAAAACATGGTTTTAAAATCCCTATAAAAAAAAATTCTTCTAAAATGTTAGTAATTCAGCTAATTTCAATTGGCACTAAAAGAATGTCTATTTTGTTTCTCCATATAAGTTGCCTCACTCAAAGCGGAAGAAGGCCATGCTTTTCTCAAGCGAAAGTGTCAATTTAGGAAATGTTCCAATTTTGCTCGTTTGTTTTGAAACGAGTGAAGAAGGCAAATTCTTTCCCAGGACACGACGAGCCAATTCAAGATTAAGCGTCCTGGCTGGGAAGCACAACATTATCGGTGTTAGCTGCTGCAGACGACAAATCCAACGCCTCACAGAGAACGTCAATCGCACATAGATGGAATGTAGCACTGCCAACAGTCGGTGCTGCGGCAGCTTGTGTGGCAGTTGTTACCTGGGTGCCTGTGGAGGAGTCACCTAACCCAGCAGGAGCAAACGGCACCTATTCTCCAGGAATGCGTTCATCAGAATCGGAAGCCGCTGGGGACAACGCAGAGTATGGGCCTTTATGGGGTCCAGCATTGCATCCGTGTCCGGAGGCGCATCTGATGGAAATGTCAGACAAAGATCAAACGTGCATTCTTCTCTGCAAAACAGGCATCGAAGAACAGGTAAGATGCAGTCTACCCAGACTGGTCGAAAGGATAGAAACCAGGAGGCATTGAGTTCTCGCAGGCAAGAAATGTCCAGAAGTTGTACCATGCGTTCACGGTATTTCCGCTCCTGGAGCATGTTCGCCACTCCCTCGGGAATTGGGCCGTCCATTGCGTAGCAGCAGTATTATGAATAGGACCCCTGCAATCAGCAATAGGATAAGCGGGAGTCCTCCAAATACGCTTCCCAATACGGAGTGTATAAAATTTGGGATTACTCCGAGGACTGCCTGAAAGGTGCTTAACAGTCCTGACCCTATGGTCTTAAATAGGTGTACAATACCGCTCGTATCAGACATATTGAAGATACGTCCCACCATTTCTACGAAATGAAAGGGGCAGTTTGTACGTATAAGTGCCTGTATCTCAGTCGAGGTCCTTGCAACTCTAAGTTCATAGGTTTCTCGAGCGGAGGTTAAGGGCACGGGTTCCTGTAAAAGCATGGCTTGCAGTCTGCTCAGAGTATCAAATTGTATGAAAGAAACGTTCAGTGAAGGCCATAATGGCGCCTCCCTGACTGTGTTCAGTGGTGGAAACAATACTTGCATACAGCAAGTAACCCTGGAGTTAACAGTGACCAGATATGCGACGCCCGGAAGCATCCCACAGCAACCTTGATCATTTAGCATCAAGTAACTCCCATTTGAGAGCAGCTCGAAAACCGGCGTGATCACGGCAGCTGGGGTCCCAGTCATGTGACACGATAGGTTCGCTACTGAACCGTTACAGGCTCCGTGTAGTGAAATATCCTGACACATGAGAGAACCACTTAAAGCGTTTTTGCAGTTTGTACCACTCACATACACTTCTCGATCCCCAATCCGGCATCGATATCTATATGGTAACTCCCAAGTTTCCTTAATGTAACCCTTACCCATCTTTTCATATTTGCCTGCCTGCCTTTGCTTAAGGCAATATTGAAACTGAAACATAGTGACCGGCAGAGTGATTTGGCCATGAATTAGCCATTCTGTTGATGGTGATTCGGCTACAGTGAAGGGTAACCTTTCCAGTTTCTCAATACGCAGCATTGTATATTTGGCTCCCCTTTGTGCCATTTCTGTGTGTTTATCAGTCAGATTGTATTCTGAAAACGGAGACGTGGTGTTTATAAAACGCCATGGCACATAGCCTGCACGCAAAGATTGTAGCGTCCAGCTAACATCATAATAGAACGTAGCTGAGATTGCCTGTGTTGTAACAAGGCCAGATCTTGTTCTAATATGTCGATTGCCGAAGACACAATGTTGCCTAAGGAGTAAATCCTGGAGGTCAAAGTAGTTAACCCATTATCCACTACAGCTAATGCCTTTTCTAAGTTAATACGGTCTATCTCCCGTATCCTTTCTGCGGCCTCTTGTTGGGATATTTTCCAGTCTTCATTATAATAGGCATAAATGCCGGCATATATGAAACGTTTCTGACGTGTTTTCCTTGGGCCTAACAAGAAATCCCTAAGGTCCACATCAGGTGTGAGTAAGGTCAAGTGATGTTTTACTTCTGTGAGTGTTGAGGTCTCTAGCCAATCAAGGCACAACTTCCCAACACTATAGGATGTCACTACCCCTGGGTGTTGTCTCTGTACATAGTGTGTATCTGGCCTATGGATACCAAACCCTTCGGTTGTATTCATAAATCTCTGTTGACAGGTGTTCGTGTCGGTAAACAGACATAATATCGAATTTTTAATATCGAATTGCCAAAATATCGAGTTGTAAATATAGAATGGACAGAATATCGAATTGCCAAAATATAGTGGTTAAGAATATCGAAATTCAGGTAAGAAATATCTATTGTCAAAATATCGACAGTCATAATATAGTTGTTAAAAATATCGAATTTTTTTATAGTGTTTTAAGTGTTAGTATATGTGTTAAAAGTATGTATTATTTTTGTAATGTATGTTTTAATTTTTTTTAAGTAGTGAATTTTATGTTATTTAATTTTTGCGTAATTTAATTCTGTAGCGGGTTGTGGGTTTATAGGGGAATAGGGTGGGAAGTAATTTAATTATAGTAAATTAAATATTAATTTTTAGGAATTATTAATTATATTTAATTTAATTTTGCGTTTTAGTTCTGTAGCGGGTTGTGGGTTTATAGGGGAATAGGGTGGGAAGTAATTTAAATTTAATTAAGTAATTATTAAATTTTATTTATTGGTATTGATAAATAATTCATTGTTAATTAATTATTAATTGGTAATTAATTTTTATTAATTGGTAATTAATTTTTATTAATTGGTAATTAATTTCTATTAATTTTTTAATTGATAATTATATTAATTGTATTCATTTTTTATTCAGAGTGGGTTGTGGGTTTATAGGGGAATAGGGTGGGAAGTAATTTAATTGTAATTCAGTAATTATTTATTTTTATTTATTGGTATTTGATTATTAATTTATGGTTAATTAATTCTTATTTGGTAATTAATTTTTATTAATTGGTAATTAATTTTTATTAATTGGTAATTAATTTTTAAGAAATAATATTTATTGGTATTTAGAATTAATTATTAAATATTTTGTAATTGGTAAGTCATTTTAATTTATTTTTTATTGGTATTGATAATTATTTTATTTTTATTAAAATATTAAATCATTATTTTCCCTACTGTTGCACTCTTTGGAGTGGGAATAGTAATTTCTACCCCTACGCTATCCAACGCTTTCCCTACTGTTGCACTCACTGGAGTGGGAATAGTAATTTTTACCCCTACGCTATCCAACTCTTTCCCTACTGTTGCACTCTCTGGAGTGGGAATAGTAATTTATACCCCTATGCTATCCAACGCTTTCCCTACTGTTGCACTCTCTGGAGTGGGAATAGTAATTTTTACCCCTACGCTATCCAACGTTTTCCCTACTGTTGCACTCTCTGGAGTGGGAATAGTAATTTTTACCCTCCCGCTATCCAACGCTTTCCCTACTGTTGCACTCACTGGAGTGGGAATAGTAATTTTTACCCTCCCGCTATCCAACGCTTTCCCTACTGTTGCACTCTCTGGAGTGGGAATAGTAATTTTTACCCTCCCGCTATCCAACGTTTTCCCTACTGTTGCACTCTCTGGAGTGGGAATAGTAATTTTTACCCCTACGCTATCCAACGTTTTCCCTACTGTTGCACTCTCTGGAGTGGGAATAGTAATTTTTACCCTCCCGCTATCCAACGCTTTCCCTACTGTTGCACTCACTGGAGTGGGAATAGTAATTTTTACCCTCCCGCTATCCAATGCTTTCCCTACTGTTGCACTCACTGGAGTGGTAATAGTAAATTTTACCCTCCCGCTATCCTACGCTAAAAATATTGAATATTTTTTATAAATATTACGTTAATATATGTATTAAAAAATTAAAATGTATGTTTATTTTTTTAACTTACATTAATTATTTATTAATATTAAAGTTATTTAAGTATTTTTAAGTATGTTTTAGTTAATTATATATATTATTTCATTAATTTTACATTACTTTTAAGATATTTAAAAAATTCGATATTTTGACTAACTATATTTTTTACAACTATATTTTGGATTCGATATTTTTGTACTTACCTGTTTGTAGATAGGGATTCGATATTTTGGCATTCTATATTTTTACTTCGATATTGTTGTAGGTCGATATTCTTGTAATCGATATTCTGTCAGTGATCCGTTCGTGTCAATGGGCCAAAGCAGCCATTTCGTCCAATCAGGATCTGATCTGTTGTACTGGAGATTGTCATCTAATCCTACCCCTTGTGTAGTTCAATTCTGCCCCCCACCCATCTGTGATGGTGTTGGAAACCTGGGTGAGTTCAGTTCCTTGTTCTTGGCTATTCCAAGACAGGATGTCTGTTGCACAGTTTCATTCAGAAATAACATCTGCTGCGGAATGATGCATGCTCTAAAAAGTGCTTCTATTCCCTGGACTTGCCAGTCCCTAGAACCCCAGATTGATTTTAAATCTATAGTGTCCTTCCATAGGTCAAAACCCTGTGCAGACAACTCGGCCAAAAAGGAAGCAGAGTAAATCTGTTTGGTGTTAGTTAACATAATTTTCTGTGCTGATGTTTTTGCCACTTTGTAGTAAAATGACTTTGGGTCAGATGTATTAAACTCTGAAAAGTATGTGAATTTCTGTGCAAAAGTTTGCGAACTACCTTTAGGAGGAGTTGGGCAGTGTCCCCACTGGTGGTATTCAAATACATTTCTAGGTGTTATAGATTTGTGTAAGAAATAATGACCATATTGCTGGTAACAGTACAATGTATCATAATCTGAAGTACCTTCTAACATTTCATTGTTCAGAAATGCAGCAGTTTTTTCTAAATCAGACATCATAGCATTTACAGTTTCAGTGTCCCAATCATCAGAAAATGTACTGGAGGTAATATTATCACTTAAAGAAATTTTAAATACATGTTTTAGCTTTAAAAGTTCAGTCGGACCAAATACATCATAATCAATCTTGTCCCATACTATACCGTCCGGTATAGGAACTGCTGTGATGTTCACTGAAGACAAGTCTCTTGGTTCACGATGTGAAGACTGGTGTGGTTTTAAAATCAAATTGAATCTATGGGCTGTAGAGCTCTGCTGGAGGAATCGTCCATTAATAAGCATACTAAAAGTTATTATTAAACCTAGCCAGAAAAGAAAAAATAAGATCCCAGTGATATACCATAGTTCAATACAAGGTGACACCAGGTAAGTCTTTCTAAAAAAGTTCAAAAAGTCAGTGAGTTTCTGTTTGAGTGATTTTTTGGCTGGCGTCGTTTCCCGCTCGCTTGGATCCAGTGAAAACGTATCAAAGTTCATGAAATAGCCAGAAGCAGTTCGATCAATTGTTGGAATTGCATCGGGATTTGTTGAAATCGGATTTTGCTCTTGACGAGGCATGTTGACGTAGATGTCTGTAGTCGGTCTTATTGCAACTTGGTTGTTAAGTTGATTTTCATTTTGAAGATGAATTTCTTGTTGAAGTGGAACGAGTTCCATAGCATTGTTGCTTAGTCCTTCATTCCGTACAGGTGGCTCTTCAAACGTGATGAGTCTTTCTGTTTGGACTTCTTGGATTGTAGCGAGAGGAGGGCGTCTGCTACTGTGGAGTCCACAAGGCCTACTGTTTAGTATTGGCCACATAGTGTGGTTTGATTAAGTCGATTGAGACAAATCTTTTCTCCTTTTTCCCGGCAAGAGGCGGCAGAAGTACAGTTCTTGTGCCTTGGATTGCTAGGACCGGTACAGACTTTCTGTAGGATGGCCCAAATTCTTTCTTGTCAGCAATCTTCTCTCTGACCGAATCCCCGACTTTTGGGATCCAGACAGGTCTTGCCGTTACTGCCTTGACTTCCTCAGTGGCGGTCTGTTTTTGGAGCACGTTACTTTGTTGTGTTCTGGATTCATTTAGATCCTGTAAAACAGCCAAACGATCATGGATATCAAATGGTTTTTTATCCGCCACTGTGCCGTCACAATCAAGATCAGGTACCCACATTCTTGTCCCAAATAGGACCTCGTAAGGAGTGACACCCCCTAGAGAGCTTCTTGGCTGATTATTGATCGCTCGCTGTACCCCATAAAGGTGATCGACCCATCTACCGCCCTTGCCTAATACCCTGGCTGTTAAAGATTGCTTTAAGTCCCGGTTTTTCCTCTCCACAACAGAATTTCCCTCGGGATGGTACGGAGAGGAGTACCGCAATGCTATGCCCATTCCTTCCATGGCCTCTTTGTAAGCCCGAGAGCTAAACGCCGGACCATGGTCAGAATGTAACGTGCCAACTGCGTATGTGCTGATAAAGACTCGCAAATCTTTTATAACAGTTCGAGCGTCAGCCGAGCGCTGAGGCCAGACCTTGAGGAAACTTGAACTGGACGTACACGAACGGACAACCTAATGCTGTCTAACAATGGTATCTGAACTGGACGTGTTTCGGTGGACCCTTCCATTTGCTTTTAGATGTCGCAGTTCCAGACATAGTCTCTAATCTGCCTTCTCATCACGGGCCACCAGTAGCGTTGTTTCAACAAAGAAACAGTCTCCCTAAGTCCCTTATGTACAGAACCTTCCCCTTCATGTGCCGCCACAATTAAGCCGTGCCTACGATCCATATTTGGTATTACTCTCCAGGAATCTGAGCATATGGAATGTTTTGTGCATCTAACTTGTAGGAGTACTTGAGTGGAAATTTTTTAGGTACTGCTGTGCTTCCTTTGCGTGAAGCATTGACAGCTACCATTATCTCGCCGTCTATTCTCGTCTTTGAACCAGTAACTGCAGCTACGGCGGCTGTGCGAACAGCCCCCTTTGCGGCTTCATCAGCCAATGAATTCCCTTCAACGTGAACGCCATCACGCTGATGACTCAGTGTATGTATCACATGAGCCCTTGGTAGTTCTTTTCTCAACTCCACTACCTGTTCCCATAGCATTTTATGCTTAATTGTGCCACCTTTTGCATCATTGAACCCGTTTTGTTCCCAATGATGTAGATATTAATTGTACGACTGTACACAGTAAAAGGAATCACACACAATAAGTGTGGGGAATTTGTGATCCATATTTATAAGTGCCAGTATAAGTGCTTTGAGTTCTGCCAACTGAGCCGTGCAGTCTCCTAGAGATTGCGTTTTAGTACAACTCTGATGGAACTTTCCATCGTGCATGCGACCTTTAACAAACGCACACGCCGCAGTGTAAGCTTGCTTACTCCCTATGGCTGGTTAAGCAGAAGCGTCAGTGTAAATAATGTATTCATACTGATCTAGAGGCAAAATTTCATTTGGTAGAGGATATTCTTGTTCGTATTGCAGGAATGCTTGTGTTTTTAAACTTGGATCAAATCTGTATTCAACATCCGTTGCAGTAAGAGAATTAGCCCACTGTATCCATCTCGGATGTAAGGCTTTCACATTTGGAATGCTAGCTTTTGTAACAGCTTCTAAAGCTGGTACTGGGGTCCACGACAATTATGCGTTTTCCCTGAGCCAGAGCTCTTTCTCTTGCTACAGCGGTCTGCACTGCTGTCAGAATTTTTCTGTTGAAGTGAAACGCATCTCTGCGTTTGTGTACAGGTGTGATTTGTATGCGATTGGTACTGTTTCGCCTTCATTAAAAGTTAAATAAGTGTACCCGCATTGACCCGCTATTACTCGGATCACTAAGTTCTGTGCGTGTCTGTAAATGTTTAGAAGCTATCATGTCTTCCTGTAGGGAACGCAGGATATTTGTGTGTTCCTGTGTCCATTGTCTGACTGAAAAATCAGGTTTTATTAAGTCGTAGAAAGGTTTTACTCTTTCTGCGTAATCCAAAATGTATGTTCAACCAAAATTTAGGAATCCCAGAATTGATTTGTAAATTCTTTAATGATTTTGGAGGTTGGAGCAGCGCATACTTTTCTAAAAAGTTAGCTGCTAGGCTTTTTCCTTCACTTGACAGCTCATACCCTAAAAATAGGACACTGAGGTGGGCAATTTTTGATTTTTGAAATTAAATTTGTAGCCCTCATAGGCGAATCCCATAATAATGGTGCTCACCCTGGTCAAGTGCCTCTTTAAGTCATCGTCCGTCAGATAAATATCATGCACATAGGACAATGCTTCTTCATCCAATTTTTGGAGTAACTCTGTTACTCTTGCTGAAAATACCCCCGGGCTGTTTTTATACCCTCGGGCTAGGTGACAAAATTGTCGCTGGGACCCTAACGCACTGAAGGCGGTCAGATACCTGCTTTCAGGCGCTATATTTTGGCAGAAAAATCCATTTGAGATTTCAAGTGTTGTTTTGTATTTTTTCCGCACAATGTTATTCATTAATGCAGCACTGTGTGCATTTTGAACGGCAAATGTCTTTGTGCAAGTGTTTTAATGTATGTAATCCAAAACTAAACGATATGTGTTGTCAGGTTTCATTACGGGAAACAAAGGATTTTTCATAGGTGAAGTGCAATTTTCAATCACCCCCTGGTATTCTAGTTGGTCTAGAATCTCCCTGACTCGTTTGTTTTAGCTTCCTGCTTTATAGGGTATTGCCTTTGAGCATTTGGGGAAACTTTTAACGGGATCACGTGGTGGGTTGAATCCTCATCCCAACTAACATGATTTTTATACAATGCTGGAGCTAGGGCAACCGCCCACTCCTGCGCATATGCATGTTTTAAATGTATGGGAACGAGGTCGGAAACGGCTGGAAAAATTACAGTTTCTCCCCTAGGGCACTCCATGACGAATGCTGGCGGCCAGTCTTGTTTTGCTAAAAGAATGTCATAACCAGATGACAAATTTTTCCAAAAGAGACCTTTAACTTTTCTGGGCTTGTCCCCCTCCATCCGGAGTGTTATCTCATGTAACTTATGTGGGACACTTACCCGAGTATTAGGTGTTTCCACCGTGATATACTCACTCAACTCCGCTGTCACCAGAAATTCCTTCAGGTTCTGGCGAGCTATCGTTACTTCTGCCGCGCTGTCTAGCATCGTCGGAGCCAATTCCCCGTTCAGAAGCTGTGTCCTCAGAATTCTGGGCATGTCTGATCTTGAGATCTGCTACCTTCTTCTTTTTTAACTGAGGTTTTGATTTTTGTTTATCTTCTTTTTTAGGTGCGTAGTCCGCAGCGCGTTGCGTGTCTCTGGACTTTGTACGCTCCTTTGACTGTCCTTCCCTCTCGGAGATTTTTGATGAACCCTGAAAGGAACGAGAGGAACGAGTATCAGTATCCTGATACCTGTCAGGTTTTTTAATATTATCCCTATTCCTGAGGTTATACCTCTTTTCAGAGGGCTCCTGTTGAGGAGACCTACCTCTGAATTGAGATCTGCTGTCTTTAGACTTTTGTTGTTTTTTACTTTCCCACTTCTTTTAGAAGAAGTAGGTGTCTGCTTTGTAGTATCCTTTTCAGGACTGCCCACTAGTTGTTGTTTTAATGCTTTCCCACCTAAACTGTCTCTGCCTAGTTCTGCATATGCAGTTTCAATTATTTTGGGTAGTTCGTGTTGATGATCCTCTGGACCGAACTCCCTCAGGCGTTGGCGGATCGCCACTGAAGCTGCTTCCCCCTTAATATTAGCTAGTATTATGGCTGATACCTGGTCAAAGTTATTTAGTAACTTCATTCCTAAGTTTAGGGCAGGTTCTGCTCCGTACTCATTTTGTATCTGTCTCAATACGTCAGGTACTACTGCTAAGGACGGGATACCATGCGTTCTGGTATATATGGCAGCAAAGACTGAACCCCAAGAGGTGCAGTCCTCTACTTGTGGTGTGAGACCCATGGGCAAGCAGATTGTTAGAATTCTGTGTTTATCGCAGGTGGTAGTATTTGGGAATACTGCCTCAAGCTGAGTTATTTTCTGAGCTATCCAGAATGGGATTTGTTCACGTTTTGCTGGCATTTTGCCCATTACCGCGTGTAATGTTTGTGGAGTAATTTTATTAACTGTACTCTGGACTGGAGTATCTTGTGCTGCAACTGGTGCAGGCTGAACTGTTAAAGTCCTCATCACAAATTGTGTGAGGTTTCTGTAGATTTTAATTAAATCTTTGTGTTGTACGAGTAATTCTGGCTGTGGCATTGTGTTAATGTCAGGATGCGGTGTGTATGCCGCTAATATGGGCCATGTGGCTCCTGCTCCTCCGAGCGGGCCTAATCGTGCTCTTCCTCGTACGTGGGGTAGGGCGCCTTTAAAACAGTAATTATGCTCCTGGTAAGTGAGCGGAATCTCTAACTCCTCAAAAGGAGTATAGTCCGCTGGTGTTTCAACTTTTAGGTAGTAGTGAAATACATCTGTAACTGGATTCGCTGCTGGGAATGTAACCCATGAATAGAAAACCTCTGTTTTATTGGCTTCGTGTGCCTCGATCACGAAAATTACTTTACCACCCCTGGCTCTTAAGCCATGTTCTAGAAGTTTTATGGTGACTGCCCTTCTGAAATTTGGTGCAATTTGTATTGCATCTTCAGGGTCTTCTTCTCCTAAACCGAAGAGGTCTGCTTGTTCAACCATTTTTAAGTGGAAGAAGGGTGTTTAAGGAAATTTTAAGATAAGGTGTAAATGCACAATTTGTAGGATCTATATGTCCTTCAAGCTTGAATAACCAACAGCCAATAAATAGTATTCTCGTACTACTCAGCTGCGGCGGATTTTGTGCCCACCCACTCCAGACGTCTCTGGGGTTTTTGTGAGTAGGTTCTCTGAGAATAGCACGACTGAACTATTCAGATTCTACTGTTAAATAAGTACCAAACCAACGTTGGTGGTGCCATGTCGTGTAGTTCCTATAGTACCCAAGCAGGACCTGCGCGTTTGTATAACATAAGCTGTGGGCTTGGTGGCAGACTGACTCTGTGCACCCCCACCGCGTATGTTGGATTGTTTTGCAATAGCTAGCTCACAGTGCCACTAGAATCTCCTCTTATCGGGGAGAGATTAGTTTCTGGCAACCTTAGATCATGACAACCCAAATTCCTCAGAATCGTGGAAACAATATACTACCTTTCGCTCAGTCACTCGTGCTTACTTATTCGGTTTGTCTCAGAGAGTTACACAGAATAAACAGTCGGGCGTTTCAATAAGTATTTATTGAACAGTTGTTATTCTAGTGTAAAATATATGTGCTGCGGCAACCAGCAGACAATAGCAGAGATATATTATCAGCAGTACGATAAAAGCAAAGGGATAGAACAGTTCTACCATATTGCAATAATCATGGATACATACATGAATATAAAAAGCATTATGAAAAGTGCGCGTACTCCTACGATGCCAACTAGATGTACCTAAGTGTACCTAGCATATGTGTAGGTCTAAAAGCCTAAGGGGCACATGCATCAAGCTAGGCAATTGCGATTCCTTAATAGCGATTATTAAGGAATCGCTAATAAGGAATCACAATTGCCTATGCATGTAGGTTTTGCAAAAATATTTGCGATTCCTACAAATTCCTTAATTGCGAATCGCAAATTGCGATTCGCAATTAAGAATGCCTTTCCATTCATTCCTATGGGCCTAGAGGCCCATAGGAATGAATGGGAAGCCATTCGCAATTTGTGAGTACCAAATATGTACTCGCAAATTGCGAATGCAATTTGAAGGGTGCTAGGGGGCCTTAAAGGCCACCCTGCTGCACCCCCAAATTTGGCATCTGGGCTCATGTGGCGCAAGGGCATATGTGTGCGCCACATGGCACTTTGAAAAATGCACTTTTGTGCATTTTTCAAAGTTTTTGCAAATTACCATCAAGTTCAGATTGATGGTAATTTGCGACCCCTATTAGCGAAATCGCTATGTTTTTCAGTTTAGTGCATTGCATTTAAGGAATAGCAATTTGCGATTCCTTAAATGCAATCGCAATTAAGTAATCGCAATATTGGGATTCCTTAAATTGCGATTTTTGCATTTGGGATGATGCATCCCAAATGCAAAAATACAGGTCGCAAAGGGGCAGATTCTGCGAATCTGCCCGTTTGCGACCCGATTTTCGGATGATGCATGGGGCCCTAAGAGCCAAGAATCCTTCTAGGATTTAGTCGAACCCCCATACCTGAATAGAGAGAGTGTGGGACCCCGTCCTGGTCTCGAGTTGGACAACCCGCAAGGGCTGTGTCAGTCCGCTGTCAGCTGGAGCGACTGCATGCAGGAGCCTCAGCGTCTCTGGTCAGTGTGTCAGCATGGAAGTCTCGGTTCCCTCTGTCTTACCGGGGCAAGATGTGGTGTATTTATACCCTAAAGAGTCTCGGTCCTCAGTATGGATTGTATTGGTCTGTCGTTAGACTTGAGGAAGACGTCAGGGGTGAACTTTGTACATACATATTATGCAGGTGGTGTATTCCTAGAAAGTCATGCATTATTGATGAGTACAGTGTGGGCCTGTGTTTGGGAAAAACCCTGCTGTATTCAAAACCACAGGATAGATAACGTTCAGGCCTCAGAGCACATTGTGTACTAGTGAGGACCAATGTAGGTGAAAGATCATGCCTATATAAGGAATCATGACTATAATAGGACATGTACAGTTATGACCGTAATAGGGCATATGTGGCTTTGACCATAATAGGGCAAGTACGAATATGACCGTATTAGGGCAAATATGAATACGTCCATTCTAGGGCATGTATGAACGGGTATACATTAGGGCCTATATACGGGACATAACAAGACCTTAGGGGTAAGTTATATGTACAAATAAGGTAGTTTGAGACTTTGGAAGTATCTTTAAATCCAAAGGCAAATTTGCATATAAATGTAATGTAAAGGCAGCCTGAAAGGCTTTAAAAGGACAGCAGTCAAAACAGTAGTGCACACTTAAGTGTGTGAATTGTACTGGGCCTCGAAACCTACATGCCCTATTATATACTAGGGACTTACAGCTAGGCTATCAGTACCAAATACAATTACACCTAATTTGCATATCCTTAATATCAAAGCACTGGCCCTGGGTCTGGTAAGCAGAGCACAGACACACAGTCAGAGTCTGTTACAACTCATACCAAGCAAAACAATGGGGCTGATCAGGGCCAAAAGGATGAATTTCTCACAGGCATTGGAAAGGGAGAAGAGTGCAGATTGTTAGAAGTACTTAAAACACAATGGGGCATATTCTCAAGAACATGTGATAACTACCGCAAAATCAGCTTAACGCAACACTTCACATCGCAGTCTATCGCGGGAAAATAACGCCGTGCTAACATGGCATTCCCAACACGGCCATGCGATAGTCACACGATAACGCGTCAAATGAACGCGTTAAAATCAACGCGATGCCGCAAAAACGCGAAACCCCAACGTGAAAATAGTAGCGATGCCGCCAATCGCGATACAAAAACCTGCGAAAACCAGCCCCAGGCCTGCAATTCCCATGCGTCATGCGGGAAAATGCACTATAAAAGTAGAAAAAAAACATACAAACAAAAGCCAAACAACAGCGAAGCACAATGGAGGCACCCGGAGCAAGAACAGAGGACAACCAGAACCCCACAAGCCCCCCGGAGGACCAGCATGGGACCTCGGGGTCAGGGAAGGGCAAGGACAAGAAGAGTAGGAAGAAGCGGTTCAGTCCGCAGGAAAACAGGATCCTGATAACGGAGGTGATAGAACACCATCAATCATTGTTCGTGACCTCCACTGTGTCACTGGCAACTAAAAATGGAATATGGCAGACCATCATGGACAAGGTGAATGCAGTCGGAGTGCTGAGGAGGACAATGGACGAGGTCAAGAGGTGCTGGAATGATGATGTGAAGCGCAAAACCAAGCTGAAACTCGCAAACAACCGGAAGGCAACAATGCAGACTGGAGGTGGGAGTCCAGCGCCACAGGAGGACCTGGACGAGATGGAGGAAATGGTGTCCACAGTCATCAGTGGGGAGACGGTGGCAGGAGTTGGGGGACCGGACACTGCTCAACATGACCGGACACAACAGCAACAGGGTGAGTAACGACCAGGGACTGGGGGGACGGGGGGAGATGGGCACAATGGCACACATGCACAATTAAGCATAGCACATCTACGGACAAACCATGCCCCAGACCCACAACTCCCACCAAGAGACCAATGCACACAGGTATGCAACATCTCAGCACTGCATAAGCACAGAACACAGAGGCACACCGCATGTAAGGGATAAGGGGCAGCTAAATCAGAGCTGCAGGGTCGACTCCCCCAAAATGCGGCACACACACATTACATGCAGAGCACATCAACATTGACAACGATGTGGTACAAACCGCAACACGTACACAACAGAACAGAGGACACAACTGGTGCTACATGTGCGTAGAAACTGGCCAATCACTTTTGGCACTGCAGGGAAATGTGAGTTGACAATGCACAAGTACAAACACACATCCGTGACGTAGTCGGAATGTCCACTGTCCCGCATCAAATAGGCAGCTCCCCCCAAACAGTCACAATGTACACTGTCATGCAGTCTGAATGTAAACATGTACAATGCGTCAACATACATGTGAACACAATGTTAAACTGCATCTCCCCTTCACATTGAAGGGGGAAATCCAACACCTCCTGCAGAGCAGCCCGAACCTCTCTTCTCTGATGATGAAGAGGACCACCACACCTTCGACTCCGGCACCCTCCAACAGCTCGTGGAGAGCCTCCGCAGCCCACTTCCAGGAGCAGGGCAGCCCAGCTGCCACAAGGAGAACCCACCCCTGCACAGAACACACAGCAGGCAGCACCCACCACCACGGCTGCCTCCCAGGACCCCCACTATGAACACATGGTCTTCCAACGCCGTGTGTTGGGGTGCCAGGGGAAGCTGGCTGAACAGGTGCAGGTGGGGTTCAACCGCATGGCAGCCAAACTAGATGCCATACGTGGGTGTCTAAGTCCCATCAGGGACCACTCACAGTCCCTAACGGACACCCACAGTCCGCTCCATGCTCTCCAACGGACCATGGCTGACATCGCTAGAGTCCTGACTCTGCGGCAAGAACGACTGTCTAGTCAGAGTGCCTCCAGCGATCTCGCACGGGAGTTGGGACACATGCGGAGGATCATGGAGAACATGGAGCGGACGCAGGCAGAAAGAGCGGCTGCCATGGCTGCACACCAGCGAGAGGTTGCTGGGTCCCTCAGTGCCCTAAAGACCCTCCTCATGGCATTGCTGCCACAAGGCCTGACGCTGATGCATGCTGCTACTACCACCCCATCCACATCTCCGGCCCCTGATGTGTCAGTGCCACACAGTGCTGGAGACAGAACACCACCACCCACATGTGAGGTACATGCAACAGCAGAGGACGAAGATGTGGATGAATCTGCCTTTGTGGTCAGGAGGATGCAGTAGCATTCATCTCCGCCATGTGGCCTGTTTCTGCTTGGTTCTGCCCTCTACATCATCACCTTCCACTGTCCCCCGATGCACTCTGCAACACTCACCTTGGACCTCGACATGGACTGCCATATTCTGTTTGGTCACCAATGACACAGCTATCAGACTGCGGACTGAAGTCCTCCTCTTCTGATGTACCTGTCATTCCCTGATGGACTCTGGCTGGCCCTCCACGGGCCAACAATGTAAAGTGGGGTTGGCATGGCCCTGTACTGCTCCAGCTGCAACACTCCACTGAATGTGCAATAAACATTCATTATCACACAGATGTGTCATGACTGTGATCTTTCAAGTGTGGAAGTATGAATGAATGTGGGGTCAGTGATTCCCCCTTACGTCCATGTTGCCCATGTTGTGGGACTTTTGTCACAGGGTGACAGATTGCCGATTGCGGTCCGGGTGGCGCCGACACTACAACAGAGACACATCCATTAGTCACTTCCTTGTCCAGCCCAGGACGGAACCACGCCCAGAGCCCCGGGGTCATTGTTCACACCCTTATGCTGGACTGGCATATGCCAGGACAGCCTACTCCGCCTACGCACACAGGGGGGGACGACAACACTACATGTCCCAGGTCTTCACTGTAGGGATCTGCAGCTCACAGGTCTAGTTGTCAGCATGCCACAGCCACTCCCTCACGGCTGGTGTACACCCACACCAATCCAGCACAGGCGTCACAGGACATGTGACCCTGCCAATAAAAAGGGCCTAGCGCACGTGCTGTATGCCATTTCCACACTCTAACTGGGTGTCTCCGTGTAGTTCTCAGGTATGCATGAGGGCCTAGGGCCCTGCCATCTCACATTACCCAGTGCCGGGGGTGACATGATGGCGTCCGCACCACGGAACTCAATCGTTAAGGGTCCATGGCTAGCAGTGCACAGACTTGGTGGCACCGTATACACCGCGGCAGGCACAGGCACCCCGCCACGGGACGGTGTCTTGCGGTGCAGTGAGATAGGGGCACCTATAGTGCTGAGCGGGTGTGCAGCCTACGATGATGCGCCGTCCTGGCAGTCCAGACTGGCAAGGATTAGTGTGTGCCCTGCTGGACCACAGTGTAGGCCTGGGCCAGCGGGCAGTGCGGCCCTCCCGTCATGTGGCATTGCGTCACGGTTCACAGAGTTAGTGGCACCTCAAGCTCTGAGCGGGTGTGCAGCCTGCGATGATGCCGTGTGCACTAATGTGGTCTCTGCCATTGCGAAATCAAGACCCAGTATGAAGTGTGTGACCTGGTGGCCCGCGGGGCAGGGCTGCATGATGTGGAGGGTGCCATGGTCGCGGGCCCTGGGCTTGGAGATCCAACCGGCACATGGTGGGCCCTCTTGGAGACACGCCGGTGGCGGAAGGTGAGCAGTGAGGCCTGGTTGCACAGGGGCGGGCAATCGCCGCTGGGCGGCGGGAGGGGCTGGGGTGCAGCAGCCTGTGTGCGCAAGGGTGGGCAAGCGATGATAGCGTGTGCAACTGTGTGGACTCTGCCGTTCATGTGTCTGGAAACTGTTTCAGATGAGGGACCTGGGGGACTGCAGTGTATACCGGCACATGGTTGGAGACACACCGGTGGCAGCAGGTGAGCAGTGAGGCCTAGGTCCACAGTGTCGGCACTCTCTCACCCTCTCTTTCTCTCTCCCTCTCTCCCTCTCTCTCCCTTTCTCCCTCTCTCCCTCTCTCTCTCTCTCTCTCTCTCTCTCTTTCGCTCTCTCTCTCTGTACTTTGATGGGCGCATGGCACACCTTCTTATCCAGATTTCTGTTTTGCAGGCTGTGACTTACGGAATGTCCTGGGAAGACCCGCCATGCCTCTTCAGGATTGTTGTTTTTAGTTTATTCTGTAATAAACGAAATATTTGGATATTATAATATGAATGTATGATTGGCCTTTTTCTGACCACACATGTGGGGGGTGGTGTCCTGGGGGTGGTGGTGGTGGGTGTTGTTGACCTATTGGGGCTCCGGGCTGCATGATGGGTTGCTCCAGGGCATCTGTTGTTCTTCATGTGTGGCTATGGGCTGTGCTCCCTTGTCTGTCGTCCGACTTTACACCAGGTAGGAGGAGGTGTTAATTTCCTGCTGCTAACGCGCCTTATCGCATGTTTTGTGATCTTATCGCCGAACTGGCTGGTTGTTGGGAATGTTGTGGAGTGGTGTTGTCGCGGCTTTTTGCACGGGAACGCCTACTCTGCATATCATTAGCGTTAGTTGCCGGGGTCATCTGTGGCGATGTTTTTTGCGTCTGCTGTCGCAGGTAAACTGGTGTTATGGGCTGTTTGCACCAGCTTGTGAATGGGGCGATGAATTTATCGCGACTTTGGCTGCAATAAAGTGCCGATAACTCGGCGATAGGTCCTTGTGAATATGCCCCAATATTTTTCAAACTAACAAGAGTGTGTGTGTGGTTTTGTCTGTGTGTATGTAAAAATCCCAAGTTAAATCCGACGGTCACGTCACCATATCCGACTGAAAGCACCTGTACCCAACAATTCATTGCATCATTGCATAATAAATTTTTTAGGGTAGTGTAACACTCCGAACACCCCTCGTGAAGCTACAACCCTGAGTGGCAACAAAACCAATGGCTTATCTGCTGCCCAATAGTATGTATGCTGTTCTGAAGGACTGAACTATGTGTATGGCACTCTGTCATATGAATAATTGAAGTGGGCTCAAATAAAGCCAAGTTTCACTATGCAAAAGTATGTATTATTTTTGAGAAAACATGAGGCTAGTGGGACAGTGAATACAGTCTTATGTTCAGGCCTAAAATACACAGAAAAAGATAGAGCACAGTGAGTAAGAGTGCAGGGAGTCCTTGGCTCACAAGCATAAGACATTCAGCACTGGTCAAGTGCATCACAATCTTCCCTGAAAGACACAGAACAAGTGTGAAACTGCAGAACCAGTGCAAGTTTCCTGTAGCGACTTGGAACAAGTGTGGTATTGCAGTGACAGTCAATGAAAGCTTCCCTCAAAGATATAGAAACAAATGTGGTACTGCAGGGCCAGGGCAAGCTTCATTCAAACACATGGAACAAGTGTGGCACTGCATGGCCAGTACAACCTTCCTTCAAGACATGGGTCGGGCCAAATGGTAGCTTCTTCTCTTGAAATATTGAGCCCAAAATGTTCTGAGTTTTCCTGTGGCTTCTGTCTGTTCCCCTCACTTGAACCTCCTGCACCAAGAATGAAAGACAAAGCATTTAAATTTGATGACAAACAGGAGCAAGAAAGGGATACCAATCTAGTTGCTGAATTGCACAATATAAGATCAGAGAACCTGGGATCAATTCCAGCTTGACTACTAGACCAAATTCTGTGATCCTAGGAAATTATAGTATTTTATCCTACCTCCTATTTTTTCATTACTCTATTTGTGAAAACCTTGAAATACGTGAGGATGTGTGCTGTACCAAAATCTCTCTTCTGTTTGACTTAATGAACTATAATTTTGCTCCATGTAAAAAAGAATATAGTCCACATATAGGGTGCACATGACAACTGGTTTGCTTCTTAGTTCTCTAATGGTATTTGTCATGTAAATGGGGGGGTGGGGCATGAATGTTTGTAATTTAATGTTTAAAAACTATCACTTTTAATAAACGCCTCTCAATGCAGGGATATAATCTAATGTACTAAGATGAAACTCTTGTCAAAGAAAAATACTATTTTGAAGACACTTTGCCATATCTTTACATAATATTTGTTGCAAGATTTCCATGCCAAATGTTCCAATGACTCAGCGCCTACCTGGGCTCTTAGAGACAATTGTGCATTAGCAACCCCAAGAAGTTAAGAACGACCTGTGCATTTTTCTGGCATAAAATGAATCAAGTCAAGAGATACTTTATTTCGGCCTGATAAGGCCATAAAAGCACAGGTAAAACATATAAAAATACAGTACAATCGATACAGCTATTTCAGTATAAAAATTGTGCGTACACGTTAAAAGGTTTCATCATTAAAAAGATTAGAAGGTATAGAAAATATCCTAAGAAGGCTCTGAGTATCTCAGACATGTAATGCAAGTTCATAAGTTAAAAGGCGGAGTTAAAAAGCAGAGTCCCGGGTCATGGTGGAGACATAGGGTGGATAGTTTGGACTTGCTCTTTCTTTAAAACTGCTCGGCGTACACACCACATTGAAAACAGATAACGGGACACTGAAAACACAATTGGCATACTGCTATCATATTTTAGGATCCTATAGGCCTGTAAGCAATGGGAGGTTCCAAGGTTCCTACATAACTGTCGTAGCCAGCGATGTCTTATTACCTTATATGTTGGGCAAAAAAACAGTACATGTAGGTCTGTCTCCGTACAATTTTTGCAGGTCGGACAATCTTTAGTGGAACTGCCCCCCCCACTTGTGAGTAGCAGCACATAAGGGAAGTGCACCATGCCTAAACTGCAAATATAGTTTTTTGGCAAGAGAAGGCTGTATATCATCTATGCTAGATTCTAAACTATATTGCAGTTTGACTTCTAGGAAGGATATTGTAAGTATGCCTGTCCTGGGGCCCCTCAGTAGTAGATTGAGATTGTAGTCCTTAAAATTCTTAATCAAAGCCTTCCTAGGTGTTAACGGGCATCTATCTTCAGCACTATCCCACAAATCTCCCATTCCAATGGATAGCAAGGAATTCTTGATGTAAGTGAGCCAAGATATTTTACTTGCACCATTGAGGTTTGCCACTTCCCTCAGTTCCTCTCTGTACATAGATAATTCTGGGGTGCTCCATAGCGGCGCCAGTTTAGCAGAGGTCTGAGGGCAACCTCCAGTGCCATTGGGCTAACTCCAAGATCCATTCGGAGCGGGGTTAGTGGTGTACTTTTGGGGAGTCCCAAAGGTTGTCTAAGAAATGAGTTTTCAGTCTTAACAAGTTGTTCAGGTGACCGATGACCCCATAGTTCTGCCCCATATAGGGCAGCTCCTCTGGCTTGCGCCTTATATATTTCCAGCACCGGCCCCAGGAACTTATGTACACACTTCCTCTGCTGTTTCGCTAGCCCCCCTGTTGTTTGAGCAAGTTTAAGAAAAGCCTTCTTGATTTGAATGCCCCACTCCATTTTCTTATTAAGGGACAAGCCCAAATACTCACATACAGGGACTTTCTCTAGGAATTCCCCTGCTAATTGTGGATTGGCTCGTGTTGAGCACCCTGCATTGAAAACCATGTATTTTGTTTTCTGGGTATTAATTTCCAAGCCCCTATTCTTGCAAAATAAGTAAAAGATGTCTAAAACCCTTTGTATACCCATCGGTGACCTCGACCGCAGGAGGGTATCATCTGCGAACATCAAGGCTGGTACCTTGCGGCCCGTTAACTTAGGAGCATCTATGTCCCCTCCTGCTGTCAGGGCTCCTACTAAGCCATTGATGAAGATACAAAAGAGGGTCGGAGCCAGAACGCACCCTTGCCGTACACCTCTCTCTATAGGTATACGATCGGTGAGGTCCCCGTTTTTTCCATATCTAATTTGAGCGAAATTATGGTCATGTAATCTTTTTAGGATTGGCATAAATACGGGGGCGCTCCCAAGTCTAATAAAATAGCCCATAGTTTCTCCCTGGGAACTAAATCGAAAGCCGATTTTAAGTCCACAAAGATCATGTAGAGACTGCCACCCTCCAGGATTACTGATTTCCAGTGCAGTAGTTGTAACCTGAAGACTTGATCAATTGTGGACATTTTTGTTCTGAAACAGGCCTGGTAAGGACTAAGAATGGAAAATTCCTCCATCCAGTTCTGTAATCGGTCCAGAAGCACTCGAGCAAAGATTTTTTGTGCGACATCGATAAGGCTAATGGGCCGATAATTCGCAGGATGGAGGGGTGAACCCTTCTTAAAGATCGGGATGATTTCCGCCCCTAACCAAGTTATAGGAATCTACATTCCCTGAAGAATAGCGTTGAATACGCTCCATACTTACGGAGCCCAAACGCTAGGTTCAGTGCGATAAAGATCTCCAGGGATCTTATCTAAGCCCGGAGCCTTTGCGGGTATTACTCGGACAATTGCAGCCGTTACCTCTTTTAGGGAAATTACGGGGGTATCCTGACGGGCTGGGTGTGGCTGGGGACAATGAGTTGCTATTTGCCCTGAATCGCCCTCCACCTTAGAATAAAGTGACTGGAAGTGAGCCCTCCAAACCTCGGCTCCTAAATTCGGTTCGAATGCTTGTTTGTCCTCTTTGGAGTCTGTACTTATTATTTTCCAGAAGGTCCTCATGTCCCTACTATTTAAGGCATGCCTCAGGCTCTCCCACCTTTCTTCTTCCCAGTCTTATTTAGCTAGCTTAATTGTGTTTTTGTAAGATAGCCTATTAGCCTTTATTACCAGCTTGTCATTAGATTTTATAGCTGAGAGCAGGGTTTTCTTAGCCTTTCGGCAATTGCCATTATACCAGGGGTGTCTGGGTGCACTGCCTTCCTTTGGTCGTGGTACATAGGAAAAGCTATCAGCCAGGGCTGCCATTAGACCTTGGTGGTTTTCTGCAATTTTACAGAGTGGACGAGTAGAGTCAACAAGCTCACTCAATTGATTTGCAACCTCCAGATATGGTATGATTGTTTGATAAAGCGACGCCAGTCTATCTTGAGATTCGCATAGGGTACCCCATCTTACTCTCCTCCTACAGCCAGTTAGGGTGGGCCCTAGTGTTTTCGAAGATTGGCAGTTTAGAAAATGAATCGAACAACACTCAAATTGTTCATTCTCTCAGTTCCAGCACTGTCCTAAGTAAGTTATGTTCTTGTACTAAATGTGATTGTCTGCCCTCAACACGAAAAGTCTAACACAGTTATTACTGTGACTGTCTGGTCTTCAGAAGCCATCTAGCATCATGGGCATAACTTCTTCTTTGATCTCTGATAGCGTCAGGCAGCCAAGGCAGAATGGCGCACTCTGTATTTACAAAAGTGAACATGCGTACTGGTCGCAGGGGCGTAACACAGACCCCCGCATCCCCCGCGGTCGGGGGGGGGGGGCCCCGAGCTGCAGGGGGCTCCCTCAGCAAGGTACTCAGCCCTGAGCGCTCCGGATTAAATCCGGAGCGGGGCCCCTCCGTGTACATTGCAGGGGGGCCCCTTAAACTTTCGTTACGCCACTAACTGGTCGGCCATTCAGTGTGCTTGCAGTAGGGCCTTTGCAGTGCCCCCCGAAGTTGCTATAGGTGATTCTGTTGCTCGGATCCTGACTCTTGCAGCTATGAGCATTGGATGGAACTAACAGCAAGCTCGCAGTGCTGTACGAGCTTCTGTGGCCCCAGTAGGCAGTAGTGCTGGAACCATTTTCAGAATGGTGGGGCTGTCATCAATGTTACATCACTGAACTCTTAAGGATTCTAAAAAATCCAGGTATCATACAAAGAACAAGTCACAAATGAGCCATGCCCATGAAATGCAAAAATCAAAAATATGCAATTTTTGTACTGACAGAGGAGTGCGAACAGGCTACATATGGGTCTATGAAAATTCACAATACTGTATTCTGAACAGACGCTTGAAATCAATACCCTTAATCCCTTTAATAGGAGGTAAACTACAAGCCGCAAACGCTTTCAATAGTATAGCTCGTTTTATATAACATTTTATATCATTTTCACAGCATGATCTTGTGTTTCATACTGGGATTGCTTTTACTTTGAGTTGAGATGATTCATTTTTGTGCTAGATACTTAACGTTTATATGAGAAAAATACAGGAGAAGCTGCACAGCATTAAGCGAACTATGGGGTAGCAGAATTAAATGAAGTGCAGTAATAATACAGAAAGCCTAGACATTAACAGCCTCAGTAACTCAGTTTTAGTTGAATAATGCGTGTTTTTGCAGAGGCATCTTGAAAACTCCCTTCTCCTGAAGCGCGCTTTGTTCCTTCTTTAGAAACACCTAACTATTGGAAGGAAAGGAGAGGATTGGTCACTAAACAACTCAAATGCGAATTGAAAATATGTTTTTTCACACCAGGTATGTTTTCGATCGCTGGTTATGCGCTCCTAAGTTCGAAAAAAAATAGCTGCGCTCATATTTAATATGTGGGCATTGAGTTTTGTATAGTGCTGTATTGCAATTATGTATGACTTCGCTGCGCGGTCGGCTGCTCTGCATAAGGTCTGATGTCTTCCTAAATATTAATCTAGCGCATTTAAAATAAGTGTACTTACTTCCCTCAATAGTGTACTGTTGAGGTTATAGTGATGATGGCATGTGTGAGCTCTGACATATTTCCTCTGTCTCACTGCCTACCCTTTTTTATTCCTTTGTCTCGCTTTAACTGTCCATTCGTTTGCCCTTCTATCCACGGATCCATCTATCCATCCACCCGTTTATTTGCTTATTTAAGGATTTATTTGCCTGTCTATCAGCCTATTTATTGCTATATCTATTTCTGAGCTCATCCACGTGTACATTATTTTATCTGGCATTTGCTGTTCCTATTCATCCATTAACTTGTCTACTGGTGTGGCTGCTTATTTGTCGGTCATCGTGTTGCCTGATGGCCTCGTTAGAAGACATATACAATTAGCTATTTAAATAAACGATCATACTTTCAATTGCTCTAAGATTAGGATATTACTTAGACAGCTTATGTTCGGGGCTTTCCCAACTGAGCGAGAACTTTGGAAAGCCAAATCTGGCTTTCACAGCGCCTAACCCCAATATCATGAACTTTCGTCCTGGTCACAGGTTATCCTGCGAGTGAAAGCCGGTAACCTCCATCCTATTCTGGCCATAAGTACTACTTTCCTTTCTACTCATAGCGGAAATCTTTGCACTAGAGCTGGATGATTGCACCCTGTGCATTGTGGTTTCCCAGCTTAGGCATTAGGTTGGCTGCAGTAATTGCAGCATAAAGCATCACAGGTAATCACTCTTAACAAAGGCACACAGAACACAAGCTAGTTCTTTGCCTTTTCCACATGCTGCCATCGAGGTGTCAGGTACATTTTAAGATCCTGTGCCTAGTGCACAAGGTCCTGCATAAAAAGGATATGGCCTGTCTCCTCTGGCGATTCAATGGGGCATATTCGCAAGGACTCATCGCCTAGTTAGCGGCACTTTATCGCAGCCAAAGTGGTGATAAATTTATCGCACCATTCACAAGCTGGTGTTAACAGCCCATAACACCATTTTACCCGCGATAGCAGCCGCAAAAAACATCGCCACAGATGACCCCCTCAACTATCGCTAATGAGATGCAGAGTAGGCGTTCCCGAGCAAAAATCTGCGACAACACCACACCTCAACATTCTCAACGACCAGCCCGATCAGCGATAAGACCACAAAACAGGCGATAAGGCACGTTAGCAGCAGGAATCTAACACCTGCTCTGACCTGGTGTAAAGTCGGACGACAACCTGCACCGTCAAAGGTAGACCAGTCCACAGCCACACATGAAGAACAACAGATGCCATGGAGCTACTCACCATGCATCCCGGAGCCCCGAGAGGGCAACAACACCCTCAGCCACCAACCCAGGGTCCCAGCATCCCCCCCCCTGTCCCTCCCCGGACCACCACAGAGGCAGCATAGACAAAGACAGCGGACCTTCAGAAAAAGCACCAGCCCCACAGACCTAACACCAGACAATGTCAATGCCCACTACAGGCTCAAAAGGACAACCATCCACCGCATCCGGATCATCATTGCCCACAGGCTGACGGTACCAACACAGCGGACAACCAACATCCCTCCGCAGACAAAGCTGCTGGCTGTGCTGCACATGTTGGCCTCCCGTACCCCCCAAACAACATCTGCCAGAGTCGGAGGAGACACACAGCCAGCCCCATCCAAGTTCCCCACACCTGTCCTGGATGCCATCACCAGCCAGGTACCCCAGTACCTAAACGTCCCCCACAATGTGCAGGAACAGCTGAAGACCAAGCAAGGACTACACGCCATAGCAGGAGTCCCGCACCTGTTGGGGGCAATCTACTGCACACATGTCCAACTTGTGCCCCCTGCCGAAAAAACACACAATTACCGCAACAGAAAGCACACGCATCCCATCAATGTGCAGGCAATAGTGGACCAGCGGGGACCCTACACCAATGTTGCAGCCAACTACCCAGGCAGTGTGCATGATTCCATCATCCCCCGAGAGTTCATCATCAACCAGCGTTACCAGGATGGCACCCATGGAAATGCACTGCATGTAGGTAAGTTCCAAATGAACACACCACACACCTCAACTCCACAATCATGCAACTCACAACACTGGCAATGCGCACGTCACAAAATCACATACAACATGCCAGACAACATGCCCACCCACCAGACACGACAGCACAACTTACTGTGGCAACCTTGCTCAGCCATGCACATGAACCATCAGCGGCATGGCACCGCAGCCACACAATAGTGGAATGTGGGGAGAGGTGGGAACAAGGTATGTGCGAAGGAGGCAAGTGACCCATGAATTAGAATGTACACAATGCCAACTGTGGCGGAGAAGTCCTGGACAGATTGCAGTATGCAGACCACAGACATATCCATGTCCACATGCACTGCTGATGTATGGAGTGTAGTGGACAGTGGACGCAACCATGTCACCACAGCCAGTGGGGAAGAACGCGGAAATGTAGCTTGTGACGTTCCCCCCTGCAAGTGTGTGCGGAATGACCTGGCCCAGCGTACGCAAGGCCAGCATAGGGGTGTGAATAAAAAGCACGTAGCCCTGGGCGTGGTCCTCTTCCGGAATGGCAAACATGCCTGCCAGTGCGGCGCCTCCTGCCCCGCCACGAGGCCGACGCCCTCGCCATGAGCGCTGTGGTCTGCGAACCTATGCACCTGCTGCACCACGGGCTGCTGGACTCCCAACCTGTCATGCCCACCCCTGCGTATCCAGGCCTCACAGCTCACCTGCCGACACCGGCGTGTGTCGAAGAGGGCCCACCACGTGCCGGCGCAAACTCCAAGCCCGAACCCTGTGTCCTTGGCAGCCTCCTCACACTATCACGGCCCCCGCGACACAGGGCCGATTTACCCCTTTTCCGTTTACGTACTCCACCGCTGCCTCCGGCCTACACTACGCTCAAGTAGGTCACACATGTGGAACTGAGTCGTGATATCTGCATGGCGGAGTCCATATCATTGTACGCAAGGAGACGAGTAAGAGGAAGACGCGGTTCAGTCCGGAGGAGAAAAGGATCATCTTCACGGAGGTGTCCGGACACTGTGACAACTGCCCTGGTGTCACTAAGTCTGTGCATTGTGGGCCAACGACACGTGGATGTGTGCCCCTACTGACCGCTGCCCCGGGCCTACACTGCGGTCAAGTAGGTCACACATTTGGGACTGAGTCTTGATTTGGCAATGGCCGAGTACACACGCAAATGCAGAGGCTAACTCACTATACTCCCTTCTATGTGGTGACACAAAGTATGTGCATGGCATCCCAGCCACACATGTCTGTGGGCCCTTGAAGACTACGCCTTCAGACTACACTGCGGGCCTGCAGGCCTCACACAAATCCAATCCAGTCTGTACCAGGCAGGACACGGCATCGTCGCTGGCTAAACACCTGCTCAGCTCTGTCGCTACTGCCTCGGTCAACCACGAGTCATCACCACATGCCATTTCAACGTCGTGTGTTAGTGTTCCAGGAGGAGGTTGCTGTACAGCGGTTGGCCCGCGCTGCCCGCTGCCTCCGGACCACACAGCGGTCGAGTAGGTCACACATTGGGAACTCAGTCATGAATCATTTATGGCTGAGCTGATAACATTGTACTGGCCACGTCGCAGACTGCATCCCCTTACAGCTCCGGTGCCACTAAGTCTGTTCCCCGACATCCATGGACACTTACTTCTTGAGATTTGTTGGAGACTGAGTCCATGGTTTGGGGGTTGTCTTCATCATCGTGTCGGTGATACTGACTATGTTGCCAAGACGAGGCTGTAGCATTCCACTCCTCCATTTGCCGCTTCCGGCCGGCTTCTGCCCTCTGCATCATGCCCTGGAGGAGCCCTTCCACTGTCCCCCACAAACCTACGCGACATTCACCTTCGAAATCGACGAGGACCCGCTCACCTAGCGTGGCACTATCTCACTGCACAGCAAGTCACCGTCCCGTGGCGGTGTGCCTGTGCCGGCCGCAGTGCATCCGGGGCCACTAACTCTGTGCAGCTCAAATCATGCCCCCAGTCTGGTGGCATGTTGGATGGCCTCTGTTCCGATGGCCTGGGGGGCATCAACGCCATGTCTCTGTGGCCCTGCGCTGTCCGCTGCCTCCGGCCTCAACTGCGGTCCACCTGGGCTCCCACATCAGATCGAGTCCTGGCCTGCCCGGATGTTGCATCACTGCATGATGCACACGCCACCACCGCCAGGACCAACTCCAAACGACAGGTGCCAGAGTCAGAAGTGTCTAACTGCCAGACTGTCAGAGTTGCTCACACCTGTCGTGGGTGCCATCGTCAGCTTGATACCCTGCTCAGCCCTTCAGGTGCCACTTACTCAGTGCACAACGAATCAAGGAGCATTCTGCTTGCATGTTGGGTGAACACTGTACTCTCTCTGGCTACCACCATGATGCTTCACAGTTGTTTCTGTTATGCTGGTGTTTTATGTTTCTGCTTCAATTGTGATCACTGTTCAAGTTGTTGCCAGCACCAACGACTCCCTGAGGGCTGGCTGACACTCACCCCACACACATCCAGCACATGCGTCACTGTACATGTGACCATGCCAATAAAGGTGTCGGGCGCACGTGCCCGTGGCCAGTTCAAGAGCTCTATGAATGTGTTCATGTGCTCATGATGTATGCATTCGGGCCATGGCCCCATAACATCACATTGTGCCGTGTGCAGAGGACGCAGCCATGTCACCGCAGGCAGAGTGTGGGACATTGCACATGTAGCTTTGTCATCCCCCACTCAATACGTAAGAGGAGTGGACTGGGCCGGCGTGCGCCTGTCCAGCGTCGGGGTGTGGATGATTATCCCGTGGCTCTGGGTGTGGTCAGTCCTGGAAATGTGCAGATGTGGGTGTCTCTGTCGCAGTGTGGGTCTCCTTTGGGGAGTGTAGGTGGTCCCTGATGGGACTTAGACACCCATGTATGTGATCTAGTTCAGCTTCCATGAGGTGAGACCCCACCCGCACCTGTTCGGACACCCCCTTCTGGCAGTCTGACACCTGGCCTTGGAATGCGATGTGTGCTTGGGTGTGCTGCTGGGAGCCAGCCGTGGTGGTGCGTGCGTCCAGCTGTGTTGTCTGTGCAGGGGGTGGGGTATCCTCGATGCAGCTGGGCTGCCCTGCTCCTGGGGGTCGATTGCCCGAAGATGTCCATGAACTGTTGTAGGGCGTCGGTGTCGGAAGTGTGGAGGTCCTCTTCAGAATCACTGTGGAGTTGTCTGGTCTGCTCTGCTGGAGATGTTGTTTGTCCCTCTGCAATATGAAGGGGAGATGCTTGTTGACATTGTGTTGGCATGTATGTTTACGCATTATTCAGCTTTACATACAGACTGCATGACAATGTACATTGTGACTGTTTGGGAGGAGCGGCCTATTTGATGCGGGACAGTGGACATTTGGACTACATGACGTAGGTGAGGTTGTACACGTACATTTTCATCTCACAGTTCCCTGCTATGTCAGATGTGATTGGTCATTTTCTATGCACAGGCGGACCCAGTTGTGTCCTCTGTTCTGCAGTGCAAGTGTTGCACTGTGTACCACATTGTCGTCCATGTGGATGTGCTGTCATTGCTATGTGTGTGTGCTGCATTGTGGGAGGGTCGCACCTGCAGCTGTGATTTTGCTGCCCCTTATCCCTTGGAGGCGGTGTGCCTTTGACTTTTGTGCTTTTAAGGTGCTGTGATGTTGGCGACTTGGGTCATTTGTGCTCTTGGACGGTTTTTGTACTCTTGTGCATTGTTTGTCTGCAGATGTATTGTTGCCGTCAGTGGTTGTTTGTGCACGTGGATGTGTCAGAGTGTGACCTGCTCCTTTCCGGATGTGGTCCATACTCAGCCACCTCAGTCTCGAGGCGTGCACAATGTCATGGTGATTGTACTCCAGCCATGCTGCTGGTCATGTGGTGTCACTTGCATTGTCAGTGTGGCTCTCACATACGCATCTTTGCTGTGTTTCGCACGGGTGCATGAGTGTGTCGTAGACTTGGTGATGTGTGGGGGTGACCCCTTTGGGCACATGGTGGATGGGGGCCTACTTGATGTTTGTATGTGTGCTGCAGTGTGCCACGGGGATCAGGGACATGACCCAGGGTCGTTGTGGGTGTGCGGTGTGCTACACGTTGATGTGCATGTGTGTCATTGTGCCCGTCCCCCCCGTTCCCCCAGTCCCTGTTCGTTACTCACCCTGTTGATGTTGTGTCAGGTCATGTCGAGCTGTATCAGGGCTCCCGACTCCTTGCACCGTCTCCGCACTGATGACTGTGGCCACCATTTGCTCCAGCTCCTCCTGTGGCACTGGACTCCCGCCTCCATTCGCCGTTGCTGCGTTCCTGTTGGCAGCGGGTTTCTGCTTGGTTTGGCTTTTCACATCGTGCCAGCGCATCTTGGCCTCCTCGACACTCCGACTGCATTCACGATGGAATGCCATTTTTCCATCTGTGTTGCCAATGACACGGTGGAGGTGACGGACAGTTGTTGTTCGTGCTCTGTCACCTCCGTGAGGACGATCTGGTTGTCATGCGGACTGTACCCCGTCTTCCTCTTCCTCTTCTCCTTGGCCTTCCCCGACCCTGAGGTTCCTTGCTGGTGGTCTGTGGGGCTTGTGGGGTTCGCGTTGACCTGGGCACTGGTTCCGGGTGCATCCATGTTGCTACGCAGTTTATTTTGTTTTTGTTGTTTTTTTTCTTGTTCTGCTTTTATTGTGCATTTTCCCTCATGACGCGTGGGAATTGCAGGCCTGTCGCTGGTTATCGCTTCTTTTTGTATCGCGGTTGGCCTCATTGCGACTTTATTTGCGTTAGTGTTTCGCATTTTTGCGGCCTTGTGTTGATTTTAACGCGGACATTTGACGCGTTATCGTGGGACTATCGCATGGTGCCGCCAGGTTGAGAATACTACGTTAACACGGCGTTGTTTACCCGCGATTGACTGCGATATGCAAAGTTGCGTTAAGCTAAATTTGCGGTGGTTATCACACGTTCTTGGGAATATGCCCCAATGTATACTATATTGTAAGGACCTCAGACTCCTCCTACCAAAAATCATGGCGACCAAGAAAACAAAGTAAACGGAATCCCAGGCTGACTCCTCTGTGTGGATGGCAGGGGACTGTGGCTTTCTCTTTTATGGAAGATTCGACATTAAATAAGAACCTATAGTTGTAAGGCTCAAAAAAGCCTTTGAAAGACAGACTTGATAATACTATCCTGTTCTGATCCTACTTTGACTATTTTCTTGTTAAAAAAATATGGACTTGATGAATAAAATTCTACTATTCTATCTCCTCACTTCAATGTCTGGCAAAACTGTTAGAGTGAGCGGTAATAGTACGTCAATCATTTGTGGAACAAAGTTGCCTCCTGGATGAGTCCCAGCAGGATTCCATCAAGGGCTCCAACTGGAGGCAGTGATCCTTCTGTGATCGAAGATCTGAGAATTATGCTGGATAATGGTGACGCTGGAGTGGCTGTATGGTCAAATCTCTCAGCCACCTTCAAAACCCTTGATCATCATGTCATGATCCAGCAGCTAGGTGAAGTGGACACTGGAGGTCAGGCTCTAGCTTGTTTTTCTTCTTTTCTTACTGATCACACCCAAATGATCCAAAACTGGTAACCTTTAACTCAGCCCCTAAAACCTAAATTGACACATTCTGTATCTGCAGGGATATATTCCCTATCTCCAATTTTGTTCAATCTTTATGTAAGATCACTGGAATCTCTGCTACGTGGGTTCCAAGTGGTCCACTACATGTATGTGGAAGATACACAGTTGGTGATCAATCTGAGAAAAATTGAAAACGCCCCTTGGATGGGACTTTCAGGAGCATTGGATTCCATAAAGAACTGGATTGATAGGAACTTCCTAAAACTAAACCTGTCCAAATTGGAAATCATTCTAGTATTCTCTACATTTAACCTATGGAGAATGGCTCTATATTTGATAGGAATGTTCATGCCCTAGGTACTACTTGAAACTATTGCTATTGCGCTCATCTATTTGATAAATTTTAGCCTCCGTCTATAAGTCCCTATCATTGTGAGCCTGAATAAATGCATTCTATACACGTAGGCTAGAGTTTGGCCTAAATAAGACCCTTCTCGGCTCCTGTCCCCTGTTATGAGGGTGAAGGTGCGCTTTTCGCTCCCATGGTATGGTGCATGTCTATAGATCATTTGAAAAGGAAAACAAAGATATCAAAACAAAAACAAAAATGGAAGGCAACAACTGACTAACCAGTAGCAAATAATTTAACTTGTCGTATACAAGTAAACATTGGGAATAATGTTGTGTACATTTACAGTGAATAGGAATGAGGGGCTGGCTCCTGGAATGTGGTATCAGGCCCTGCCACCACAACCATACTTTACATATATAAGATAAACCTTGCATTAAGTATTTGTGTCAATGAGAGTCAAGAAGCTAGGTAAGGATACTTACGGCGTTGGAATAACCGAGATCTGCTAGTCATCTTCTCATGATAATGGGTGGCTCAGACATTTACATTGGTGGCGAAGCTGTTTGCTCTTCTCCCGAACTGACTTTGTAGTTTGTTGGCGCTATCCTCCACTGGCCTCCCTTGAGTTGGGAATTTCTGTGTCCGGTTGTGAGGAGGCTGTGGTCGGAAGGCCCAATATTTCTCATGATTCTCATACCTCCGATAGGACTTGACACGTGCCATTATATGTAAAGAAGAGGTGAAATGAAAAACCCCATCTGTATGGGATTTTTTCTTTTTGGAGATAGGAGTTGATTGCCTTAGAGTCTCTCCGCCTAGCCAACATTTGCTCTGATATGTCTTGGAAGAGAGTAATCGTGTTGCCTCTAAAAAGTTTAGGTTTTTGTTTGCCAGCTTCCAAGAGAATCTTTTCTTCCTCTTGGTAGAGATGAACACAGATGAGAACGTCTGGAGGCAGGCTTCTTTGTAATTGGAAAATTGAATATATTCTAAGCGTTCAGCCAAATTGAATCATTTTACAGTCTGGTAGTTGCACAAATGTTGGGCAAAAAGATCTTGAACATGGTGCTCTAGGTCAGGGTCTGTCACATCCTTAGAGATACCACGGGTGCAGATAGTATTGCATCTTGAGCGATTGTCAGCGTCATTGTGTTTTTCTTTTAAGGTTTTGTAACAGTGTTCTAGGGTGTCCAGCCTGAGGGCCTTTTTGTCCTTCTCATGGGCATATTCCTTCAACGAGTTCTCCACGTGGTCCAGTCTCAAAATCTTGTTGAAGGGAGGTGATGTCTTTTCTGAACTTAAAGAGCAGAGTATGTAGGTCTCCGCTCCTGGCTCGAGAATGGAGGTTGAGGGGCTTTATTGAATCGCGTGGCTGGGTGGACTTTCCTCCTCCTTGTGACTAAAATCTATCTACTCTGTGGGCCTGGAGTAAGTCTTTTATTGACAGTGGTTTAGATGTTTTAGATAGATTTGCCATCATGATTAGAGGTCTGTCCTCTAGGGTGAGGATATTAAAGGCATATCCCCTTGTTGTATCTCCCTGAGCCACGTGTGTCTGTTGTAGCTCTTCTTACTCCTGCTTGTGGCTATCTGTGATTCCATACTATACCAGCCAAATTCTACTTTTGGCCCCCGTTCCAGATTTCTTTAGTGTGCGGCCCAGAGATGCTGTGTGTAATTTTGCTGTGCTGGTGCATCGGTTAAGCATGGTGTTCAATCATGCCACACAAGGGGCCCTGTAAAGTGTATCATGTGTGTCTAAGTAGCACTTCAACAGAGAATGCGTGCAAATTATTATTTTAGGACGCTGGCTCTGGAAACACTATACATTTTTCTTTCTCTACCTGGGATTTGACTTCCCTGCTGTTCCCGCAATGTGAAAGGTCGAGGGGATTGTAGGTCACCCACGCCTCTGCGTGTCACAAGGTGTGCAACTTACAGATGGGGAAGGCCTGATGTGGCAGTTGCTGTGGCGCCATAGTCACAACTCTCAGGCCTCTAAGCCAAGTCCTAATGCATCTCTGACCTTCCGATCATGTAGCAGTCGCCATCTTAGATTTTGCCAGGGGTGCTTCTCAAGTTGATTCACGTCTGCTTTGCTCTCAACATATTCTGAAAGTTTCAAACGTCATCCGTCGGCAGTCTGCCACTTCTAGTGACTCCCAATTCTTAAATTCAGGAAGAACTGCTCGGTTTTGACATAGTTGTGGGCTTTGGCAGGGACCTAACAAGCGGAGCTCAAAGGAGGCGTTTCTTTGAGGGTCCACGCCCTGACCACACCACATGGTGCCGTTTTTAATGTGCAAACAATACATATAGATTCCACTTCTATGCTGCATCATACACCCTTTAAATTCCAACATCCACTATACTTGCCTCTCAGAAACATTGACAAATTATTGCATAACATTTTTATAGCGGACTTCCGGTCATGGTATCTCTATAATGTCAAGCTGATGCTTTACGCCAGAAATTTCTAAAAAGGCATACACTTGATCTGAATGTTAGCAAAATGTTCACTGTCCAGGAGCACACTCTAGAGCTTTTCTTTTGCAGCAATGGTGCAGAAGGTGAATTTAGGAAACCTTAGACCAAACCAAAAAATAACATCTTCACATGGATAGATTAGTAATTCCAATAACCCCACCATTGCCATTTGGCAGCGTCCATCCAAAATTGAGAAACATTTTATTGAATCTGCAATAGTAACTTACGGAAGATGTTAATCAGCCATCTATCACACAGTGGCGGCTCCTCTGCTATGGCGGAGGAGCGCCACTCCACTGCTTTTCGCAGTGAAAGAAAAGGAAAAATGAAATGATAATAACTCTACGTTATTATAATTTTATTTGTTCTGCTGCCGGGTCTCGGCAGGGTGGGCAGGGGGAGGAGTGGTGGGCTCTATGTAAGTGCGCATGTATGTTTGATCGGCCGGCCAAACATTAATGCGCACTTTGCATGTTCTCCATGCAGGCTGCATTACAGCCTGCTTGGAGAACATGCCCAGGCCCCCATTCCCTGGCTTAGTGCCGGACTACGGCGCTCAGGCCAATCACAACGCTACAGTGCAGCGTTGTGATTGGCTATGGGGGCCTGGGAGCCCGGGTGCTTCCTGTTTCCACAGAAGAAGCCAGGAAGAGGACTGAGAGGAAAGAGGAGAAGCGGTGGCGGTGTCCATCCGGCCAGCCAGCATGTGATTTTTATTCTTTTTTTTCCACCCCTCCCCGACCCACTGCTGCTTCCCGGGAGCAGCCGCCACTGCCGTCACAATGTGATAAAATAGAATTTTGGACCATGGAGAAAGAATGAATGAGTGTGAACATCTCCTGTCAGGTGAACACAAAATCAATCTTATTCACTGACCATTTAAATAAGTAACAAGGTATTAGGAGTAACAGCATCCCTCCAAAAGCCGAAATCCAGTATGTTAACCGATTTTTCAAATGTAATTAATCATAGCTTATACTTTCCAGAAGTCGAGAAAATCAGGGAGTTCTAGCTGTTACCACATAATTTTTCCCACTGTATAAAACCTCAAAATAAATTATGGGTAAATGCCATATTATATGTCAAGGAATGCACCATATTTAGAATGATTCTCCTCATTTTAGAAACTATTGCATCAATAACTTGCCTGCTAATTGCATTACTCCGAGTAAAAAGCCCTTCCCTACCTCCCAATCCTCCTGTATGTAGACAAAGCCCAATCAAAGAATAGACTCAGTACTGGCCAGGACCAGCTTATGACTTGATGCGAGAGAGTAGGACTAGGAGACCTGTGGCCAGAGATGCCAATTGGGTTTAGGCTTCAATGCAGTTTTAGGGAAAGAACATAGGCCCTGGGTACCTGATTAGCAGGAGCCCAGGGCACACTCAGTCAAAGCACATCAGCAATTCAGCAAAAAGTGGGGGCAACCATGCAGAAAGAGGGCACTTTCTAACAGAGTGGTCTCAGTGCTATGGTTGCTTTAGAAGCCGGATTGAGAGAGGTCTAGGACGTGGTTGGCTTCGATGAACTCGGAGGTGGGCATTGATGGCCTTCTTTATGACCTTGACTGGGAAGGGGAGCAGGGAGATGGGTCTGGAATTCTTGAGGTCTGTCGGGTCGGCGGACAGTCTCTTTAGCAGAGGATTGTTCTCGGCATGTTTCCAGTCATTGGGGAAGGTGGGGTCTCGATGGAGCAGTTGATGGTGTGGGGTAATTTGGGGATGATGGAGGTGGTGACTCTGTGGAAGATGTGGTGCTCCGGAGTGAATGCTCTTCATGGTCTATGAGAGAGTCATCCGTGGTGAGCGGGGTCCAGTTGAGCAGAATCTGTTGGTGGGGCAGCATTGTCATGTGTGGTTGTTGCAGGAGTGATGGACAGGTTTTGGGTATTGAAGCTGTCGTAGATCTGCTTGATCTTGTGGTGGAAGTAGGTGCTGAGTTTGTTGCAGAGGTCTTGGGAGGGTGGGACTTCTGTGATCTCACTGTTGGGTTTGGCGAACTCCTTGATGATGGCAACAAGTTCTTTGCTGTTGTGTGCGTTGGGATTGGTTCTGTCTTGGAGGGCCATTTTCTTTGTAGTTTTGAGGAGGAGGTGGTGGGCGGTGACTGTGGCTTGGAAGTCTGCGTGAGCTTCTGGGGTTTTGTTGTTCCTCTATCTCTTCTTGAGCAGTCTACAGGTGCATCTGGACTCATGGAGTGTAGCAGTGAACCAACTGGCTTTCTTGGAGTGTTGATTGCTGGGTGCTTTCTTGAGGGGCGCCAGCGTGTCAGAGCAGTTGGAGATCGATCTATGAGGGTTTCGTGCTGCGGTATTGGCTTCTGTGGACTTCGGCAGTGTGGTTGTGCTGAGGGTGGCGCTAAGGTGTTCTTCGGTGACCTTGTTCCAGTTACGGTGGGGGTGCGGTGGGTGCGGTGGTGTACATTGGGTTTTGTGAAGGCAAAATGAATGTAGTGGTGGTCGGACCAGAGGAGTTCAGATGTGTGCTTGTAGGTGATGTTTTTGCTGGCTGAGAAGACGGGGTCGAGAGTGTGTCCCACTGCATGAGTCAGAGAGGTGACTAGGGGCTTAAGTCCGATGTTGGCAAGGTTCCCCGGAAGAGATGCGGTTTTCTGGTCATTGGGTTGCCCAGGTGGAAGTTGAGTTCGCCGAGTAGGATGTAATCGGTAGATGCGAGAGCCTGGGGTGCGATGAAGTCAATGATGGTGTCAGTGAAGGGTGGGCGGGGCCAGGAGGTCTGTAGACAAGGGTGCAACAGAGAGTGGTGTTGGGATTGGTCTGGACCTGGAAGTGGAGATGCTCCATGGTTGTAGTTTGGTTGTCTGAGTGGGTGGTCAGGCGATGGGAGTTCTTGTGAACGATGGCGATGTGTCCTCCTGGTTGGTCAGTGCGGTCCTTGTCGGTGATTTTATAGCTGCCTGGGGTGCCGGTGGCGATGTTGGGGCCCAAGCTGGGGATAGTCCAGGTTTACGTGAGGAAGGTGATTTCAGGGGAGACGAAGTCTACAAGGTTCCAGATATCTGTGGAGTGTTTGTGGAGGGAGTGCGTTTTGAAGAGGATGCAGCTGAGCCGGTCGGGTGCACTGTGAGTCAGACAGGTGGCGGGAGGAGCTGGAGTGTGTATTTGGGTGAGGGTGCAGCTGCAGTTTCAGCAGGAAAAAGGTCCGTGGGTGTCTTTCTGCGACTCGAGGTGGCAGGTGGCATGGCGTCTGGTGTTGAGGGTGAGGAGGGTGCTGGCATTGTATCAGTGGAAGGTCCGCGAAACCAGGGTCATGTCATTAATATCCCACTGTCGATATTTCCCATGATAAATTCCAGCCGATCAAACCTCTCAAACTTTACCAGGTGAAAGAGGCCAAGCAAAGCCTGGTACACCTCGTAATTGGTGTCATTTATTTATTGCATCCCATAAATAGCGATCACTTGGGTATCATTATTCATCGGGTGTGATAAGTAACACAGCAATAACTAAGGACTCCAGTCGAGGCCCTAGAGTATGTGCCATCATCATTAGTAGATATCACATTCTTTTTGCAGCAAAACATTCTCTATCATTTAGTAACAGTGCCAATAGCTCTTACAAAGAGGGCAGCCAGGTTCAAATATAAACTAGCAGACACCAAGGCTTTTTTATCAACAGGACAAAGTTAAAACAAGGTACTGCCTCTAAAGCTATATAGGAGCATACATGGTTTGCTGCTTGACTTGCATTTTCTCTGAGTAGGAGGAGAACCAGGGCCCGTATTACAGATAGGGTGCACTTTCCATGTTTCCCCACAGTGCACCTTAAAGCAGGTGCGCCGGGTGCAAACATGGAAAGTGCTCCCTATCAGGAAGAATGTGCTGCCCTTGTGGCAGCAATGAACTCACGTTGCCCCCACATCAGCGCATTCAAGAGAGATATGGAGCATCTGTTTTAAAGCTGGTCTGTGTTTCTCTGAGTAGGCGGCAACCCACCTGCACTTTTAAAAGGGATTAAAGATCCCCTTGCAGCCAGGTGCAGTGAGGGAGTGCACCCGCCTGTAAGGGGATGTCTGGGGGGTCCATGGGACCCTCTTTCATCCCTTTAGAGGGCTGCATTTAAAAGGTGCACTGAAAGTGCGCCACCTTTTTGTGGCACACTTTCAGTGCGCCTTCTAAATGCATGCTTGTCTCTGCGCCCCCATCGGTAATGCCGCGGGGGCACAGAGGCAAAGGGATTCCCTAATTTTGATGGGACCAAGCCCCCATGCAAATGCCCGAACACCCTCTAATGATAGCATTGGCACTATATGTGCGCCAGCGCTATCTGTTTTACAAAAGGGGCCATAAAAGCATTTGCGGCCCCTTCTGTAATACCAAATGCCCCGGGACCGCAGAAAGGGGCGCAAACGCCCGTTGTGCCCCCAGGGCACTTGTGTGATAAGGCCACAGGAATTTTGTACACCATCTGTGCGGGGTCACTGTAATTTACATTTTGTGTCGCAGGGTCTTAGACACTTGCACATTCCAATCAAATTAACTAAGCATTCACTTTGTAATACTCATCCTTCCAGAATGCATTGGTGTGCGGTTAAGGGTTACACATGGGAATTATTTGTCATTCTTACATATAATGACACACTGATCACACGCAATGAAGTCAATGCTGAATCAGGTCTACACTTTATAAAACTAATATGGCATGTAAAATAACAAATTATGCAGTCAATATGAAGGATTTAGGAGCTTCTGTGTCTGGGTTATTGGTGCAAATGTTATTTTGTCACCTACACAGTGAGACACTATTATCAACATAACATCGGAGCCTATGGGCATTGTTATCAGGAGGATTTAGGAAAACTTGGGAGACTTTAAATACCGTTGCATCACTTCAAAGGTACTAATTTTTTTTTTTTTTCCCGAAGCAGTAGTCCTGAGAGCAGCCATGGGGTTACAATGTACCTCAATGCTATATACATTTACCTTTTGTCCTAGTTCCTCATTGAGGGTGAATTCCTGCAAGGTAACTGAGTAGGTCTAAAAAAATACTGCAAAGCTTAAACTCAGTGCCTTTATGCTTCCTGGGTATCTTAAGAAGAATGATAGAATATATCTGGCCAGATTATCAAGTCAATGGGGTTGCCTAGTGTACTAGGGCCTCCCACCTCCACTGTTGGTTAATGCAATACTGAACACAACATCGGGAGTTGGCTGGGTTCCACTGTACTTCATAGAGTCAAAGAGTAACTAGAAATTACAGGACACACTTTTGGGGGCACAGCGGACTACATTGCTCATAATCCCTGATACAGCCTGGAAGCAGAGGAGTGACAGCAGAGTCAGTGTGGGTGATTTAAACCTGGTTACTGCCTGCGGTGCGGGACACACTTTTGGGGGCACTGTGGACTACATTGCCCAAAATTCCTGGTACCTCCTGCAGGAGGGGGAGTGACAGCAGCACCGGTGCGGGTAATTTAAAGCCGGCTTACTGCCCGTAGTGTGGGACACACCCGGGCGCATGCCTTGGGAAAGTCTGGGGCAAAAACAGGCCAGTTTTATGCCTTTCATCGCCTGGCAGAAGCTGAGCTGGGCTGGGCCACCCCTCCCCCACCCCTCCTTTATTTCTGTTTCTGATGTGCAGGCAAGTCCTTTTTTTTTTCTTTATTAAGGTCGATTGATCTCATTAACTGTCTAGAGCAATTGGGAAACGCAAGGCTGCATCTACTCAGCTCCAGCCCCCACCCTCTGAGAGGTTTTACTACTGATGGGTTTCTGGCACAAGCTATGGGGGTTTTATCAAAAGAAATTGAGCTTGCTGAGTGACGTCTTGCCTTTAGGGAAGAACCTCTCACATCTCTGCCCATGTCATTATCCCAGCAAAACTCCCCACCCTTCATTCCAGCTGCTGGAGTTACCCGTGTCACTATGGATTCCCCCCGCCTGATTCCCATCAACATGAGGAGTAGAATTCAGCATGTGGGATTTCTCAGGAAACCTTCCAAAATTCCGAGGGTGAGCCCAGCAGCAAAGCACAGGAAAAAAACAATCAGGGTAAGGGAAAAGGTGAACAATATTAGTACTGAGACCCAGACAAATGGTTTGCAGTGGACTAATCAGAGCCACAATGATGAACTGGTTGAATTATTCAGTGCCAAGCTTAGCACCTTTTTAGATCTCAAATTCAACTCCCTCAATAACAGGCTGATCAGCTCGTCAGCATCAGCAACCGCAACTTCACCCATCTACAGTATCTCACTCTCCAGCATCTTACTCTCCAGCATCTCTCCCCTCCCACCAAGAGTAGGTATTCTTATACCCTAATTCTAGCTTACTGAATAAAAATGTTGCATCTTCATGGCGTGATTCTCTCTCATTGGTTCACTCAGGCCCATATACATTTTAATCAAACTTCCTTGTCTTAACCAGTTTCTTGTGGAATGTCCATGCTTGCATCGTTTCCCACAGTTCATGACATTGCTCATCCGTTTCGATCAGTCCAATTTGTATCTTTTTCTGCTACTTTTTAGATTCAACAGTTCCGTCCATTTATTCAGTTTGACTTCTCACGCTTCTTGCTGATCATCTTGGCACACATCTGCTCAGAAAGGTCACAATAGCCTTGACCATACTTCCGTCTTATGCTCTCAGCACGAACACGTGGTCATCCTTTTCCACAGCCTCTCTCCTCTACCACACGGCTTCTTGGACATGCGTACTCTAGCTTATGGCGGCCATTTTATATCGCTGCTCAACAGGCCTAAGCGCACTATTTTCAAAGATAAACAAAATATTGTTAAAATAAAGAATATAAACCCTTTCGTTTCCCTCCCGTCTTTCTACGTACCCAAATTAGGTATTACCTAGCAAAAAGCAACATATAAAGCCGTCCCTTACTTACCATCGCTTTATTTTGCAACCACACATTTTATTTAAAAAGCACAAATCATGCGTTTATTATTTTATTAGTACGCAAATATTATGTTATGTTAGACACGTAAACAATTATAAGTTGATTAATTTGCACACAAAATAGCGTGTTACCTTTAACCCTTTACATGTAACATACATTGTTGGTTTTAAACGAACATGTTTATTAATTATTTTACGAAAATTATTAGGAGGTTAAAAAATTTTCATTTACCCTGCTCCATCAAGACCATTCAACTTAGCCTGGAAAAATTAACTAAGTCTAATGCTTCAAGGTCTACTGGACTTGCCCTGGGAGAATCTGGCCTCCAATAATTGTACTATGGCTAGTGCTGGGGATTGTACTTTACCTGCTGAACCTTTACCAGGTGAGGGGAGATGTTTGAAGGGAGTGCGTGTTGCTTTGGCAAGGGAGGGTGGTGCCTCGCCTGATGGCAGGATTCGGAAAACAGCTGCAGGGGTGCCCCAAAAACAGGCGGAGGGGGTACCAACTCTACACCTGCCTCCTGTCCATACGTGGTTGTATTAGCTAATGTCCCAGTATGGGCATCAAGGATTGTGGAGACTACAGAGCAGTTGAAAAACAAGGTTATTCATTGGCTTAGCCACAAAGTCACTTTTAACTCCCGTTCACCTAGCAATATCATAATTGTTCGCAGCACTAGGTGGGTGGGCTCTCTCTTAAAATGTTTTGAAGATGATTGTGTTATTGTTAATTTTAATCAATCAAGTGTAGTGAATGGTCTAATACATCAGGCAAACATGGGCTTGATAAAGTCAGAGGTTATCACATTTCTGCCACTATCCTTCTTTTATAACCATTTGAATCAAGCCTCGGTGACCATACTGTTTATGAGATAGGCCCAACTAACACAGCACAAGCCATAGGTATTTCCTTGTCAAACTGTTGTAAGGCCCTTTCAAATTTGACAGAGCAAGATTGACCTATGGAGCCCCCACCGAGCAAGGCCATGTTCTGTGTTACATCTCACAATCAGCTCAATCTTTTGGATCAACACAGGCTCTTGTTTGATGCTACCCTGTATTGACTATTCCTTCAACAATTCTGGAGGGGAGTGATGACTAGTTAAATTCTGTTAACAAGCTTTTGTCTGACTCACACAGTGTTAAAGTTCTCAGTTGGAACATAGCGGGTGTTAAGGCCAAGTTGAGATCACAGGAATGGTTGGATTACATTTTGACATTGTCTTACTGCAGGAAACTTGGGCTGAAGATGATGTATCTTGCGATGGCTTTGTGAGCTATATACAGTATGCACTCCATCTTCCTCATGGCGGACTAGAGCTGGATTTCTAGCTTAGCTTTAGGTAACCATAGAGTGTGTGGTAGCGCCAATCAATACAGGTAGTAGGGTATGCCAAACTTTCTATTTAAATTGGGCCTTGAATTTGGGGTTATTTATGATCAATTTTTATGACAATGATTTCTCTGTACATACCAATACCAATTTAAGTTTTCGTTTTTCTTTTATTGATACTTTGTACAATAGCCCACTTCTTAAGCGGGCTGTTTAACCTGTTGATAGCTGAAAGTTTTAATGCCAAGCTGGGCGATACCTCGTTCTTAATGAGGCTAAACCCTTACAGTGTGACAAACTCCTTATCCCTTGCCAAAACCAAGATGCCAGGGACTCTGTTCTCTTTCCTTTATGAGTCAGCCATGACTTCTGTAATACCTTTGAGCTCTTGGGTTCTGGCGTCCAAAAGATAGCTACGTTTACTGGTATGAACCATTGTTCTATAATCGATTATGTTTTTGTGACAAGAAATTTACATAACCTGATTCTTGACAGGGTGGTTAATTCTAGTATATTTTGTGATCACACCCCTCCTCCTATTTCACTTAATCTCCCAAAGAGAGCAAAGCAGGTGGGAATGGCTGGCCACTCTCTATTATTTGCTAAGGAAATTTGAGTAGGTTGACTTGGAAAAATGCTAATAGACTCTTGGTCGTTTGTAAACTTGTATCAAGCAAATTGAATACTGTTTTTACCTGCCTCTCTAGTGAATTTGGGGGCAAGACTATAGTTGCCACCTTTGAGTCCCTGAGAGATGATACAACGGCAATACTCACAAAAAAAGTGCGGCCGGTAGAGCCAAGGGGACAAAGCATGTAGACAGGCAAATAGAAAGTTGCATTTTGATTTAGGTAAATCCCCAAGGAATAGGGATGACATTGCAATATACAGAAAGGAATATAAACAGTCTTTGGCAATATTAAAGCTGAGGTGACACTTAGAATTGGGAAAAGTTTGCCTGTGCTTGCATGACCAAAAGATACCAGGACTTTTGGAATATTGTTAATAATAATTCCCTGCCTGATTCCCCTAAGTCGGCATTAAATTGTAGCATTGCCCCAGAGGCATGGGTGACTTACTTCAGCAGGTTATATTGTTCCACGGATAGTTGGTCAGTATTGGTAGATCCTGACCACCCCCCAGATTTCTAATTAACATCTCCTTTTCCTTGGAAGAGGTAATTACTGGAATTGTAATGAGTCCATCTAACAAAGCACCTGGCCCTAATGGAGTCCCTATGAACCTTTATATGGGCAATGTTGAATTCTGGGCACCACTTCTAACTAATTTATTTAACCATTCCTGGGACGTTGGTCTTCCTAAGTCCTGGAAGACATTGATTATCGCAACGATATTTAAAAAAGGGAACTGGCAGGAGCCATCCTGTTATCGTCCTATTTCTCTATTAGACTCTTCGGTTAAATTAGTGGGAAAATCATTTTGGGCAAATCAGAATGCTAACCTGGATCTCAAACAATAACAATCTGCCTGAGGTATAGTACGTTTTTGTTCGGGGCTTGGACTGATAGATCAATGTCTTAACCTTCATCTCCTGGTTAACAAGTACAAATTGACAGTTCCATTTATTTTGCTTTTATGGACCTCTCAAGTGCGTTTGATAGTGTGACTAGATCAAAGCTTTGGGACTTGTTGGTCTCCATGGGGGTTAAGGAAGGGTTAGTACACTTCCTGCGGGCATTGCATTTTGATCTTTCTGCCTCGCGAAGTTTGGGGATAAAGGAGAGTGTACTGATTCTTTCAGACTAATACATGAAGTTCTCCAGGACTGTATCCTGGTTCCTATTCTCTATTTATTGAATATCAATAAATTAGCAACTGTCCTTCAGGAAGTTGGGAAGGATGTACCCATAGTGAAGAATAGACTGAGGCCTTCGCTTCTTTACACCAATGATGCCGTTTTCTTCGCCAGGACCCCCAATGGGCTTAAGACACTTGTAGATGGGTTTGTGGGTTTTATGGAGAACTTGGATTTAGAGACCAATAGGTCTAAAACTTTTACTATGCCATGTGGCCCAAAAGACATGAAAACTTGCATTCCTACAATTAAGAGGAAGCACTTGGTTAGAGTTAATTTTTTCCCCTTTCTGGGCAAAATAATACCTGAGCTACTTGTCTGCCGAGCAGGAAAGCTTGTATTTCGCAAGCTGTTGGCTCTTTCTTCAATTTCTCCTCTAGGATAGGGAATATACCCGTTCGCCCCCTTGCAGTGATTTACACATGTAAGAGTATTCCCGTTCTTTTATATGGTGCAGGGGTCTGGGGCAGCTGTAATGTTAAAGATTTGCAGGCTGAATGGGGCGGAGCTTGCCTGAGCCAAAGATGGCAGCTTAACCCGAGGGCTCCGTAGAGTCGCCTAACATATTCAACAGGAATCCTGCATTAGGACATGAATCGCTGCTGGAATCGTGCTGCCCCGAGCCCCGGAACCCTGGCTCCATGTGCGAAACTCCTTAACTCCACAGAAGACGCCTGCTACGGTGGGAAAGGAAAGCGAGTAGTGCTGCCGGGTGCTGCGTCATGAGGCCTCGGCAGACGCTGTGAGAGACGCCCCGCTCAGAGACGTAGGAGGGATGCGGCTGGAGGCCGCCTGCTGGCTAAACGCGCTTGGATCCCCGAAGCGGCCCGGAGACGACTGGCGAGACGGAGCAGGGAGGAGCCTGCCGCTTGCTTGCATCGGACCTCCAGATAAGGGAAGAGCTGGCCTCAGGGGATATCGGCTGCACTGAAGAGGGTTGTGCACTGCCGGTCATGAAGCGGGCAGTCTTGTGGCCGACGGATGATCTGGCTGCCGCGACCCCCGGGTTCGATCTGAGCCGGAGTCACGCGCTTGGAGTGGTGGCGGCGGGGTGCCACCGAGACCCGCACCCCGCAGAAGAAACACGCCGATCCTCACTTTACAGCCTGGCTCAGTGTTAACGCGCCGGCTGCCCCAGGCGCATAAGAACACAGTAGGGAGCTTTTGTGTTTCATGCTAGACTGCGAGACACGCTTGTGTATAGCGGTTTGAGGTGCCACCGCTCACCGCTACTTCTGCTGCATACTGGGTAAGCAAGAGTGGCAATATGCAGAGCTGAGTTGATGTCAGAAAGAAAGCTAGCCGCACACCACGAGGTAAAGCTAAAGCTTTTATATATAATGGTTACGTGAAATGAACACCATATACATAAAGCTGCAAAGGTAGAATCATTATTTACAACAAACAATAAATGAACAATAGTGAAGGGTGTCCCAGTGTGTAACGTATTGAACCTAAACTATTAGTGACATATTATGTGACATAAGTGCAAGGTTTCAATGTAAAACATTAGGGCGACCATTGAAGACTTTAAACACTGTATTACACAGCACTTTATACAATCATAGGCGCTGGGTAATGGTTCGCCCTTATTTAGCTGTCAACGACGTTTCGACCCCGTTCGAATGTAGGGTCTCTTCAGGACCGGGAGATGTGGGACACCTGAAGGGGAGGGCTATCGCTGCCAAACGTGAAAGAGGGTGGCACCGTGAGAGAAGTGAAAAAAGGTGACTCACAGGGACCCAGCCGGGCGCCCGTGTGAGGGAGGTGTTCGGCAAGCTTGGACGGATATCTGAACCGGGAAAGCCTCGGCGGTGATGAAAGCACTCGGTTTGACCAGATTCTAATAGAGTTCGTGATCTTGCTTGGATAGCAATTGGGGATGTATCCGAGTGACGCAGTAACAACGGAGCATGTGTCTTACATACTGGGTAAGGGCCTTGGCTGGACAGACACTTGCATTGCTTTCCATGCCTGAGGATTCTTGGCCAACCGTGGGCAGAGGGGCCGACTTGCGGACAGCTGGCGTCAATCTCAATACGCTACCTGGTACCTCACCTGCAGGTGCCAGTCTGGGGCCTGAGCTCTAGCGGAGGGAAGGTGAGCACTTCAGCTGGTGCAGCCGCGACGGGGGGGCAGTGGTACCACTTAGCCACTGCGCACACTGCACCGCATTGCCACTGCAGAGTGCAGAGAGACTGGGGGACACACCGTCGGCTGAGTGGTTGCATGCTGGACGCTACTGTTCACAGATCCTGTGTGGCAAGAACCCCCTGAGAAAGTCACTCGCACAGACGCTGGGAGTGGAAACTGGTTGGACATCCCTGCATAACGCCTGGGGGGGCGCGTGTTACTGCCCTTGCGCACCTACGATGGGAAAAGTAGATAAAGCGCAGCCGAAGCTCAATTTCAAGCAGCGGAAGCCCAGGACAAGAGAGGCCACCCCAGAGGGGGGACATGACGTGCAATAGGAAGCACCGGAACGGGTGGAGGATGACATTCGCACCATGCTAGTATCCATGCAGAAAAGCCTGCAGGACAGTCTGACGTCCATTGATACAAAGCTGGACTCGCTGTCATATAGGATGGACAGAATGTCCGAATGCGTGGATAAACAGGCAGAGCGGCTGGATATGGCTGAACGAAGGGTTACGGAAGTTGAGGAGGCTCAGACTGAAATGGACACTGCGCAACAGCAGATGGGCAGAGCGCTGCAAGCCCTGCAGAACAAAGCGGAAGACCTTGAAGCCCGTTCTCGGAGATGCAATATACGGATTACGGGGTTACCAGAATCCACACAGGTTGGAAACATGGAGCTATTCGTGGAGAAGCTGCTGGTCACTTTGCTAGGATCGGCTACGTTCTCCTCAATGTTTGTGGTAGAGAGAGCGCATCGCTCGCTGGGCCCGAGACCTGCCCCGGGGTCTCCACCAAGACCAATTATTGCAAAACTCCTAAACTACAGGGATCGAGATGCAGCCCTGAGAGTTGCGCGGGAAAAGCAGTCACTGCAGTATGAGGGGTCCGCCATCTCGCTCTACCCGGACTTCACGATCCGAGTGCAGGAGGCCCTTAGGCAATTTGCACCACTTAAGCGACAGCTGCGAGACCTGAACATTGACTATGCTATGTTGTACCCGGCAAGGCTACGCGTCAACAGGCAGGGTAAATCCAGGATTTTCACAGACCCCAAAGCACTGCAGAAAGCTCTGAAGGAGTGGTCGAAAGAGCGTCATGGAGGTCCGGAGCAGAGCGGCTTGGAGGGCGCGACTGGAGGCACCCTTGATGACCAGGACTAGACTATGTCCCATGCAGTATGCCAGATAAGAGGGGATATGGCGGGGTGGGTCTTGTGTTGTTAAAGCATATTGCAGGCATTGCCATGGGTCTTAAAGCAGGGGATGGAACTGCGTCCATAGGAGAACTCTGAACATTCATAACGTAAGGTGATTGTTGATTTAAGGGGTAAGATCAGTAAGGGCACGTGCGGGGCACGGGCAAAGGAACTAGGAGACCAGATCAGGTCTGTTAACTTGATGCCTGATGCACAAGATAGGGTGGGTGGCGGTCGGCAGTGGGCAGTTAGTCTTATAGCACTAAGTTAGTACACGGTCAGGCAACATCCACCCACGTGTGTGCTCCACAACCTGGGTCCAAACTTATTTAGGTTTATTGCAACATTTGTAGATGTGAATTTGTTATGATTTTTGGGGGAATTGAGGGGGAGATTCGCCATTGCACAGTTGGGGACAGCATGGCGTGGGTGGGTGGAGGGGTGGAACAGAGTCTGATGTACTGCAAAGTTTTCAATAATGCAATGTTTCAGCTGCACAGAGGTTGTCTTGCGCTCAGCCACACGACTCGGACTTGTCCACGAATGATTGCGCTATCTCTAGGATGACAGCTAACAATATGCGCGACACGGTCACACACAGTAGGCTTTGACTATTAACATGGAATGTCCGGGGTCTAAATGACCATAGAAAGTTAAGGAAGGTTATGGCATACTTGCTACGACATGAGATAGACATAGCGATGCTACAGGAGTCACACTTGCCCTTGGAAAGTGCTATGCCCCACAGTAGGAGTTTATTGGGACACACGCATGCGACTGGATTAACCACGCATGCGCAGGGTGTAATCACTTGGGTGAATCCTAAATCTCATTTAAAACTTGAGCCGCTTGACTCTGACCAGGAGGGCAGGTATGTTGTCTCTAGATGCGTGGGTAAAGGTCTGGACTTGATCCTTGTTAACGTCTATGGCCCTAACTACGATAACCCGAAATTCTATACCTCACTTATGGAAAAGATGCTGGGATATGTGGGTAGAACACAACTCTGGGGTGGTGATTTTAATTGCGTCCTGAACCCTAGTCTAGATAGGTCAGGTGGTCCGGAACGGCGCACTGCTGCATCGGCCCGCGCAATTGTAGACACAATGACGCAGCTGGAGCTAGGTGACTTGTGGCGACTGCGGCATCCTGAGGGTGGCGGGTTCACACATTACTCTGCGTTCCACGACTTATCTACCAGAATAGATTACTGGCTAGCCTCCCGGAACATTTATGACAAGATACGTGACTGCGTTGTGCTCCCTCGCACCTTCTCAGACCATTCCCCTATTCTTGTAGTAGTGGAGGCTCCACAGAAACATATTCCCCCTTTTACCTGGCGCTTCCCGCCATACTCATTGTTAGATACGGCCTTCAAGTCCGAGAAAGCGGAAGCCATTGACACATTCTTTGCTTGCAATGTTGGTTCGGTAGATACTTTTGCAACTGTCTGGGAGGCATTTAAGGTATACATCCGAGGAATTGCCATGTCGAAGCACTCCGGAGTACTTAAGTCGCTCCGAAAGAGGCTGTCGGACTTGGAGTCCTCTCTTAAATCACTTGAACAAAAAGTTTTAGGCGGAGTGAACGAAATCGACGCTGCGAGATTCAAAACGGTGTTAGAAGAATACTATGATACAGCAGACGCCGAACTCAAGCATTTAGGCAAATATGCGACTGAGCAGTCGTATGGTGAGGGGGAGCACCCGGGCGCTGTCCTGGCCTCTCTCCTGAAGAAGCGTAGGGAAACTGCAGTAGTGTCGGAGATTCGGGGCGCTGAGGGGGAGGCATTAACTGAAGAGACTGAGATAGCATATATGTAAAGAACAAGGGTACCCCAATAGTGCGACCAGGGGTAATATGTATTTGCAAAGGACAGCGGTCAGGGTTGGAGGCCAGGTAGGTCCTCGGATAGCCGGAGCTATTATTAATACAAAGGTAGTCTTAGTCTAGGTATTATTAGTGAAAAAAGTGCCAACAAAATTTGGAGAACAAAATATGCGGGGACACAAGGTTGTTCGAATGATACCACATTTATTAACATCATAAATGAGTATCAATCACATTATAGGAGCTAGTCCTGGTGCTCACACATAAGGTGAAAAGTGCGTGAAGTGATAAGTGCTGGTGACTTAAAATTTACATCGCATTGACAACACTATACAAAACTCCGTAGTTAATAAAGTATATTTAAAGAGTTTCGGTTGTGGAAGTCGACGGCGTTTCGATCTCCTTAGGTTGAGATCATCATCAGGACGAGAAAGCGTGTGAGCAGATAGGATCTAGATAACAAAAGAAACCCTTGGTCCCGGGGACATGAATCAAATTACTAAAAACAACCAATTTCTTAGAGGGCGATTAACTACACTGAAGGTAGGATCATAGACATTAATATACAATTACTTACAAAAATTACTTAGTAGTGAGTCAGTTACGAGAAACAGAAAGGGGGGCTACTAATAAGGAAGGAACTATAACAGCAGGGTGCATGCACAAGGGGAGGTTGTGCAGGTTGGAAAACATACATGGTAGGACAAGGAATAACTGTCATGTATGAGATTAGGGACCGTGTGAGTGGGCAAGAGCGAGAACACATAACGCAAGTAATGCCGGCATGCCATGGCGTGGAGTGGCTGATTACCGCATGGAGGGGACTGCAAGGTCAGTGAGTCAAGTAGACAGTGGGAGTCAATTCAGGGGGGGCAAAAGGAAGAAGGTACCTTGTAGCGGAACGATTAATTAAGGATCGTCAGCGGGTAAGGATAACAGTAAGGTACAACCGAATCTGCAAGGAAGAGGTACCCGGTAAGGTGTGCAGCACTGGAGTAATGTGAAGGCAATTAACACGTAGTGGCTTACGAAGTAATTATTTTGTAGAAGGCTTACGTAGTAATTATTTGGTAGGAGGTCTAGCCACTCAGCGGGGTACGTGTTGGCCGTAGACAAGGAGGAATCAATCACGAGGAATCAATCGAGCCAACTGTGGAGGAAAGGGGGATTAAATCAAGGCATAACCGGGGTGGGTAGCTACGCGGGAGCAGGACTCTGCTGTAGTAAGCGGGGGAGGGGGAACTTACTTAAGATTGAAGGAAGAGGGACAGGATCCTGCTACTTCCAAGGCAGACAGCTACAATGAATGGTGCCGGCGTCTGGGAAAACGAATCAGTCAACGTGTAGGTGAAAGCACCGGAAGAGCAATTAAATATGGGGGAGAGCGTGTGTGCGTGATGACGTGTCCGGGCTCGAATTGGGAGCGTCCGGGGTTGGAGGCCATGTTGAATGAGGCAGATAAGAAGCAGTAAAGCTGGAATTGTGTGTGAAAGGCAATAAAAAATATGAGGAAACATAACAAAATAACAAAGGATTGAATTAAAAACAACTGACAATAAGTAAGCTGTATACAGACATTATATACAGAATGTTAGGGACACAAACAGTTATAGTATCAAATTCCATTCCTCAATTGTATTGAGTCCATTTTCAATTGAGCGGCATTTGAACATCCACAGGCACTCAAGCCTGTTGAGGATGGCTTGAATATCACCACCTCTTGGATTTGGGTGTACCATGTCAATGACTTGCCATCGCAGATCTTGTTCAGAGTGTCCTTTCTCAATAAAGTGTTCTACCAGCGGTGCATTGATATTCTGGCAGCGAATTCTGCTTCTGTGCTGTCCTATCCGAGCTTTTATTCTCTGCGTGGTTTGACCAATATAGAGGAGGTTGCATGGACATCTTCCTTGCAGATTCGGTTGTACCTTACTGTTATCCTTACCCGCTGACGATCCTTAATTAATCGTTCCGCTACAAGGTACCTTCTTCCTTTTGCCCCCCCTGAATTGCCTCCCACTGTCTACTTGACTCACTGACCTTGCAGTCCCCTCCATGCGGTAATCAGCCACTCCACGCCATGGCATGCCGGCATTACTTGCGTTATGTGTTCTCGCTCTTGCCCACTCACACGGTCCCCTAATCTCATACATGACAGTTATTCCTTGTCCTACCATGTATGTTTTCCAACCTGCACAACCTCCCCTTGTGCATGCACCCTGCTGTTATAGTTCCTTCCTTATTAGTAGCCCCCCCCCTTTCTGTTTCTCGTAACTGACTCACTACTAAGTAATTTTTGTAAATAATTGTATATTAATGTCTATGATCCTACCTTCAGTGTAGTTAATCGCCCTCTAAGAAATTGGTTGTTTTTAGTAATTTGATTCATGTCCCCGGGACCAATGGTTTCTTTTGTTATCTAGATCCTATCTGCTCACACGCTTTCTCGTCCTGATGATGATCTCAACCTAAGGAGATCGAAACGCCGTCGACTTCCACAACCGAAACTCTTTAAATATACTTTATTAACTACGGAGTTTTGTATAGTGTTGTCAATGCGATGTAAATTTTAAGTCACCAGCACTTATCACTTCACGCACTTTTCACCTTATGTGTGAGCACCAGGACTAGCTCCTATAATGTGATTGATACTCATTTATGATGTTAATAAATGTGGTATCATTCGAACAACCTTGTGCCCCCGCATATTTTGTTCTCCAAATTTTGTTGGCACTTTTTTCACTAATAATACCTAGACTAAGACTACCTTTGTATTAATAATAGCTCCGGCTATCCGAGGACCTACCTGGCCTCCAACCCTGACCGCTGTCCTTTGCAAATAAATGAGACTGAGATAGCGGCACGGTTCAGACAGTTCTACTCAACTTTATATGGTTCACGAGAGGCGGGTGGGGAGACGGAAATAATGGATTATCTGGAGCATATTAAGATGCCCTGGCTAACCAATGAGCACCGTGAATATCTAATGCGCCCATTGGAACGGGAGGAAATACTCTCGGCGCTAGCGGGGATGAAATCTAGTAGCGCGCCGGGTGTGGATGGCCTCACGGTCACCTTCTACAAGGCGTTCCAAGAACAGCTGGTCCCCCACTTAGCTACACTGTTTGAGGAGATATGTGTTGACGGTATAATGCCACCTTCCATGAGAGAAGCTGTCATTGTGGCTATACTGAATCCCGACAAGTCTCCAACTGACTGCTCCTCGTATCGCCCTTTATCGCTCCTCAATGTAGACACCAAGATTTATGCCAAAATCTTGGCGGCTCGGCTTGCACCGTTAGTCCTGCTCCTAGTGGCGCCAGAGCAAGCGGGCTTTGTTCCTGAAAGGAACTTGACCTATAACCTTAGAACGGTATTCGGAGCATTACAGCACTCCTGCCAGGACGTACAGGCTGTTGCGTTTTTTTTGTATATGGAAAAGGCCTTTGATTCGGTCGAGTGGCTTTTTATGAGGCTGGTGCTGACGAGGATGGGTCTGGGAGGTGTATTTTTACAACTGGTTGGGGCTTTATATAACTCTCCAACTGCCAGAATAAAAATCGGAAACTTAGTAACTGATCCCATACACATCACCAGAGGCACGCGCCAAGGGTGCCTTCTATCACCAATCCTATATGCGTTGGTGGTGGAGCCCCTGGCTTGCGCACTACGGGAATACCATAGGTATAGAGGTATACGATTCCCAGGGTACAAACTGATAGTTTCTGCTTATGCGGACGATACGTTGCTCTATGTTCGGGATCCGGACAGTAACCTGTCACCCGTATTGCGGGAAGTGGTAAAATGTGGTACGCTCTCGGGGCTCAGAGTTAACTGGACAAAATCGATAGTTTTTCCCCTCACCCCTGCTACTGTACCCTTTGAGCCTGATTATCCACTACAATGGACGACGGGGCCTGTGCGATATTTAGGGATCAAGATACACACTGACTCGGAGGTAGTCTTCAGGGAGAACTACGGGGTGGCTGTTAGCAGGCTAGAGGATGTCATAGAAATCTGGATCCGACTGCCGCTGTCACTGGTAGGTCGGATCTCATTAATGAAAATGGTGATACTACCTCGATTTCTGTTCCTGTTCTCTAACATCCCTATGGTGCTTCCGGGAACCTTTTTCCGCACGCTTACGTCACTTTTGATAAAACTAGCATGGGCGGGGAAACAGGCCAGGGTCAAGTGGGAGGTTCTTACACTCCCTTATCGTCTTGGAGGTCTAGGTGCTCCGGACCTGGACCTATAGTATAGAGCGGCGCAGGGGGCCCATGCTTATTATTGGATGCATGTCCCTCCGGAGGTTCCCCATATTCAGATTGAGAGGGTGGCTGCGGAGCCACTCCTGTTACCTGCTATGTTGTTTACTCCGACAGATCGTAGGACAGGGATCCTAGACTCCATAAATTCAACCAGACATGCGTGGCAGCACTTGCTGAAACTGCAAGCGGGGGCGATGCTATATTCACCGCTCGCCCCTTGGAGTGGTGCCGCTGGCTGCCCCCGTGCACAGACAGAGGGGTGACGAGGGCACTCAGCTATATAGCAGTAATAACAATCGGAGATTTGTTTACTGAGGGGAAAGCAAAGACATGGGAAGAGCTGGAGAAACCGGACCAACAGATAACGCTTTTACACAAATTCCAATTCCACAGAACGAGGCAGGCGCTGGCGGGACTATTGGGCAACGATTTGGAGGAGCCACCGGAGGATGTGCCACTCACTTATGTGATAAAAGCTTCCACTCCAACCCAAATTGTGTCAAAAAAATTCAAATTAGCACTGGCGTACCGTGAAAACTTTTACACCAAGGCTAGACTTGCGTGGCAAACTGATTTGGAGCAAGAATTGGATGATGCGACCTGGAGGTACTGCTGCGAAAACACTAAGCGAATTTAGTTGAATGGGAGGCATAGGCTCATTCACTTTAAATTTTTAAATAGAGTGTATTACACGCCTGAGAGGCTATGCAGATACGGACTGCGTAACACAGCGCAGTGTGAACGGTGTGGCGTTAGTCTGGCGGATTCCCTGCACTTAGCCTGGTTATGTCCTGGGATTGCTAGTTTTTGGGCCCGCGTATTCCAAGAGATAGGGGACATAATAGGCATACAACTAGCGCCAGATCCTTTGCTCGCTTTACTGGGGTACTCCAAGCTGTTGCCAAAGGCAATCCAACGGTTAGTTGACATGAGTATGTTACTTGCTAGGCGCAGAGTAGCGATATGTTGGTCAAAAGGCCCGACTCCAACTATTGCGGACTGGAACAGGGATATGTTATATTGCAGCACGCAGACAGAAAATTATAGTGAACTACTCCCACCGCGCAGTCGTCCTAAAAACTTTTGGGCATTGTACAGAACGTATCTAAAGACCAAAGACAGTGAAGCTGTAGTGTCAGATACTGCCAGGCGAGATGAGGAGGGGGAGCAGGCCCAGTGACTCTGCAGACTCATCGGTTAAGATGCTGGGGGTCGTGCTGACAGACTGCTTGAGGTCATGGGGCTGGCAGGCATAGGAGACGGTTGGGGACTTTACATTTAAATAAGTATTGATTGTGTTGTGAATCAGAGTACAAACTTTGTCCAAATCCTTGATTGTCATTGTGGGTAACAGAAAATGTGCGGTTTTAGTGGATGGGACGAACTGTGGCATGCTGCGCTGAAGCTTGTTTCTATTTTTTCATTTGTTTTCTTTCTGTACCAGCTGGTCATTATACTGTACGATATCAGATCTCTTGGTTATTTAAAAATGCTAATAAAGTCATTTAAAAAAAAAAAAAAAGATTTGCAGGCTGAAGAAAACAGGGTACTTAGAAGAATTCTGGTGGTTCCACCAAGTAATCCCCATTTTATGGTGCATGAAGAACTAAGCCTGGATTACGTTGAGAATTATGTTGAATTGGCACCTTTGCATCTTTGGTGCTATATTTGCAGTAATGATCAGGCCACACTTAATAGGGATATTTTTGAGAACTGCCTGGTGTGTGTTCTTGGCCCGACAATACCCTGGCTTAAATGCATCCAGTCTAATTTCCTGAAAATTGGCAGACCCACTCTCTTTTTAAATCTGAACTCTCTTTTTAAATCTGAGATCCCTTAGAAAGGATGTTAAAGTTTGGGTCAAGAATATTTTTTTGATGAGCAGGGCACAGGAAAGAGAACTATCTGAGTCTGCAAAGCACACCTTTAAGGAGTACGCATTCATCCAAACGAGCCCTGGGTTGGAGCCATATCTGGAATGCCGAAGTCACCCCTAGGAAAGAATGTTACTCCCCAGGTTTCATTTGGAATCAATTAGATGGAAACTTTGCTTTCCCCTTTGCTAGTATGATGTTGCCAGCATATGTTGTTGCCTTAGTGAACAAAGTTCCCACTAAACTCTGCTGCATTTTGTATTCTTTTACAAATGTTCAAATATTTGATGAGAGGCCTTTTGATTCCAATTTTAAAGAAGCTACAGTTAAAAATGTAGAACAGAATTGATTTATTTGCAGTCTATATGCACCGAGGAAAAATGTCTCTGGGTTGGCTATTTTTTTAAATCTGCTGTTAGACTTTGTAACACGTTATTGTTTTATTGAATGTGCTTGATGCTTTTATCAGATATATATAGGATATAATCATGAGGTATCGTCTTCTAATCATTTCTGAAGAATATACATTTGTTGTTTTTTATGATCGCTTTTTAGTGTATTAATTATGGTTTGGGGATTTTGGTGATAAATGGTAGACTATCGGTAATGCGGTAGAAAAGACACAGCCTCCTGTCACAATCAAGATTCAGCTGCACCTGGAAGTCACACCGTAAAAGATCATAAACTATGCAATCTTCTGCTACCAAGAAAGAAGGGCGAAATGTATAGCCTCTTGGTGCCTTGATAATCTGCACCCTGACATGGGCAAAGGCTTGAGGCAGCATGAGCACAAATAAAACCACAATTGTAAATGTAAACATTGATGATATTTACCTTTTGCCACACGCTAGAGACTCTTATGTTTCCCCTGCACAACAAATACTATGGTGTTATCAATCCCCACCAGTTTAAATTCACACAAGCTCAGAATAATTGGCTAATCACATCATTGTACTAATACATGTAGAGACCATTCTCCTACCAATCAACCTATGCTGTGAGGCATGACAAGGCCCTTGCCCAGTCTCTATTTTAGCTCCTCGTTTTTAGCTTGACATTGTTTTTCTTTTTGTGACTTTTAACATGCTTTGCACTTACATTTAGAAATTATGATCAATGTTGTTCATTTTAAACAAGCATTATTATCCTGATTATCCATACACTCTGTTCAAGGCTAGAAGCACATGGAGCAAGATACCCTGGTATGGCTGGAGACCACTCTTCAGCTCTAGACTAACCATAGCATCAGCATTGCACCCGTGACACAGTGCAATTTAAACACTGCCTTGATTATATAAACCTTTTCTGCAAGACAATCGGCAAAGGAGCACTTCGGCTTAGATTGCCGTGGACAGAACGCGCTGTGGCTGAGAAGCAGTCCTGCTTATTCCGACCTATACCTTGCTACAGACGATAGCCTGTTATACAGGCCAGCTTCCTGATTCATCACACTCAGGTATGGGGAGTTAGGCTATTCTAAGGGATATGGCAGAAGGGTACTCCTATTATGCTCTTGATAGTGTAGGTAGTGCTAGGTAGGAGTATAACAAACTATAATCAAAATAACGCTATAATGGTTGAGCTGTTCATCTTTTTCACCATTCTTATAGCGCTGATTACAATGCTTTGTTTCTTCTGCCTAATAATTGCAGCACTCAATTTGTATCTTTCTTATGTCACCTTAGGCATGCAAGAGTAAACCAACAAAAGAGTTGATCTGTTACCAAGATTCCTTGGGGAATTATATAGGGGTCATGTTCAAGGTTGCCGATACAATCTGTCACCCTGTTAAGGTTAGGGATCCAGATAGGGCACTGTGGGCTGGCTAGCTAGGAACCAGACCGATATTCTCTAATCTAGTGAACCGAGTTCCAGTATTTTGAAGTCTATGTTGCCCAGATACACAGTCCTACTGAATTCCTAGGAACTGTATAACACCTACACATGCACTTGGATATATGTTTTTATTTTGGTAAAAATAGCAACTTAAGATATCTTTCAACAAAGGTGCACTTCCCGAGAATCTTGCATATATTTGTAGTATGTGGGGTTTTATATCAAACTAGTCACTGCATTAGAATCAAGTCTTTCAGGCCAGCTCTGATGGAATCCAGCCAAATAAATAAACAAACGTTACAGATGCGCAGGCTCCAATGATTTCTACATTTCCAGCAGTTAAAATGTTGTAGTCTAATAGGCTCTGAGGTCTCCAATACACACTCTTAATACTCAACTCCAAAGAGTGAAAAGGAAAATCTCTGGTCCTGGAAAACGGGTTTTGGACACCAAAGAATGACTATGCTATCACAGACAACCCTGTTGTTTTAAGAACATTGTATAGAAAACATCAACCCAATCAATGAAAATTTGATTTATATAAAAACCAATTGACTGAAACTGAGCTAACAAATGGTGCACTGGATCCCCACAATAAAATGATAAATAAAATTAGGGGATACTTTAACACCCATTTTCAAATTTAGAAATTCTATACAAGTATTGGCGCAAATTAACAAAACAGAAATAACTTTGATAGTCATACACACAAACAATATATGAAGTAGAGTGCAGTCCATTACCCCAGTGTCCCTCCCTCACTTCAATTCCGAAAATATGAGTCCTTCAACCCCCTCCTTTTTTCTGCATAAAAAGATGTTGTTTGAATGTGAATTCACCTTGAAAAAATGAAAGGCAAGAGGCATTTGGCAAAACAGGAACAGTCAAAGTAAAATCCCCTTTGGGCAGCTCAATACAACACGGCACACACACTCATCACAACTAATATATCACCAGGACAAAACACCACCACCCTCAAAGGCCACGTGCCCACAATTATAAAATTATTTATTTAAAATTTACCCAACATGTGGTCAAATACATTCAATTATAGTTCAGTTTAAAAAAAGTTTTTATACACAAATACAAAGTTAAAATGTGTAAACAGAAACACAATCCAGGGAGAACCAGCAAGAAAAGATTGCAAGAACATCGCTCAGCCATCAGAACTAGGAAAGTTAATGCACCCTTGGTATCACATTTCTTAGAAAAGGGACATAGAGACTCAGAAATAGAATGGTTCATTTTAGAGAAAATCTGGGTGGGGGCACGAGGAGGCAATGTCGAATTGAAAAGGAAAGCCAGAGAACAGTGGTTCATTTCATGGTTTAACACAGTCCGGAATGGTCTCAATTCCAAGGAGGAATGGGAGCGCCTAATCGGGAGTATTTAGTTTAAGTGAACATAGCTCATACTAAGATAGGGACTGTTTAAGTTGTTTAACTTATATGAGCATACTTGGTTTGATATTACCACTAAGTTAAGATAGAAAAATAGGTTTAGACACTACTGAGGTCAGAATGGATAATAGTAAGAATTATTAGCATTAACATCTTGACCAATGAGTAATAATAGATAACAAGAAGGCTAAAATGTCTGCCAGACATGACATCGAGAAGAGTGGTTCATACCTGAGATGTGGGTAATTGAATAGTTAGGCGGTGTGGGCCGCTTTAGATTGACGAATTGTCTGATATTTCCTGGATAATATCTTTGAGGTGAATAAATATGAAGGCTAACACCGTTACCACAACCTTGAGAGGAATGATCTATATCCCGTAATCTGTGAGGGTTTTTTATTAGGATTAATAATTTTGGCTTGGGTTCCTTAGTTGTAGGAAGAACCTTTAATACTGTAGCTATAGTTATATGAATTGCGTAGTACGTAATGGAACTAAATTACCATTTATTGCGATACCCAACAGTATTTCAAGATGGCCGCCATGATTACGAGGTTTATTTAACGCATATTTGAGAGTAGGCTCAGCTGTTCCCTCTCGACTTTATTGGTCACATGGACCAGCCGAGGCGGGTTTATATACTGTGCGCCAGCGAGAAGTGAGATGAACATTTTGTCGGAGGCATTTGTTGGACCCCGCAGGAGGCAGTTACGCTGGCTGGGAAGGTAGGAATATGATACGCTAGTTCAGCGGGGAGATTGTTGTTCCTATACCTGAGGGGCGGACATCTAAATGAGATGTGGTAGTATGTTATCTCATCATGCCTGTATGTAGTCAGTCGGGTGTGCGGTTGGCATTTTAGAAACAGCAGATGGGTGGCTGTGGATAGATCTGGGCTTTAAAGAAATACTTATTATAACCCTGAGAGGAATGATTTGCATTCCGTAATGTGTGAGGGTCCTGATTAGGAGTATTATTTTATATTGAGTTTGCTAGCTTGCTAGTTGTAGGAACACTATTTAAGTATGTAGCGATAGACATAGGAGCAAGGATATTGGGATTATATTGCCATCTATCGTGATCTCTAAATAGGACTTCAAGATGGCCGCCATGATTACGAGCTTTTTAGTGCATAAGAATGAGTATACTCAGCGGTTTCAGTTTGAATAGATTGGTTATATGATCATATGGACCAATTGAGGCTGGTATATATATTATTTAATTATATATATATATATATATATACTATATACTATGCGTAAGTATAAAGCGAGACAAAACCTCTCGGAGGCATTGGTTGGACCCCGTATGAGACTGCCATGCTGGCTAGGAAAGTAATAATTTGATATGCCAGCTAAGCGGTGAGATTGTTGTTCCTACACTTGAAGGACCTATATTTAGAATGGATGTGGGAGTATGTCACTCTATCTTGCCTGCACGCAGTGTTAGTCGGTTGTGCGGCTGGCGCTCAAGAAACTAGTCGAAGGGAGGCTGTGTAAAGATCTGGGGCTTAAAAGATAATACCTGGGCTTTTTTATTCTGCCCTCCACATCGTGAGATATTTGGTAGGATTGAGGAAGAGTCCAGTATGATTCTTAAGGGATAAGTGCTACCTTTGTAGATTTTTTTCGGCTATTTAGTTCCGAATTTGGATTATAAGTAAAATTGGTGGTGTTTTTATAAAAAATGTTCCAGACCTAACGCGAGCGGTTTGGAGGGACTGAAATAGTAATCTAACGAAAAGATACATGAAAGACGATGTGTGCTACATACGTTTTATCAGGTAACAAGGATTAAGAATTTTAGAATATGTTTGAATTAAACATAATCCTCAAAAAAATTAGAACGTAATGCCCGCTTGTTTTTTATTTATAGAGGTGCACAACTGTCTGCAATTGAATTTGTGAGGTGACAATAGTGGAGAATAGAAAGATAAAGGTTGGTTAGGCTCTGTGCATTATCAATTTGAGATACCACTTATGGTTCCTAAATAACAAGAGTCTTTCTTTTTGTTGCAGAACTGTTGTTCTCTCTTTTTTAATAAATGATAGCAGATTGAGAGAATTTTAAAAAAAATCCTCATATACAAGCTTGCAAGGACTATTTCCTGCAAATTCTATTGGATGAGTCAGAAGATTTTCCTACAGGTATATATTTTTAAATTAAATTGAAGGTTTAATTATGTGTACCAACACACTGAAATGTGTATGTGGTATGAATGTCTTTGTCTCTCTGAATAACTTTAGTGGGTGCATATTAGGTACCCTCCACTTATAGTGGTTTGGAGAATGAATTTCCCATGTAGTCTCCAATTATATGTATGTGGAGTTTGAGATTAGAAGATATGGGTATGTTTGGATGTATCACCAGGATATAAATACTGCTTTGTATGTTAATAATTTCTTTTGTCTCTCAAAGGCTAATTGTCTCTCTTTATGTGTATTTTTTTGATTGTGTATAGATCCAAGATTCCGTGTGGGAGACATTGTTTCTTGTCCTGAGGAAGGTGGTGTTTTAGCAGTGATACCCACCGAAACGCGCCGACGCAACTATTTGAAGGCATACTGTAGACTGTGAAGACATTTTTTAACATTTTTCTAATCCTTTTATGTTGAAAGGTTTTTTCTGTGCAATATTGATATGTTGGAATATTGATCTTGATCTAATGTATTTGCCTTCATCTTTTTGATTAGAAACCATCTTTTCTTGCTGGTTCTCCCTGGATTGTGTTTCTGTTTACACATTTTAACTTTGTATTTGTGTATACAAATTTTTTTTAAACTGAACTATAATTGAATGTATTTGACCACATGTTGGGTAAATTTTAAATAAATGATTTTATAATTGTGAGCACTTGGCCTTTGAGGGTGGTGGTGTTTTGTCCTGGTGATATATTGGTTGTGATGAGTGTGTGTGCCATGTTGTATTGAGCTGCCCAAAGGGGATTTTATTTTGACTGCGGTCTATTTGGTGCCCTACTCCTTTGTGGTAAAGGGGCCCCTCTCACTTTTTTTGTGCTCCAAAACAGGAACAGTTACTTAATTAAATGCATCAGCCGGGAGAATAGGCAACAGAGTCAGGGTTTGAAGACTGTCTCAAAGCACATTCGTTTCGGCCGGCATTTTATACATTACATGAAGCGTCATAAAACAATTTGTACATTCCTTTGGAGACAGAAATCTGGGTCTAGTCACGGGACCAAAAATCTGGTCATTTGATAAGAAGCGCAAGTGGGTCTCGACCTTGTATGGACACAATATGGGGCCAGTGGGTTTGTGTCTAGATGTCCGGTATGGGAAGCGTGTGACCACTGCATATAGTGTGCATGCTGTGTTCTGATTGGCTTAGTATTCCTAAATTAGTGTTTTGGGAACATGTATCGCTCTGGCCAAACGTGTTTCCTTGGGGCCAATCTCCTAGGGATATTGTGGTGTTGCTGCCTCTCTGTGGGATCGATCCGGGTTTTCCTGTTTGCGTGTTTGTCTAAGGGTTACTTGTCACCCCACCTGTGATCTTTCAATCAGTTGCTTGAGGCCTAGGTTGCAGCGCCTGCCTGACTACGTATTTCTGACTCAAGGTTAATGGGAAGCTCATATCTGGTAGATTCGACAACAGCGATGCAAGTTCGTTAGATACATACATATATCATGGCATACAAAAACATCACATTTTTCAATATTAACAAAGCCACTCAATCCCCCCAGTCCTCCTGTGAGCTTTGTCTCCCAAGAGACACGCACCAGCTGGCAGTGGTGGGGCCATGTTGGAAGCATTTCAGATTTCGTGGATGAAGATTCCCCATCCACTTTCTACAGAGGGAAATTAGAAGTTCCTAGACACCTTCAGAAGAGCACAGGCTATCTACAGGGCAGTGCAGCCTGAACTAATAGTGGCAAGGGTAGCTCTTTTCTGCTCCACGAGTTGAAGGATAGAGCATATTCCTGGGAGCGGGCTGGACAGGTTCCGGTCGGCTCCAGTCCGGCTGGGGCGACAGTTTCTGGGTGAACTGAAGCGTCAGCCTAGAGCAGGGGCAGGGGACGGGGAGCTGCTGTGCTGCACTCTGTTGGAGCCTTGACAGGCACCTGGATAGAGGTAGGGAGCCGGTGGACCGCTTAGCCTTTATTTATGTTTCTGACAGGGTTGTATCCCCAGCATCTGGTTGGTGTACACAGATTTCTCTGCATTGGTTATACTAATACACTGGTGGGGAGTATTGATTGGTGCATTAGTATACACTGAATTTGTTCATAAAGCATTTTCCTTCCTGTCTCCTCTGTATCTGGAGTTACTATGGAGGGGAAAGGAGAAGAAAGAGGAAGCATGTTCTATCCTCATCATCAGAGCAGGAAGGTCCCATTCTGGCAAGGGGAACTCAGTCTAGTGCTTCACAGGCTGTTGATCCTTCTCTCTTGACTCCTGAGAAGGTTCCACAAATAATTGATGAGGCAATGGCTGGAGTAATGTCTAAGTAGCCAAAGTCCGAGAGGGCGAAATCTTCATCATCTCAGTCTTTGTCTGGTCTGTCGGATGCAGATCTTCGTTCAACTATTTCTGGGAAATATATCAGGACAGAGGAGATGATGGATATTGTGTCACATGCATGAGAGGATTTGAGATTTCCACCTTTTCAACCTGTGAGGGACTGTGCAGACATGTGGACTTGGTTTGTTTTAGAATAGAAGTACTTGGATGAAATGTCAGTTTTGAGGTTCCTTCAAAAACTGTATATGATAGAGCAGGCAGAGGATTCATTGCCGCAAACGATTAAGGTAGATGCTATCCTGGCTACTTTGATAGGCAGGACAACCTTGAATCCAGAGGATTGTGCTACAACAGATGTGACAGATAAGAAGGTGGATGCAGCTTTGTGTAAGCCCTTCTCAGCTGAATATTTGACTTTAAAAGCAGGGACATACTCTGCATGTGTGTTTATATCTCAGTCCATGGTCAAGGATTTTGATAAGCTATTAGAATCCATTCAAAAAGGCCTGACTGCTGGTAATCTTGGAATTGCAATCAAAATTGTTGGCAGATATTTTGGCAGATACCATAAAATCCACAGCTTTGGCATCAGGTGGAGTGATTTCAGCAAAGCGGAATTTCTGGATGAGGGAATGGATAACAGAGGCTTCAGAAAAGTCTGCACTTTAGAAAATTCACTTTGATGGTAAGATGCTGTTTGGGGCTGAGCTGGATAATATGATTGCAAAGGCATTTAAGAATCACAAGCACACCCTTCCTTATAAAGGCAAATCTTCTACTTCCCATAAAAAGGCCTGGGTTTTCCTAAGCAGATCTAAGCAGGAATATAAAACATGGTCAGATAAGAGAAGGAAGAAAACTTATTCCAAGGGTGAGTTTTCTAAGCAGACCGGGCTGAAAGACAAGACGTCATCCTTACAAAGATGGTCTTCCAGTCAGAGCAGCATTCAGTTGTTTCTTCAAAAGTGGAAACAAGATGTTAAGGACGAATGGATTCTGAATATCATCAGACATGGATATGAAATACATTTTCTGAATATTCCTTCGGATACGGGGGGATTGTGACTCGTAGTCCATACAATCCAGTGAAGAAGAGGGTGCTGCTGCAAGGGATACAGTTGTGGTTGGACAAGGCTGCTATAGTTCTGATTCCCACAGAGCAGAAAGGCCAAGGAATATATTCAATCCTATTCTTGCTTCATAAACTTTCAGGGGCTTTTCATCCTGTTCTGGATTTGAAATGGGTGAAAGGCTGGATAAAGACCATATCTTCACATTCCTGTGCGAGAGTCTCATCTGCGCTTTCTTAGATTTGCGGTGGAGGAACAACACTTTCAGTTCAAGGTTCTACCCTTCAGTTTAAAGTCCTCACCAAAGGTGTTCACAAAAGTGTTGGCTCCTCTAATTACTATTCTGCATCAAGAAAGAGTTTTTGTTCATCCATATTTAGATGACTGGCTGGAGCAGGCATCATCAAGAGAAGTTGTGTATCATCATACTGTCATCAACGTAGTTCAGAAGCATGGCTTTTTGGTGAATTGGGAGAAATCAAGTTTTTCTCCCTCTCAAAACGTATGCTTTTTCGGAGCAAGATATAAAACTGCAGTGAGTATTATATTGTTGTCAGAGTCGAGAATGTACAAGTTTCTATTGCATATTCAGAATTTGACGTTGTCAAAACCTCCAGAGCTGTCCTCTTGGAGCAAGTTCTGGGAGACTTGGCAGTTAATTGTGTTTTTAGTGCCCTGGGCAAGGTTTCATTTGCATCTTCTGATGAAGCACATCTTGAGTCACTCGACTGCATTTCCTCTAGCTCTGAACAGAAGGATTCCGATGTCTCAGACAATGAGGTCAGAGCTGCATTCGTGGTTGGTCGGTAAAAATATCAGCAAGGGCATGCCTCTTTCTCCCAATCCACCCATAATCATCACAATGGATGCAAGCTTGTTGGGATGGGGAGTGTGGTTGGCTCAGAGGTAATTGAATTGGAGGGAACTGGAAGCCTCTGACAACTTTCATTCCCTTGCTTTAGCACAAGCATGTTCTAGTGCATACACAGACAATGTTTCTGCAAAGGCGTTCATCATCAAGCAGGAGGGAACATAATCCCACTCTCTGGACAAGATTTCAGACAAGATCTATCAATGGGCCCAGAAGTCTGTGCTATCCCTGACAGCTGTTCAATTCACATTCAGTTGAGAGACAATGTGCTAGTGGGTCTCTTAAGTTGAGAGATTCCTTTATCCATCCATTTATCCCTTCACCCAGCAATTTGCCATCAGTTCATGGACAAAGGGGGAGTGCTCATCCTGGATCCGTCTTCCTCAGAGGCCAATGCAAAAGTTCAAAGGATTTGTTCCAGGTGGAGGGAAGAGACAGCATGGGAAGTAGACGCTCTTTCATGCAAATGGCCTCTGGGTCTTCTGTATATGTTTCCTCCTTTCTCTCTGACACTGCCCTTTCTAGTGAGGTTGAGAAGAGAGAAATTCCAGGCCATTAGGATAGCTCCAGCCTGGCCCACTCCAATTGGTATCCTCTCCTAAAGACTCTGAGGGTGTCAGAGGAGTGGTGGATTCCATAGAGCCCTCTCCCCTCCTCTTTCCAGTGTTGTCTTTTTACTCCCTGAGGAAGAGAAATTTGCTGGCTTAGAAGTTGAAAGGAGGGGTTTACATGAGGTTGCTTTGACTCTCCAGGCTACTCAAAGTGGTTCTTTTCTCAGATTAGACCTCGGAGGTCTCCTACGCTAGGCATTGGAGGTGGTGCAGTTCCAAACAGTTCGATCCTACAATAGTTGATTTAGGTTACATTTTGCAGTTTATCAAAAGAAGAGGCTTCATTGGGTTTTAGGTTGACCACTTTGAAGGTCCAATGGGCAGCATTTTTTGCCTTTCTCGGGGGCATATTATCAAGGGCCGGCGATAAATATCGCAAAGCGCGCTTAGCGCTTGCATATTTATCGCCGGCTATCTCTGGAATTTATCGCCCGGTTAGCGCGTTATTAACAACGTGCATCGCCGAGGCGATAAAAATGTCAGAGATAGCGTGGATATCGCCGTTTTCCATGGGAAAACGGTGATATCCTAGATGATAGGGCCTGTGGTCTTAGCCACAGAATCCACCCCCCATGTTAAGTATGCCTTAGTCAGGAATTTAACAGACATTAAATTCCTGCGTTAAGGCATACTTAACGCGATTAAAATAATCGCTTCCCCGCATTGTAAATATCGCGAAGCTGCCTTCGCTATATTTACCCATGTTGTTTCCACAGACACGCCTACTTTGCATCTCATTATCGATGCGAAGTCAGGCGTGCTGGAAACGGGAGCAAAATCAGCAAAACACGCGATAGCGTGTCTTTGCTGATAAGGCGATATAATTATCGCCGCTTTTCGGCCGAAAACGGCCGCAAAAGCGGCGATAATTGTTTATCGCCGCCTTGTTAATATGCCCCTAAGTTCTTATGGTAACCTTTGGGATTTGGATGGGCTGGTTCCCTGTATGTTTAAGGGGTTGACCAATATTTCTCCTCCATCAGAGAAGCCAATTCCTCAGTGGGATTTAGAGGTGGCGTTGAAGGTTTGACCTATTCTCCAATTGAACCACTTGACCAAATAGATCTTAGAATTATGATCATAAAAATATTCTTTCTAATTGCTATTATGTCGGCCAGAAGGTTGGGAGAGTTAGGTGGGCTTTCTCATAATCCCCCATACTGAAAAATATTTCAGGCCAGGGTTGGGCTAACCTTGTTACCTTCTTTTATCCCGGAGGTGAACTCCCCTTTTCACAGACAGCTGGAGTTGATTTTGCTGGCATTTTTTCCAAACATCATCGGAGGAGGAAACTAGACATCATTGCCTAGTGTCATGTCCTCTAGGTTAGTCCCATCATGTACATATTGATTATACAAATTTTTTCCCATCCACACGACATAACGGTCTTACACAGGTGACCTTTTACCTAGTAGCTTACTTCTGTCTCTCCGACATCAGGCTCTTGGTGCCATATCTTAATCCCTGTACCTGACATACATAAACATGTCCCCAGGCATGGTAGATTAAGGGTCACCACTTTTTTCATCCATGGCCAACAGCCAGCTGTGCATGATCATGTTTGTTTAGAAAAGGATTAGCAGGGGATTAGCGAATGTTTTCAAAACATATTGAATCTAGAAAAACCCCGGAGTGACCACCTTAGTATAAAAGACCCTCACTCCCCCTTACAGACACAGGAGAATTCCTACCAGGCTGGACCGAGTCTCTGCAGGCTGAACCTTCGTCAGGCAGAGACCTGACATCTCTTGCAGGGTGCCATCCTCGACGCAGAGACACTGTCCTTCATTCAGAACCATCAGGTGAGGGTACTTCCCCGGGGGATTTTTGGCTCCATTAGGCTCCATTAGGTTTTATGTATAATCAAGAAGAACTAGCTCATAGTTAAAGCCTGTAGTTGTGTTTGGGAAACCGATAGGTTTCTTAAGAAAACCCTCACCCACCAACACACCAAAAACAACCTGCTCCGCTGTAGTTTAGACGTTGAAGCACACCCAGGGTGCACTCAGCACCTTGGGTGGGACCCGATGATGAAGTATGCCACCAACTAGGTTGGTGGGTGAGGGTTTTCTTAAGAAACCTATCAGTTTCCCAAACACAAACTACAGGCTTTAACAATGAGCCAGTTGTTCTTGATTATACATGTTTAAATGAGGAAATGAACTAGCTCAACTTGGTTTTTCCTCTCTCTCTTGTTGATATTTACATCCATTAGGTTCTATCATGACATTACATACACAGGCTTCACCCACAAACCTAGGCTAGGTACATTTAGGTAGGCTACGCATCTTAGGAGTACGCCAATGCTATTGTTTTATATAATATGTTTTTATTCATCTTATTAGCACTATGGTAAAAATGTATCTACTTTTTACGATATTGGTACAAGCGTTTACATTTGTCTGCTCCTGTCTTTTAATTGTCGCAGCTAACATGTTTCATACAAGACTGACGCTTGACCAATAAATAATTATTGAAATCGTTCCAATCGTCATTCTAGGTATTCTGAGAAAAGCAAGCACGAGTGACTGAGCGAAAGATACCGTATTGTTTCCACGATACCTGAGGAATCAAGGTTGTCATGTTCAGTGGTTGTCAGAAACTACATACACCACTGTAGGATACCGGGGGTGGTAGTGGTGCCGTAGAGCTAGCTGATCTAACGGCTGACTCATCCTGTGAGGGTGTTCAGGGTCTGTCTGCACACCAAGCCCTCAGTTTAGGTCATCCAAAACGCGCAGGTCCTGGGGTGTCCTAGGAACTACACTACATGGCGCCGCCAACTTTGGTTAGGTTCTTATATTAACAGTAAAATCTGAGTAGTACAGTTGTGCTTTCTCAGACAATCCTACTCACATTTTCCAGAGACGTCTGAAGTGGGAAGGTTTATCAGCCAATACACAGGCACACCCTGTGTATTGGCTGTGTATTGGCTGAAGGTTTTAGACAAGCTTGTAAGGATTAAAAGTTCCCATATTGTGCTAAACCCTACCTCTTAAAAACTTTTACTTTTGTCTCCTTCCAAAATGACTGAACCCGCAAATAGCGGTGGAAGCGAGGAAGGAGATGAATTTTCAAATGCTCTTAACATTACAGAAAACTGCAGACAGGCAGTAACTCTGAAATTGTTAGAACATGGATTACCTACAACAGGTGGCCATGTTACCTTCGTGGTTGAGGCACATGAGGTGTTGGGATCAGAGGTATTCTATTCCTGGGTGAAATTCCCACCTGCAGATCCACAGACACTAGTATTCCACGAATACATTGAAGTGGATCCACTTCAATTCATCCCATACGAGGACATTGAAGTCCCGTTAAGTTGCCAGCAACATAAAAACTGGTTTAAAGGCGCCTTCAAACACACAACTTCAGTTGTAAGACTCGGTCCGCTCAGCATGGGAGGAGTGACATGGCGGGTCTTAGCGACTTACACTTCACATTCTGAGATAGACACACTCCAAATAGGGGAAGTGCATACACTTTACAAAGAAGTAGTCAGGCTATACAGACATATTGTCCAGTTCGTCATGCAAACACTCATATTGCAACCTGCGAGAGCTGCTCCACCTGGAATAGTCTAGACCCAGCCCACACCAATAATTAGTCCACAAACACTAAAAGCAATAATGGGTGCGTTCCCATCAAAGAGGGATCAAGTACCATTCGGGATTGCTAAAAAAATAGCACAGTTGGAAGCAGTATTTCCCCATACGGATCCGCAGGAAAAACACAGAATGTTGACACTTTGCTTGCCAATGGGAATGGTTCCCTCACTTGAGGATTGTACCACATGGGGAACAATCTTTGCTGCAATATACATTAGAATACACAGTACCCCAACCATATCAGTTATTCCTGAGGTATTGAAACAGATACAGAATCAGTACGGGGCAGGACCTGCCCTGGACCTGGAGATAAAACTGATGGGTAATTTTGACCAAGACTTGGTTTTTCCTCTCTCTATTGTTGATATTTACATCCATTAGGTTCTATCATGACATTGCATACACAGGCTTCACCCACATGCCTAGGCTAGGTATGTTTAGGTAGGCTACACATCCTAGGAGTACACCAATGCTATTGTTTTATATAATATGTTTTTATTCATCTTATTAGCACTATGGTAGAAATGTATCTAATTTTTACGATATTGGTACTAGCGATTACATTTGTCTGCTACTGTCTTTTGATTGTCGCAGCTAACATGTTTCATACTATACTGACGCTTGACCAATAAATAATTATTGAAACCGTTCCAATCATCATTCTAGGTATTCTGAGAAAAGCAAGCACGAGTGACTGAGCGAAAGATACCGTATTGTTTCCACAATACCTGAGGAAGCAGTGGTTGCCAGAAACTACATACACCACTGTAGGATACCGGGGGTGGTAGTGGCACCGTAGAGCTAGCTGGTCTAATGGCTGACTCATCCTGTGGGGGTGTCCAGAGTCTGTCTGCACACCAAGCCCTCAGTTTACGTCATCCAAAACGCGCAGGTCCCGGAGGGTCCTAGGAACTACACGACACTAGATAGTCGAAGGGTTTTAGTGATTTATTTAGATAAGGTATCCTCTATAAGACAGTCTGAATCTTTGATTGTCAATGTTGGGTCATTCAGAAGAGGTGGTAAGCTGTCCACTACTTCTTTAATTCGTTGGGTGAGAACATTCATTTCCATGGCTTATGAAGCGGTGCATTAGATACCACCAGCAGGAGCAGGTCTTCAAAGTAGATCACCCTGAAGTATGCCTACATCTGTAGCAGAGTTGCAAGGGGCACCGATAAGTGAGATATGTAGGGCAGCTACCTGGGCCACTCCCTTGACTTTTGTTAATCATTATCGAATTCATCACAGCACTTTATTAGAGGATGTTTTTGGATCTAAAGTATCGGGTTCTTTGATGTAAATTAACTCATTGCTTGGTTGCCTGTTGTGTTTATTGGGTTAAATAAAAACCAGTGTTGAGTGTTCACATAATTTTTGGTTGTCTGGCTTGTTATTAATTGGTAGATCTCATATTGGACAGTCTTGAAGGGAGGGAGGGACGCTGGGGTAATGCATCAATTCCTTACCTGGTAATTGCATTACTCAGCCCCTGGTAAATGGTACCACAGGTACCCAGGGCACTGTGACCAGAGAAGGCCTCTAAGGGCTGCAGCACTTATTGTGCCACCCTTAGAGGTCCTGTACCCTTACACACACATCCTGCATGTGCAGGCTGCGTGTTTTGGTGCAGAGCAAAGTGAAGAGTCGACATGGCACACATCTCTGTGTGCCATGCCTACAACCCACTGCCCTGGCATAGATCAGTCACCCCTCTAGCTGGGTGCACTGTACCAGTGGTGAGGGTACAGGTGCATGAGCCCTGTACCCCTACAGTGTCTAAGTCCATTCTTAGACATTGTAAGTGCAGTGCTGCCATTAAGAGTATATGGTGCTGGGAGTTTGTCATTACGAACTCCACAGCACCATAATGGCTACACTGAAAACTGTGAAGTTTGGTATCAAACTTCTCAGCACATTAAACCCACACTGATGCCAGTGTGGGTTTTAATGAAAAATGCACACAGAGGGTATCTTAGAGATGCCCCCTGAAAACTAACCCACCTCTAGTGTCCAGGCTGAGTGGCTGCTTTCAGCTGCCACCACCAGACATGTTTCTGGACCCCTGGGTCGAGAGCCTGCTGCTCTCTGGGGCCTGAAACAATGCACATCCTGGGACGAGGTGCCAAGCCTCCTCCCCTAGGATGGGCAGGGTTCACGAAGGGGAAGCTTCAAAGGCTTGCCACCTTTGTGAGCTTCCCCAGGCCACTTGCTGCTCTCAGCAACTGGTCCCCACTGGTTCTGACCCCCACTTTGGGCGGGAGAACCGGCGGGAAAAACAAGTGAGGAAGAGAGGTGTGCCCACCTCTGCCAACTCCACCGCTCAGGTGGGGGAGGCGAGGTGAAGCACAACTCTCAGTCCAGCCATCTTGAAGATGGGGGGACTCAGCCAACCAGGGACAGGCTCATGCCCCCTCCCACTGGAGGGTGGCATAATAGGGGGTGTACCCACCCCAGGGAAGGGACCCATTTGTCCCTGCCTTTTACCTACCTGTAACGCCCCTAAATCTAGTATTTAGGGGCACCCCTGAACCTTGCTTGCTCAGACAAGAACCTGCAAGAAGAAGAAGAAGAAGAAGGACCGAAAAGCCGTGCAGCAGCTAACAAGAGGAAGACACCCACTGACTTGGCCCCAGCCCTACCGGCCTGTCTCCACCTCGAACCTGCTCCTGAGAAATCCCGGTGTGTCCTGCAGCCAGCAACCTTGAAAGCCCCGGAGGACCTGCCTGCCTTCAAGCACAAAGACTTTGTCTCCCGTGAACACCGGATTTGTTCACCTGCAACCTCTGGCTCCGGCCGGACACCGCAAATCCGCCCCACTCTGCACCCGCCGTCCACGGCCCGAGCTCGAGTGGGCAAACACCACAAGGAGGTCACCCCGGCGATCCTGACCCGAGATCCGGCGACCCCTGACCTGCCTCAAGCCTCCATCTGACGCCTGCAGCCTAAATCCTGAAAGCCCCCCTAACCGCGACCAGGAGCTGGTAAGAAGATCCGACCCCAAAAGGCACCCCTGCACCCGACGCCCCACGGCCTTGTGTGCCCAAACCGATGGTGCCTAACCAACCCCTAACTTCCCAACTTACCTCTCGAAGTGGTGGTCGCACCCAGAAGACCTTCGTCCCCAAGCCTGCAGTGTCTTTCCAAACCGGAGGTTCTCCATTGAAAACAACAGGGCGTCCAACGTCGAAACAGCACTCTGCACCCGGCCGCCCTGTGATGCTGAGGGTGCACCTTTGGTGCTACTTTGTTTCCCCATTTGCCCTGAGCTAAAGTCCAGGAGCTTTGCTCCCACAACCTAGTGGCCTGCTTGCCAGCAGCCACCAACCGGAGGCTCCCTATCCCCATTTGGATAACATTGGTCCTCAGCACTCTGCACCCGGCCGCCCTAGTGCAGCTGAGGATGTAACAAGAGTGCATCCTTGACCCTGGGGGACCCCTGGGTCTAACCCAGAACCTCAACTCCCACTACCAAATACTTACCTCAAAACCGATAACACTATTTTCCTCCATAGGATAACATTGACTGTTTTTCTGTGAAAAGTTTCTAAGTGTGGAGTTTGAGAAACTAAAGAAATTGTTTAAAATTGCATAATCTAACAAAAACTATTTTACTTACCTGTTTTCAGGAAATGTCCCAGAGTAGTATCTAGGTATACTACTCTGTGTAAGCCTAGTAATCTCAAAAGTTTCTTACCTGCTATTTTACTAAAAACCTATTCAAGTCTAAGTACTGCATTTCTCTGCATCCATACTGTAAATCAAATCAAAGTGCATATACAATTATCATTCAAACTGTATTTCAATTGCATCACTACTGTAAAGTACTTATTGCTTACCTGTGCCAGGCTTGCTTGGTTCTAGAAAATAAAATAACTAAAAGAATATTTTTATACAAAAACAATTGGTCTGAAGTTCAGTCTTTGAGTTTGTGGATTCATTTGCTGACTGAGTGTGTACAACAAATGCTTAACACTGTCCTCTGATACTGCCTTACTGCTCGACCACACTACCACTAATAGAGAGTGAGGTGCTATCTAACTTTACCTCGGCCTACCTTTGGGGATCCACTGGCTCCGATGTTATATTGATAATAGTGTCTCACTGTGTAGGTGACAAAATAACATTTGCACCAATAACCCAGACACAGAAGCTCCTAAATCCTTCATATTGACTGCATAATTTGTTATTTTACATGCCATATTAGTTTTATAAAGTGTAGACCTTATTCAGCATTGAACTTCATTGCGTGTGATCAGTGTGTCATTATATGTAAGAATGACAAATAATTCCCATGTGTAACCCTTAACCGCACACCAAAGCATTCTGGAAGGATGAGTATTACAAAGTGAATGCTTAGTTAATTTGATTGGAATGTGCAAGTGTCTAAGACCCTGGGACACAAAATGTAAATTACAGTGACCCCGCACTGATGGTGTACAAAATTCCTGGGGCCGTATCACACAAGTGCCCTGGGGGCACAACGGGCGTTTGCGCCCCTGTCTGCGGTCCCGGGGCATTTGGTATTACAGAAGGGGCCGCAAATGCTTTTGTGGCCCCTTTTGTAAAACAGATAGCGCTGGCGCGAATATAGTGCCAATGCTATCATTAGAGGGTGTTCGCTCATTTGCATGGGGGGCTTGGTCCCATCAAAATTAGGGAATCCCTTTGCCTCTGTGCCCACGCGGCATTAACGATGGGGGCGCAGAGACAAGCATGCCTTTAGAAGGCGCACTGAAAGTGTGCCACAAAAAGGTGGCGCACTTTCAGTACACCTTCTAAATGCAGCCCTCTAAAGGGATGAAAGAGGTTCCCATGGACCCCCCAGACATCCCCTTACAGGCGGGTGCACTCCCTCACTGCACCTGGCTGCAAGGGGATCTTTAATCCCTTTTAAAAGTGCAGGTGGGTTGCCGCCTACACAGAGAAACACAGAGCAGCTTTAAAACAGATGCTCCATATCTCTCTTGAATGCGCTGATGTGGGGGCAACGTGAGTTCATGGCAGCCACGAGGGCAACACATTCTTCCTGATAGGGAGCACTTTCCATGTTTGCTCCCGGTGCACCTGCTTTAAGGTGCACTGTGGCGCAAACATGGAAAGTGCACCCTATCTGTAATACGGGCCGTGGTTCTCCTCCAACTCAGAGAAAATGCAAGTCAAGCAGCAAACATGTATGCTCCTATATAGCTTTAGAGGCAGTATCTTGTTTTAACTTTGTCCTGTTGATAAAAAAGCATTGGTGTCTGCTAGTTTATATTTGATCCTGGCTGCCCTCTTTGTAAGAGCTATTGGCACTGTTACTAAATGATAGAGAATGTTTTGCTGCAAAAAGAATGTGATATCTACTAATGATGATGGCACATACTCTAGGGCCTCGATTAGGAGTCCTTAGTTATTGCTGTGTTATTTATCACACCCGATGAATAATGATACCCAAGTGATCGCTATTTATTGGATGCAATAAATAAATGACACCAATTACGAGGTGTACCAGGCTTTGGTTGGCCTCTTTCACCTGGTAAAGTTTGAGAGGTTTGATCGGCTGGAATTTATCATGGGAAATATTAACAGTGGGATATTAATGACATGACCCTGGTTTCGCGGACCTTCCACTGATACAATGCCAGCACCCTCCTCACCCTCAACACCAGACGTCAATGCGCCTGCCACCTCGAGTCGCAGAAAGACACCCAAGGACCTTTTTCCTGCTGAAACTGCAGCTGCAACCTCACCCACATACGTACTCCAGCTCCTCCCGCCACCCGTCTGACTCACAGTGCACCCGACCGGCTCAGCTGCATCCTTTTCAACACGCACTCCCTCCACAAACACTCCACGGAAATCTGGAACCTCGTCGACTCCGTCTCCCCTGAAATCACCTTCCTCACGTAAACCTGGACTATCCCCAGCTTGGGCCAGAACATCGCCACCGTCATCCCCGGTGGCTATAAAATTACCTGCAAGGACCGCACTGACCAACCAGGAGGACGCATCGCCATCGTTCACAAGAACTCCAACCGCCTGACCACCAACTCAGACAATCAAACTACAACCATGAAACATCTCCACTTCCAGGTCCAGACCAATCCCAACACTACTCTCTGTTGCACCCTTGTCTACAGACCTCCTGGCCCCCGCCTGCCCTTCACTGACACCATCATTGACTTCATCGCACCCCAGGCTCTCGCATCTACCGATTTCATCCTATTCGGCGACCTCAACTTCCACCTGGGCAACCCAATGACCGGATAACCGCATCCCTTCTGGAGAACCTTGCCAACATCGGACTCAAGCAGCTAGTCACCAGCTGAGTCAGAGGACTCATGCAGTGGGACACACTCTCGACCCCGTCTTCTCAGCCAGCAAAAACATCACCTACAACCACACATCTGAACTCCTCTGGACCGACCACCACTGCATTCATTTCGCATTCACAAAACCCAATGTACACCACCGCACCCACTGCCCCCACTGCCCCCCCACCGTAACTGGAACAAGGTCACCGAAGAACACCTCAGTGCCACCCTCAGCACAACCACAGTACCGAAGTCCACATTAGCCAATACAGCAGCACGCAACCCTCATCCATCGATCTTCAACTGCTCCAACATGCTGGCGCCCCTCAATTAAGCACCCAGCATTCAACACTCCAAGAAAGCCAGTTGGTTCACAGCTGCCCTCCATGAGTCCAGACGCACCTGTAGACGGCTCAAGAAGAGATAGAAGAACAACATAACCCCAGAAGCTCAGGCAGACTTCAAAGCCGCAGCCACCGCCCACCACTTCTTCCTCAAAACTACAAATAATATGGCCCTCCAAGACAGAACCAATCCCAATGCACACAACAGCAAAGAACTTGTTGCCATCATCAAGGAGTTCGCAAACCCAACAGTGAGATCACAGAAGTCCCACCCTCCCAAGACCTCTGCAACAAACTCAGCACCTACTTCCACCACAAGATCAAGCAGATCTACGACAGCTTCAATACCCAAAACCTGCCCATCACTCCTGCCACAACCACACACGACAACGCTGCCCCACCAACAGATCCTGCTCAACTAGACCCCGCTCACCACGGATGACTCTCTCATAGACCATGAAGAGGATTCACTCCGGAGCACCACATCTTCCACAGAGGCACCACCTCCATCTCCCCCGAATTACCCCACACCATCAACTGCTCCATCAAGATGCCACCTTCCCCGATGACTGGAAACATGCCGAGATCAACCCCCTGCTGAAGAGACTGTCCGCCGACCCGACAGACCTTAAGAATTCCAGACCCATCTCCCTGCTCCCCTTCCCAGTCAAGGTCATAAACAAGGCCATCAACGCCCAGCTCCGAGTTCATCGAAGCCAACCACGTCCTAGACCCCTCTCAATCCGGCTTCTAAAGCAACCATAGCACTGAGACCAATCAATCAATCAATCAATCACGGCATTTATAGAGCGCGCTACTCACCCGGGAGGGTCTCAAGGCGCTGGGGGAGGGGGTAAGTTACTGCTCGAACAGCCAGGTCTTGAGCTGTTTCCTGAAGGAGAGATGGTCCTGGGTTCGCCGAAGGTGAGTGGGGAGGGAGTTCCAGGTCTTGGCTGCCAGGTAGGAGAAGGATCTTCCTCCGGCGGTGGCTCTGCAGATGCGTGGTACGGTGGCGAGGGCATGGCTGGTTGATCGTAGCTGGCGGGTGGGCGTGTAGAAGGTCATGTGGTCGTTGAGGTACTTTGGGCCCAGGTCGTGGAGGGCCTTGTGTGCGTGGGTGAGGAGTCTGAACGTGATTCTCTTGCTGACGGGGAGCCAGTGCAGGTCTTTCAGGTGTCCGGTGATGTGGCTGTGTCGGGGGATGTCCAGGATGAGTCGTGCGGAGGCGTTCTGGATGCGCTGGAGTCTTTTTGAAGTTTGGCTGTGGTTCCGGCGTAGAGGGTGTTCCCATAGTCCAGTCGGCTGGTGACGAGTGCCTGGGTGACGGTTTTCCTGGTTTCAGTGGGGATCCATCTGAAGATCTTGCGGAGCATGCGCAGGGTGTTGAAGCACGAAGATGAGACGGCGTTGACTTGTCTGGTCATCGACAGGGAGGAGTCCAGGATGAAGCCCAGGTTGCGTGCGTGGTCCGTTGGCTTGGGCGCGGTGCCCAGGGCCGGGGGCCACCAAGAGTCGTCCCAGGCGGAGGGTGATGAGCCCAGGATGAGGACTTCCGTCTTGTCTGAGTTCAGTTTAAGGCGGCTGTTCCTCATCCAGTCGGCGACGTCTCTCATCCCGTCGTGTAGGTTGGCTCTGGCGGTGGTGGGGTCGTTGGTGAGGAGAGGATCAGCTGGGTGTCGTCGGCGTAGGGAGATGATGTTGAGGTTGTGTTGGCGTGCGATGGCTGCGAGGGGGCTCATGTAGACGTTGAAGAGGGTTGGACTGAGTGAAGATCCTTGTGGAACGCCGCAGATGACTTCGGTGGCCTTGGATCTGAACGGGGGAGGCGGACTCTCTGGGTTCTTCCGGCGAGGAACGAGATGATCCATTCCAGTGCTTTCTCTCGGATTCCGATGTTGCTGAGGCGCTTCACTAGGGTGCGGTGGCAGACGGTGTCGAACGCCGCGGAGAGGTCCAAGAGGATGAGGGCTGCTGTTTCCCGTTGTCGGTTAGGGTTCTGATGTCGTCGGTGGCTGCGATAAGGGCGGTCTCGGTGCTGTGGTTGGTCCGAAACCCGGACTGCGAGGGGTCGAGGGATCCATTCGTCTCGAGGAAGGCGGCAAGCTGTCTGTTGACGGTCTTCTCGATGACTTTGGCCGGAAACGGAAGGAGCGAGATGGGACGGTAGTTCTTGAGGTCGGTGGGGTCCGCCGTTGGTTTCTTCAGGAGGGCGGTAAGCTCGGCGTGCTTCCAGCTCTCCGGGAAGGTGGCGGTGTGGAAGGAGGAGTTGATGATGTCCCGGAGATGGGGTGCGATGGTGGCGTCGGCTTTGTTGAAGACGTGGTGTGGGCAGGGGTCGGTAGGTGATCCGGAGTGGATGGAGTTCATCGTGCGGGTGGTGTCTTCGGTGCTGATCGGGGTCCAGTTGCAGAGGGTGGTGGTGGCGGGCGTTGGTTCGGCGGTAGGGTGCGTGGTTTGTGCGTCGAAGCTGTTATGTATGTCGGTGATCTTGCGGTGGAAGAACGCGGCGAGTGAGTTGCAGAGGTCTTGCGAGGGGGTGATGTCGTTGTTGAGACCACCCTCCTTGCCACCACTGAAGACATCCGCCGGGGAGAAATTGCAGCCCTCATCCTCCTAGACCTCTCGGCCACCTTCCACACCGTCTCCCACGGCACCCTAAGCATGAGACTCCATGACGTTGGCATCCATGACAAAGCATTGGACTGGATCCATTCCTTCTTCACCTGTAGAACACAGCGAGTCAGACTACCACAGTTCCTCTCAGAACCCACGGAGATCGGCTGTGGAGTCCCCAAGGTCTCCTCCCTGAACCCCATCTTCTTCAATGTCTACAAGGCCCCTCTTGCAGCCATAGTCAGGAACCATGGACTCAACATCGTCTCCTACGCCGACGACACCCAGCTGATCCTGTCCCTCACCAACGAGCCCTCAATCGACATAAACAATTTCCACAACGGGATGAAGGCTGTCACTACCTGGATGAGAGACAGTTGCCTCAAGCTCAACTCGGACAAGACCGAAGTCCTCATCCTGGGGCCCAATACCTCTGCTTGGGAAGACTCCTGGTGGCCCGCTGCATTAGGAACCCCCCCACACCCATGGACCATGCACAAGACCTCAGCATCATACTAAGCTCCTCACTCACAATGAACCACAAATTCAACGCTGTCTCCTCATCATGTTTCCACACTCTTTGCCTGCTTTGAAAGACCTTCAGATGGATCCACACTGAGGCCAGAAGGACGATCACCCGCGCACTCATCAGCAGCAGATTCGACTACAGCAACGCACTCTATGCAGGCGTCACCCAGAAACTCATCAGGAAACTACAGAATGTTCAGAACGCTGCATCCAGACTGGTCCTGAACATCCCACACCACAGTCACATCTCTGGACACCTACAAAAAATCCACTGGCTCCCTGTCAACTAAAGAGTCACGTTCAAGCTCCTCCCACACACCTACAAAGCCTTTCACGATGCCGGACCAGCACATCTGAACCTTCACTTCTCATTCCACGTACCCACCATACACCTCCGCTCCACCGATCTGGCCCTTACCACTGTCCCTCAGATCAGCAAGACCAAGACCAGAGGAAGATCCTTCTCCTACCTCACCATCAAAACCTGGAACACCCTGCCTCTCCACCTCAGGATAGTCCTGTCGCTGACCCAATTTAGGAAGGATCTCAAGACCTGGCTCTTTGACTGAACCTCAGCAGCCATTATGACCTGCAGCCCCCCCTCCCTCAGCACCTTGAGACCCTCACGGGTGAGTAGTCGCACTTAACAAACACTGATTGATTGATTGATGGATTGATTGAATGGCAAACATATTTCTGGCACTCATGCAAACATGGGCTAGAACGGGTGTCAGAATTTAATGAGACACTCTAAATTGAGGTGTTTTTTCTCATGATCTATGCATTAATGCATCAGTGATTCACTTATCTTAATATTTTTCCCAATATAATTCAGTGATTTGATTGGTACGCTGCTGATTAGTGATGCCTATAACTTGGACTTCTTTTCTTGAGAGGGAAAAGTTAGGGACTGTCACTCTTCTGTCAAATGAGTGGCTCCTGTGTCTATTAGGAAAGATATGAGATACCCGTTAACCTCTCCAACCACATATGGTGCATTGTGGTCCACTTCCAGGACTGTGTCAAGTACACGTTCCCCTCCCCAGGCACCATCATTGGTTCTGATCAAAATCATTGGTGGTCCCAAACATTATGGGACTGGGCCTTTTTGAGTCATTATCCGATTTTGGGGTACTCCATGGCTCGGCCAGGAACATTGAGTCCCTCCCTGCATGTGCATTGAGTTAAGGGAATTCGACAACATGCTAGACTTTGGGATCATAGGGGCTGACATAGGAGGTCTAGGCATTGGGGGAAGATCTCCATGCCCCGCAAGACTCACTTCCAATGCCCCATCTTGTTGCAAACATGGCTAGGGGTAACCTTCTTTAGGACACTGATGTTGGTTCCTGGCATAGTACCTCGACCTCTTCCTATCCCAGGGACATTCCCACCATATGTCAGGAAAACTCCTTGCATGGTCATCCAGCAACTTGGATCTACCTTGAAGTCATGAAGTGGAACTTTAAATCCCTTTGTTCCCCCACTCTGTGCTGAGTTTGGGCCATCATACACTTTTCCTTAAGCCCCTTTCATTTGGCTTCTAACATGTCACTACAATACTTTGCGTACTGCAGGATCTTATCATATGTCTTGCTCTGCCAGCAGAGGACACCTTGAATGATCTGGTTGCTGATATCAGGTCTTAGTCACTGCACAAAGGAGGCAAGGAACCATCCCTTGTTATCTCCTAGCGGATCGTTCAGGATCATTCATTCTGCTGTGCTCCCTGTACACCTGCATCAACCTCTCAAAGTAGGCATGCACTGATGCTTTTTACTCATGAGAAGTTCAGAAACTCTTGGGCCAATTTATTTCACTTTGTGGGTCCTTCGTCTTCAGATTTTTTATAACTTCATCATCTTTAGTTTTGACTATTTGTGAAGGTGCATTTGTCCCTATTACCTTAGAGGGTTTCTTGTGTTGGCCAATAAATTGCCCTCTTACATTCAGCCCATAGGTCCTTTGGGACCACCACCTTGAATGCCACATTGAAATCTCACTGCAAGACCTTGGAAATGATCACACTCTGTTCCATCTGTGTGTGCCACTTATAAGGATTCTCTCAGAGTTTTGGAAGAGCGTTTGTGGAGTGGAAAAGATCTGATCGAGACCATGGGACATGTACATATGATCTCCATTTATCTCTCTCAAAGGATATTCTTTTACTGTTTCCCTGTAGCCCCTTCACCATCTTCCTTTGCTGCCTCTTTCTTGTGCTTCACCTTGACCTTCTACTCACTAGACTACAGCTCTCTGAATTTTTCAATCTCTCTCCATTCCCTAATGTTCTTAATCAATTCCCTCACATGAGGTCTCAGCCCTCTCAACTTCAACAGTTCTAACACTTTCTCGCCCATCATAATCCAAGCATTCTTATGCAATTTCGTTCGCTGATTTATGTCAATTCCACATTCATCCACCAACTTTTCCATCCTCTCATGCACCTCTCTTGGCACCCTTGCTGCTTCCTAGCTCATGTACAGCAACTCACTCTCACTGTAATGCTTTATGTAGTACATACACACGTTTCCCATGACAATGTTTTCAAATTCTGTTTTTAACTGGACAATGTTAAGTCTCTGTGGGGTTTTACCAGTGGTTTGCAAGCTAACTGGTAAGGCTATGCTAGTTGTCTGACCTCCTATCATATTGCTGACCAAGCTCTCTCCTTGCGCTGGTCCTAATGCCATTATTCCAGACCTTGGTGCGGAATCCAGAGGTATACTTGGGATAGGTTGATTCGGCAGAGTACTAGCAAGTGCCTCAACTGGGAGAGTAATGAAGGTACTCAGCAAAGGCAGTGAGCTTACTGCTCCAGGCTTGAGGATCTGAAGAGGGGGTGAGACAGCAGTCTCTGTACAGCTTGGGGGTGCGCAATCTTCTATAGGAGATTCTGTGACTGTCTCGGTCTCAGTTACTGCCGGGGCAGCTTCTCCATTGTATGCAGGTGGGCTTATGCTGAGGAGCACTTTCTGTTCCTGTCTCTGTCAGCAATTTGGCTGCTAGCAATGTTTTAGTATAGATTCACTGCGTGACAGTACTTGGTTGTAGTGCTCTCGGTTTTATTTAACAGATGATGCTGTACAGAAAAGTCTCTGCGTTAATTATTCTTTTCTTTTCTCAGCTTTCCAGGTCCTATGCCAGGAGTCCTCCCCACTTGTAGCCTCTGTATAAAGGAGAACAATGCATGTAAGTAATCTATTTACTAATATGCTTTGATTCCTCCACCAGTATGCACAAAAAACAGGAGTGCAGGGGTTTCTGGGGAATTAGCGCTCAACAACACATGCTTAATAACGCTTGCGCTGAAGGAAAACATCCTTCCATTTGTATCCTTTTAATCAAGTGCCCCAGGTGGCTGTGGTCATAGTAGTGTGTAAGGTTCACCCCCCATTTGGATCCTTAGTGGTGCCCCGTGCAGTTCCCTCCCTCCAACCGCAAGCCCCAATTCTTGCTCGCTTCTGCGTTAGTCACACACCTCCAGGAGCTTGGTTGGGACCGGTAGTTCACTGGCGTTCACTCCGTTCCCCGACTCCTTGGCTTGATTCTATGGGTTCAAGAACATGGTTCCTCCATGTCAGATAAGCCAGACGGCATCCTCTGATGGTCCCAGAAAAACAGCTGGTACTTCTTTCTCCTGCAGCGCTTCAGCGTCTTCCAACAGTTCCTCGGGGAGCGTCTCTCCTCATTGTTCCTCTCCTGATGAATGTGCATCCTCCAGGTAGCCTGGCATAGTCAAACACAAATTCCTCCTCTCAGGCCTCATCATCCTTGGGATATGGCTTAAAGTCACAGTATGCCTTTCTGGCCTGTTGAAGAATGAAATGTGTGTCTTTTGGTATATGATCAGGAGGAGAGAGCCAGGGCAGGGAACCATGCAAGTCCTCTTCCATGTCACAATCTCTATTTGGTTTCTATTTCTCCTTCTCTTCGCTTTCTATTAGAGGATAGGCCCCAACAGTCTCAATGACTTCCTCCCTTCCCATACTCTGCCTTTCCCATCTTGCGCACTCCTCCACGTATGAGCCCTAGTGTGCTTTTTTTATTCAGATTTCTTCCTTTTCCTTGCCATTTTCTCCCAAAGATTTAAGGCTTTAAATTGTCTAAAATGTTCTATTAGAGGGATATGGAAGGTGCAGCATAGTGGGAATCACAATTCCCCAACCTTGGATGCATATTCGTGCCATTAGATAAGCCACATGCACGTAACCTTTTATCCATTTAACCATGTAACCTTTTCTTGGCAGCCATCTCCCTAGTTAGTGTACCTTCTGGGGGGGGGGGACTTTGCCTCTGTATTTACATCTTTCTTCTTCTTTGACAAGAGATTTCCCATCCTGGCAAGCTCTCAACCAGTCTCTGTTCCAATTACTCACTTACTCCACTATTAATGGGTTCATAATCTGTCCACCAATACCAGTGCGTCTCTTTCAAAGGTCACCCTATCGCAGAGGGCCTACGGCCTCCACCAGCCCATCCCTGCATGGTACGTTAATGACACACTGCACGAATACTGCCAGAATTTTCCGAACCACTCTTCACAAACTTTTCCCCTTTTGCCTGCTTCAGCTAGACAGAAGTCTCTGCAGTAGCAAGAATACTACCTACTTTCACCCAACAATGGACCCTCGACCTACGAAAGTCACTGCGCTCAGCGCATTCACTCCCATGCATTAAGGAATGAACTGCCACCAAGTTCAATTAGTGCAATTGTGCAAGAAAAGATTACGTCCCTATCTTGGTGTAACTAATAGCGCCTCACAGCCCACCTCACCTTAGCAGGCAAATTCAACGGTTTCATTCTCTAACTTGAGGTGCCTCTCTATAACTCCATACCATATGTATAACAACTCATACATTTGCCAATATTCAAAAATCAAAGAATATCATCAAGAATGCAATAACTATCAGTCCTACAAATCCAAAAATTACAGTCACATAATAATTGCTCTGAAAATGCATCCACTGCATTTTACTACAATGCACCTACTACAGCTCCCAATATACACTGCTCTGCAACGTATTAATTTCCACATTTGGGCAAATCCCTATTTATGCTCAAGTCTTCCTTCTTCAGCCATCTCATCTCCCAGAACCAGGAGCAGGTCGGGAATGGGTCATTTTAAATCATGGGGAAAATAGTCTGGACTCGGTGCACTACTCAGTTCTGTAACCAATTAGTTTCTCAAATCCTACTCAGATTTAATCGGAACCATCACTGCTACCAGATCTGTCGACATGCAACGTATCTTAAATAATCATTCTAAAAGCAAACCAACAGCTAGGACCAGAAGTGGTATGTCCCGATACGGACTTTGATACTCCCTGAGTGGACTAGTCAACAATACATTTGTGATCAAGTTCAAAATCAATACTGAGACGGTCTAATAAGAATGACAGACACCAGTCATAGTTTGAAAATTTATATAAGGAGTTAATAGGCAAAATACATAAAATAAGCCATCAACAAGTATAGCAGCAAAAGCATGTATTCATAAGTATGAGAACTCTGTAATGTTTTATATATAATCTGGCATAGATTTGTCTTCTAAAAGTGAGAAGTAGGGGGCTCTGTGGTATGGGAAATGCATGTCCTTTCACAGGACTTTAGAAAAAGACTTTTATATATTCCACACAAGTGCATGGTACTCAGGGTATGCACCAATTAGGAAGAAGCTAAAGGAAACATTATATTACCAAATGCATTAAAGGATTCTCCCATTGTAGTATGACATTGGATCTTGCCGTTCTCACAGTTTATTCAAGCTTACTAGGTGTTACATTGTACACAGACAGTCTAAGATGGTTAGAGCATCCTAGGTTTAGCACAGTGTGGGAAAGATCTCTGGGAACATTCTTTATTCATTAACTAACTTGAATTCCTTTATTTAGAACAAGAAACAGTAATACCAAACATCACATGGTATACTACGACAGTGATTCAAGATGGAGGATGGTGTAAACACAGAGGGCCTAATTACAACTTTGGCGGTCTTGGAGGGATGACCGCTCCAAGACCGCCAAAGCCGTGTAGCGGTCCCACAGCGGTGCCTATGAAACAGGTAATGCAATGGGAGCATCAAAGGCAGTTCCTGTACGGCACGGACTGGTGCAGTGCATGCTGTGCAGGTACTGGGGTGCATGCACACTGGGTGGCACAGTATGTGCCCCCCTGCATGCACCCCCATGCACAGGGCTAAGAGGGGGCCCTGTAGGACCCCCTTTGTTTCCTGACTGCCAGCAATTTTATGGAGTAAGAACCTCCATAAGACCGCTGGTGGCTAGGAAACTCGTAATATGCATGGTGGTGCCACAGCGGCACCACCAGCATATTGTGAGCTCCTGACCGCCGCACCACCATCAGGGAAAGCAATATCCTGGCGGTTGATGTGGTCTATTGGCAGTCCGACCACTAAAGTTGTAATACGGCGGTCGAACCGCCACCGCCGCACCACCTTGAATTTGGTGGTCCAGGGACCGCCAAACTAATTTTCAGGCCCAGAGTGTTAGCGTAAACCCACTTTCTAATGCATTTGAGTGAGAAATAGAAAAATGGCTCTCACACTTGTATAATGAGAGACCACGTCCAACCCACACTCTTCCTTCTATTTGTCTCTACTTATTTGTCTCTACTGTTTTCTATATTTTGAAAAGGCTTTCGGCCTTTCCTTTTCCTCAATCCTTACTAAACATTGATAGACTGGTACCTCCTTCTCTGCATCCTATCCTCTACTGTTGAAGTCTTGCTCGTGGCACTTTTCAACTAACAGCAAAGAAGGTCTGCACACTGGAGTTATTTGCAAAGGAGACAGGGGTGAAGCTCAAAGCGTAGCCCTCCATAAGCAGTGAAAATGTTTCAAACTGAAATAACTTTTTGCACCACGTTTAAGCGCCGATTTTTTTAAAGAGTGTTTTTAAGTTTAATAAACACATCCAACTGTGCATGACATAATTGTTATGACTCCGGGTGCCTTCCCATATATTTTTTTAGGTCAAGTTGTGTCCTGCTTGATTAAATGTTTGTGAGTGTATGTTTGGTAAATCCCGTCTTCCTAAGCTGTGTAGTGATAGTAGTAGTTGGCTCAATTATGTAATTATTGATGTTTTTGATAACGCCGGATTCCACTGTAAAAGTTACTAGGAACCCTCGGTCGACTGGACCTTTATTACCTGCTGAGAAGTGTAAAGGGGAGAAACAATACATTCATGCCAAACTAACATGGACCAATTATATGAAACTCAGAAAAGATCACTGACTCCGAATTCCAAATTTAGGGGTTTATTACAAAACCAAAAATAACTGAACATACAAACACCTCAGGACGAGGTTGTAAAAATACATAGGCACTAATACAAAGTCCATCCTACGAACCAATCTAATCCGATACAACATAAAGAGAATAAGCAATTCCAAAAATAGTAAACAAGCAATAACGGCACCAACATCAATATTAGTCTTCATTAGCGGCTGTGCTGGAAATCCGTTAATCTATCCCTACACTATCCTTAAAGTGGCATCCCTACTTAACATTTCCCCAAGCAAGATCAAGTAAAGATGTCAGCTCGTGAAGACTTCCTAAGAAGTACACTCACGTTGTAAAGGTCAGTAGCCCAGATTACAAAATCGTTCTAAGTCTTCATTCTAAGAATCGATCCCTTCCTTCTACCCTCTAACGGCTCTCTGCTAACTCATCCCTCGGGCACTGTCCCTAATACAAAATGCACAATTGATAGAACACGCCCCTGAAACACCTCCTCTGGCCAGGCACCTCTCGTAGGTAATTTTCCACAAAAAACTTGTACTCGGTCCAGCGACGGTTGGTGTGTCCTTGGGTCTCAGGCCTCTTCAGCAAGAGAAAATATCGGCTCCCAATTATCGACATTCCTGAATACTTTGTAACAGGTCTCCTCCATACCTAACTCCTAAACAAAGAAGTTTATTCTAACTAACGAGGACGGTGTCCTTGCACCTGCAACAGAAACATGAGAACAGAACAACCTTGCACGCACATGAATTTCACTGACTGCCTCAAATGAGAGCTTTACCAGGAGAAAATGCATTTCAGGCCTACACAATTCAGCTAACATAAGAATAAACAAACAGGCCTTTCATAGCAAAACTTGAACATTCATTTAGGCCTTTATACATCAGGGCTTACACATATTAATAATACTTTTGCTACAACATCTAATATTATTACAGATTAAACATAGCTCACTACTTCTTCGTGCAATCTTCATCATGGTGCACATTTTAATCTAGTACATTACATTACACATAAACTACTTCATTAAACATTAGCAATGAACATCAAGAATTACATGATTCCCTCTAAATGCCATTTTACGTTTCTTGAATGGCACAACTCATCCTAAGATTTCATTTACCACTGATTATTACAACACAGGTTACTAACTAAGATTAACACACATAAGAATATATGCGGGTACGGACTATTCGTGAATATAATGTACCCCTACAATTTTCAGAATATCACTCCGCTCTATTATTTTTTATCAACATGTTTGGTGATGCACATTGCCTGCATTCGATCGATAGTACAGTACGCTGGAATTATTTGCAAATGTTCTTGAGTCGAGCCAATGCGCTGCATCTGATTTACCTCCATGTTATATATCTGAATATATTAAACCACCCTACATGTTTTTACTAAATGCATTTTTTTTATTGTGCATTATCTTATGTTTTGAAATAAATAATAATGTTTCATTTATATTTACAAACCCACCCTTGGCCAGACTCTGGTTTTATCATATTTCTTAGTTTCTTTGAAGAGGCCATTATTACATAAAGTGATTTACATTTGCATTCCTCTTTATAGCACACATTACTATTTCTTTCATGTGTTCATTTCATCAATGGCATTCTTCTGCTTAATCGTGAATATGGTGAAGATTCTCGGGAGATAATTGCCCATATGACAAGCTGAACATTATCCAGGGTCATAGTGAATTACGCTGCGGAACAGTATAGATTCAAATTACACAATTTCCTCCATTGTCACGGTGGTTGCTCGGTCCCATATCCTGTCTGTTATCATTTGTATGATAATTGTGTAATCAGTCATGCCTGACTCACGCCATGGATCACCGGCCTCCAAATCATTCAATTAGTTTTTAGTAATTTAATCCACTTCCTCTTCTGAGAGAAATGTGTCTTCCTCAGATTCCAGGTAGGGAGAAAATCTGAACATGATGCATTCATTGCCGTTTATTCCTGCCCAAAAAGAGAACGCCCACTATCGTTTTGACAACAGTCAATATATCTCTGATTACATTTTAAGAATATTTTCTGGAATTGACAGATTTTCCTCGAAAGGTCTTATAACCACAAAGACAACAATGCTGAAATGTAAATGAGGGGCAGGGGGTAATTACCATACACCAACGTCCACAGAAACCTCTGTCATGGGTTCTGTAAAACACTGCTGAGTTAAGACTTGAAATACCGAGTACAATATTTCAAACGCGGAAGTTGCGATGCGTCACACATTGGGTGCCGCGGAGCAGAATAACTGCTTTAAATAGGAGGTGCTCCTGCAACATGAAACCTGTGGTTTCCCGCTCTTTTCAGATGAGATGATGCGCCTGGTGTGCATTAGAAGTGTCGCAGCTGCCTCTGTCAGTACAAACATTTGGGGGCAGATTTACAAGCCTCTTGCGCCACTTTTGCGTCACTTTTCCCATGTTAAAAATGACGCGAAAGAGGCGCAAGGGCCTTGGAAATAAGCCTCTTGATCTTTCAGCCAGTCTCCAATTGAACTGCCAGAGTTATACTTATAGGGGCTTATTTACAAGCCCCTTGCGCCACTTTTGCGTCATTTTTAATATGGGAAAAGTGACGCAAAAGTGGCGCAAGGGCCTTGTAAATCTGCCCCATAGTGAGGGTCAAGATGGGGTAACCGACTGCCATGCGAGCCATGGCAGTCTTGGGTAGGGGAATCAATTAATGGTTCTGTCGCACAGGAAGAAAACTCCCTGCAGGCCAGGGCTATTCATTGTTTCTTTTACAGCACAGGGTTTTGGACAACAGCTTCGCAAAGCTCGCAGCCTTTACTGCAACCACCACACTGGCGGGTGCAATGAAGGGTGTGGAGAGGTTCATGAAGGCAGAATGAGGAACAGAATTTAAACAATACTTTAGTATCCCGTTTTATTTTCATAGATACCACTTCTTGGTAACACTTCAGGTGGAGGCTGTTTAGTGACCAATAATGAAACAAAGAGTCAAGCCTGTGATGTCATGGGAGTGGCATGGTGTCATTTCTGCTAAAACTGGCAGTACAGTAAATCATCATTCATGGTAAGGGCCTTATTTAGAGTTAGGCAGATGTGGAAGATCTGCCAAAAAGAAGCAGATGTCCCATCCGCCATATTAAGAGTGCATTCAATTCAAAAGCCTCTAAATATGGCAGATGAGCCAAATACTAAATACGAAGGTTTGATTTTTATAATATGAACTTTAATTTGAGTTTAGATATAGACACACAATATATATTTTTTTAAATAGACACACAAATGTAACACATTTCCTGAACACTTTCTTCTTGCATCACTTTGGCTATACTTTTAAATAAAGCAAACACAAGGAGATGATGGACGGAACGCTGAAACTTTTCAGACACTGTCCCCCAGTCACAGATCTGGGTTGAATCCATCATCATTCTTTAGCTCACTTCGCCACCCCAGTTCAGACACAGCTATATGCAAATCAGTCTTGACCCTGTGCCTCATGGGAACAGTCCAGACCGAACTGCCAAGCCATGTCTTCCTGGATCGGAAACAAGCATCCTGGGACCGGTTTCGGGCTAACAGCCCTCATCAGCCGGGCTAGCTTGAATTCAGTGGCAAAGTGAGCAAGGGACCCACATCTGGGCATACCCTGCCAACTTAGGGCGAACAAAGCAAACACAAGGAGATGATGGACGGAGCGCTGAAACTTTTCAGACACTCACCCCCAGTCACAGATCTGGGTTGAATCCATCATTATTCTTTAGCTCACTTCGCCACCCAAGTTCAGACACAGCTATTGCAAATAAGTCTTGACCCTGTGCCTCATGGGAACAGTCCAGACTGAACTGCCAAGCCATGTCTTTCCTGGACCGAAAACAAGCATCCTGGGACCGGTTTTGGGCTATCAGCCCTCATCAGCCAGGCTAGCTTGAATCCAGTGGCAAAGTGAGCAAGGGACCCACGTCTGGGCATACCCTGCCAGCTTAGGGGGAACAAAGCAAACACAAGGAGATGATGGACGGAGCGCTGAAACCTTTCAGACACTCACCCCCAGTCACAGATCTGGGTTGAATCCATCATCATTCTTTAGCTCACTTCGCCACCCCAGTTGGACTGTTCCCATGAGGCACAGGGTCAAGACTGATTTGCATATAACTGTGTCTGAACTGGGGTGGCAAAGTGAGCTAAAGAACGATGATGGATTCAACCCAGATCTTTGACTGGGGGTGAGTGTCAGAAAAGTTTCAGCGCTCCGTCCATCATCTCCTTGTGTTTGCTTTGTTCGCCCTAAGTTGGCAGGGTATGCCCAGACGTGGGTCCCTTGCTCACTTTGCCACTGGATTCAAGCTAGCTTGGCTGATGAGGGCTGTTAGCCCGAAACCGGTCCCAGGATGCTTGTTTCCGGTCCAGGGAAGACATGGCTTGGCAGTTCGGACTGGACTGTTCCCATGAGGCACAGGGTCAAGACTGATTTGCATATAGGTGTCTGAACTGGGGAGGAAAAGTGAGCTAAAGAACGATGATGGATTCAACCCAGATCTGTGACTGGGGGTGATGTCCGAAAAGTTTCAGCGCTCCGTCCATCATCTCCTTGTGTTTGCTTTTTTCGCCCTAGGTTGGCAGGGTTTGCCCAGACGTGGGTCCCTTGCTCACTTTGCCACTGGATTCAAGCTAGCCTGGGTGATGAGGGCTGTTAGCCTGAAACCGGTCCCAGGATGCTTGTTTCCTGTCCAGGGAAGACATGGCTTGGCAGTTCAGGCTGGACTAATCCCATGAGGCACAGGGTCAAGACTGATTTCCATATAGCTGTGTCTGAACTGGGGTGGCGAAGTGAGCTAAAGAACGATGATGGATTCAACCCAGATCCGTGACTGGGGGTGAGTGTCTGAAAAGTTTCAGCGCTCCGTCCATCATCTCCTTGTGTTTGCTTTATACTTTTAAATATCCTTACTCTTACATGTCAGTATACTTCATCACAGTTTTTCAGTTTTTCTGGCTTCTACCATGCATATGTGCTGTATGGCTGGGTTCTAGATCTTACCACATCCCCCTTTCACATCCTATTATCTCATGCCCCAATTAAAATATTCCAAGATGCATTTACATGAAACAGTGACAATGGGTTCAGACGTTTTTAAGGAAATATCCAAAAATGGGCATTCCCATTATGAATGCTCCAAGTATATTTAGATCAGTTGAGGGCATAAGTGAGTTTGAAATTTATCTACCCATGATTTTTCAAAGAGATGCCCTCAACTGGCTCAAATTATTATATTTATGTCTTGGCCAATAATTTTTCTGGCTGTTCATTCATTTCAAACGTATTATAGCATTATCAATGTTATTGATCATTCATTAGGCACACACCTCACAATGAGTTGCTTCTTGGCCATGTAGTAGAGGTGGCCTTTTTAACTAACTCACTGGTACTCATTGATAGAGTTTCAAAGAATGAAAGGCCTCCCTTCCCAGATTCAAAATTATGACCTGTAGTCTAAGCCTTGATCCCTGCAGAAGCTGTATTTAAATATAGTTATTTACCCTAGGTTTAAACCAATGCCTTTTGAATACCAATTAATCTCTACAGCATTTCACTCACCTTTCTTTTCAAGTTGGTCAGAAATATAAAACCACTATTCCTGCTCCAGAAATATTCCATACCAAGGGCATGGGTAAATATGGGATGCAGGAATATCGCAGCATTTCATGTAGTCACTCAAGAATGCCCTAAGAATTCAGGAATCTCTATGGGAATCACCAAATGCTATTTCCCATTTTCAAATATTTCCACCTGGAGATTTAATCAGATTAGACCTTGTGAAGTATAGGCGTGGGGCTGCTGGGAGTGAGGTGTGTTCTAAATGCCCAGTAATTCTCAGTTCTGTAGAATTTTCCATTCCAAGCAAATTAGGAATTACTTGGAATGGAGGCCTTAACTGAATGTGAACATGTAACTTTGAAGGATTAACCTATGCCTACCCGTTGTCTCCCAGTAACTGTATTGGCCAGGGCCGGACTGGGTTCGCAAACCAGCCCTGGCAATTACGTCCGACCGGCCCCGGGTGGGGGGGGGGAATTCTGGCGGGAACACTGCTGTTGCGCTTTTGTTACAAGGGGCTAATTCTGCAGCACTGCTGCAAAACAAACCCCCCCCAGTAACAAAAATGGCCCCCACCAGTCCATAACTGGCCCACACCCTTCCGGCCTACGGGGAAATGCCCTGTACTCGCTCCGGACAGTCCGGCCATGGTATTGGCTCAGAGTTAACTTTCATTTTATTTTCTCATGAATGTGACTATCAAATATGTTTCGTAATTGCCGCAGTCGGTCAGCTTAATATTTTCACATTCATCTCTTTTTTTAATTTTCTTTCCACAGTTCTATTGATTGATAATTACCATGTCTCTGTCTCTTTTTGGCCTAACGACTGTCTTTCATGCTTTTTTTTCTCCCCACGGCTTATCAATAACCTCTATTTCTTCTGACTTCTGTAAGATACTCTGTAACTCCTTTCTTACATCTTGCTAATATTTTGATCTTCTCTACTATAGCTCAATATTTTTTTTCTTGACGTCCGTCTCTCAGTGTGATTTGCTGTCAGAGTGACCGTTACATTTCTCTTATATACTTACCTGTCTCTACCTTATTTCTTTTTCATTCCTTCCACTGTGCCAGTGCTCTCTAAAAATTACCTTGTATCACCTGTATCTGTTGTTGTTTCTTCGTCCCATCTTGATATTAAGAAATAAAGAACAGTGACAGACAACATTCTGGCTCAAGGATGGTATCTCGTCTGTATAACCAAAGCTGGTTCCTGTTGCCCTGAAAGTACATGTTGTGGGTTACACCGAACTGACGTACTTAACCTTTTAGTTAGCCGTGGTAGATTGAAGAAGAATTTGCAAAAATGGCATGAAAGTAAAATGTCATATGTGGGCTGTGGTATATACTTCACCCATATAGACTACTAAAATGTATGGCTCCATAAAATACTATTTTGTCCTGGCTAAGGTGCAGTTTTGAAACAACTGTAATAGGATAAGACGGGGAAAAGTGTACTGCCATGTAACAAATCTACTTCGATACAATAGTCACCTGAAAATGTGTCCTGTAAGCCCACAGGCTAGGTGCTTATTATACAAAAATAGGAATCACCAAATATGAAGGAAATGTATGTTGTCATAGTGGAAAGTTGCAAAAAGCTGTTTGTCATTGTGTAGGTCAAGTTACATTTCCTTGAGCAGGTCTTATTATGAATAAAAGTTGACTTTTACAAGTAAGCCTGGATAATAGTGGAGACTGCTGTGAAAGTTATTTTCCACTTTTTAAATCTAATTCAATGGGGAAGCTAGATTTTGATATCTCTAGTGGAAAAGAAACAGTCCTCTAAGCAAATGAATCTAAACCAGTTGTGCTGGATGTCTTTTCTCCAGTGGCTGTTATTGGAATCCCAGTTAGGGGTAGATGGCTAGTCCACTGCATATCAATGTAGTCACTTCTGAATCCAAGAAGACTGGAATAATGCAAACACTGACCAGGGTGACAGAAACCATTTCAATCAGAGAGGTCTTTCATAGATTTGTCTCTGCCCACTGCAAGTTAATAGGCTGATCCCAGTACAGAGAGTGGGTGTTCCCACGTTTCAATAGGACTGGATCTTGGAGGAGACATGTAGCTCTTGAGAGATGAACTTACCTAGTGCCATCTTAGATGAGGGACTTTGGGAAGATTTAAAGTAAAGTGAAAGAGGAGGTCCTGAAAAAGAGGGTTGTGTTTTAGAGAGAATTCTACCAGGATTAGGTGTAAAGGCAGCTCTAATTACTGGTTAATGCACAGTATATAAATGGCACCTCATCACCAACTCCACGACACATTCATGGACCTGGAAGAATTCATTGACCTGAAGGAAGAAAAAATTCTTCCTGACAGCTGGGGAAAAAATCCTGAAGGACTCCTACTATCCACTGACACAAAGGGACTGGGATTGCTGTTCTAGGATCACCTGCCACAGGAAAACAAAAAACAGAGAAGAGCTCCATCCTGTGAAGATCATCCAGCTGGCCAGATATGAGTGGACAGCATTAGACTCTGTGAGAGCCATGACTAAAGAGAGACATTGTTCCAGGTGAGCGCAACTGAGCCACTAACTGATTGCTGGTTTGGCCCATTTGTAGCGTTTTTGATCTGGTGCTTAAGGCTACTGCAGGGCTGCAAGAAGGTGAATATGTCTATGTGGAACCCTCATAAGCTGCAGTCTCCTTCCTTGTTTTGTTGAAGGAAAACAAGAACTAAAACGAACCTACGTCGACAGGTAGGACTTGGGATTGGAGCAAGGCGAACAAATAATTTCAGAGACTAAATATTCTCTGCAGCTATGAAATCCAATGTTGTCCTACTTGGATATTTTAGCAAGAAAAATGAAGACTTCAGCAGGAGCTCGGTTACAATAAAATATTCAGCTTTAAGGGACTTTGGTCAGATAATCTCATCAGACAGAGCAAGCTCCTTGACCCACTATGTTTCTGAATTTCATAAAAGAAATTAAGTTCCAAAGTAAATAAAACCTTTTCCAAGTGTGACCCATTGTGCTTACCTGGCACCTGTTTCTGTTGCAGGGATTCTGCGAAATCACAGAACTATACTTGGGACCATAGAACCTTAGTAGGCAGGGACTGCATTATCCTACTACCTTAGTACCAATGAGCCTGGGACCAACTAGCTATAGTGTCTCACTTGTCCTCCTACTCACTCACAGAGGGACAAGTGATTAGACACCACAGAACACAACACTCCCGACCCTCTCATGAATCGTGGTGTCAGAGCACGCCCTTTTGCTCTCACATTCGTACTTGTCCACAATAAGATCTGACAGAGACACGAGAAAAGTTTAAAATATGTATTTTAACTATTGTGCTCTAGTATGCAGTATACGTGCCACAATGAGTAAGAAAATGCCTAACACAAATACGGTCAGCATAGTAAGTAATCCATAAATCATTAAAGGAGCTGTCATCATAAATGACATGGTAAACTAACCCCTCTCCCCTTGTACAGAAGCAAAGTGATTATAGATCAAAAGATCTCTGGGTGATTGCAGTAGACCCCGTACCTTAGCATGCACAGATGAAGGTTATACATTTCAAGGTGTAGTCACAATCTCGTCCGTCTATTTGCCTGTCTGTGCATACCTATATGACAAAAGTACGTGTTCCCAAACATGGCCGCATGTGTGTGTTTTCTCTATGTGCTAGAGCCTGACCAAAACAGTATAACAAGGGGCATTGTTGTTTGACCTTGTCTACGGTGTTCAGACTAAATCCCAGGAAAATACAGAACACAAAATAACAGTAAGTTCTTTGTGAAAGTACAGAGTGGCACTAAGCAAAATATGTGTGTATTGTAACGTGTGCAAAGCAAAGTAAGGACTGCTTTGTGCTCATGCTAACCTAGGGAAAATGGCAATGGGCCTGTACAGGAGATGTAACATTCCATCACAATCACTGTGAAATTGTGCCTCAGTCTCTATCTGCCACAAATATTGCTGCTTTGCTGTTTTTGCTGCTTTTTACTATAAACATTAAACATCCGTATCTCCATTTTCTGGAATACATTTTCATCCATTTCTGTGCAATTGTCCCTATTAATGATTTCCTGATTTGTCAAAATGGCTTTGGGAAGTCTGCTGTGTTGTATTCTTAACTTTAATGTCCTTTGGTACTTTTGAACTTAACACATGCTTTTCTCGGAAATTGCTTGTGCCATAGCAATAGGGGTTAAGGATGATTTTAATTTGAACTATATTGTGACCTAACCAGAATGTGTTTATGAAGTTGTAGTAAGTTGTAAGGGATAACCTTCTACCAAATTAACAATCAATTTCCTGTCACTATTCCTTTAATAAGGGTAAATATAGAGAACAAAAAAGGCAAAAACAATAGAAAACTGCAGTGCTGTTCTGTTTATTTCTTGCATGCCCGCTGTGTCCTTAAATAAGTACATTCTTCAAACACAAATGGTTTCCAACATTTGTTCATTCAACCCATATACGTTCATTTATTGATGCTGTCTGGTGGGACTGACCATGTAGAAACAGCAGACACACTCACGCAACACTTTTCCTGTAGACCTGCGTAGTTATTTCCTGAGGTTGTTAAGATGTGACTTCTCTAGAATAGTGGAAACGGCCAACAGTTATGGGGCTAGATAGCCAGTTCCAAGAGGTATTGGCAAATATCTGTAAAGTATAGGACTTGATCTTCCTATGGTCCACAACACATTTTTGCTTTTGGAACAAGCATGATATTGAGAAATGGCCAGATCCCTATTTTGTGACTGGGGATATGAAATGAAATGAGGCATTTATAAAGCGCAACATGACCCCTAGGTATCTAGGCGCTGGACACACCAGAAAACAGCAGTTGCAAGAATAGTGTCGCTAGTACAGCCAGGTTTTTAAGCACTTCCTGAATTGAAGCAAATTGTGTTCGTTTTTCAGGCAAGGGGGCATGGAGTTCCAGAGTTTGGCAGTGGTATAGGAAAAGCTTTTGCCTCCCCATTTTACTTTTAAGATCTTTGGGATGGAGAGGTTACCACTGTTAGAGGATCTCAACGATCTTCCAGGGATGTAGAGTCTGAAGAGTTGCGACAGTTGTCGTGGGCCTATGCCGTGAATGGCCTTAAAGCGATACCAAAGGGGATGATGGACGGAGCGCTTGAGCTAATCAAACACTCACCCCCAGTCAACTGATCTGGGTTTAATCCATCATCATTCTTTAGCTCACTCCACCACCCCAGTTCAGACATGGCCATATGCAAATCAGTCTGACCCTGTGCCTCATGGGAACAGTCCAGCCCGAACTACCAAGCCATGTCTTCCCTGGACCGGAAACAAGCATCCTGGGACCGGTTTCTGGCTATTCAGCCGTCATCAGCCAGGCTAGCTTGAATCCAGTGGCAAAGTGAGCAAGGGACCCACGTCTGGGTATACCCTGCCAACTTAGGGCGAATAAAGCGATACCAAAGGGGATGATGGACGGAGCGCTTGAGCTAATCAAACACTGACCCCCAGTCAACTGATCTGGGTTTAATCCATCATCATTCTTTAGCTCACTCCACCACCCCAGTTCAGACATGGCCATATGCAAATCAGTCTGACCCTGTGCCTCATGGGAACAGTCCAGCCCGAACTGCCAAGCCATGTCTTCCCTGGACCGGAAACAAGCATCCTTAAAGGCAATACACAAGGTCTTAAACTGGATGCGCTTGCCAACAGGTAGCCAGTGCAGTTCTGCGAGAGCCTTAGAGGTTGAATCAAGGCGAGTAAGCCCAAGCAGAACTCTGGCAGCGGCATTTTGCGTAGTTTGAAGTTTTTGCAGGCTACGTTTACTTGCACTGGTGAAAGGGCGTTACAGTAGTCCAGACTTGAGCCAATCAAGGCTGTGACTACTGTTTTCCTGAGCTTTAAAGAGATATACGGAAGTATCTTTTTCAAGATTTTAAGAATGAAAAAGCATGTTGCAGTAGTCTGATTTATCTGGGGTTCGAAGGAGAGCTTGGAGTCAAGCAAGACTCCCAGATTCTTGACCTTAACAGCTGGTGTTGGAGGGAGCCCCATATGACTGGGCCACCAGCTGTCTGACCAGACAATCAGTGTGTAACCGAAAAGCATAACTTCAGTTTTTGAAGTATTGAGTTTAAGACAATTTGACTGCATCCACCTCCCTATGTAACTCATACAGCTTTTAAAGCGGGAAGAAGTATTTACGGATGAACTGTTGATGGACACTATAATTTGGGTGTCATCCGCGTACGACACCAGCGTAAATCCAAAGGTTTTTATCAGTTTGGCCAACGGGGTAACGTAAAGATTGAAAAGAGTAGGGCTCAACGACGAGCCCTGAGGGACTCCACAAGGAAGTGTGAAGTCTGGGGAGACAAATGGGTCAAGTGCCACCTATTGTGTCTTATTTGACAGGAAGGATCTGAGTAGGAAGAGTGCTTTGTCCCTGATTCCCAGCGACGCCAGACACTCAATCAACACGTCATGATTGACAGTGTCGAATGCCGTTGAGAGATCCAAAAGGATAAGAGTGGCGCTGCCGCCTTTATCCAGGGTTAGCCTGAGTTCCTCCGCAGCTGTGATTAGAGAAAGTTCCGTGCTGTGGTGGGCCCGGAAGCCAAATTGTGAGTGATCTATAATATCCCCTTCCGCGAGGAAGGCGGACAGTTCCTCGTTCAGATATTTTTCTATAATTTTAGCAGGGAAAGGTATCCTAGAGATGGGTCTATAGCTGGCGGGGTCACCTGGATCCAACTTTGGCTTTTTCAGGAGTGGCTGTATAGAGGCTCTTTTCCAATCAGTAGGATAAATCCCAGAGGTGATCATATTATTGAAAATAGACCAGAGAACTGGTGCCACAATTTCAGGGACCAGGTGTAGGATTTTGGGGGGCAGGGATCTGATGGGGACCTTGACTTAACTGAAGAGATTAGTCCGATAGTTCGGTCCAGTGAGATTAGCGGAAACATAGATAGGATAGTAAGGGGGGGCTGGCTAAGTCAACTTGATGTAATTTATTGGCACTTATGCTTTTGTCAACAGGTGCCGATAGATTGCCTTGGGGGATGAAGGTGTTAAAGATCTCGGTTCACTTTTTGTTGAAAGGCGATTGCCAGCTTGTTACAAAATTGCTGGCTATTTTCCTGACTTTGAATTTCAGGGAGCTTGGAGAGCTTTTTTACTATGGCAAATAGTTTTTTTGCACAGCCATTGGAGGCTTCAATCTTTTCTTTGATAAAGTCAGATTTGGCTTTCAAAATAAACTGTTTATAGGTTTGCATAGCCAGTCTATATTCTAATTTAGTTTGATCGTTGTCAGTTAGCCTCCATTTCTTTTCCAGTTTCCTACAGATCTGTTTTTGTGTTTTCAGGGACTCATTGAACCAGGGTTCAGAGCGTCTGGTGGAATGCCGAGTAGTTGGGGGGGCTAGTTGTTGCCCTGCATCGTGGATCCAGGAGTGATAACTTTCCACTGCCTCATCCAGGTTTACTGGAGTAGCTTTGTGCGAGGCTAGTAGTGTCTCGCTTAATTCAACCCCTTTAATCTTATGCCAAGGCTGGACGCTAAGTGTTTTCTTAGATAGCAAGGTGGGCTTAGTTGCAGGTAGGCAGATGTTAAACAATATTGCTCTATGGTCAGACCAGATCAACGGTAATGCTTTCTTTCATTGAAGATTAGGATGGTCAGAGAAGATGTCATCCAGCAGTGCCCCGCAGAGTGAGTTGCATCCTTGACCATGATATGTCAGGATTCGTATAGCTATTCTAATTTTTCTATGGAGACTACCCTTGCCTTTTCCTTTCCTTGGTTCTGCCAAGCAAATCTCATAGGCTACCTTAATGCTAATTTCAATGTGTGAATATGCTTTGACTGACTAAGAAAACCTCTTTGGGCAACCTTATAGAATGTTAGACACTCTGCCAGATGCATAGCTACCTAGAGCTAGACCATAATGCCCTCTGACAACCCATGAAAGAGTCTTACTTTTTATACTTTTCTGAGCAAAGCAATGCATTTTACAAAAAGATAAAACACCAATTCTTTAGAGAGGTCTTGCAATCCTTTCTATTTTGCTAGCATTTATTCTGTTCTATTGTATCACCTTTCTGCTGATCTGCATCCATATAAGGTTTAAGTTGCTGTTCAAGCACCAAGAAAACTGTACAGGTGAATGCTGCTCTTTATATATAAAGGTATCAATCAATTAATCAGTCAGCCAATCACAAAATCAATTAAAACAGACCCAGTAATGTGAAGAGAGCCATAGTAAATAGCCTGAACCTATCACTCTCTGGTTCTCTAAGACATTCATTGTTAGAGGCAGAATTCCCAAATGAAGCCTAGCCTTACCACCTCCACACACTCAAGTCCCTTGTTTCAAGTGTCCTCAAATCTGGGCAGCAAGCAGACTACGTGCAAGGGGTAGAGCATCACAAGAATTTTGTATAACCATAAGAGAAGCATTCAGTGCTACAAGACTGGAAACTGAAGAAGGTAGTGCGGCCGTGTGTAAGCAATGGATTGCAAGTGCCTGTGTCAAACCTGAAACAGCAGGCTGTTGAGGCAGGCATATTTCTAGGCAGGCAACTGATGCTAAGCACAAGCAACCATACTGCTTAGCACATATCTCTGGGGCTGATTACGATAGCGGTCTGTCTGACCACCAACCACTATCGCGGTGGTCATGAGACCACCCAACAAGCAGTCGACAGTCCGACAGCCGCATTAGAATGCGACCGCCGGGTTGGCAGTCGCAAAGTGCTCCTTTTCACGGCGGCTTGTGCTGCAGCCCAGGAAATGGGCCGCAGCACAAGCCGCCATGAAAAGAAGTACTTCCTACACATCCATGGACCGAGTGCCATGCACAATGTGGTGCATGGCACACGTTGCATGGAGGTGATTGGGGGAACTACATGTGCCCCTACGGCCACTTTGTAGTGACCCACGAGGAACGGGGGCCATGTTTGGAGCCCCCAATATTAATTTCCAACTGTCTGTACATGGCGGTGTTCCCCCCATGAACAGGCTGTCAGAAAGGGGTATCCAAATCCCAACGTCGGTGCCTGGCTCGGCACCACCGCCTTTCTGGGCCATGACTCCGACCGCCACCCCATTGGGATCTGAGATCCTGTCGGAGGTGGCGGTCTGGACTTCGCCCGCAGTGGGTCCGATCGCCAGCATTAAAATGCAGCAGTCGGACCGAAGGGCTGTTGGTGGTCGGACCACCACTGATGGCCTGTTGGTGTGCGATCCGACCACCATCATAATCAGCCACTGTGTGACGGCAAAAGGGACTGCTGTGACTTATCAATGAGTGTAACATGCACTATAGAAGAAAGAAACAACAATATTAACATACAGAATATTTTCTACAAAGATATCAATTTTACATACTTTGGGCCTGATTCACAAAGGTAAACTTACACATTTGTGTAAGTTTACACTTTTTCAGTACTTACAAAACTGCATTTTAAGAGTAAGTTTACAAGTGCGGAGTCTCTACAGTCAGGGCTGAGCACTCTGCACATAAAAAGATAGGTCTGTCCTATAGAACATCAAATTTAAAGGAACAACATCATAAAAGGAGGTGTCTCAATGATTTATATCAAAAAGATGAATTATGGATAATTTGCAGCATATTACAATAAGCTCCTACACAGCATTGCAAGAGCTCTCGATGCAATGTATTTCCATAGTATGTTGTTGCTTATTATGAACGGAGTTTGTATTTCTAGAGGAATTGGAGCATAATGTGCATACTTTGAGCAAGGCTTCTGTGAAGCCGAAACGCGTTGGTACTGAGCATGAATAAAGAGTGCTAATACCTACCATGGTGTACCTCATTTGTCTGCCCTGGATTATGAGGACGAAAGTGGTGTGTGGATTTAAGACGGGAGTCGAGGACCGTCGTGTGCACCTGCAATGCTAGGCCGTTTGTTACCGTAACTCCGGCATCTTCTTTGTGGTATATATATATATATATATATATATATATATATATATATATATATATATATATATATATATATATATATCCATATGCAGAGAACCCAACAAGTGAGGTGCCACACACGGTCGTGTAAAAGCCTTCTTTATTGACAGGTTGCAGGGAGAACAGCGTCACTCCCTCAGCAGGAAATTCAGCCAAACATGTTTCGGGCTTCCTAGCCCTTGCTCACTGGCACAGAGAGGTACAGCTGCTAGTTCTTCCGCCGCACTTGCAGCGTTGCTTTATAGTTACGCCCCTGGGCGTGTGCTTATCAGCATTGTGGTTGTTGTAGTCTTTGACGCAGCGGAACCCCTCAGTATTTTTCAAAGTCCTCTAGTGGGATGCTGAAAGCAGTCACGCTGGGTCCCTGCAAATAAACAAGCCAACATTGGTCACGCCGTTCCTTGCACGTTGTAATACTTGGCAACACGCTGGAGCCGCTCTTCCGCGGCGGGGCACCTCGCTGACCCTGGGCGGGGCCGCTATATATCCATATGCAGAGAACCCAACAAGTGAGGTGCCACACACGGTCGTGTAAAAACCTTCTTTATTGACAGGTTGCAGGGAGAACAGCGTCACTCCCTCAGCAGGAAATTCAGCCAAACATGTTTCGGGCTTCCTAGCCCTTGCTCACTGGCACAGAGGTACAGCTGCTAGTTCTTCCGCCGCACTTGCAGCGTTGCTTTATAGATTACGCCCCTGGGCGTGTACCTACACAGCATTGTGGTTGTTGTAGTCTTTGACGCAGCGGAACCCCTCAGTATTTTCAAAGTCCTCTAGTGGGATGCTGAAAGCAGTCACGCTGAGGTCCCTGCAAATAAACAAGCCAACATTGGTCACGCCGTTCCTTGCACGTTGTAATAGCTTAGCAACACGCTGGAGCCGCTCTTCCGCGGCGGGGCACCTCGCGACCCTGGGCGGGGCCGCTATATATCCATATGCAGAGAACCCAACAAGTGAGGTGCCACACACGGTCGTGTAAAAACCTTCTTTATTGACAGGTTGCAGGGAGAACAGCGTCACTCCCTCAGCAGGAAATTCAGCCAAACATGTTTCGGGCTTCCTAGCCCTTGCTCACTGGCACAGAGGGTACAGCTGCTAGTTCTTCCGCCGCACTTGCAGCGTTGCTTTATAGTTACGCCCCTGGGCGTGTACTTGCACAGCATTGTGGTTGTTGTAGTCTTTGACGCAGCGGAACCCTCAGTATTTTCAAAGTCCTCTAGTGGGATGCTGAAAGCAGTCACGCTGGGTCCCTACAAATAAACAAGCCAACATTGGTCACGCCGTTCCTTGCACGTTGTAATACTTGGCAACACGCTGGAGCCGCTCTTCCGCGGCGGGGCACCTCGCGACCCTGGGCGGGGGCCGCTATATATCCATATGCAGAGAACCCAACAAGTGAGGTGCCACACACGGTCGTGTAAAAACCTTCTTTATTGACAGGTTGCAGGGAGAACAGCGTCACTCCCTCAGCAGGAAATTCAGCCAAACATGTTTCGGGCTTCTAGCCCTTGCTCACTGGCACAGAGAGGTACAGCTGCTAGTTCTTCCGCCGCACTTGCAGCGTTGCTTTATAGTTACGCCCCCTGGGCGTGTACTTACACAGCATTGTGGTTGATGTAGTCTTTGACGCAGCGGAACCCCTCAGTATTTTCAAAGTCCTCCTAGTGGGATGCTGAAAGCAGTCACGCTGGGTCCCTGCAAATAAACAAGCCAGCATTGGTCACGCCGTTCCTTGCACGTTGTAATACTTGGCAACACGCTGGGCCGCTCTTCGCGGCGGGGCACCTCGCGACCCTGGGCAGGGCCGCTATATATCCATATGCAGAGAACCCAACAAGTGAGGTGCCACACACGGTCGTGTAAAACCTTCTTTATTGACAGGTTGCAGGGAGAACAGCGTCACTCCTCAGCAGGAAATTCAGCCAAACATGTTTCGGGCTTCCTAGCCCTTGCTCACTGGCACAGAGAGGTACAGCTGCTAGTTCTTCCGCCGCACTTGCAGCGTTGCTTTATAGTTACGCCCCTGGGCGTGTACCACACAGCATTGTGGTTGTTGTAGTCTTTGGCCGCAGCGGAACCCCTCAGTATTTTCAAAGTCCTCTAGTGGGATGCTGAAAGCAGTCACGCTGGGTCCCTACAAATAAACAAGCCAACATTGGTCACGCCGTTCCTTGCACGTTGTAATACTTGCGCAACACGCTGGAGCCGCTCTTCCGCGGCGGGGCACCTCGCGACCCTGGGCGGGGCCGCTATATATCCATATGCAGAGAACCCAACAAGTGAGGTGCCACACACGGTCGTGTAAAACCTTCTTTATTGACAGGTTGCAGGAGAACAGCGTCACTCCCTCAGCAGGAAATTCAGCCAAACATGTTTCGGGCTTCCTAGCCCTTGCTCACTGGCACAGAGAGGTACAGCTGCTAGTTCTTCCGCCGCACTTGCAGCGTTGCTTTATAGTTACGCCCCTGGGCATGTACTTGCACAGCATTGTGGTTGTTGTAGTCTTTGACGCAGCGGAACCCCTCAGTATTTTCAAAGTCCTCTAGTGGGATGCTGAAAGCAGTCACGCTGGGTCCCTGCAAATAAACAAGCCAACATTGGTCACGCCGTTCCTTGCACGTTGTAATACTAGCAACACGCTGGAGCCGCTCTTCCGCGGCGGGGCACCTCGCGACCCTGGGCGGGGCCGCTATATATCCATATGCAGAGAACCCAACAAGTGAGGTGCCACACACGGTCGTGTAAAAACCTTCTTTATTGACAGGTTGCAGGGAGAACAGCGTCACTCCCTCAGCAGGAAATTCAGCCAAACATGTTTCGGGCTTCCTAGCCCTTGCTCACTGGCACAGAGAGGTACAGCTGCTAGTTCTTCCGCCGCACTTGCAGCGTTGCTTTATAGTTACGCCCCTGGGCGTGTACTTACACAGCATTGTGGTTGTTGTAGTCTTTGACCTAGCGGAACCCCTCAGTATTTTCAAAGTCCTCTAGTGGGATGCTGAAAGCAGTCACGCTGGGTCCCTGCAAATAAACAAGCCAACATTGGTCACGCCGTTCCTTGCACGTTGTAATACTTGGCAACACGCTGGAGCCGCTCTTCCGCGGCGGGGCACCTCGCGACCCTGGGCGGGGCCGCTATATATCCATATGCAGAGAACCCAACAAGTGAGGTGCCACACACGGTCGTGTAAAAACCTTCTTTATTGACAGGTTGCAAGGAGAACAGCATCACTCCCTCAGCAGGAAATTCAGCCAAACATGTTTGGGCTTCCTAGCCCTTGCTCACTGGCACAGAGAGGTACAGCTGCTAGTTCTTCCGCCGCACTTGCAGCGTTGCTTTATGGTTACGCCCCTGGGCGTGTACTTACACAGCATTGTGGTTGTTGTAGTCTTTGACGCAGCGGAACCCCTCAGTATTTTCAAAGTCCTCTAGTGGGATGCTGAAAGCAGTCACGCTGGGTCCCTGCAAATAAACAAGCCAACATTGGTCACGCCGTTCCTTGCACGTTGTAATACTTGGCAACACGCTGGAGCCGCTCTTCCGCGGCGGGGCACCTCGCGACCCTGGGCGGGGCCGCTATATATCCATATGCAGAGAACCCAACAGGGACCCAGCGTGACTGCTTTCAGCATCCCACTAGAGGACTTTGAAAATACTGAGGGGTTCCGCTGCATCAAAGACTACAACAACCACAATGCTGTGCAAGTACACGCCCAGGGGCGTAACTATAAAGCAACGCTGCAAGTGCGGCGGAAGAACTAGCAGCTGTACCTCTCTGTGCCAGTGAGCAAGGGCTAGGAAGCCCGAAACATGTTTGGCTGAATTTCCTGCTGAGGGAGTGACGCTGTTCTCCCTGCAACCTGTCAATAAAGAAGGTTTTTACACGACCGTGTGTGGCACCTCACTTGTTGGGTTCTCTGCATATGGATATATAGCGGCCCCGCCCAGGGTCGCGAGGTGCCCCGCCGCGGAAGAGCGGCTCCAGCGTGTTGCCAAGTATTACAACGTGCAAGGAACGGCGTGACCAATGTTGGCTTGTTTATTTGCAGGGACCCAGCGTGACTGCTTTCAGCATCCCACTAGAGGACTTTGAAAATACTGAGGGGTTCCGCTGCATCAAAGACTACAACAACCACAATGCTGTGCAAGTACACGCCCAGGGCGTAACTATAAAGCAACGCTGCAAGTGCGGCGGAAGAACTAGCAGCTGTACCTCTCTGTGCCAGTGAGCAAGGGCTAGGAAGCCCGAAACATGTTTGGCTGAATTTCCTGCTGAGGGAGTGACGCTGTTCTCCCTGCAACCTGTCAATAAAGAAGGTTTTTACACGACCGTGTGTGGCACCTCACTTGTTGGGTTCTCTGCATATGGATATATAGCGGCCCGCCCAGGGTCGCGAGGTGCCCCGCCGCGGAAGAGCGGCTCCAGCGTGTTGCCAAGTATTACAACGTGCAAGGAGCAGGCGTGACCAATGTTGGCTTGTTTATTTGCAGGGACCCAGCGTGACTGCTTTCAGCATCCCACTAGAGGACTTTGAAAATACTGAGGGGTTCCGCTGCATCAAAGACTACAACAACCACAATGCTGTGCAAGTACACGCCCAGGGCGTAACTATAAAGCAACGCTGCAAGTGCGGCGGAAGAACTAGCAGCTGTACCTCTCTGTGCCAGTGAGCAAGGGCTAGGAAGCCCGAAACATGTTTGGCTGAATTTCCTGCTGAGGGAGTGGCGCTGTTCTCCCTGCAACCTGTCAATAAAGAAGGTTTTTACACGACCGTGTGTGGCACCTCACTTGTTGGGTTCTCTGCATATGGATATATAGCGGCCCCGCCCAGGGTCGCGAAGTGCTCCGCCGCGGAAGAGCGGCTCCAGCGTGTTGCCAAGTATTACAACGTGCAAGGAGCAGGCGTGACCAATGTTGGCTTGTTTATTTGCAGGGACCCAGCGTGACTGCTTTCAGCATCCCACTAGAGGACTTTGAAAATACTGAGGGGTTCCGCTGCATCAAAGACTACAACAACCACAATGCTGTGCAAGTACACGCCCAGGGCGTAACTATAAAGCAACGCTGCAAGTGCGGCGGAAGAACTAGCAGCTGTACCTCTCTGTGCCAGTGAGCAAGGGCTAGGAAGCCCGAAACATGTTTGGCTGAATTTCCTGCTGAGGAGTGACGCTGTTCTCCCTGCAACCTGTCAATAAAGAAGGTTTTACACGACCGTGTGTGGCACCTCACTTGTTGGGTTCTCTGCATATGGATATATAGCGGCCCCGCCCAGGGTCGCGAGGTGCCCGCGCGGAAGAGCGGCTCCAGCGTGTTGCCAAGTATTACAACGTGCAAGGAACGGCGTGACCAATGTTGGCTTGTTTATTTGCAGGGACCCAGTGTGACTGCTTTCAGCATCCCACTAGAGGACTTTGAAAATACTGAGGGGTTCCGCTGCATCAAAGACTACAACAACCACAATGCTGTGCAAGTACACGCCCAGGGCGTAACTATAAAGCAACGCTGCAAGTGCGGCGGAAGAACTAGCAGCTGTACCTCTCTGTGCCAGTGAGCAAGGGCGAGAAGCCCGAAACATGTTTGGCTGAATTTCCTGCTGAGGAGTGACGCTGTTCTCCCTGCAACCTGTCAATAAAGAAGGTTTTACACGACCGTGTGTGGCACCTCACTTGTTGGGTTCTCTGCATATGGATATATAGCGGCCCCGCCCAGAGGTCGCGAGGTGCCCGCCGCGGAAGAGCGGCTCCAGCGTGTTGCCAAGTATTACAACGTGCAAGGAACAGGCGTGACCAATGTTGGCTTGTTTATTTGCAGGGACCCAGCGTGACTGCTTTCAGCATCCCACTAGAGGACTTTGAAAATACTGAGGGGTTCCGCTGCATCAAAGACTACAACAACCACAATGCTGTGCAAGTACACGCCCAGGGCGTAACTATAAAGCCAACGCTGCAAGTGCGGGCGGAAGAACTAGCAGCTGTACCTCTCTGTGCCAGTGAGCAAGGGCTAGGAAGCCCGAAACATGTTTGGCTGAATTTCCTGCTGAGGGAGTGACGCTGTTCTCCCTGCAACCTGTCAATAAAGAAGGTTTTTACACGACCGTGTGTGGCACCTCACTTGTTGGGTTCTCTGCATATGGATATATAGCGGCCCTGCCCAGGGTCGCGAGGTGCCCCGCGCGGAAGAGCGGCTCAGCGTGTTGCCAAGTATTACAACGTGCAAGGAACGGCGTGACCAATGTTGGCTTGTTTATTTGCAGGGACCCAGCGTGACTGCTTTCAGCATCCCACTAGAGGACTTTGAAAATACTGAGGGGTTCCGCTGCATCAAAGACTACAACAACCACAATGCTGTGCAAGTACACGCCCAGGGGCGTAACTATAAAGCAACGCTGCAAGTGCGGTGGAAGAACTAGCAGCTGTACCTCTCTGTGCCAGTGAGCAAGGGCTAGGAAGCCCGAAACATGTTTGGCTGAATTTCCTGCTGAGGAGTGACGCTGTTCTCCCTGCAACCTGTCAATAAAGAAGGTTTTTACACGACCGTGTGTGCACCTCACTTGTTGGGTTCTCTGCATATGGATATATAGCGGCCCCGCCCAGGGTCGCGAGGTGCCCCGCCGCGGAAGAGCGGCTCCAGCGTGTTGCCAAGTATTACAACGTGCAAGGAACGGCGTGACCAATGTTGGCTTGTTTATTTGCAGGGACCCAGCGTGACTGCTTTCAGCATCCCACTAGAGGACTTTGAAAATACTGAGGGGTTCCGCTGCATCAAAGACTACAACAACCACAATGCTGTGCAAGTACACGCCCAGGGGCGTAACTGTAAAGCAACGCTGCAAGTGCGGCGGAAGAACTAGCAGCTGTACCTCTCTGTGCCAGTGAGCAAGGGCTAGGAAGCCCGAAACATGTTTGGCTGAATTTCCTGCTGAGGGAGTGACGCTGTTCTCCCTGCAACCTGTCAATAAAGAAGGTTTTACACGACCGTGTGTGGCACCTCACTTGTTGGGTTCTCTGCATATGGATATATAGCGGCCCCGCCCAGGGTCGCGAGGTGCCCCGCCGCGGAAGAGTGGCTCCAGCGTGTTGCCAAGTATTACAACGTGCAAGGAACGGCGTGACCAATGTTGGCTTGTTTATTTGCAGGGACCCAGCGTGACTGCTTTCAGCATCCCACTAGAGGACTTTGAAAATACTGAGGGGTTCCGCTGCATCAAAGACTACAACAACCACAATGCTGTGCAAGTACACGCCCAGGGCGTAACTATAAAGCAACGCTGCAAGTGCGAGCGGAAGAACTAGCAGCTGTACCTCTCTGTGCCAGTGAGCAAGGGCTAGGAAGCCCGAAACATGTTTGGCTGAATTTCCTGCTGAGGGAGTGACGCTGTTCTCCCTGCAACCTGTCAATAAAGAAGGTTTTTACACGACCGTGTGTGGCACCTCACTTGTTGGGTTCTCTGCATATGGTATATAGCGGCCCCGCCCAGGGTCGCAAGGTGCCCCGCCGCGGAAGAGCGGCTCCAGCGTGTTGCCAAGTATTACAACGTGCAAGGAACGGCGTGACCAATGTTGGCTTGTTTATTTGCAGGGACCCAGCGTGACTGCTTTCAGCATCCCACTAGAGGACTTTGAAAATACTGAGGGGTTCCGCTGCATCAAAGACTACAACAACCACAATGCTGTGCAAGTACACGCCCAGGGCGTAACTATAAAGCAACGCTGCAAGTGCGGCGGAAGAACTAGCAGCTGTACCTCTCTGTGCCAGTGAGCAAGGGCTAGGAAGCCCGAAACATGTTTGGCTGAATTTCCTGCTGAGGGAGTGACGCTGTTCTCCCTGCAACCTGTCAATAAAGAAGGTTTTTACACGACCGTGTGTGGCACCTCACTTGTTGGGTTCTCTGCATATGGATATATAGCGGCCCCGCCCAGGCGTCGCGAGGTGCCCCGCCGCGGAAGAGCGGCTCCAGCGTGTTGCCAAGTATTACAACGTGCAAGGAACGGCGTGACGAATGTTGGCTTGTTTATTTGCAGGGACCCAGCGTGACTGCTTTCAGCATCCCACTAGAGGACTTTGAAAATACTGAGGGGTTCCGCTGCATCAAAGACTACAACAACCACAATGCTGTGCAAGTACACGCCCAGGGGCGTAACTATAAAGCAACGCTGCAAGTGCGGCGGAAGAACTAGCAGCTGTACCTCTCTGTGCCAGTGAGCAAGGGCTAGGAAGCCCGAAACATGTTTGGCTGAATTTCCTGCTGAGGAGTGACGCTGTTCTCCCTGCAACCTGTCAATAAAGAAGGTTTTTACACGACCGTGTGTGGCACCTCACTTGTTGGGTTCTCTGCATATGGATATATAGCGGCCCCGCCCAGGCGTCGCGAGGTGCCCCGCCGCGGAAGAGCGGCTCCAGCGTGTTGCCAAGTATTACAACGTGCAAGGAATGGCGTGACCAATGTTGGCTTGTTTATTTGCAGGGACCCAGCGTGACTGCTTTCAGCATCCCACTAGAGGACTTTGAAAATACTGAGGGGTTCCGCTGCATCAAAGACTACAACAACCACAATGCTGTGCAAGTACACGCCCAGGGGCGTAACTATAAAGCAACGCTGCAAGTGCGGCGGAAGAACTAGCAGCTGTACCTCTCTGTGCCAGTGAGCAAGGGCTAGGAAGCCCGAAACATGTTTGGCTGAATTTCCTGCTGAGGAGTGACGCTGTTCTCCCTGCAACCTGTCAATAAAGAAGGTTTTTACACGACCGTGTGTGGCACCTCACTTGTTGGGTTCTCTGCATATGGATATATAGCGGCCCCGCCCAGGGTCGCGAGGTGCCCCGCCGCGGAAGAGCGGCTCCAGCGTGTTGCCAAGTATTACAACGTGCAAGGAACGGCGTGACCAATGTTGGCTTGTTTATTTGCAGGGACCCAGCGTGACTGCTTTCAGCATCCCACTAGAGGACTTTGAAAATACTGAGGGTTCCGCTGCATCAAAGACTACAACAACCACAATGCTGTGCAAGTACACGCCCAGGGGCGTAACTATAAAGCAACGCTGCAAGTGCGGCGGAAGAACTAGCAGCTGTACCTCTCTGTGCCAGTGAGCAAGGGCTAGGAAGCCCGAAACATGTTTGGCTGAATTTCCTGCTGAGGAGTGACGCTGTTCTCCCTGCAACCTGTCAATAAAGAAGGTTTTTACACGACCGTGTGTGGCACCTCACTTGTTGGGTTCTCTGCATATGGATATATAGCGGCCCCGCCCAGGGTCGCGAGGTGCCCCGCCGCGGAAGAGCGGCTCCAGCGTGTTGCCAAGTATTACAACGTGCAAGGAACAGGCGTGACCAATGTTGGCTTGTTTATTTGCAGGGACCCAGCGTGACTGCTTTCAGCATCCCACTAGAGGACTTTGAAAATACTGAGGGGTTCCGCTGCATCAAAGACTACAACAACCACAATGCTGTGCAAGTACACGCCCAGGGCGTAACTATAAAGCAACGCTGCAAGTGCGGCGGAAGAACTAGCAGCTGTACCTCTCTGTGCCAGTGAGCAAGGGCTAGGAAGCCCGAAACATGTTTGCTGAATTTCCTGCTGAGGGAGTGACGCTGTTCTCCCTGCAACCTGTCAATAAAGAAGGTTTTTACACGACCGTGTGTGGCACCTCACTTGTTGGGTTCTCTGCATATGGATATATATATATATATATATATAGAGAGAGAGAGAGAGAGAGAGATATATATATTCACTGAAAAAACCACAGGTTTAGGGGACGTTATAGTTAGTTGGACATTTCACTCGTACAAAAGCAGAGAAATTCGGCCGTTATAGTTAGTTGAGCTAACTATAACTTGCGCCCCCGCAATGCACTGCTGATGATGTCACATATTACACCATCCATGACATGGTCAGTGACATCACTGATGACATCACTGATGATATCTCAAATGACATCACTGATGACATCATCCAGTGACTGCGTGTTTCTATAAAGTTTAAATATGTTTTATATATATATATGCCAAGGTGTATTGAAGAATGAGTGGGTTTATAAGTGTCTGAATGGATGATTTAGTAGGTGTGTGACTTACTGTATAAGTGAGTGATTAAACGTGTCTTACTGAATGCATGGGTTAGTGACTAAACTGTGTGAATGTCTGTATCAGTCTGTCTGTTGTTATGTAAGCTGCTGCATGGGTTGGTGAGTAGCTACATGAGTGTCTATATGGGTTACTGATTGGTTGCCTGAGTATTTGTATGGGTGCCTGAGTGTCTGTGTGGGTGGGTGGGGGGTGTGTGACTTTGTGCATAGATGTGTGAGTGGGTGATTCACTGGATGTATGGGTTCAAGAGTGCATCTGTGAAGGGCTGTATGGGTGGGTGAGTGTGTGTATGGGTGTATTGGTGAGTGAATGGATGTCTCAGTGGTACATGTGTAAGTAACTACATATGTGAAAGGCAGTATATGTGAGTGTTGGAGTATATAAATGACTATATGTGAGAGTGAGTGATTGTGAGAGTGGCTGTATGGATAAGTGTGAGCTTGGATCAGTGATTGTATAAGAGAGTATGTGTTAGTATCTGTATGAATAAGTGAGGTGGTGTGTGTGTATAACTGTATAGGTGAGTAAATGGGAGTGTGATTGATTCTTTGCATGACTGACTATGTGTGTGAGTAACTCTATGGGTGAGTGGTGGCGTGTGAGGGTCTGTATAGGTGTATGAGTGCATATGATAGTGCTGTATTGATGAGTGACTGCATGTATGAGTGACTGTATGGGTGAATGGGTGGATTTGTGTGTAGACCTAGGAATCAGTGAGTGGGTATGTAGTAACTGGTATTGGTGTGTCTATGGTTTAGAAAATGGTAGTCTGTATTTTAGAGTGGGTGTATCAAAGGTTATATTAGGGTGTGATGAGGTGCATCAGATTATCACGTGGATGATGTCATCAGTGATGCCATCAGTGATGTCATTTGAGATGTCATCAGTGATGTCACTGACCATGTCATGAATGATGTAATATGTGATGTCATCAGCAGTGCATTGCGGGGGATCGAGTTATAGTTAGCTCAACTAACTATAACGGCCACATTTCTCTGGTTTTGTACGAGTGAAATGTCCAACTAACTATAACGTCCCTGAAACCTATGGTTTTTTCAGTGAATTTCAAAGGTTTTTTAAATGCTAATTTCTAACTATGCCTCCAGAGGTAGATCGTGTGCAGAAAGAGGAAGAAAGGTGCAGAAAGAAGCAAGAGAAATTCAGAAAGAGGCAACAGAAGTCCAGAAAGACGAAGAAAAGTGCAGAAAGAAGCAAGAGATATCCAGAAAGAACCAACAGAGGGGCAGAAAGAGGCCTTGTTGCAAAGTCATCCTGTGCCCCCAACTTTTTGCTGACTGGTACTGGTGGTAACTGACTCTGACTAACCAGGCCCGGAGCCAGTGCTATGCTGAAAGACACTTAGAATACAGTGAAAACACCTACATACACTAGGGTACACAATGGGTTGGGGTACCCCTGTGATTGGCATGACCTCCCCTGTAAGGCCCTAGTACATAATAGGGCAGGGGGATTAAAACTACTTCTAACTCAGAGGTGCAGAAAGAGAAGTGCAGAAAGAAGCAACAGAGGTACAGAAAGAGGCAAGAGTGGTGCAGAAAGAGGGAAGAGAGGTGTAGAAAGAGTCAAGAGAGTTGCACAAAGAGGGAAGAGGAGTGCAGAAAGAGGCAGGAGAGGTGCAGAAAGAAGCAACAGAGGTGCCGAAAGAGGCAAGAGAGGTGCAGAAAGAAGCAAGTGAAGTGCAGAAAGAGGCAACAGGGGTGCAGAAAGACGCAAGAGAAGTGCAGAAAGAGGCAAGAGAATTGCTGAAAGACGCAACAGAGGTTTAGAAAGAACCAAGAGAAGTGCAAATAGAGGCAAGTGAGGTGCAGAAAGAAGCAAGAGCAGTGAAGAAAGAACAAACAGAGGTGCAAAAAGAGGCAGAGGGGTGCAGCAAGAGGTAGCAGAGGTGCACAAAGAGGCAAGAGAGGTACAGAAAGAGGCAGGAGGGGTGCAGAAAGAAGCAAGTGAGGTGCAGAAAGAGGCAAGAGAGGTGCAGAAACAGGCAAGAGAGGTGCAGAAAGAGGCAAGATAAGTGCAGAAAGAGGCAAGAGAATTGCTGAAAGTAGCAACAGAGGTGTAGAAAGAAGCAAGAAAAGTACAGAAAGAGGCACGTGAGATGCAGAAACAGGCAAGAAAGGTACAGAAAGAGGGAAGAGAGGTGTAGAAAGAGGCAAGAGAGTTGCACAAAGAGGGAAGAGGAGTGCAGAAAGAGGCAGGAGAGGTGCAGAAAGAAGCAACAGAGGTGCCGAAAGAGGCAAGAGAGGTGCAGAAAGAAGCAAGTGAAGTGCAGAAAGAGACAACAGGGGTGCAGAAAGAAGCAAGACAGGTGCAGAATGAAGCATGGAAAGTGCAGAATGAAGCAACAGGGGTGCAGAAAGACGCAAGAGAAGTGCAGAAAGAAGCAACAAAGGTGCAGAAGGAGGCAAGAGAACTGCAAGAAGAAGCAAGAGAGTTACAGAAACAGGCAAAAGAGGTACAGAAAGAGAGAACAGAGGTGCAGACAGAGGCAAGAGAGGTGCAGAAACAGGTAAAAGGGGTGCAGAAAGAGGCAAGAGGGGTACATAAATTTGCAAGAGAGGTACAGAAAAAAGCAAGAGCAGTGCAAAAGAACCAACAGAGGTTCAAAAAGAGGCATGTGAGGTGCAGAAGGAGGCAAGAGAACTGCAGAAAGAGGCAAGAGAGTTGCAGAAACAGGCAAAAGGGGTGCAGAAAGAAGGAACAGGTGGGCAGACTGAGGCAAGAGAGGTGCAGAAAGAGGGAAGAGGGGTGCAGAAAAAGGCAAGAGGGATGCAGAAATTTGGAACAGAGGTGCAGGAAGAAGCCAGAGCAGTGCAGAAAGAACCAACAGAGGTGCAGAAAGAGGCAAGAGGGGTACAGAAAGAGGTAAGTGAAGTGCAGAATGAAGCAAAAGAGGTGCAGAAAGAACCAACAGAGGTGGAAAAAGAGGCAAGAGGGGTGCAGAAAGGGGTAGGAGAGTTGCACAAAGAGGCAAGAGGGATACAGAAAGAGGCAGGAGGGGTGCAGAAAGAGGAAGAGAACTGCAGAAAGAAGCAACAGAGGTGCTGAAAGAGGCACAAAGGGTGCAGAAAGAGACAAGACAGGTGAAGAAAGAAGGAACAGAGGTACAGAAAGAGGCAAGAGTGGTGCAGAAAGAGGAAAGAGAGGTGTAGAAAGAGGCAAGAGAGTTGCACAGAGAGGAAAGAGGTGTGCAGAAACAGGCAAAAGGGGTGCAGAATGAAGCAAGTGAGGTGCAGAAAGAGGCAAGAGGTGCAGAAAGAAGCAAGAGAGTTACAGAAAGAGGCAAGTGAAGTGCAGAAGGAGGCAAGAGAACTGCAGAAAGAGGCAATAGAGGTGCAGAAAGAGGCAAGTGAGGTGCAGACAGAAGCAAGATAAGTGCAGAAAGAAGCAACAGAAGTGCAGAAAGAGGTAAGAGGGGTGGAGAGAGAGGCAAGAGGGGTGCAGAAAGAAGCAAGACAGGTGCAGAAAGAAACAAAAGAAGTGCAGAAAGAAGGAACAGAGGTGCAGAAAGAGGCAAAAAGGGTGCAGAAAGACGTAAGAGGGGACAGAAAAAGGCAAGAGAGGTGCAGAAAGAGGGAAGAAGGGTGCAGAAAGAGGCAAGAGGGATACAGAAAGAAGCAAATGAGGTGCAGAAAGAGGCAACAGACGTGCAGAAAGAGGGAAGAGAGGTGCAGAAAGTAGAAGAGATTTGCAGAAAGAGGCAAGAGAAGTGCAGAAAAAGAAAGAAATGTGCAGAAAGAAGCAACAGAAATGCAGAAAGAGGCAAGAGAGGCGCAGAAGGAAGCAAGAGTGGCTTGCATACCATTAGTACCAATTTAACACCCACATTTAGCAATAAGTAACAGGTGACCATTCTAGGTTTGCAAACGTCCTTCCACAACGCTGTAACACTTGTCGCTGTATTTTTGGTAACGTTTGAGCCGTTTGAGCTAGAAACAAGGCTTTTTTTGTTCAAATCTGCAGATTAGGGAGCAGATGATGAATTATGTGGCTAAAGCAGAAAATGTATAATTGTGCGAAATCGGTGCAGCCAAACAGTCACATAATTCCAGTGGCCCTGCTCATACATCTGACTAGGTCCACAAGTGCTCCTCAGTGATTCCTTCTTTTTTTCTCTCACTGAGTTCATAGTTGATCTTCTATGGAAACGAGGAAGACTAAACCTGACGCTACCACTCCACAACACAGACTACCATACCATATAATTACTCTCCATAATACATAATCACACTCTACATAATTCCTATACACTAAATACCACATACTTTCTATCCACATAATTTCACTGCACAACATACCACATAATTCCACTACACACAATGTACATCCACTCCACTCCAAAAAACATTAGTAAAAAACTTTTACATTTACAATGCCAATAGTTCTAATTCTCGCAAACGTGAAACCTATTACATTGCAAACACTTCTTTAACTAGTAGTCGCGTTTGCAGAGTGGTGGAGAAAGGGTGCTGGGCCTCCGACAAGCGCTCAGGAATTCCGCTGCGTAGAACTTACATGAGGTACCAGGAGGGCTTCTTGGCCCCCAAAGTCCCTCAGGAGTAAATTGGACATCATCCCCCATCCCGTAGTCTGCCAGGAGGTGCGTTCGCAGAGTGGTGGAGAAAGGGGGGCATGGCCTCAGAAGACGTCTTGACAATCCCACTGTGTGGGACTTACTGGAGGTAACAAGAGGGGTAGTTGGGCCCCAAGGACATCCTTGGGGGCCAACTACCCCTCCTATTACCTCCAGTAAGTCCCACACAGCAGGATTGCTAAGTTCTCATAGCAGGCCATGCCCCCTTTGCCCACCACTCTGCAAACGCGCTCTCTGGAGCGCTCTTGGATGGGGATTGAAGTCTCCTTCGCTGCTGGGGGTCCTTTAGGGGCCAACTAGCCTACCTCTTATCTCCAGTAAGCCCCACACAGTGGGATTGCTGAGAGGTGGACAAAGGCCACACCCCTTTTCCCCACTACTCTGCAAACGCACCTCCTGGCGCGTTCTAAGTTGGGGTATTAACTCCCCTTCATTCCTGAGGGTCCCTGGGGGCCAACTAGCCTACCAGGTACCTCCAGTAAGCGCCACACACCTGGATTGCTGAGAGTGGTCCGAGGCCATGCCCCCTTTTTACACCACTCTGCAAACGCGGCTCCTGGCGCACTGCTGCTCGGGGGATGAAGTCCACTTGTGTCCTGAGATCCTCAGGACACAAGAGGACCTCATCGCCCCACCACTAGTGTGCCAAGAGGCATGTTTGCAGAGTGGTGTAAAAAGGGGCGTGGCCTTGGACCATCACTCTGCAATCTAGCTGTGTGGCGCTTACTGGAGGTACCTGGTGGGCTAGTTGGTCCCCAGGGACCCTCAGTATTCAAGGGGACTTAATTCCCCAACTTAGAACGCGCCAGGGGGCACGTATGCAGAGTGGTGCAGGGAGGGGGCGGGGCCTCTGGCGAGATGCTGGTTTATTTAAAATATATTTTTAGAAGGGGGGCTGTGTGGCCCCCCTTCGTTTAATATTTTTGAGGCCCTGGGGACCCCATCCCCCAGGGCCTGACCCTTTTAAAAAAAGACAAAAAAACGGGAAGGGGGCCACGTGGCCCCACTCCCGAGGGCGATTTCAGCCCCGGGAACCCCATCCCCCGGGGCATGGCCTCCTTTTTTCTATATATTTATAGGGAAGGGGGGCCGTGTGGCCCCCCTTCCCTGGGCCACTTTTGGCCCCGGGGACCCCATCCCCCGGGGCCTGGACATTCTTTTTTTTTAAGGGAGGGGTACCCCATCCCCCGGGGATGGCCTCCTTTTTTCTATATATTTATAGGGAAGGGGGGCCGTGTGGCCCCCTTCCCTGGGCCACTTCTGGCCCCGGGGACCCCATCCCCCGGGGCCGGCCCTTAGCGTTGGGGACCATGGGGGCAGCTCCAATGCCCCAACAGTCCCAGCCGGCTCCCCGCCTCCTGCAGGAGCCCGCATTGCTTTTGGGCAAGGGGAGCTGCTAACATGCAGCTCCCCTTGCCCAAAAGCAATTCTGCTTTGCTTCGTTGAAGCGAGAGCAGGTTTCCTGCTCTGGCTTCAACGAAACAAAGCAGTGTTTGCTACCCTGCCACAGCAAACAGCAATGTCCGGGGGTGGGCACCCCGGGACATTGCAGGAGCTGGCCCCGGGGGGTGCCTCTCCCCAGGGCCATGGAGGGCTCCAGGAGGGGGGCCACGCAGCCCCCCTCCCATCATTTCAACAGCCCCGGGAGGTGGTGGTCCCCGGGGCCCGGGGGTCCACAATGGACCCCCATATGTAAACAATTAGTGCCCTGAGGAGGTGGTGGCCCCGGGGCATGTGGGTGGGCTCAACCCCTCCCCCACACATTTAAAAAAAAAAATCAGAGCCCCGGGGAGGTGGCGGTCGCCGGGGCAGTGTGGGGGGGCAGGAGCCCCCCCACGCATTTTATTTATATAAATAAGCCCCGGGGAGGTGGCGTCCCCGGGGCTGCGGGGGGCCGCATGCCCCCACATTTAATTGTCAAAGCACCAGGGAGGTGGTGGTCCCTGGGGCAGCATGGGGGGGACAGAAGCCCCCACATGCATTTTATTTATATAAATAAGCCCCGGGGAGGTGGCGGTCCCTGGTGCTGCAGGGGGGCTTCGTGCCCCCCGCACATCATGAATAAAGCCCCGGGGAGGTGGCGGTCCCCGGGGCTGTGGGGGGGGCCCGCTACATAATTGCACATTGCCCCAGGGACCTGGTCCACCCGGGGACTTAAGGAAAACAAAGCGTGGGTGCTTTTTTTGGCACAGGGGGTCCTTGTGGGACCCCTGAGTAGGCCTAGGGGGTCAGGGTGTTTCTACCCTGCCCCCTTTTCTTGTTTTTCATCATTTTTTCACCCTTTTTCTTGTGTCTTGGTTACCGAGTCACAAGATGGCTGCCAACACTTCCTGGTTTGGAGTGTTGACAGCCAATCAGAGTGAAGCTCATGCCCGGAAGGGTTCGCAAATCCTCCTCGGTGCTCAGATATCGAGATTTTTATTTTTTGAATTTCTCAGGAACTACTGAACTGATTTACACCATTTTAAAAAAAAAAGCACGCTTTCTAGACGAAGACCTACCTTTTTGCCAAATTTGGTGTAATTCCGTTCAGCAGTTCGGGCTGTAGCTTTGTCCAAAGTTTCCTATGTAAATTAACATGGAGAAAACGTGTTTTGGGACCCCCCTTTTTTCTCGGCCCCCGCTTGACGAATCACCCTGACACTTTCAAGACAGGAGCTGACCGGACCGCCCCATTAGTTTTGAAAATTTCGCGAAGATTCGTCAACTGGCACTAAAGATATTGGCAAATTAAAAAATGCTTTTCCTATGGAAACTAGGTCCTAACTATAACTACCTACTGGCGACTGCCAGTAGGTAATATATATGAAAAGAAACAGTCCTGGTTCACCAACATACCGGTAAAAAGCAGGTACAGACCACAGCGTGGTGTGTTCAGATAAAGTGCTTTATTGCAGAGATTTCAGCATCAGAATAATGTGACGGCAAGTGCCCAGCATGACGCGTTTCGACAAATAATTACCAGCACTCACAGGGGGTAAATCCTCGTCCGGATTTTAATGGCACAAATTTACAAAACAACAAACGCGTTTCAGCGGTACGCCTTGCTCAGTGTTGGCGGCCGCCGCGTTTGAACCTTGTCATATATACACATCATCACAAATGGCTGATTGAAGGTCAGGCAAGATGTGTCATTACAAGTCCAGGCTGTCCGGCTCACATTGCGTACTGTCACCATGGAGCTTTCCTATGCAAGGTGGCATTAAACTCAATGATAATTTAAATCGCCATGCATTCAACCTTGAAACCTTAGAACGTTAAACATTAAACGCTCGTGCACATCGCATGCAGAGCCTGAATAGTTGGCTCGCTTGTTCTAGCACTCATCGATTTAACCTTTTCGACATTTACAAAAACAATTTACAGGAACACATTTATGCCCTGCATGGGCCGACACTTCCGCATTTGTTAATTGTCCCATAATTGTGCCCTGTATGGGCCCTGAGCCAATGTGCCTACTCTGCGCTCCGGTTGGTTTCTCTAGATGTCCTATTACTATATTGTTGTGCTAATGGCTGCACCTGCACGGCAAATATGATCTTTGCCACTCCATCTCCTCACAACCCCTAATCTTCCTGTAGTCCTTCAAGTGCTATACATATTTACAAGTGGACCCCAAGTTCCTCCCCCATGTTCAGTCCTGACGGTGCTTTCGTTGCCATATCTAAGATATAGCGTGATTCCAGTCTCCGCAAGCGTTTTTCTCTATCTCCTCCCCTTAGGTCACGGGACACGTGGTCAATGCAAAAGTATTTCACTAGTTTCCTATTGCTGTTGTGGTGTGACTGAAAGTGTCTTGCGACAGGGTAACTTACATCCTTGTTTTGAATGGCCCTCTGATGCTCTAAGACAGGGATTTTGGCAGGGTGTATGGTACTGCCCACGTACCTCAAGCCGCACGGGCATATCAAACAATAAACTACATATGATGTGTTGCAGTTCATGAACTTGGAGATACGTATCGGGTCTTTAAGACCTTCAGTCATATATGTTGTTACCTTACTGCAGTTGGCACACGCCTTGCACTTTCCACAGGGATAGAAGCCTGTGATCCCTTAAAGTCCTCTTTGGACTGGTGACAGATGGCTAGTAACTAGGTGATCTTTGATGGAACGTGATTTTCTAAAGGTCAGCGATGGGTATGTAGGTAGATCCCGACCTATGACAGCATCTGATTTTAATATATTCCAGTTAGCCTGAAGTATTCTCCTCACCTTATTGGCTGCACTGGAAAAATTCGTTATCAGTCTAAAATTGTGTGTCGTCCCTGGATCTTTCTTTTTGGGTTCGTCCTTCAATAGTGCTAATCTGGACTTCTCTTCTGATCTATTCAATGCTCCTTTCAGGATTCCCTTCCGATACCCTCTCGCTCAACGGAGGTGACATTTCTGGACCTGAGAATCTATGTGGCTGATGGTAAAATTCAGACAGCGCTGTTTGGGAAGCCTACGGCTGGGAACTCGGTGCTGCACGCTAGGAGCAGCCACCCAGATAATATAAAGAACAGTATCCCATATGGGGAACTCTTGCGCATTAAACGCAATAGTACCAGGGAAGCTGACTACAGACAGGATGCATTAAAAAGTATCAAGAGATTTAAAGCAAGAGGGTTATCTACACGGCGGCCCTGCCGTGGGAAGGAGCACCATCTCCAGATGGAATCGGAGAGGCTGTTGATCGGAACTGCGTCCGTATCATGTCAGCACAGGAAACCCAGGATTATAATGACTCACCCTGACATCACAAATCCTACTAAGGATGTTATTGAGCTTTTAAAAAATGCAAATGGCACCAAAATCCTCTCCGGGATTATTGTTTTGCTCCGAAAGAGGAGCACATGTCCCATTATGCACTATTGTGAACATTGCACTATGCAAGGCCCATCAGGGTCACAAGGTAATTAAAGCATGGTAATGGAAATAAAAGAGAGCCTTACTGGTAGTCATTTGCATAACGAGCAAGCCCATTAGGAAGAGGCATTCCAGCCTCGAAACGCGTCGGGCGAGAAAAGGAGCAATCGAGATGCCACGGAGAGTCTCAGACACAGACCGGATGGTTGGTGAACTGCGTGTGCCCTACCAAGCTTTCGGGCATTTGTTGGACTATATATATATATATATATATATATATATATATATATATATATATATATATATATATATATATATACACATATATATACGTATATATATAATACAAAAAGAGTTGCCTCTAGGTGGGATGCACTACTAGGTGGAAATTACGCCAAAGCAAGGGCACACGCCATGAACAAAGTCCTTTTCTGGTTTACCTGCCAGACGCGTTTCGGGCCAACGCCCTCTTCAGTGGCAGACCATGTGACGTGCCGGTATGCGGCAACCACCAGTAAATCCCCATAATAATAACGCTCAGGTGAACCAGCTGAAGCAATGCTTCCTGGGACTGGTGGTTCAGTAAAACCCAAGTGGGTCATCGCCGGCACTCACATTCAAAAATGTCTTTAAAAGGATTGCCGATGTTCGCGCCGGCATCCCTGCATATAACAGGCACCTCCTGTACCACAGTTAGCTGCCCCAATAAAGCAGCCGCGGACCCGCAAGTGTTTCGCGGTGGTGCAATCCCGCGACCAGGCAGGCCGCTGTACAAAATACAAAAAGGGTTGCCTCTAGGTGGGATGCACTCCCAGGTGGAAATTACGCCAAAGCAAGGCCACACGCCATGAACAAAGTCCTTTTCTGGTTTACCTGCCAGACGCGTTTCGGGCCAACGCCCTCTTCAGTGGCAGACCATGTGACGTGCCAGCATGCGGCAACCACCAGTAAATCCCCATAATAATAACGCTCAGGTGAACCACCTGAAGCAATGCTTCCTGGGACTGGTGGTTCAGTAAAACCCAAGTGGGTCGCCGCCGGCACTCACATTCAAAAATGTCTTTAAAAGGATTGCCACTGTTCGCGCCGGCACCCCTGCATATAACAGGCACCTCCTGTTCCACAGTTAGCTGCCCCAATAAAGCAGCCGCGGACCCGCAAGTGTTTCGCGGTGGTGCAATCCCGCGAACAGGCAGGCCGCTGTACAAAATACAAAAAGAGTGGCCTCTAGGTGGGATGCACTCCCAGGTGGAAATTACGCCAAAGCAAGGGCACATGCCATGAACAAAGTCCTTTTCTGGTTTACCTGCCAGTTGCGTTTCGGGCCAACGCCCTCTTCAGTGGCAGACCATGTGACGTGCCGGTGTGCGGCAACCAACAGTAAATCCCCATAATAATAACGCTCAGGTGAACCACCTGAAGCAATGCTTCCTGGGACAGGTGGTTCAGTAAAACCCAAGTGGGTCGCCGCCGGCACTCACATTAAAAAATGTCTTTAAAAGGATTGCCGATGTTCACGCCGGCACCCCTGCATATAACAGGCACCTCCTGTTCCACAGTTAGCCGTCCCAATAAAGCATCCGCGGACCCGCAAGTGTTTCACGGTGGTGCAATACCGCGACCAGGCAGGCCGCTGTACAAAATACAAAAAGGGTTGCCTCTAGGTGGGATGCACTCCCAGGTGGAAATTACGCCAAAGCAAGGGCACACGCCATGAACAAAGTCCTTTTCTGGTTTACCTGCCAGACGTGTTTCGGGCCAACGCCCTCTTCAGTGGCAGACCATGTGACATGCCGGCATGCGGCAACCACCAGTAAATCCCCATAATAATAACGCTCAGGTGAACCACCTGAAGCAATGCTTCCTGGGACTGGTGGTTCAGTAAAACCCAAGTGGGTCGCCGCCGGCACTCACATTCAAAAATGTCTTTAAAAGGATTGCCGATGTTCGCGCCGGCACCCCTGCATATAACAGGCACCTCCTGTTCCACAGTTAGCTGCCCCAATAAAGCAGCCGCGGACCCGCAAGTGTTTCGCAGTGGTGCAATTCCACGACCAGGCAGGCCGCTGTACAAAATACAAAAAGATTTGCCTCTAGGTGGGATGCACTTTCAGGTGGAAATTGCGCCAAAGCAAGGGCACACGCCATGAACAAAGTCCTTTTCTGGTTTACCTGCCAGACGCGTTTCGGGCCAACGCCCTCTTCAGTGGCAGACCATGTGATGTGCCGGCATGCGGCAACCACCAGTAAATGCCCATAATAATAACGCTCAGGTGAACCACCTGAAGCAATGCTTCCTGGGACTGGTGGTTCAGTAAAACCCAAGTGGGTCGCCGCCGGCACTCACATTCAAAAATGTCTTTAAAAGGATTGCCGATGTTCGCGCCGGCACCCCTGCATATAACAGGCACCGCCTGTTCCACAGTTAGCTGCCCCAATAAAGCAGCCGTGGACCCGCAAGTGTTTCACGGTGGTACAATCCCGCGACCAGGCAGGCCGCTGTACGAAATACAAAAAGAGTTGCCTCTAGGTGGGATGCACTCCCAGGTGGAAATTACGCCAAAGCAAGGGCACACGCCATGAACAATTCCTTTTCTGGTTTACCTGCCAGACGCGTTTCGGGCCAACGCCCTCTTCAGTGGCAGACCATGTGACGTGCCGGCATGCGGCAACCACCAGTAAATCCCCATAATAATAACGCTCAGGCGAACCACCTGAAGCAATGCTTCCTGGGACTGGTGGTTCAGTAAAACCCAAGTGGGTCGCCGCCGGCACTCACATTCAAAAATGTCTTTAAAAGGATTGCCGATGTTCGCGCCAGCACCCCTGCATATAACAGGCACCTCCTGTTCCACAGTTAGCTGCCCCAATAAAGCAGCCGCGGACCCTCAAGTGTTTCGCGGTGGTGCAATCCCGCAACCAGGCAGGCCGCTGTACGAAATACAAAAAGAGTTGCCTCTAGGTGGGATGCACTCCCAGGTGGAAATTACGCCAAAGCAAGGGCACACGCCATGAACAAAGTCCTTTTCTGGTTTACCTGCCAGCCGCGTTTCGGGCCAACGCCCTCTTCACTGGCAGACAATGTGACGTGCCGGCATGCGGCAACCACCAGTAAATCCCCATAATAATAACGCTCAGGTGAACCACCTGAAGCAATGCTTCCTGGGACTGGTGGTTTAGTAAAACCCAAGTGGGTCGCCGCCGGCACTCACACTCAAAAATGTCTTTAAAAGGATTGCCGATGTTCGCGCCGGCACCCCTGCATATAACCTCCTGTTCCACAGTTAGCTGCCCCAATAAAGCAGCCGCGGACCCGCAAGTGTTTCGCGGTGGTGCAATCCCACGACCAGGCAGGCCGCTGTACAAAATACAAAAAGAGTTGCCTCTAGGTGGGATGCACTCCCAGGTGGAAATTACGCCAAAGCAAGGGCACACGCCATGAACAAAGTCCTTTTCTGGTTTACCTGCCAGACGCGTTTCGGGCCAACGCCCTCTTCAGTGGCAGACCATGTGACGTGCCGGCATGCGGCAACCACCAGTAAATCCCCATAATAATAATGCTCAGGTGAACCACCTGAAGCAATGCTTCCTGGGACTGGTGGTTCAGTAAAACCCAAGTGGGTCACCGCCGGCACTCACATTCAAAAATGTCTTTAAAAGGATTGCCAATGTTCGCGCCGGCACCCCTGCATATAACAGGCACCGCCTGTTCCACAGTTAGCTGCCCCAATAAAGCAGCCGCAGACCCGCAAGTGTTTCACGGTGGTGCAATCCCGCGACCAAGGAGGCCGCTGTATGAAATACAAAAAGAGTTGCTTCTAGGTGGGATGCACTCCCAGGTGGAAATTACGCCAAAGCAAGGGCACATGCCATGAACAAAGTCCTTTTCTGGTTTACCTGCCAGACGCGTTTCGGGCCAACGCCCTCTTCAGTGGCAGACCATGTGACGTGCCGGCATGCGGCAACCACCAGTAAATCCCCATAATATTAACGCTCAGGTGAACCACCTGAAGCAATGCTTCCTGGGACTGGTGGTTCAGTAAAACCCAAGTGGGTCGCCGCCGACACTCACATTAAAAAATTTCTTTAAAAGGATTGCCGATGTTCGCGCCGGCACCCCTGCATATAACAGGCACCTCCTGATCCACAGTTAGCTGCCCCAATAAAGCAGCCGCGGACCCGCAAGTGTTTCGCGGTGGTGCAATCCCGCGACCAGGCAGGCCGCTGTACAAAATACAAAAAGAGTTGCTTCTAGGTGGGATGCACTCCCAGGTGGAAATTACGCCAAAGCAAGGGCACACGCCATGAACAAAGTCCTTTTCTGGTTTAACTGCCAGACGCGTTTCGGGCCAACGCCCTCTTCAGTGGCAGACCATGTGACGTGCCGGTATGCGGCAACCACCAGTAAATCCCCATAATAATAACGCTCAGGTGACCCACCTGAAGCAATGCTTCCTGGGACTGGTGGTTCAGTAAAACCCAAGTGGGTCACCGCCGGCACTCACATTCAAAAATGTCTTTAAAAGGATTGCCGATGTTCGCGCCGGCACCCCTGCATATAACAGGCACCTCCTGTTCCACAGTTAGCTGCCCCAATAAAGCAGCCGCAGACCCGCAAGTGTTTCGCGGTGGTGCAATCCCGCGACCAGGCAGGCCGCTGTACAAAATACAAAAAGAGTTGCCTCTAGGTGGCATGCACTCCCAGGTGGAAATTACGCCAAAGCAAGGGCACACGCCATGAACAAAGTCCTTTTCTGGTTTACCTGCCAGACGCGTTTCGGGCCAACGCCCTCTTCAGTGGCAGACCATGTGACGTGCCGGCATGCGGCAACCACCAGTAAATCCCCATAATAATAACGCTCAGGTGAACCACCTGAAGCAATGCTTCCTGGGACTGGTGGTTCAGTAAAACCCAAGTGGGTCGCCGCCGGCACTCACATTCAAAAATGTCTTTAAAAGGATTGCCGATGTTCGCGCCGGCACCCCTGCATATAACAGGCACCTCCTGTTCCACAGTTAGCTGCCCCAATAAAGCAGCCGCGGACCCGGAAGTGTTTCGCGGTGGTGCAATCCCACGACCAGGCAGGCCGCTGTACAAAATACAAAAAGAGTTGCCTCTAGGTGGGATGCACTCCCAGGTGGAAATTGCGCCAAAGCAAGGGCACACGCCATGAACAAAGTCCTTTTCTGGTTTACCTGCCAGACGCGTTTCGGGCCAACGCCCTCTTCAGTGGCAGACCATGTGACGTGCCGGCATGCGGCAACCACCAGTAAATCCCCATAATAATAACGCTCAGGTGAACCACCTGAAGCAATGCTTCCTGGGACTGGTGGTTCAGTAAAACCCAAGTGGGTCGCCGCCGGCACTCACATTCAAAAATGTCTTTAAAAGGATTGCCGATGTTCGTGCCGGCACCCCTGCATATAACAGGCACCGCCTGTTCCACAGTTAGCTACCCCAATAAAGCAGCCGCGGACCCGCAAGTGTTTCGCGGTGGTGCAATCCCGCGACCAGGCAGGCCGCTGTACGAAATACAAAAAGAGTTGCCTCTAGGTGGGATGCACTCCCAGGTGGAAATTACGCCAAAGCAAGGGCACACGCCATGAACTAAGTCCTTTTCTGGTTTACCTGCCACACGCGTTTCGGGCCAACGCCCTCTTCAGTGGCAGCCCATGTGACATGCCGGCATGCGGCAACCACCAGTAAATCCCCATAATAATAACGCTCAGGTGGACCACCTGAAGCAATGCTTCCTGGGACTGGTGGTTCAGTAAAACCCAAGTGGGTCGCCGCCGGCACTCACATTCAAAAATGTCTTTAAAAGGATTGCCGATGTTCGCGCCGGCACCCCTGCATATAACAGGCACCTCCTGTTCCACAGTTAGCTGCCCCAATAAAGCAGCCGCGGACCCGCAAGTGTTTCGCGGTGGTGCAATCCCACGACCAGGCATGCCGCTGTACAAAATACAAAAAGAGTTGCCTCTAGGTGTGATGCACTCCCAGGTGGAAATTACGCCAAAGCAAGGGCACACGCCATGAACAAAGTCCTTTTCTGGTTTACCTGCCAGACGCGTTTCGGGCCAACGCCCTCTTCAATGGCAGACCATCAACTCTTTACATGTGGATGTTGAAATTACTTTCATTTCAATAGTGTTCTTCACTGATTCCTATATATATAACCTACTGGCGGTTGCCAGTAGATAGTTATAGTTAGGACCTAGTTTCCATAGGAAAACCATTTTTTTACTTGCCTAAAACTTTACCGTCATTTTACCAATCTGCATGAAATTTTCCAAATAAAGTGTCAAAGTAGGTTCTGCGTTTTATGGGTGATCCATGCAGTGGCGACCGAGAAATAGGGACACAAAATAAGGGTGCATTGTAATGTTAATTCCCCTAGGAATACGTTGTCAAACCTACAGCCCCAACCGCTGGACGGAATTACACCAAATTTGGCAGAAAGGTAGATGTTGTTAGAAAGACTGCCCTACCCCAGTCGATGTGCCTAGGGCATTGCCCCCACAGTGCAAATCCATTCAGTACTTTTTGCGAAATTTAAGCTGAAAATTACAGTGATACCTCTGGGTGCGGATATTTTGCGACAATTTTGCGATTAATAGCGAATGCGCGCGCCAACGGAAATGCTCTGATTCACTGGACGCAACCCAAAAAGAAAGTTGTGGCCACCATTATATTGATCGGGAACAGTTCCCGGGGCTGAAAATTTCTGTGAAAGCTAACATAAGGGTCCAGGGTGGAGGTACTATGACCCCTGTTTGAGAAATGGGAGTATTAGTGACACAACTTATGCGTCCAAAATAAAAAAATTTAATCGCATGCGATATTCGCGATGCCACCATGATCACCAGCATGGCCCCCCAAGTATCATTGCAGGGACATGGCGAATATCGCTACATATTTGTGAATATTGGTGAAAATAATAAAAAATATATATATATTTGTACACACTCGCTTGTCACTTTCACACACTCATGCATGCACTCACAAACTCACTCAGACACTTATACAGCCATTCACATACCCACTGACACACTTATACATTCAGTCACATACCCACTCAGATACTTATGCACCCACTCACATACCAATTCAGGTACTCATGCACCCACTTACAGACTCACTCAGAGTGTCACACACCCATGTACAGACCCATTCAGAGACTCATACACCCACTTACAGACCCACTCACACACTCACAGACCCACTGAGACACTCATACACCCACTTACAGATCTACTTACAGATCTACTCTAACACCCACTCACGCACTCATACAGTCACTCCCACATTCAGTCACAGACCCTCTCAGAGACTTATGGACTCAGTCACTCACTCATACACTCAGAAACTCACACACACACTCACAAACTCACTCAGATATACATGCAGCCATTCACTCACCTACTCAAGGCTCATGCATCCATTCACAGACCAACTCAGACACTCGCCCTCCCAGTCAGAGACCCAATCAGACACTCATGCATGCACCCATTCACTCACCCACTCAAAGACTTATGCTCTCACTCACAGACCCATCGAGACTCTCATACACGCACTCACAGATCCACTCAGACACTCATACATCCACTCATGGACCCACTCAAACAGTCACACACCAATACAGTCACTCACACACCCACTCATAGACCCACTCAGAGACTTATGCACCCAGTCAGTTATATACCCGGAGACTCAAGTACCCACTCAAAGTCGCACTCAAAGACCCAGGCATCCACTCAGACATTCATGCTGCCAGTGATAGATCCACTGAGAGACTTATGCACTCACTCACAGACCCACTCAGACACTCATGCACCCACTCATGCACCTACTCACAGATTGAGTTAGAGACTTATGCAACCAATCACAGACCCATTGCGACACTGATGCACCCACTCATAGATGCACTGAGGCAGTCATGCAGTTTGTTACAGAAGCATTGATAGACTGATGCACCTTCTTACAGATTCACTGAAATACTTATACAGTGAATGAGAGACTTACTGAACCAGTGATGCATGCAGTTATAGATTACACTGAAAAAGTTATGCACTGTGTTTTAGAGATATTAAGGGAGTTGTACATGCTATTATACAGTCATTTAGATAGTAATGTGTTTAGTCTGTTGGTTATAATCCATTTTGCAGTTATAAGTTTTGAATGTTGTGGTGGTTATTGAATGTCTGCATTTGGTTTGTCATTTTGCGACGTATTCGCGGCGGTTGCGGGCACTGATATCATCGCGATGCCCGCCGCCACAGCAAAAACAGAAAATCGGTTCAAATAATTGTTTTTATACAAACTCCCTACAAAAATATGACTTTAAACATTGCAGTAATGAACCTCTAGTGTCTGAAATATTGTAAAATGTGTGCATAAATGTGTTTTACACCTCTTAAAAAACGTGCGATCGCCACGGTTTCTGAAGGCATCGCGACTCTCGGCGTCATCATGAAAACAGGTTAAAACAAAGTTTTTAAAAAAGTTACTACAAATATATGTGTACAAACATGCTCTTTGAGTTAGTATTGGACGTATTGTAATAGAATGAATTTTTCAAGTTATAATTTTTGAATGTGGTGGTGGTCGTTGATTGTTTGCATTTGTTTCGCAACGCAATCACGGTCACCACGAATTAAAAAAATTCCTCAAAAAAGTCCTTTAACAAGAAAATGAACAACATTTTGGGCTCTTGGGTGGCTCTGACAAGAGCCTTTGTGTTGAGAGTGTACAGCTACATATAAGACTGTATGCAAAGTTTCAGGTTGCCTAGAAACATCCTGTTCCCTTCATCTGTAAAATGAACTCCATCACCTCTACATATTCCATGCATGTCAAAATGCAGAGAGTTATTGTAGATAGAGCCCATGTTATGGTCTTTGAGGAAAGCAGAAACTGTTTTATTAACATGTTTCCTGGCTTTGCCAATCTGTGGACAGAGTTGATTAGACCACTTCCATTACTGTCTTTGGCATATATTAGAGTACACCAAGATAGTGTTAGGGAAATGCCACATCAGTTCTGCAAAGGTGTCCTTCATTAGGATTTCTGCCCTACCCCAGTCGATGTGCCTAGGTCATTGCCCCCACAGTGCAATATCATGAGGTGAGGAGTTTGGAAATCCACAATGGTTTTAGCCAAAGCCATCAGCTGATGAAACTTTAACCCTCTCTGGCCAAACCAACTAATCTCCACATTTGGCAAACCCAAGACTCTGTCAATACCTTTGTTTTTTGCAGCCTCTGTAGCCCAATGGACATAGCTGTGGCCCACAATCCACACTCTAAGCATTTAGTAGGAATGAGGAGTAGCATACAGGACAGGTCTTCAGCTGAATAACACAGTTGGTACTATGAAAGACAGTGAAAATGCATGTGTGCTGGTGGTTTGAAAAAAACTCGAAATTTGATTGGATGAAGGGAATATGCAGGTGAATAAAACATAAAAGTAGGTTGCATTTGGAAATGATTAGTAAATAGATGTTTCATTGGCTCTGGTAAATAGACAAAAATGTAATAGAGAGTTGGATATGCTTTACAGTATGTACAGTAAACCACACCTGCTGTAGTTCATTTTGTAACTAGTATGGTCCTTTTGGAATGTGTGTGAACTTGTGACCTACTGGTTCTCGTGGGTTTCTATGGAGAATGTGCTGAGGGTGTATTGGGGGCAGGGTGTTATAGAAACAGGTATTCATTTTTATAAATTGGAGAGGTTTAGGTTCATTTTTTTATAAGATAGATAATCTTCCAGGGTGAGGATGTTCCAAAAAAGTGTAGTATAGTGATAGAAATATAAAAGTATTAAGGGAAGCAGGTTTTCCGACTCCTGCTTTTTTTTGCGCATTAATTGCGATCATCACGATTATGTCATGATTATTAACACAAAAGAATTCATTTTGGGCTACCTCCAAACAGGAGTGAAAGGGTTAAGAGACCGTAACCATTCAGAAATGCATTTACAAGACTGAAATATGAAAGCAATGTTTTTATTTGCTGACTTTTGCAGTATAAGGCAATCCAAAGTTCAGAAGGTTGCCATTTATGGTTACTTTGTATGAGAGTGGTGTGCCATTCTTGTGCTAAGTTTTTACAAACACTGAGAATATTGCATCTACCTAATAGGAGAAAAAAATCAATTTTACCTACTAACTCAATCTTCTGGTACGTAAATAAAAAAAATTGAAAGTAAAAAAATTATTTTATAAGGTATATAAGTATGTCATAATGTAATAAAAGATTTTGAAATATATATAATTATTTAAAAAGAAAGGATGATATATAAATCAAATTGTAAACGTTTTTATATATCCATTAATAGGTAACTAAGGGGCCCATTACGATGGCGGGCGGAAGCACAACCGCCGTGCTGGCGGATGCAAAAACCACCAGTTACCGCCGGCACGCAGCAGTCCACACGCACGCCCAATTACGATGCGAAAAGTAGGCCAAACACCGCCGGCAAGCCAGCAACACCGTCCGCCATCAAAGTGCGCCCGTACATGTAGCGGCGCAGCCTAATCTGACACACACCGTCCGACGAAACACGTCCCGCCCGGCGTATAAATTACGATGCCGCAAACAAACGGCTCCCACGGCCAAGAGATACCGTACGACAAACCGAAGCGGTAACACGGACGCCGAGCACGGACAACGAAGAAGCGGCTCCCCCGAGCATGAATCCAGCACTGCAGGCCCTCCCCATGCTCCTACTGATGCACCACCAAGGACGCAACGTACCGCGGAGACGCAGGTAGGCACACACACAACAAGTGCACGCAAACAGTGCACACAGTGCAAGGGCGGAAAAAGCGGACACCCCCCACCAGCGCGTGTACACTACACATCCACCATTGCATCCACATATGACACACAGGCCAAATCGTAACATCGCGTAACACATGTGTACACACCACCTGGGACTAGGAACCAACGACCCCGTCACGGCCCCAAAGCGGCGATGACGCCGCCACACATGCGCACAACGCAGAGGCCAACCGCAGCGCCATGCATGCGTCGCACACAGACACAGGGACACAACCAAGCAGCACACACATCAGCCCCACCCCGAACGCACATGACACGTGACAGGCCTGCCACAGACATGTCCCCAACGCCCAATTCACGGACAACACCCAACGCCACACAACCGACGCACACATGTCAGTGAAGACACGCAACAGCAGGACACACCCCAGTGTAACAAACATGGCGTAGCACACAGCGGCGGCAACACCAACTAGGAGAAGCAGGGCCCCTTCGGGAAGAGGAACGCCAGTACCACACTGAAACACCCATACCACCCTGCACATATGAACAAGACATATAAAACGGAACACCAAAGAGCCCGGGGACCGACAACAGGTGGCCCAAGAATAACATTCACACACAAGGCCCAACGCAGAGCGGTAAGGCAGCCTGCCGCCCACACAAGGGAGAGCAGACAGCACTGAATGACCTTCCATTCCAACTCCGAAACCACAGCCCTACGACAGAAGCCGGTGAATACAGCCATTGTCCAAGAATAGACCAACACAGGCATGCCGAGGAGACCGACCACAGGGCAGATAGCGCATATCACAGAAGCACACAACGGACGGGAAGAAAGAAGAAAACACTCCCCCATGTCGGCCACATGCAAGTTAATTGGAAGGAGTCACACATCACTGACCTTGAACTGTCTGAGAAGCATGTGGGATGAGGGCCCGTGTCCTCCAAACAAGCCAACAGAACACAAGTCCTGTCTCCCTACGACTACACAGAGCTCACAGCAACCTCGGAGCGTGCACATTGCAGACTGCACACACATCCGGAGCACGCCACCACAACGCACCGCTGCGAAATGGCAACCGCAACACACCTACCCAACTACGCCGGACAGCTCAAGCTGTACAAAACCAACCTGTTACATATATTGGGATGCGATCTCCTGTCCCTGCTGAACGTAAGTTACCGACTGACTTACCGCATCACATTGTTCAGCTGCGTCATGCCCGTCTTCTACTGTCGGAGGTGTCCCTACCAGCATCCCGTGGAGATATGCCTCTCCAACCCGGCATGTCTAAAGGCGGACCTGCTACCACTACTCCTCCTTCTGGACGCACACGACAGGGCCTGCTCTGCCTATGGGGGCATGGCGTATGTGGCCAACATCGCACCCGCACTGAAATGGGACCACTGTGCCTCCACACGACGGATCATCGAGAACAGCTACATCGAATGTCACCCAGCATGCCCCATCATGGTCCTCCAAGGGACAACTTACGAACAACACCTTGACAGCCACCATCCGCTACATTGGCTGGCAAACATGTACACCACCAATGACATGGAAGCCCTGCTGGACGGCATCGCATACCTGACAACCTGTAAATTCGTCGGACCACAACGCAGGTTCCCCGATTGACCTATGATGTCCAACCCCGCACCCATGCTTAGCTTCCGCATGGACTGGCCAGTCACCACCACAACAGCCATACCAAACGACCGGCAACTGTAACCACACCATCAACGACATCGCCATGACATCGGATATGACCGGGACATGCACACTGTTCCCCATCACATCCAGGAACACCGCATGCATCGTGGGAGGCAGTGGCATGGGGTCTGTGTATCGCACCCACATGGACGGAACTGCACGAACAACCAGGACACGACATGGATCCAGCGCCCATGGACACACACACCGCTCAGTGGACATGAATAGGTCGCCTGGAGTCTGTGGGTGCTGCACCCCTCCCACCCCCGCCCCGGGAATCCCATACCAGGACCTTTGCATGGACGACAAGTGCATACAACAACAACACGACCCCAGTGACTGTGACATGTCCAGTAACCACCACAGTGCAACAACAAGTGGCACGACGCTGCATGCACGCAAGCACATGCCCTGATGTCATCACACATGCACGCGTGCATGAGGAACAACCGCAGCAAACCTGTCACATGGAACTGAGATGGACTGTGCCCATGATGCCAAGCGGTCTGGTAGGCTACATGTATACCGTCTGTGTCAAGCTCCGCAGCTATACGTAAATGTACATTAGCACAGCCTTGGCCAAGCAGATGTAACTCTGAAGCCCACATCCCACATGCAACAGCCAATCACATGTAACCCCACACCCTATCCCATTTGCAATCATGCTCAGTATATCCTCAACATGTATTCCGCTGCCAGTAGTGTCCACTATACTGCATCACAGAGGACAGAAGACTCAATATAATGTTTGAAACCAAAACTGTCTCCGCTGACTCATTTCACAAGTACGAATGAGAGAGGATGAGAGTATGTGAAGTACACGGCAGTCGTGACATGACCATGTAGTCCACTGGTATTGGATGTCAACGCAAATGAGTAGCACAACTGTGGAAGACACACATGTGTCGTGTGAAGTCGTATGGACGCAGTGCTCAGGTGGGTGGGTGTGACGGGTAGATGCGCACATGCCAAGTTGGAGCACGCCGTGTCGGGAGGGGTCATGAACAGTACACCACCGCTTCCCTGGGCATTGTGAGAGGACACCTGTCGGGGGGAGTGAACACGTGTGTGCACAGCAGCCGGGCACACGTACAAAGCGGTACCAGGCGCACCTCAGCCCACCCTCTGTGGACAAGCTGGATCCTGTTGTGCACCCGCCATGCCCCTTGACAAGGCACACACAGCCCCAGTCGACCAGGTGTAACCCCAACATAGTCAATCCGCACAGGCGATACAGGGCACGGGATGGCAGTGGAGCATGGTGTGTGAGAGGTCTCCTCGCGCTCCTCCTGGTCATATCACGCAGGCAATAGAACCTCAACGTCTAGCATGGCACAAGTCAAATGGAAGTGTAGGGGGATGCACCACAGCACGAGCAGCACTGACGTCACGGGAGGTGGCTCGCACCATCCCATCCATTGCCCATTATACCAACCACGCCACATGCCATTGCGACTAAGTGCAAGCGCGTGCGCCACCACCCCCGAGCCCTCCCCAGAGAGGCCAAAGAGTGAATGTGTGGGCCATCAGTCACAGACGGACGCGGCATGGCCGCAAGGGCAGCCACAGCCACTGGGTGTCGCAGGTGGCGGATCCGGAAGGCGAAGACTGTGATGCATAGTCCATGCAGGCCGGGTCTCCATTTGGGGCACCGCGCAGGTGGACGGCGTCCCGCAACACATCATACCCTGAGACAGCCCACTCGTGCAACTGGACCCACACATACACTCCTTGCCCTCTCTGGTGCGAGCTTGGGGCTGCCTGTGCAAGCGCTAGCCTCGCAGGTGCACATGCATATTGGGGGAGCGAGGGGAGGACATGAGGGCTGGGGCGAAGATGACTGTATCACTGTCAGTGAGTACAAGGGATGACCCAGATGTGGAAAGGAAGAGACGTGTCCCGTGTGTACTGCAACTAGTCGCCAATCCAACTACCCCCATGTCCGGAATGTAAGCCCGCACCTAGGCCCGCCCATCCGCCACATCGAACATTCCACCAGCACGACAACCTTCCCATTCGAAACACTGACTGGGGGTGGCGACCAGTGAACAATCATGTGTAGCCTACCCATGCGTACATGTGGGCCCTCCATGATCCATGTCACCTGCGGCAAAGTCATGACATGCGCAATGAGGGAAGTGAGGAGAGCTGTCCGCCCCACGCACAGAAGGTGCATCAGCTCCACAGACCCAGCAGCGAGTCCAGCAGGGGTCACATGTGCAGGGGCAGCTGTGCCTGGTGTGAAGGCACATGCATATAGACAGCACATCGACCAATGTGTAGTCTGCCCACATCTACAGTCCATCATCATGCGGACATAGGAATTGAACACAGGGCAACACATCTTAGTGGGTGCACCCACCGTGACCAACAATGCGCAATCATCGACGTACCCGCCCTGTGCATGGCCCCCCACCCAACGGAGGCACATCCAGTGCCACCATCCCACACACACAAGCCTTCCACGGAACATGCTGTGTCCAATGGTCAGTACAGAGTCAGCGCCCATCTGGTGGATCCTGAACAGGAGACACATGCACACACATGCCAGCTCCCACTATGTACGTCTGCCACCTGGCACGTGCAATGTAACCTCTCACCTGTGACGTGTGACTGCAAGCACACAGCCGTCTTGGCATGGGGCTGTCAATGTGGACACCTGTCAATGTTTCGTGAGGTGTGATCCGTACAGTGCTGTACATAGGGTGCAGTGCTGACACCTACTACTGTCTCATATCCCCTCGTGCCACAGGTCCCACTTGTTTTGGCCGCTCAGCCTGTGCCCACATCGTCGTCGTCGTGTGCCATACTCATCCAGCCTCGGAAGCAGTTCCATGCTCAGCAGACATTCATGTTGCCGTGGCGTTGCCGCTTGACGAATATGCAGTCAGTCCCCATCAGCACGCCCCGCAAGTCATTGGGGCCTAGATCCCCATGTGCATGCACATGGCAGTGGTTTGTATCACTAGCCATTGCCATTGTTGGGAGACCTGTGTAAGTGTATTGTGGCCGTGCCGTCCCAGCTTGACAGCTGGGCTGTGGCTCATGTGCTTGCTCAGTCATGTCAGTGATGTGTATGCGAAATTGCTATGTGTTGTGTTGCTTTGACATGTGTCCACTGCCAATTTCCCTAGGCGGAGACCGAACATTGACCGCCCATACCAATTGCTGGCGGACATGGACGATACAGAGGTCATTAGGAAGTTTCGGCTGGACAGGCCAACCCTGCATCGACTGTGTGCCATGTTGGAACCCCATCTCCGTCCCCGCAGGGTGTATCCGACAGCTGTCACCCCCACGGCTAAGGTGATGGCCGCCATGCATTTCTTCGCCACTGGGTCATTCCAGCACACAGTGGGCAGTGGAGGAGGGATGTCCCAGCCCATGTTCAGCAAGGTGCTGAGGGATGTACTGGCAGCCATGATGCTGTACCGAAACAGGTACATCCGCTTTCCCAGGACTCGTGAATTGGCGGCAGTGAAGGGTGCATTCTATGCCCTTGGCAGAATCCCACACGTCGTTGGAGCCATTGACTGCACACATGTTGGCCTTGTTCCACCACAGGCCACTGAGCACCTGTACCGCAACAGGAAGCACACGCACTCCCTGAATGTGCAAGTGGTGTGCCTTGCGGACATGGTGATCACCCACGTGTGTGCAAAGTTCCCAGGCTCGGCCCATGACGCACACATAATGCGCAACAGCATCTTGCCACGACTGATGTCCAATCTGCAACAGGATCGTGGCTGTATTGTCGGTGAGTATGTGGAGTGGTGTAGCGTGCTGGTTGTGCGATGCTGTCCCCTGTCCAGTTGGAATAGCAACGGTTCTCTGTGTCCCTCACACCCAGGTGACTCTGCGTACCCGAATGGGGCATGGCTGCTCAGTCCATTGAGGAATCCTCGCACCCCAGCAGACGATCGCTACAATGAGGCACATGGGAGGACCAGACGTGTGGTCGAGCGTACCTTTGGCCTCCTCAAGTCCAGGTTCAGGTGCCTGGACCGCACAGGGGTGCGCTGGCGTACTCCCCACAGAAGGTGTGCCAGATAGTGGTGGCGTGCTGCATGCTGCACAATCTGGCCATTCGGAAGCAGATCCCCCTCATCGTGGATGACGGAGATCAACCAGGGCCCCAGCCCGCAGACCAGGACAGCTCGAGTGAGGAGGACAGCGGAGAGGAGGAAGCTGGTAATGTGCGGCAGCAGCTCATCGCCCACTACTTCACTTGACGGTGAGTGTCCATGTACGACGGCTGATGTGGCTGTATCTGTGCAGGTGTGTGTGTGCTGTGTCAGGGTGGCCGTTTGTTCACTGCGTGCTGTGTGTCAACGCTCCATGGCCAGGGTTGTATGCCACTGTTGGTGGCTGTGGCATTGTGCCCTATTGCTCTGTGCGATGTGTGTACATTGCTTGTAGTTGTTGACATGTACTGTGTGATGGGTGTGTGACACACTCATTGAATGTGCTCCTGTTCTGTCTCCCACCCCTAGGTCCCTACAGGCCCTCCGGTTCCATTGCCATGCCACGCATCAGGTGCCTTTCCGCCCAAGGTGGCCGTTGTATTCCGTACAAATAAAACACAGGGCACAAACAGCAGTTTGTGTAAGAGGTGCATTTATTTCAAACTGTGACATGTGATTGTGTGTAAGGTGATGACAAAAGTGGTGCGTGCAGTGACAATGAGCTGTCGGTCATGGCTGCGTGATGCTCAGGGTGTACCCACTGGTTCTATGTCCATAGTCCAACACACACATGCCATCCAGATGGCTGTGTGGAGTGGGATCGTAGTCCAAGTCAATGCAGTGGGTGGTCAAGGAAGGCTGGCTGGCTGCCTCACTTGCGTCTGGAGCGTGCGAAGTCCTCCCGGGAGATCTGTTTCCACTTCGGACGGCCCCTTCCACGTTTGCGAGGGGGTGCCTGCTTGCGACATGCTGGTGGTTGAGGTGTGCTCACTGGCTGTGGACGCAGGGGAACTGGACACTGCTGCTCGACCCTGCGCCCCGGCAGGTGGTGGCGGAGGGGAGCTGCTGTCCCTGGCTGTGACCTCACCGCCACCACCAGCTGGCCCATGAGGTCCACGAGTTGGCCCATACGGGCGTCCATGGACCTCAGCACCCCCAGCACCTCACGCGTGTCTGTAGCTGACCTGGCCCATTGTCCTTGGGCCTCTTCATAGGCCCCAAGGACTCTGGCCATTTGAGGCAGGGCATGGCTCCCAGGGGAGGCTGGCGTTTCCCTGACCCTGCTCCTCCTACCAGTCCTGCTGCCACCGGCCTGCCCACTAGCCACATTGCTCACCACGGTCCTCGCTGTGGCTCCCAGGGTGGATCCAGTCGGCCGGGCCACCACCTGCGCTGGGGCTGGTGCCAGCGAAGACGTGGTGGTGGTGGCGGCGGTGGTGGTCGGTGCGGCGATGGTGGCGGTTGCGGCAGTGGTAGTGGCCGCAATGACCGTGGGTGTGGCCGCAATGACCGTGGGTGTGGCCGCAATGACCGTGGGTGTGGCCGCAACGACAGTGGCAGCAGGGGGCTGGGAATGTTCAGCAGCCCTGGATGATGGGTTGGTGGGTAGGAGGGGTCCTGTGGAGCGGCTGGGCCCTGCCACACCAGATGGGCCTGCTTGGTGGTCCGTGTCCGAAGAGGTGGACAGATCCTCCACATCCGTGTGTCCTCGTTGGGGGCTTGTAGGCTGGCTGTGCTGGCTGCTGTCTCCATCCCCAGCATCCAGCAGTTCGTCACCTGTGGAGAGAATGAGATTTGTTATTGTGTTGCACCTGGCGAAGTATGTATTTGTCGTCTGACATTCACAGTTCGTGCAATCTCGTACATGGGTTTCCCGGAGGCGTGTGTGTGGCTGTACCATTTGTAGTTGTGTGTGCTTGGCAATGGGACTGTGTGCTGTGCACATGTGGCATGGGACGGATTGGCCATGCCGATGGGTGTGTTGCTGTGCCCCTACTTATTGTGACTCTGGTGTATGCGGGCTCCTGGCCCATCCTGGGTCTGGTTTGTACTTTGCTTTTGGTGTTCAAATGGGACGCTTAGGAACGCATATGGCAACATGGGGGCCATGCCCCAGATTCGCATTTGGGAGGGAATATGCTTTTGGGGTTCAAATGGGACGCTTAGGAACGCATATGGCAACATGGGGGCCATGCCCCAGATTCGCATTTGGGAGGGAATATGCTTTTGGGGTTCAAATGGGACGCTTAGGAACGCATATGGCAACATGGGGGCCATGCCCCAGATTCGCATTTGGGAGGGAATATGCTTTTGGGGTACATGCTGTGAGCCATGGGTGCCGAACGTGACATGTGTTGTGGCAGCATGACAGTGCATGGTCTGAGGTGTGTGCATGCCTGACATGGCCTGCATATTTGCTGTCTGTTGTGATTACTGGACATGGCATTGGACGCATCGTTATGAGTGAGTGATGGTTGTGTGCCAGCCAACGTATTGCAGTTGTCCCATCTCCTTGGTGTGCGTGCTGCCCTGTGCCATGTGCATCACTGCAGTGCTCGTGGGGGGTGTGGCCCATGTTGTGTGTTGTTGCTCACAGTGTGTCGTGCGCTTCATTGACTTCTGGCACATGGTTGGTCATGGGCATGTATCTTAGCGTGACTGCTGTATGTGTGGCAGCTGTGCGGATGACATGCCTTTCATGAGACTGGGGCTGACGGATGGGATGGATGGTATGTTGTATGTGCATGGTGTGTCTGTGTGTTTGATGGGTTCAGTGGTGTTCGTGTGCATTTATGTTGTTCCGCTCTGTTGCGTCTAGTGTTGTTTGTCTTACATAGGCGTAGTTGTGGGGTGTGTGGTTGACAGGCAGTAGGGGCTACATGGACAGGACTTCAATGGTGTTTCGGTTGTGTGTGATGAGTTGCACAGTGGCTGCCGTGTGGTACTATATTCAGTGTGGCTTGTGCATGCAGACGTGGCTCCTTGGGTGTTGCTGTGTCTGTGATGGGTCATGTGAGGTGTGAGTCTGTGGTTCATGTCCGTGTGCACATTGTTCACTTGTTCGTGACGGTGGGCGGTGCTGCGTGTTCGTCTGCTACGTGACATGTCCCATGTGTTGGTCGTGTTACGGTCCTCATGCCTCCAGTAATCCAGCCCTGTCCAGTTTCCCACCTGCAGGTTGTTCGGGCGTGCACTGTACTGGATGCCACATGGTTCTAAGCGGGGGTGCTCCATGTTGCAGGTCTGTGGGGGTGGGGGGTGTTGTGGGTCGTGGTGGTGGCTGGACACCCACTGACACCGATTGCTGTGGACCGTGATGTCTACCTTTCGGCTGTCGTTGTGCACTGCGGTGGCTGACACGTGGCTGTGGGGTGTGGGGATGCTCCTCCTTGCTGTGCTGTGGGACTAGGGGCCTGGTGTGTGTTGTACTTGGGCTGTCCACCCTCCCACCCACTGCACTTTGTGTTCCTGCCACTTACCTGTTACTTGTCGGTTAGTGCAGCTGTGGCGGACACATGGGTGTGGTGGGTGCTCGTTGTGGCGCTTCTGGCATATTTGGGGACCTGTTGGTGGTTACGTGGCTGGCTGAGTGTACACATGTCCCCACGCATCTTACAGTTGTTCTGTTTGGGCTGTGTGTGGTGGTGTCTGTTGCATGTGTGTGTGATGTGTTGTGTATTGTGTGCTGGATATGGGGGTGTTTGTCCCTGGGAGCTGTGGCATGGTGGTAGTGCATGTGAGTACATAGCGGTGTGCTGGTATACATTAGTTTGTACTTACCAGCCTCCACTCCCCCTGCTAATCCGGCGAGGATCTCGGGATGTATGATGACTCGCACCTTCTCCTCCCACGCTTTGAAGGTCTTGAAGAGCGCGGGATTCCCTCCGCCAGTGACGGCTGCCAGCTCTCTGTTCTTGGTCTCCTTCTTCTTGACCAGGCTCTTGACGTCATTCCACCGTTTGTTTATTTCGACTCTGTTCCTGGGCAGGGTCCCGACTGCATTGACCTGGTCTACGATCCGGTTCCACATTCTGTTTCTGGTGGCTAGTGGTGTGTGCTGGACCAGGTTCCCATAGATTTGTGGGTGCACCTTGATGATCTCGTCGACCATGACCGTCAGCTCAATGGGCGTGAACTTGGGCATTCTTTGTGGTGCCATGGTGTTTGTGGTGCTGGTGCGGTGTGTGTTGTGTGATGTGCAGGGGGTTTGTGGTGCCGGTGTTTGGTGGTGGTGGTGGTGGTGGTTGTGATGTGTGCGTTTCTGTGGTGTGCTGCTGTCCTTGCTGTGTCACTGTGTCCTCTCCTCTCCTCTCTAGTTTGCAATGTTGCAAGGGGTTGTGGTCTGTGGGAGTGCTGCTTTTGTACTTACCTATGTGGGTGTGTCCTCATGGTCTGTTGTTTTCAGGTGTGTTGTGTCTGGGGTTCTGGCCTTTGTAGTTTTTGTTTGTCCAGGGGGTGTTTTCGGGATGTGTACTGTGCTTGTGTATTTGTGCGTGCCTTGCTGTGTGGACTTGTTGGCCATGTTGTGTGCGATTGTTTTTGTCAGCGGATGGTTTCTGTGCAGGGACGTGGGCACCATGGCTTCTGCCGTGTCGATTCTCATCGGCGTTGTTTGCGCAGGCGGGCGGTATATTTGTAGTTTTCCCGCGCTCATGGCGGTGCGATCGTAATCTCACGTGCGGTGTGTCGGCCGTGAGGGCGGGCGGTTTTGTGTTGTCGTGCGTGTTTCCGTCCGTGGCGGGCGGTTTGACTCCGACTCGGACGATGGCGGGCGGTATTTTGTGTGATTTTTCCGCCGATGGCGGTTTTCGGTTTGTGTAATCGTAATGGCGTGGTCGGTGTTCAGACGGTGTGTGCGGGCGGATTTTTGCCGCTTCCATGCCTGGCGGATTCTTTTACGCCGGGTATCGTAATGGGCCCCTAAGACATAGTTTGTCTCAGATGCAGATCAGGTGTCTGTCAAGTTAGTTTAGAAGATGTTTCCATGGAGGTCAATGTTACACTTGTATTGGTTTACTGCATTCTGAAAGTGGTAGGAGAAATAACTGCAGACTAATGGTTAAACCTATATGTAATCTTGTAGTATAGCATGTCAAAGTCTTATATGTGTATAAATGATGTGCTGTTTTTAACTAATGTTTTTATTTGAATTCTGGGTGTTGTAGTCTTATTTGTTCCATTATAAAAGATGAATAGAACACTCAGTTTTGAAAGTGGAAATTATGCACTATAGCTCTATATATGAATTATAAATCTGAATTGATCTGTGCATGGAGGTTTATTGGTAGGTCTTTCTTATCACTTAAAACTGCTAAACAAGGTATTAATTTTTGTTAAACCATATATAACTGAACAGTGAGGTAGGCTGTGGCTAGACCTTAGCACAGGGAGGTATTCGCTTAAAAAGTAAAAGATGCAGTGTGATGTTTCAATGAGCTATATGCACTCATAGAAACCTATGTGCCCAATTATACATCCAGCCTACACCCCAGACTTAAATCCGAGATACCTAAGTAGAAAAGCAGACAGACACTGAAACACCTAGTGAGGTAGTTAGAGAAGCATGCAAAGATTCAATCACGCAGACAGACACAACTGATATTTATTTTGGGGTAAGTTTGAAGGCAGTTTCTTACACATGTACATAACCCATTATTCACTAGTACATCAAGGAGGCAATCTATGCAGGCCCTTACAGAAACATTTAGACAATCACATATCACATAAAGAGAGGCAGTGATTTAGTAATACATTTACATACACATGGAATCACAGCCCCAGATAGGAAATGAAAAACTTATTCTGATATCTGCTAAACAAATAACACTTTAAAATTTACCATGCAGATAAGTAGCGCTTGCATTATGTCTCACACCTGGTATACTTGAGCTTGGGCATGTAGTTTACAGGTAGAGGTGTCTTATCACCTAAAACTGTCAGACAAGGTGTAAACTGTTCTTGTATCAAATTTAAATGAACATTGAGGTAGGCTGTAGTTAGGCCATAGCGCAGGGAGCTATTTGCTTATAAAGTAAAGGAGGCATTTGGATGTTTCAGTGCGTTATGTGCACTCTTATAAGCATATGTGCCTAATTATATATCCAGCCTACACCCAGACTTAAATCTGAGATACCTAAGTAGAAAACCAGACAGACACTCAAAGACCTACAGCCTCATTACGATGGCAGAGGGACCACCACCGACAAGCTGTCAGTGGCGGTCCCTCCGCCATCGCAATGCAGTTTTCCCCCTGCCATATTTTGATAGCAGGAGGGAAGCATGGCAGTCGGAAAGACCGACCGCCACAGTCCAGACGGATGGATTCAATCCGACCGCCTGTCGGACTCACAGCATGTCCCTGAATTGCGGCGGTGCCTATCATGCACCGTCTTAGGGATTATAATATCCTTTTCCTCTGGTCGTTCCGTGGTGGTCAACCCGCCGTGAAATGACTGGCGGAAGCAGATTTGGGGGCCCGTAGCTGGCCCCCCCTTAATCCCTGGGGCAGGGACAAGTGCCCTGGGGAGCACCTATAATACCCCCCTATATAACCCTGCACGATGTGGCAGGCACTGCATGGTGCCTGCCACGTAGTGCAGGAATATGTCTGCACCATATTTTTTGTATTGCAGCGGGGCTGCAGACCGCATCCCCGCCACAATACAAAATATAGGTAATGCGACCGCACGGTGGCAGTTGTATCATAATTCGGATGGTGGGTAGGCCGCCTCCCAAATCCGATATGATGGCGGATGGACTTCAGTCCGTGACGACCCCCCTAGTGAGGTAGTTAGAGAAGTACACAAAGATTCACTCACACAGACAGGCACAACTGATATGTATCTTCTGGTAATAAAGGCAGTTTCACACACACTTAAATAACCCAATATTCACTAGTACATCCTGGAGGCAATCTATGCAGGTTCTTACAGACCTATTTAGACAATCACATATCACATAAAGAGAAGCAGTGATTTAGTAATACATTTACAAACAAATGGAATCACAGCCCCAGATAGGAAATGAAACGCTTATTCAGATATCTTGTGTCTCACACCTGGTATACTTGAGCTTAAGACTTCCTCAAAAACATGTGCCTTTCCCAACATCACCGCGGGTATTGTGACATCATCACGAATATAAAAAATGTTAAGAAAAAAAACTATGCTTATTAATCCACTGAAGAAAATACAAGGTTTTAAAAATACACATTATAGAGCCATTATAAATAGAAAATATAATTTAAAAACCTAAAAAATTCAATTAAAATATCATAGGTTGCATGGATGTTATAGTTAGGAAATAGAATCTGAAAAACCTTAGACATTCACTGAAAAAACGAAAGGTTACAGGGACGTTATAGTTAGCAATTAGAAAAAAACCCTTAGAAATTCACTGAAAAAACCAAAGGTTACAGAGACGTTATAGTTAGGCTCAGGTTTCACTCGTACAAAACCAGTAAAATTCAACAGTAACTCAAGCCCCCACAATGCACTGCTTATGACCTCAAATATTACATCACTCATGATATGATCAGTGACATCACTGATGACTTCACTGATGATATCTCAAATGATCTCTGATGCACCCACTCACACCCCAATATAACCTTTCATACACCCACTCCGACTTCCACACTACCATTCTCAAAACCATTAATACACCCATACCAGTGCTTACACACCCACTCACTGATTCATAGGTCTACACACACATCCACTCAGTCAACCATACAGCCACTCATACACCAACTCACTCACTAATACAGTTACTGATATATCCATTCCTACACCCTATAGCCACTCACACACTGTCAGTCACCCAAAGAGCACTCACACACGTACTCACTCACCCATAGAGTCCATCACACAGCCACTTACTCACCTATACAGTTATACACACACCCACTCACTTATTCATACAGATACTAACACGTACTCACCCACCTATACAATCACTGACACAAGCACACACTCACCCATACAGTCACTCTCACAATCACTCACTTACACATAAAGTCACTCATATACTCCAACACTCACCTTTACAGTCTTTCACATATGCAATTACTCACCCATAAAGCACTGACACATCCATTCCCTCACCAACATAGCCATACACACACTCAATCATCCATACAGGCTCTCACAGATGCGCTCACTAACCTATACAGGCACTGACTCACCCACTCACTCATCCTTGCAGGCAGTCACACATCCCTTCACCCGCCCACACAGACACTCATACACTCATACCGGTACTCAGACAACCAATTAATCACCCATACAGCGAGTCACGTACCCACTCACCAACCCATACAGGCACTTAGACACCAACTGACAGACTGATACAGACCTTCACAGAACCTAGTCACTCACCCATACATTCACTGAGACACCTAAGAACTCACTTATACAGTCAGTCACGCACCAACTGAATCATTCATACATGCACTCATACACCCACTAATTCACCAATACACCTTGGCACATGTATTTAACACTCATAAACTTTTTTAAAACACTCTCAGTCACTGGATGATGTCATCAGTGATGTCATTTGAGATGTCATCAGTGATGTCACAGACCATGTCATGATGTCATGAGTGATGCAATATGTGAGGTCATTAGCAGTGCATTGCGGGGGCGCGAGTTATAGTTAGCTATAGCTGACTGCTGATTTTCACTGATTTTGTACAGGGAGACCTAACTATAACGTCTCTGTAACCTTTGTTTTTTTCAGTGAAAAAAATAATAATATATATATATATATATATATTTATAAATAAAAGTAAAAACTATATTTAAACAATTAAAAAATACATTAATAATATGAAGGAAGGAAAGTGTTGGACTTTGGAAGGGTTAGATTTAGTGTTCCCACTCCAATCCAAGAAAAAGTAGGGAAAGTGTTGGGCATTGGAAAGGTTAATTTTACTATTCCCTTTCCAATCACAGCAACAGTAGGGAAAGTGTTGGACTTTGGAGGTTTTAGATTTACTATTCCTACTGTCATGTAAGGAAAACCATGGAAAGTGTTGGACTGTTAAGGGGTTAGATTTGCTATTCATACTTTCACATAAGCAGAACTGGAAATCAAATCTAAGCAACAGTAGGAAAAGTGTTGTCATTTGGAGGGGTTACATTTACTATTCCAATTCCGATGTATACAAAAGAGGGAAAGTGTTGGAGTAAGGAAGAGTTAGATATTCAAACCCGTCATTTTAAAAAAAAATCATTTACATCGCTAACAACATAAAATGAATTAAACATATTCAAAATAAAGAGATATGCTTCATAAATAAAAATAAGTAATTTAAAAAATAAATTAAAAATACAAAAATAATTACCAAATAAAAACCAACATAAATACATTTAAAATAAATACTTCCCTTCCTACTAACTCAAAAATCTTCCCAAAAATTAAATACATTATAAATAATAAAAAAATAATAACAATAACATAGTATTAAATAAAACAAACAGGCATTTTAAAAATAATTAATATAAAATGCAATTATTAAATACACTAATCAATGAACTTGTAATTAATTAAAGTACAATAAATAATTTGCAAAATGCATAATCAACTAAATATTTCGCATAATTTCTTTCCCAATTAAATAGTTAATTAACAGAAACAATCAAAACCAAATGTTTATATTGTAAAAAGCTTCACACACCAGGCTCCTACAAACCCCAATACCCACTATTAAACTATGAATTAGTAATTAAACTATAGAAAAATAAAATCCATTAATAACAAAATACACTTATATTTTTAAAATGTCAGTTTATCAACTAAACAGTATACATAATTAATTACCAATTAAATATATAACTAACCAAGAAAGTATTTCATTTGTTTTATAATTTTAATAGCTTCTCACCCTATTGTCCTGAAAACCCTACAACCTGCTGCTAAATTATAAATTACTAATTAAACTGTAGAAAAATAAAATTACACATTAAAAATCACAAAAGTTTCTTAAATAAATAAAATAACCATTAATCAATTAATTAGTTCATAAAATGTATTACTATTCAATTAAAATAATTTAACTTGAAAAACAATCATTTATAATTTAAATACCTTTCCTTTTCTCCTACAAACACAACTCACAACTAAATTATAAATTATTTATTAAATGTAAAACAATTTAAATACACATCAAAAATTACAAATTATACTAAAAAAATTGAAACAATCAGATTAATAATACTAGCAGCTGAAAATAATATAAGTAATAAATATGAAATTAATAAACAATGATATTTAATACAGATATATTAAATTAAACTGTATTATATACAAATATATTTTTGACACAATATTCATACAACTTGATATTTTTTAAAGAATATTATTGTCAATTACTATCTAGCGTGGCCGAATGTAGAGATGAAGAGTGTGAGGTTGTGTTCACTTACATAGATGCATTAGAATGTGTTGGGGGAGTCAATAAGATTGTCTTGACAGAAATGGATGGGTATAGTAGAAAATGGGAGATGTGACTCAGGAAAAGTTGAGGAACACAAGGTAAGAGTTTGGCCTAGTGAAAGAATTTTAAAAGGGGATTTCTGCAGTATGTAGCAAAGTCAAGGATGAAATGATAGTGAGCCAAGGGGTAACATGGGAAGAGATAAGGTTGTGCCTCCCGAAGTGCTGCTGAAGGGGAGGACATCATCATGTTGTTTAATGAGAGTCATGGGGAAATTGTGAGTACCAAAAGGAAAGCAAAGGAAAGTAAGTGTGTAATGGCCAGGTATTGTTACTATGGAAGATAGGAGGGTAAGAGCATGTGTGAGCTGTTGGAGAGATAAGTGAGCCAAGGCAAGTAGTGCACCGCATCTGTAAATTCCTGGAGGTGCTCTAGAGGAAGTTGGTGATTCATATGCTATGCCCGTTTTTGTTTCTTTACCAAAAAGAGTTGTTTGCTATTGTTTTAATTTACTGCTATTCCAAGTGGCCAAAGGTTCGTTTAGTAGATGCAGAGTTTCTTGAAAGGTTGTGGAATTAAACATTCACTGGTGGCACTGCACCACCATGATGGTTAATGGCCAAGTAGAATGCTTTATGAGAATAGTGCAGAACTCTATCCAGCTGGAAATGAAGTAATGAACTTGTTGAAGGTAATTGCTCCAAGGTATTTTGTTGTCATATATGATTACTCCAAGTACTGTAACAGGGAAAACCCTGTTTGAGTTGTTGAAGGGGCAAAAATCGGCTGGTGTTGATTCCTTGGTGGTTGTTGAACAGATAGATAAAGAAGGCTGCCTCAAGCAATATGGTGCAAATGACAGTAAGGGTTCAGTAGCACCAACGAAGAGATGAGGAAATACATGAGTTCGGGGAAATGTAAGGGAGGCATAAATGGTCTGAAGATCAGGGTGGGTCCGTTTGTTAGAATTAAGAAACCTGGATTGTTTGGAAAAAGATTGCAGTGTTGGTCACAGCCTAGCAGGCACCGTCCACCATATTATGGTGCAGCCTTTGAGCCAGCCTTCCCATGATGGCGACACCGTCATGTAAAAGCTGGCGGAGGTTCTGTTTGGGGGCCCGTTGCAGGCCCCAAATGTGTTGGGGGGGTGTGTGTACACGGGGGTACCCATGGTACCCCCCTACATTTCACTGCATCAAGTGGCAGGCACCGTGTGGTGCCTGCCATGTAGTGCACTGAAATGCAGGACCTGCATTTTTAACATCGCGGCGGGTGCTGCTGTCAGCAGCACCCGCGGCAATGTTAAATATGCAAGATGCGACCGCCATGGTGACGGTCGCATCCTAATATGGTGTGTAGAACCGCCGCATGTATTGCAGACGGTCCCGGTCACCACCACGATGGCGGACGGACTCCAGTCCGTCCGTCATCGTAATAAGCCCCTAAAAGTTGACTTTGGAAATGTGGGACATTACTTTGTTTTGGTAAGTTTTCGCCGAAAGATTCCACATCGATAGTCAGTTGCATTGTTTTTAAGTACACGCTTTAATTTCGGCTGTGGTTTACACTTTTAAATGGCTACATGCTCGTGACAATTTCATAGAGACTGAAAGTATGAGAATAATAGGAGCGAGGCGAGATTACAGCCACTTGGCTGGAAGATATGAAAGATGCATTGATGAATTCTCCAAGTGTAATAGAGAAAGAGCTCTCACTCAGCCAGGGTACAATCAGAACAGTCACACTAAGAGAACAGCAATTTAATTTCCTTTCCACTTCATTAGACAAGGACTCTGCCTTTCTTTGGCCTAGCTTCTAAGGGGCAGCTGCTGTGACAGAGGCAAATGCTTCAAGGACATTGTTGTAGTTGCTAGGTCTGTTTTTTCAGGATCTATTAGAGGGACTTTTTTCTAGTATATTGCATTATATCTCCGATGCATCTTTCGTTCATTCTTTGTTTCACTTTTACCTTCAATCATCAATTTTGACTGCATCTCTTTTTTGCTTTTTCAAGCTCTTTTCCCGTGTACTTCTCTTCCTGTGATTCCCCATTTTAGTTGCGTTATCAGACACGTTTAAACTGTACAATTGGTCCTGCAGCGTGTTGATACATTTGCCTGGTAATCATACTACACAGAAATAACCAAAAATCTAGTCACTGCTTTTCCATGTACCACCATTAACTGGAAGTCTTGGAATGTAGAAAGGTGGGCACAGAAGATATATATTCAATGGTTAATGACATCACTGCTGAGGTCACATATGACATCATCAATAACATCAACGGAAGAGCAAACACAATGTATGAAGTGGGGGCGTGCACATAAAGAGAGAACAATAAATTATTGAAGATGAAACTCCATACAACAAGCGGCATAAATATGATGTAATGCTCTCTATAATTAATACTGCGTGAGAGGGAGTGAGGCTTCAGTGTGAATTTGAATGATATACTGTTATTACAACGTATATTCGACTAAAATAGAGGGGTACACTATTTCAGAAACGTGTAAATCACAATGCACAAAGTTTTCTCAAAGTAAAGATTGTTAAAGATTTTGTACCAAGTGTGTTGAGGCAGATATATCTAGGTCGTTTAGGTATTACGGGCCTGAATCACAGAACTAACTTACGTCAAAAACGTAAAGTTAGTACTTTTTGGTATTCACAGAATACACTTACTCATTTTGGTATTCACAGAAGGCACTTACTCATTTCGGTATTCACAGAAGTTAGTAGTCCTAACTTTAGGACTCCTAAATGCCTTCTGTGAATACCAAAGTCTTAAGTTAGGATTTTCTCAGTTTAGGAGTAGTAAAGTTAGTAGTCCTAACTTTACTACTCCTAAACTGAGAAAAATCCTAACTTTAAGACTTTCGGTATTCACAGAAGGCATTTAGGAGTCCTAAAGTTAGGAGTCCTAACTTTACTACTCCTAAACTGAGAAAAATCCTAACTTTAAGACTTTCGGTATTCACAGAAGGCATTTAGGAGTCCTAAAGTTAGGACTACTAACTTCTGTGAATACCGAAATGAGTAAGTGTATTCTGTGAATACCAAAAAGTACTAACTTTACGTTTTTGACGTAAGTTAGTTCTGTGAATCAGGCCCTGCAAGTGCATTGATCTATTTTCTTATTAGTAAGTGAGATCAGAGGTTGGGATGTAAGGTTGAGAAAGTGTGCAATGCCAAAAAGGAATCTGCTCAAGGGCTATAATTTAATCCAAGTCTATGTGCAATACTAAAACGGATAAGAGTAAAATGTTCAACAGCAAATCATGCGAGTGCACTCTCCACTAAAATCTGATAAATTGTATACTATGGGTCCTAAAGGACACATAGAAAGACTGGAGTCCTGAAAGCGGCTGAGGTCTAGGCTTACATGGTATTTACAATTGAGAAATCAATACATGTTATTTCCAAATGTTTGCATTGTACACAATTATCCACTTTAAAAAACTTGTGTGCTGAGAAGCCAATACAAAGTATTTCACTATTGTAGACTAATTTGCATTGATGTGAGCAGCCTATATTTCCCATGGTATTATAGTAGATAGGGTGGCAGTATAAAAGCTTTTAAGGCATGGTTTAAAAACATAACTGGAAGTATACTAACCAGTGCTTAACTTGTAAAACTGTAAGTGCCAGTGCCCAAGGTCTTCCACTGCAGCTGGCACCAGCCACAGTTCTGCCACTGCTACCAAATAACATCACATGTATTTGTAAAGCGCACTTTTACCCAGAAGAGTATCTTGCCGCTGAATAACAGATGTTTATTGTTACCTAACTCAATGGTACTCATTTTATCGACCTCAGAAGGATGCAAGACTGAGTGGACCCGCCATGATTTGAACCTGTGATAATGAGGTGGACGCGTTAGTCTACTAAGCCACCATACCCAGTGCCAATTTTACTTAATAATCCTCACACCTAGACCAGTTTGAAATCTTCCAAAATTACAGGTCAGCTCAAGTTTTAGGGAAGGCCTGGAAGTGCTCGGTTGGTATATATTTTCTAATATGCTCAAAAATAGGCAGAGAGCACCAGCTTATACTGTACTCTCATAAGTGCTGGTGTCCAAAAATAAGTGTGGGTGCTGAACTCCGTCAAACACTTGCTTAAGCACCTACACTAACCTACATCTATTGATGTTATAATTGTGAATAGAAGTGAAATCACTGATGATGTTATTGGTGATGTGATAGGTGATCTCCTTCGTGATGTCTGCAATGATGTCACATGTAAGGTCAGGAGCACTGCATGGCGGGCATGAGCAGTGGTTTGCATGGTTAACCATAAGTAGCAAATTTCTGTGTTTTTCGAATGAAAACCGTAACCATAAGTTCACATTAGCTATGTTTTTACCTTGACATTTAATACTGAATCCAACCTTAGTACCTGGAGTGTTGACCTTTTTTTAGAAATAAAAGATATTTTTATGTAACCAGTTACTAAGGGGCACATTTACCAAAGATTTTGTGCCACCCTTGCACCGTGCAAGCGGACACAGTGAGAAGCAAAACCTAGAATAAGATTTACCAACACATTGGAAGGCCACCTTGCGTGGCCCTGTGTGGCTTGGTACATCTGGAGTAACACAAGGCAGCGCAAGTTGCTGCCTTGTGTTACTCTGCCCCAGGGATGCGTTCCATAGGTGGAGTGGGGGTGTTACCACACACCCACCTATGGATTTTGGTGCATTCCAGGATTTACCATGAGCTGGGAATGCATCAGAATGCTACACCTTCCCAGGGGAGTCATGAAGAGGAGAAATATGTATATTTATCCTTGTTTTTCCTCTTTCTACATATGCTGCATTCTGCAGCACACATAGAAAGAGGAAAAAGCCCTAGAGGATTGTTTTTGTGCAGGAAGGTACTCCTTCCTGCACAAAAACAATCCTACCTGCAAAGCAGGCACCCTTGTACCATAGTGCAAGGGCTCTTGCATTAGTGCTAGGCTGCAGTCAGTGCTCCAGCTCAAAGAGAGGACAGGAATGCGCCATATAATGTTAAATATGTTGCATTCCTTCCCTCTACCTGTCATGCAGCAAAGTGTCTTGCTGCGTTGCATGGCATTTTTCATAAATCTGCCCCTAAATCTTTGCAGTCAAAGCACATATGTTGCTAGTTAATGACAAATAAGGAACTCAAATCAAGAAATTGACATTATGTATTATAAAAGGGTAGCATGCGCATTTTCCTAAGACCACATAAATATCACAGTCCCTTGTGTCCTATCTACACAGCACTCTATCTGCACTACCACTGCTACACTGCTGTGAAAAGGAAAGAGCAGAACAGTGCTATATCTACTAAGATGTGGTGCTATTCTCCTCTCTCCCTGCGCTGCCACACTTTTGGCCTCCATGCACCAATGCAGGCAGCCTTGCACCACAGTGCAAAGGTGTCTACGTTCTGTAAAACATATGTTTTGTCCTGGAAGGGGTGCCTTCCACTATGAAAACTATGCTTCAAGACTTTTCCAACTTTGTATGTGTGCTGTACAATGCATCACACATGCAAAGTAAGATAAACAGGGAGAAAAGAAAACATTATCTCAAGTAACTATAACTCATGCCCTAAAGCAACTATAACTCGCATCCTTGCCATCCACAGCTAATTACCTTCCATATTACATCACTCATGACATGTTCTACGACATCATTGATATTATCACTGCAACATCTAAAATTACAAAATTAATGACAACACTGTGCATGGTGGGGCGCAAATTATAGTTACTTTAGGGCACGAGCTACAGTTTTTTTTTTTTTATTCTTTTTATTTAAACAAAACAACAAAAGCACAGTAATACAATTAATCAGTTGACCATAATTAAGCACAATATAGTTACATTTAATCAGCCAAATAGCAATTCCGAGTTTTGCAATTATTATTTCACTAAACCTCTTCACTTGATAGGTCTTGTATCCCATCCACTCGTCTACGAAGTTCTATTGTAGGGGACAGGCATATCTCGCCTCTGTGTGTGTTCCATGCTGTCCATTTTCGATCCCATTTTTTGGGGCACCCTCTATTTTTAAAAACGTCCTTCTCTGCGATCATGGCCCTATCCATGTCTCCCACCCACCCATTCAATAGTGGTGGTTCCCCAACTCCCCATTTTTGTGCGATATTACGTTTCGCCAGGGCCCACCCTAATGAGACCCATGATTGTTCAGTTTTGGTTAAATCCATTGCCTCCCAGATGTTTAATAGGCAGAGTTTCGGGGTGGGGATCAACTTTTTCCCTCCTACGTCCTCCATCCGAGTTGTAACAGCGCCCAGTATTTTTAAATGATTGGGCATTCCCATATTGTGTGGAAAAAGGTCTCCTCTAGGGTGCATTGACGATGGCACTGAGAATCAGTCCGCTTTCCCATCTTTACCAGAACATTTGCGGATAGGTAAATTCGGTGTAGGGTCTTAAGTTGGAACAGTCTCAATCTCATAGGGATGGCAATTTCCCTAGGGGAGGCCAAAGTATCTCGCCAGTCGTTGTCTTCTAGTACACCAAAATCTGTCTCCCACTGTTGTCTAAGTCTTGTCAAAGGATCCGGTCTGTTGTTAATCAGTTTTTTATATGTTAGAGAAATGGCTTTCTTGAGCATTGGATCTAATAGCAATCTATCTTCGAGCGGAGATGATTCAAGGATTTGGCCTTCTCCGGGTATCACCGCTTTTAGGGCATGGCTGATCTGCAGGTATCTGAAAGTTTCAGATTGTGCCAGTTGATATTCTTTCTGAAGGTCTGCAAATGTGACCAGTCCTTTATTATTCCACATGTCCCTTACAGACGAAATGCCAATCAGTTTCCATTTGTCAAACCCGGGGCAGGAACCCAAGCGGCCCAGCCACTCGGGCTCCCAGAGTGGGGTTGCTAGTGTAATGTTTTTGTCCCAACCCAGTTTTCTGTTAACTGTATGCCAGATTTCTATTGTTCGGGCCGTAGGTCCCGTTAGGCCTAATTTTGGGGGGGTTTGTATATAAGGCTCTTTGGTATCCCCCCTGTCCCATCAGCCATAAATCAGTATGGGTACTTGGCTCATCTTGGGCACCATATACCCATCGGTTAATCACTGTTAGTTGTGATGCCCAATAGTACAGCCTGAGGTCGGGCAGTGCAATCCCGCCATCATATCATCCAGCCGTTAACTTCTGCAGTGCAATACGTGGTGCCCGGCCGTCCCATAATAGAGTGCGAACCGCGCTGTCAATATCTGAGAAGTAGGAATCTGGGACCTTAAATGGGGTATTTTGCAGTGCATATAGAAAGCGAGGCAGCACCAGCATTTTAAAGAGTGCTGCTCTTCCCAACAGAGTCAGCGGGAGGCCACGCAAGTGCTTAACATCAGTTTGCAGGTGTGTCAAAGGGCCGTGCGGGTTGGCTTCATAAAATGTAATAGGATCAATGGTTATGTATATCCCTAGGTAGCGGAATCCGTCTTCCGCAATAGGGATGTCATAGTCTTTCGGCAGTTTGGGTCTAGGGCCATACATTGGGAACAGCTGTGATTTGGACCAATTTATCATATAGCCTGAGTGGTTACCGAATATGCAGAAGATATGTAGTATGCGGTGGATTGAGGACGCAGGGGATGCCATGTATAATAAAATGTCATCCGCGTAGAGGGATATTCTGTCCTCATGCTGGTCTGTTCATTTTAGTCCCCATATCAAAGGGTCCCCCCTAACCCAAACTGCCAGGGGTTCCAACACCAATGCAAAAATCAATGGCGAGAGTGGGCACCCTTGTCTGGTTCCTCTGCCCAGCCGACTCTGTCGTGATGTATGGCCATTAACTACAATTTGTGCAGTTGGGTCGGTATATAAAAGCTTGATCCATCTTATGAATTTTGGTCCAAACCCCACTCGCTCCAACATCGCAAAGAGGTATGGCCACTCGATAGTGTCACAGGCCATTTTGGCATCTAATGACAACAGGGCTACATCTTTCTCGTAGTGTGTCTTTTTGACCCAGGACGCTATGCAGGCGACGTAGATTTGAGGCCGTATTACGGCCGGGTATGAAGCCCGCTTAATCCGGGTGCACCAATTTATTGATCAGTGGGATGAGCCTATTCGCCAATACTTTTGCAAGTATTTTGGCCTCTGCCGTCAGGAGGGAGCTGGGCCTGTATGCCCCACAGGCGTTTGCAGGTTTGCCCTGCTTATGTACTACCACTATTGAAGCAAGTCGAATCTCAGCCGGCAACAGCCCTTTTTCGTAACTCTCTAGGTACATTTGTTGGAGGTGGGGTGCCAATTTAGTTGTCACCAACTTAAAGAACTCGATCGGTAGTCCATTTTGTCCCATTTCTTTGCCCGACCGTATATCTCAAATTGCTAGCTGTATTTCTTCTACTGAGGGATCTCCCTCAAGGGGATCTCGCTCCCCGGGTGGAATGCCAGTAACCTGAATAGTGGCTAGAAGGTTTTGACTATCTGTAAACGTTGCAGTTGTACCCGAGGTATAGATCGTTTCCAAATGGGTAGCAAATGTCTCTGCTATCTCTTGCAGATGAATTATGTTCTCCCCTGTGGAACCCCTGAGCTGGTGGACCCATCTACTCGCCTGCTCTCCTCTTTCCAGCCATGCAGGTAGCTTGCCAGTTCTTTCACCATGCTCATATATCCTATGGTATATAGTCTTTTTTCTGGCTTTAGCTGTCTTTGTGAGTAATAATTTGTAATCTAGTCTCTTAGCTGCCAGCGCTTGTTGGGCCACGTCGTCAGTAGTCTGGGTTAGGTTAGCCTCGTCTACTAGGATCTCCCTCTCTAATTGCTCAATTCGCTTTGTTAGTTCTTTTTTGTGTCCCACCATTAATGCCAGCGCACGTCCTTTTATAACTGCACCAAAGGCGCCCCAGAGGATCTGGGACAACGCCACTGAGCCCACGTTTTCCTGAAAGTATAAATCTACGTTGTGTAACAGTTCTGTCTTGATATGTGGGATTTGCAGTGCCCATGGGTTAATTGTGAGGGTGGCTCGCCATGGTGGAAGCCCCCCGTGCATCCTAATCAATACAGGGGAGTGGTCCGAGATACCTCTAGCCAGACAACGGGCTTCCGTAAAGTCGTGACTGTCGGCTGCGTGTGTGAACATATTGTCTATGAGGGATTGAGTGTTATGGGCCCCTGAATGAAAGGTAAATTGACTGGTAGTGGGGTTAAGTTGTCGCCAAATGTCGATTAGTCCGAGAGCTGAAAGAAAGGCAGCTAGTTTAGACCCAGTACTTGGGTCACTGCGCGGGGGCAGCCGGTCCTTCATCCCGCTTAGTGCCAGATTAAAATCGCCCCCGATCACTAAAGTGCCAATGGGAAGGTCTAAGATGAACTTGCTAAGGTCCTGCAATGTGGTTTGCTGTAGTGCTGGTGGGACATATACAGATAGTACTGTTAGTGGTTTCCCTTCCCATGTTCCGGTGGCTGCCGAAAATAGGCCCTGATCGTCTGCCCATGTTTTACTAATCATGTATGGGCAGTTCTTGCGGAGAAGTATACCAGTCCCCCGGGAACTAGGAGTGAACCCGGCATGTGTTATGAGTCGATAGCCCCATCTGTTTAATGCCTTACACGTATTACCAACTAGATGCGTTTCCTGCACAAGGGCGACATCAGGTGCTTGTCGCTTCAGGTACTGGAGGACTACACCCCTCTTCAGTTTATCCCCCAGGCCGTTCACGTTCCATGTGAGGAACTTCAGGTCCCTTCCTACCTTGTTCGTCATAGATGTGGGAGTGTCGTATGTGTTGGAGCATGGTGTCATGCAGGTCTCAGCTTTCTTGTCTCCAGTATATACTGGTCTCGGTTAAGTTCCTCCCGTTGCCCGGGGTGGAGACATCCCGACCCCTCTCCCCCCCAAAGCCTTCGCATCGTCTGAAACATATATGTGGCTCTCTTCCTTCTCTGAGTTTTGCAAATGTGCTGATATGTGCTCGGTCCCAACTGTGTTTTATATGACCTATTTCTTTCGTGTGCTATCATAGAACAATAAACTAAACTACTGTACCCCCCTCCCTAAACAACCCCCTCTCCCCACCCTGCCGCCCTGCTTAACGGAGTCCAATGACCCGCTTCCCCAACTACGCAGAGTGCCCGTCGCCCTCCCATCCCTGTGTGGTGGAGCCATGGCTCAACCTTCCCCCCACCTCCCCCTTAGTCAATCGGACATTATGCTCATAAGTCATCACACATGCTAACAGTATACTCATCTATTTTTCTTGAAATTCGGCACTGGGAGTCTCTCTCATTTTATCCTATGATTTGGTTACCACAAGTTCTTGAGGTGATTAGAGCTTCGGTGGTCTTTCTACGTCTTCCTTTCCCCTTCACCCCTTTTTTCTCTTTACTTTCAGTCTTGTGTGTCCCAGTTCAAGTTACTGATCTAAGTTTTAGTTTTTCCCCTCCCTGGGGTAATCATGGCCTCAGTCTTGTTACTGATCTTTTGGGCCATTCAGGATCCTCCCGCGACATGCTGGTCTCCGTCGTCTTGCGCTAGATCTTGCCGCTGCTGCTGCTTGATCACTCGTCGCTCCTGTCGGTCCGAACTCCCTCTGGATCCTACTTGCCGCCAGCCATCCGGCCAGTCTAGGGGCTCCTCTGGCTCCACAAAGAACCAACTTTTACCCTCCGCCTCCTCTCGCAGTTTCGCTGGAAACAGCATAGCATATTTAATTCCCTGCGCCCTAAGAGCTTTTTTGGCCTCCAGGAAGGAGCGTCTCTGTTTCTCCACTTTGGCGGTAAAATCAGGGAAAAAAGATATGGTGCTGTTTTTGTATTTAAGGGGGGGTGCACTCCGAGCAGTTTGGAGGATAACGTCCCAGTCACGAAAGTTGAACACCCTTGCAAAAATGGGTCAGGGTGGTGCCCCTGGTTTGGGCCTTCCCCCGGTATGCGGTGAGCACGCTCGATAGAGAAGTAATTGGAGAGGTGCTTGGGTTGCAAGTGTTTTAGCACTAATTATTCAATGAACAAGTCTGCTGTTGGGCCCTCCGCCCTTTCTGGTACACCTAGGATGCGAACATTGTTACGTCTTGAGCGCCCCTCATAGTCATCGAGTTGCAGTGAGAGTAGTTTGGTGCGACTTTGCAGCTCCGAGACTTGTTTCTTTAGTTACTGACGTGTCAACAACAAGGCCTTTGGTGCAGTCTTCCACCTCCAGTACTCTAGAGTCCATTTTTCTGAGGTCTGCTCTAAGCAAGGATATATCAGTGGAGACTGAGTCTATGCGTCCTTCTAGCGAGGTGCGGACTCCGTCAATCGCCACCATAATATCTTGTAGCGTAGGGTAATCCTGTTCCTTTGGGTTCAATTGATTTTCCTGGTCGATACTGGTGCTCGCTGACCCCCCTTCCTGTGATTTGTGACAGGTAAATTTGTCTATCTTTGGCTTCTGCGAGCCACAACCCCCTTTAATTTAATAGATGCCATTATTGGGTTGGGTTCGCTGACTCTATAGGGACGGGTACTCTCTGCCGCCTACCATGATATGACTCATGTGGCTTGTCGGTTTTCCCCTTCCACCAAGTCTTGGTATGAAGGTGTTGGTCTGTATACGTTGACTACTATAGTACTGGGCCCGCCCTTCTATGGTTCGCTGCCGGGTCATAACGTCACAATTCCAGACTTCTTCGTGTTGATGTAGTGGGCCGTGACTATTGATTGCTTATCCAATCAAGAGCACAATTATATAATTTTCTCGCTTTGTTCCTTGGCAGGTGTGGCACTAGTCAGCGCTTGTTTTGCTCCTGCGGTGTGCCTGCTCCACCGTAACCACATCTTGTCCGTTATCTTTAGTGGTTGGTGATCGGCAGGATAGCGAGGATGACACAGTCCAGTTGGGCCCATCTGATATTGTCTTGCGATTGTTTACCAGTGTAGCATGCGGGGTAGCATTCCCCTAACTCCATTCCAGACCTTGATAAGCCTGCCTCTCCCTGTGCAGCTGTGGGGGCCGGCTCATTCACCGGCGCCGTGTGGCAGCGCAAGTGCGATCAGGGGCACAATACTTGGGACAATCCGGTGTCTCCCATCACCAACCACTCGTGGGGCTGAATGGCCGAAAATCGCAGCCCCGCTGTTCCAGAGCGGCTCTCAGTGTTTTGTTTCCCCTTGGGCTGCGGTCGTCTCTTCAATCGGCCTTTAGACCTGTTACTGCAAGCCTTAATTGAATGTACGTTGTTATGCCTCCCATAAGTTATTCCAGGAGCTATGCCAGTATTGTAATGTCCCGGGGAGCTCCGGAGTGCACTCTGGGGCCTTCCAGTGAGCCGCACCGCGAATTAGCTTGTGCGTCACCGCACCGGCCCGATGTTCGCCCTCGCGCTATTATCAGCTGAAGGTCTCACTGCAGAGGTTTCCCAGTTCCGCACTACTTCGGTGTGCCATCTTCTGCCATTGCGTGTCCCAGTGGAGTCTCAGGTGGGCATTGGGGCGAGTCCTATCCGGATTACAGCACACATGGGCCCACCTTCGCCGCCAGCCCGGTCTCAGTTCCTCATGGGCGGGGCAACCCGCTCACTCGACTCCGCTGCTTCTCTCGCCAATTCGGCCGCACTCTTGTCGGCCCTGGTTCTTTAGTCCGGAGCAGTATTTAAACGCCGGGGTCAGGTCTCCCGGTGCTTCTCACCTTCCCTTCACGTTGTGTGACAATATGCGCCGGATTTAGCTCAGGATAATTATCGGGCGAGGCCGGTAGTGCCGGAGCCGCGCTAGTGTGCGGCCATTACTCCCGGCAGTTGGCCACGACCCCCGAGCTACAGTTATTTGAGATAACTATACCTGTTGAAGTTCAGTGGTTTTGTTTGTATAAAGTGGTATCTTCTAACTGGCATTTTCACCTAACTATAATGTCCCTTTGATCTTTGTTTTATTCAGTGAACATATAAGGCTTTAAAAAATATATATTATATATATCTATATATATATTACCTACTGGCAGTCGCAAGTAGGTAGTTATAGTTAGCACCTACTTTCAATAGGAAAAGCATTTTTTGTTTTGCCCATAACTTTGGCGCCACTTGAAGAATCTTCACGAAAATTTCAAAACCAATACAATGCTCACTTTAGCTGCTATCTTGTAAATTTCGGGGTGATCCATTTAGGGGGGCAGAGAACCAGGAGGTGCTAAAAAGCACATTTTCCCCATGTTAACTCTATAGGACCTTTAGATACGGCTACAGCCGAACTGCTGAACGGAATTGCACCAAATGTGGCAGGAAGATAAATGTTAGTTCAAGGAAGTGCATTTTTGTGATTTGGTGTAAATCCATTCAGTAGTTGCGGAGAAATTTAGAGAAATTTCCAGGTGTATATAGGGATGTGGTGGATCCGCGACCCCTTCCGATCTCGTGCTGAGATCTGATTGACTGCCAACACTTCAAACGAGGAAGTTTTGGCAGCCATCTTGTGACTCGGTAGAACCGAGTCATAGAAAAAAGATTTTAAAAAAAGAAAAGGGGGCAGGGTAGAAACACCCTTTTCCCCCTAGGCCTCTTGGGGTTGTCCCACAGGAACCGCACCCAGGCATTTTTTGTTGTTGTAATTTTCAGTGGGAGTCTTGCTGGATCCGTGACTCCCGCCGAAATTAAAAAAATATATAAATGTAGAAATGTATATATATAGAGAGATATATATATCTATATATATATCTCTCTCTATATATATATATAAATAATACAACAAAGAGGTATCCCACCATTGAAAGCGCACTCCAGAAGACAGTTGAATTCCACTCTATTTCAGTAGATTTCTTTATTTCAAAAACCGGCAAGCAGCAACCTTCATAATTAAAGCCCTACGCGTTTCGGAATCACTTATTCCTTGATCACGGGCAGTTGCATGTTAATGAGGCAGAATGAGCAATGTCCGAGTCAAACTATTTTTAAATCCTCTGGTGGCCAGCCCTCCAGTGGGCGTATTTTCACAAAAGGCATTCTGGGACTCGTGGTACACTTGCACAATAATTACACCCTTCAGTGGGTTCTGCCGCCTTAACATTGTAATTTTAGCATATTTAAAGCTCTCCAGTGAGCTACAGGCTGTGACTTCCGGTTCATTTAAATTATACTGCTCCTTCCGCTGTTCTGTGTTGAAGTCCAGTCTCCATACAGCAGACCTTTACTCCGATAAAGGCGGTGCAGCTTCCCCGACCGGGACTGGCCGGTTACATATTACAACAAAGAGGTATCCCACCATTGAAAGCGCACTCCAGAAGACAGTCGAATTCCACTCTATTTCAGTAGATTTCTTTATTTCAAAACCGACAAGCAGCAACCTTCATAATTAAAGCCCTACGCGTTTCGGAATCACTTATTCCTTGATCACGGGCAGTTGCATGTTAATGAGGCAGAATGAGCAATGTCCGAGTCAAACTGTTTTTAAATCCTCTGGTGGCCAGCCCTCCAGTGGGCGTATTTTCACAAAAGGCATTCTGGGACTCGTGGTACACTTGCACAATAATTACACCCTTCAGTGGGTTCTGCCGCCTTAACATTGTAATTTTAGCATATTTAAAGCTCTCCAGTGAGCTACAGGCTGTGACCTCCGGTTCATTTAAATTATACTGCTCCTTCCGCTGTTCTGTGTTGAAGTCCAGTCTCCATACAGCAGACCTTTACTCCGATAAAGGCGGTGCAGCTTCCCCGACCGGGACTGGCCGGTTACATATTACAACAAAGAGGTATCCCACCATTGAAACGCACTCCAGAAGACAGTCGAATTCCACTCTATTTCAGTAGATTTCTTTATTTCAAAACCGGCAAGTAGCAACCTTCATAATTAAAGCCCTACGCGTGCTGAATCACTTATTCCTTGATCACGGGCAGTTGCATGTTAATGAGGCAGAATGAGCAATGTCCGAGTCAAACTGTTTTTAAATCCTCTGGTGGCCAGCCCTCCAGTGGGCGTATTTTCACAAAGGCATTCTGGGACTCGTGGTACACTTGCACAATAATTACACCCTTCAGTGGGTTCTGCCGCCTTAACATTGTAATTTTAGCATATTTAAAGCTCTCCAGTGAGCTACAGGCTGTGACCTCCGGTTCATTTAAATCATACTGCTCCTTCCGCTGTTCTGTGTTGAAGTCCATTCTCCATACAGTAGACCTTTACTCCGATAAGGCGGTGCAGCTTCCCGACTGGGACTGGCCGGTTACATATTACAACAAGAGGTATCCCACCATTGAAGCGCACTCCAGAAGACAGTCGAATTCCACTCTATTTCAGTAGATTTCTTTATTTCAAAAACCGGCAAGCAGCAACCTTCATAATTAAAGCCCTACGCTTTTCGGAATCACTTATTCCTTGTTAAGGCGGCAGAACCCACTGAAGGGTGTAATTATTGTGCAAGTGTACCACGAGTCCCAGAATGCCTTTTGTGAAAATACACCCACTGGAGGGCTGGCCACCAGAGGATTTAAAAACAGTTTGACTCGGACATTGCTCATTCTGCCTCATTAACATGCAACTGCCCGTGATCAAGGAATAAGTGATTCGAAACGCGTAGGGCTTTAATTATGAAGGTTGCTGCTTGCCGGTTTTTGAAATAAAGAAATCTACTGAAATAGAGTGGAATTCGACTGTCTTCTGGAGTGCGCTTTCAATGGTGGGATACCTCTTTGTTGTAATATGTAACTGGCCAGTCCCGGTCGGGGAAGCTGCACCGCCTTTAACGGAGTAAAGGTCTGCTGTATGGAGACTGGACTTCAACACAGAACAGCGGAAGGAGCAGTATAATTTAAATGAACCGGAGGTCACAGCCTGTAGCTCACTGGAGAGCTTTAAATATGCTAAAATTACAATGTTAAGGCGGCAGAACCCACTGAAGGGTGTAATTATTGTGCAAGTGTACCACGAGTCCCAGAATGCCTTTGTGAAAATACGCCCACTGGAGGGCTGGCCACCAGAGGATTTAAAAACAGTTTGACTCGGACATTGCTCATTCTGCCTCATTAACATGCAACTGCCCGTGATCAAGGAATAAGTGATTCCGAAACGCGTAGGGCTTTAATTATGAAGGTTGCTGCTTGCCGGTTTTTGAAATAAAGAAATCTACTGAAATAGAGTGGAATTCGACTGTCTTCTGGAGTGCGCTTTCAATGGTGGGATACCTCTTTGTTGTAATATATATAAATAAATATAAATATATATATATATATATATATATATATGTTAATATTTATATTAGAAATAAGTGTGATTTTTTTATATTGTTTTTATTTTTAAATGTTATAAGTTTATAATCATAAATAAAACTTTTAATTATATTATCACACGTTTTAATATTTTCAGTAAATTCTATACAATGCTATTTATATATATGCATATTTCTATATGATTACCCTTTTTGTGATATTCTGGCCCTCGATATTTTTGATTTACAATTTATTTAAACTGGATATTTTTTTATACAACAATTTCGACACAATATTACTGCTTCAATATTTTTGTAGATGATATGTGTCATACAACCAAATTGTTTATGTTGTTGAGAGAGAGTTAATTTCTTGTAAGTTAGCTTTCTTGCTGTGAAGCTTTTGAAGGAGTGTTAGGATTGTGTTAACCTTTTCGATTGACTGTGATCCGTAGCTGTAGTGTGGTCGATGGTAAAGGATATGGTATTATTTTTTAATAACCACTCAAGTGGTGATTACTTTGTCATGCAGTCTTTCTCTATGCTGCAAATCCTGGGTTCAATATTATCTTCAGATTGAAATGTTACCCTGCTACATTTTTATTTAATGGCAAACACTGTCAATGTTTACTCTCCTCACAAGCCGAAATTTTGGAATTGAGACCTCCTTGGGTACACCATTACTCTATTTAGATTATGGGAGCAATCATGCAAAGCAACAAAAAGGATGTGTGCAATCCCTAAAGCTGTCTTCAGTAAGATCCCAAAGCATTGTAATAAATTAGTTCCTTTCAGTTTTTAGTTCTTTTTTCAATCTTTGCTTAGCAGTTACACATTGGCACGTATTAAGTGACATAGTCGAATTTTATTTAAACCATTGGCACAGTCTCATTTTTACTAACGTAATCTTATGGCATTATGAGCTAGGGGTGGGCGGAATTTGCGTAGTCGCGCTACGCAAAGCTCCGCGAAACGGTAAGGAATCTCCGCGAGCACGCAAAAGTTCCGCGAACACGCGGATTTGCTTGTTCCGCCCGTTCGCAATGCTTTCTTCCTGTTCTCGAACGCTGTTTGCATGCTCGGGGAGAAATATCTCGCGAACACGCATTTTGAAAGCGCGAACAAGCAAAAAATTCCGCGAAGACGCAGATCGCGGAATTTTTGGCAATTCTGCGTTCTCTGCGGAACGCGAAATTATCCAAGTTCCGCAAATTCCACGAGCGGAACGGATTTTAGCGCCCAGGCTTAATTATGACGTTTCACTTTGATTACTCTTGTGAATACCGATGCTGCACATTTCTTGAAGCTTTTGATTCATCTTGGGAGCACTGCAAGTGATCCCAGTGTGGCATTTGAAGTGCAATCTCACACATTACAGCGCAAGTCTGACCAGCTTGAAGCTTGTTGTGCTTTATTGCCAAAGTACAAAATCAAGGCACTTATCATGTAAATTGTTGTGGTGGAACACCTACATCCTTCTATTATGTACTGGATGTGGTAGGTGATGATGGGTCTGTCTAGGTTTTGAGTGCTGACATTAACTCTGGTGCTGACCGGCTTGGCCTCTGTTTTGTGACTCTTGTTTGTTTGCTGAGCTGCACAAAAGTGTCAACATTGTCAAGAAGCAAAAGCATTCTTAACCAGCTCGCTGAAGAATTGTTTAAGGCTTTCCAAAATAAGATGTAATAGAGTTTGCTTCATACTTTTTTTTATGACCCTCTCGTTTGATTTACCTCTTCTTTCTTTTCAGTGCTATTCATAACCTTATGTCTGAGTATTTAATCAATATTTAATCAGTTTACTCAATGTTGCTTGAAACACTGGCAAAGACTTGATGATGCGCATGTGAATATAGTGTATTTACCAAGAACAGACCAACAGATTTGTGTTGGATGTTTTCTGCCATGGCAAACAGAGGTTTTAAGAAAACTGCCAGACAAATTCTCCTATCTTGTAGTTAAGGACAGAACATCTACCCATGTCCATGCTTTTCTTGTACATTTTCTTGTCTTCCATGTTTTTTCAGGCTTAATCAAAGACCTTCTGCATTAAATCATGCCTTGCCGGTACTGCTGGTGGTGCTGAAACAAACCTAATCATTCTAGGGAACATTCTGAGAAGGCGACTATTTGTGATAAAGAAATCAGTGAAAACTGAAGAGAGATGCATGCACTGTGACTTGGGTTTATCTTAAATTAATAATGTTGCTCAGATTATGAGTTGATATTATACTCTTATACTGAGTGAAAGTGGCCAGTTATACAATGATGTACCATTCAGTCCAGAAAGAAGCCCTAATGCAAACATTAGAGAAAAACATGTAGGTGCCCTGCTTAACAAACCAAGAACACATTTCAAAAGAATTTCACTGACCACTAACAGTTTAAATAAAAATGAAAAAATGAAAAAACTAGAATGAAACTAAAGCAAAATGGACGGGCAGTTCAGGAGCTATTCCATTCCATGATATAACTCTTATACCATTCAAAGATTGATTCCTAAATTGCAAAGTCAATTTAATAGTTGAAGAGTGTGACAGAATCCCTTTTGCTGCTACAATATTACAGCTGTTTAATTTTTTGGTGCATCAAATCCTTCCCCAGCCCCTTTCCACCCTCTAACAGTCAAGTTCCCAGAAGAGACAACTCTCTATCCCCCATCTATTCATTGCAGAACCTCCATTCCCAAAGAGGAGCACTCCCGAGCCAACATATGGGGAATAAAATAATCTGACAGATAGTGATGGTTGAGAGAAGGCTGGTCCTCCTAGTACTGGGATGACAAAATGATGAAACCGAGCAAGGAATAAATGCTGGTGTGCGGGAAATGGATGGGTGGGGCAAAGCCAAAGGAGGAGTTGAGGAGATTCAGCCCCACATATGGCTCTTCATGTTTTAATTGTGAACAGCTAGGCCATTGGTAACAGGATAGCCATAACCTTTCCCCAAGCCCCAGTCACCAACCCAAACAAACTGACTTGATACAGATTCTCAAAATCAATACCACACCTTCAAGGCAAACTTTAAAGGAGCTGATTGTGCTGTAAACGCTCTTGGGTCTAGTCACAAATTGCAATGTGTAGAACTTTTAATATTACTACAATTGTACTACTAAAAGTGCTAAAACATGCTATCCACCTACCTATTTGTGGAGGTCAACAGCTCTCCTTCTCCTATCTTTTGTGTGCGGAGACCTCTGCCCCAACTGCAGAGATCTCTGCACACATAAGTATATGTTTAGTAGTAAATGTGGGAGGGACAAAGGGGGGAGACTGGAAAATGGGGGAATACTCTTGACTAAAGGGGGGTTAAGGGAGGAGTAAGGAGGGGTTTCAGAGGTTTTAGGGAGAGGTTTGTGGAGGGACATGCACCACCTAAAAAGAGTAAGTACCATTTCTATTCACAAACTGTCCTTCTATATAAACTACAACCGAAAGGGCCCCAACACAGCCATAAATGTACTTCAGTTCACATCTGGACTAAGTCCAGATCACACATGGTCAACCACTGTGCTGAAATATCATCCCATAGGAAATATTGGAGGTAGGTAAAACCACATAAAACTGGTGTTAAAATGATTTAAATAATTTAAACTATTTAAAAATATAAATATATTTCACTTAATGTTAACAAAATGGTCTATAAATCAAACATAGTTATTATTTGATTTAAAAATATTTTATTAGCCTTTTTAAAGTTAATAACTAATGTAAAACTATTATTTATTAAACATGAGTACATCACTTTTAGTTAATTTTATATATTACTTTCAATAATATTTAATACATACTAAAACATTTTTTTCTTTTGGTGAGATTATATTAACTTAATCTTAAAAATAATTGTATTTTCATTTCATATATTCAAAGTAATTATATTTTTACGTCAAGATTAAGTTATTAAAGCAGTAGCATTTTATGTATAGTTTTAAATTATAAAAATATATCTAACAATAAACAATGAAATTTGATATAGAAATATTTTTTCTACTTTCCTAAATTGTTACTGGTACTTTTCCACAGGGAGATCTCAGTCCCGATTACGGAGGTCTCTGCCAAGTGTGCGGCACATCAAATGTGGTTGTAAAGTTACTCTTAGTAGAAACTTTACAGTCATATTTGATATTTTTACTGACAAACTCCCATATTTTAGGGGTGGGGACATGTAAATCTATAATTTTGAGTACCTTTACACTTGTAAATGGTGAATAGCGAAAAGTAGTAAAGTTGCTCAAAAGTGTAAGAGTAGATTTACTTGTACTAAATCTCCACATGTAGATTTACCCTTGTCAACGGGCCTTCTGGTTCCATTAAATCAAAATAGGTCATATGTGCAATGTGTTGTCAGCGGAAAGCTCATCTTCTGCCTTATTGATAAACTTGGCAGCCAGTCTGCTTAAAAGAACTTTAAATTCTTGTCCTTACCACTCTTGGGCATGTCCATTGATGCAGCTGGAGTTTGTAATAGCAACATCCCACTTCACATCACTGCCTTTGACTCCATAACCCTAGTTCCTACTACTTATCGACATGCTTTCTGTTCAGCCTTTTCTCACCAGAATACTACTTAGTGAGAGACCTTCTGTGTGAACTGAAGTGCACGTTCCACATTTAAATACCATGAATACTGCCCTGTGGGCTACAAGGCCTAGATAGGGGTGACTTACGTATATGTAAACGGAAGGTCCTTACTTGCCGACAAGGAATATTTTGGCAAGTCTCACTGCAGGTTTTACTCTGCAGCAGTCAGGCTAAGCAGGGTAGCCCTAAAGTCATGTTTGCACTGCCACTACGGTGGATGGCACATTAAGTGCTGCAGTACACAAGGGGTATTTAACTTCCAGGCCCTGGGTACGATTTCTGATTTCTATGCCATACACGTGGGATTTACAGGCAAGTTAAATGTGCCAATCAGATATAAGCTAATTTAACCATGTTTAAAGGGGGGGTCCACTAAGAGATGAGGAGCTACTGGGGGACTAAGTAATTCCAGCTCTGATTCTTCCAGAAATTCTTCATTTTCACTGGACTGTCACACAGCAATTTCTGCTAATTTTAGAAGCTGAAATCTCTTTGTTAAACGCTGATGTTACCGGCTCCCTCGGGAATTAAGATGCCACTGTAAATGAGGGCCTCAGTGTTCAAGGAGTCTTTTTCAACCATTACACAGAACATCGATGATGCATTAAGGGATGAAGTTGTCCGGAAGACTCTGCAAACATTCAATGACTGCAACCCTGGAACCTAAAAAGCTATTATCTACGTTTCAGACTACAACAAATACAATCGTAATTTGCCTCAATGTTTCTGGTGTTGAGCTCTAGTCTGTGTCCCTGTTCCAAATTCATTCCATAAAAGAGTTGAATAGATGTCATTCCATTTAAATGTTTATGCAGTAATGCTTAGCAACACCTCACGACGCATTGCCCAATAACCACAATTTACTGATGCAGCGATACATCATAATATGGGCACAATCATTTTTAAATTAACTGATGTCACCGCCGGAGCTAATTTGGTCTCTGCAATGTGGCACTTACTGTAGAAACTAATTGAGCTGCACCGAGCAGATGGTAGAATCACAGAGGTACATAATTTGTAGGAGCTACCATGGCACAATGATAAACAGGGAAAGAAAATATTTACACATTCGAAGGTACTTTTTAAACAGTTTGTACATCTTAAGAAAGAACAGTGCACGGATCTCATAAGGGTAATTAGGAATCTGCTGGAAACGCTAATTATGCACAGTAATACAGTCACAATTTGCATCGTACAATTAACACACAATATATTTAGCCTTGATTTTCTCTCATCAGTATTGGTAATGTGCTTAGCCCGGAGCAAGTACTGCTTGGCATAAGATGGAATTTTAATGTTACTGTTGCAATCTCATTATCGCTGGGATTCCGACAGAGTTGTACCTGAATACCAGCAGGGAAATAGGGTGGACGATGCTGTTTAAAATTTTTGGGGTATATTCACAAGAACATGTGATAATTACCGCAAGAGTAGCATAACGCAACTTTCAATAACGCAGCCTATCACGGGAAAATAACCCCGTGTCAACGTGGAATTCACAACAAGGCGGTACCATGCGACAGTCACCAGATAACGCATCACATGTCAGCGTGAAATCAACGCCACGCCGAAAAAATGCGGAACGCGAGAAATTATGCGATGAGGCCAATCGCGGTACAAAAAGTAGTGAAAAGCAGCCTCAGGCCTGCAAATCCCACGCGTCTGGCGGGAAATTGCACCATAAAAACCACAGACACAACACACCAGAAACAAGCCAAAGCACGTAGCAACATGGATGCACCCTGACCCAGCGCAGAGGGCACCGCGAACCACACAACCCCCACAGACCACCAGCAAGGAATAACGGGGTCGGGGAAGGCCAAGGAGAAAAGGGAGAGGAAGACGGGGTGCAGACCGCAGGAAAACAAGACCAAGGCCACGGAGGTGACAGAACACTACCAGCAACTGACCCACAAGCAGACCACCTGGAATGCAGTCAGAGTGCCCAGGAGGCCAATCCAGGAGGCCAAGAGGCGCTGGCAGGACGTGAAAACCTAAACCAGGTACAAACCCGATGCCAACAGGAAGGCAGCAATGGCGACAGGAGGTGGCAGTCCAGCGCCACAGGAGGAAACCCAGGCCACAGTCATCAGTGTGGAGAGGGTGCAAGGAGTAGGGAGTACAGACACAGCTCAACAGGACCTGACACAACAACAACAGGTTGAGGATCCAGCAGGGACTAGGGGGACGGGGGGTGATGGGCACAATGCCACACATGCACAATGAGGTGTAACACACTGCACACCCACAATTACCCAGGGACATGTCTCCCATCCCCGTGGCACACTGCAGCACACACACATAGCAATCACAGCACATACCATGACAATGTGGCACAAAGTGCAACACCCACACTGCAGAACAGGGGACACAACTGGGTCCACCCAGGCGCAGAAACAGAACAATCACATTGGACAGAGCAGGGAACTGTGAGATGCACATCTACCCCTACAACCCCACATCAGCCATGTAGGCCAAATGTACACTGTCCCAACTCAAATAGCCACCACCGCCCAAACAGTCACAATGTACATTGTCACACAGTCTGCATGTCGACAAGAACAAGACGCCAACACAATGCCAACATGCACCTCCCCTTCACAATGCAGAGGGACAAACAACACCTCCAGCAGGTCAGAACAGACATCCCATCAGTGATGCCCGAGACGAACACCACAGCCCAGACACTGACGCCCTACAACAGCCCATGGACATCCCACACAACCCACCACCAGGACCAGGGCAGACAAGCTACTCAGAGGAGAACCCAGACCCTGCAACAGACCACACAGCATGAAGCACTCACAATCATGGCTGGCTCACAACACTTCACCCACCCACACATGGCACCCCAATGCCAGGTGTCAGAACGCCAAAAGGAGGTGGCCCAAAAGGTGCAGGTGTTGCCCAACCCATGGAATGCGAACTAGAACACATACGTGGGTGTCCAATACCCTTCAGGGACCACCTACACCCCACAAAGGAGACCCACACTGCCATAGAGACACATGCAGATGCACATACCCAGTACAGAACCACACCCAGGGGCACGCACATATCAGTCACACACCCACGTTGGCTCTGTGTACGACGGCACAGTCCACTCCCTTTATGAATTGAGTGGGTGACCACAAAGCTACATGTCCAGGTTCTAGCCCGCTGCCTGCGGTGACATGTCTGCATCCGCTGTACACAGCACAATGTAATGTCGTAGGGCTCAGGGCCCCCATGCATACAACAAGACCACAGGGACACATGCACATATCATGTTGAACTAGCTACTGGCACGTGCGCCCGGCCCCTTTATTGGCAGGGCCACATGTACAGTGACGCCTGTGCTGGATGTGTGTGGGGTGAGTATAAGCCAGCCCGCACGGAGTGCTTGGTGCTGCCAACAACCTGAAAAGTGGACACCAGTGTCATGGAAACAGAAAACACCAGCATAACAGAGTCAAATGCAGAGCAACATGGAGGGATCCGGAGTAAGGACAGAGGTCACCCAATATTCAGTCTGGACGTTCCGTGAGTTGCAGTGCACTGAGGTAAGGGCACTAGAGAAGAGCGCGCTCATGTGAAGAAATTGCTAGGATTATGTCCCTTCGGGTTAGTCCTGATGCAGATGCAGTGGGGTGTGTTACACCTGCATCAACTTCCTCATCAACATCCCAGGTCTCCCACACTGCCTGAGGTGACAGTTGCGTCCGCAGTCCACAGCGCAATACTCAGTATTAGATCCGGGTGTGTAGCTTGACTACCGCCACCAGTCTGCATTCCTGCCTTGGGGCTGTTGCCACCTGCCCTCCCATTGTCTGTGCCTTCTCCCATCCGCACACTTGACACATCCTCCTCCTCATGGTCCTAGGTCTTCCCCACTGCATGAGGTGACATTGCTGCGCAACCTCACAACAGCACAAAACTCAAACAGTAACGGACAATGGCTTGCGGTGCACTGAGTCACTGGCACCTGGAGTGCTGAGCAGGGTATCAGGCCGATGATGGCATCCACGACAGGTCTGAGCAACTCCGTAGGTCTGTCAGTACCACCCTTTCGACTCTGGCAGATGGCGGTTGAAGGTGGTCCTTGCGGTGGTGGCGTGTGCCTCCTGCGGAGATGCGACATCCGGGCCGGTCAAGACTCGATGCCATGTGAGGGCCCTGGTGGCCCGCAGTTGGGGCCGGAGGAGGCGGACAGCGCAGGGCCACAGACACATGGCGTTGATGACCCCAAGACCATCGCTACAGAGGCCATTCAATGTCTCAGAAGAAGGGGTCCCAGGCCTGAGCAGCACTGAGTTAGTGGCCCCGGATGCACTGCGGCCGGCACAGGCACCCAGCCACGGGACGGTGTCTTGCGGTGCAGTCAGATGGGCAATGCGACCTGAGCGGGTCCCCATCAATGTCCGAGGTGTATGTTGCGGAGGGTTTCGGGGGACAGTGGAAGGTGTCCTCCAGGGCATGATGCGGAAGGTCTGATGTTATCTGGAAGCAGCAAATGGAGGAGTGGAAAGCGCAACCCTCGTTTGCACCAACAATTCGGGATCAGCTACATGACGATGAAAACAAGGCCCTAGTCCATAGACTCAAACGCCACCAATGTACGACCAGTGAGTGTCCATGAATGTCGGGGAACAAACGTAGTGGCACAGGTGCTGTGAGGGGATGCAGTCTGCGATGATGCCGGTACACAGATGTGAACTCCAAGAATGCCAAATCAAAACTCTGTGACCTACTGGACCGCAGTGTAGGCCGGAGGCAGCGGTCAGCAGTGGCCCACAGCCATGGGTCGTTGGCTCGCGAGGCACAGAGTTAGTGACACAGTGGCAGTTGTCGGTAGTGTTCACTCACCTCCGTGACGCTGATCCTGTTCCCTCCAGACTGCAACGTGTCATCCTCTTACGCCCCTCCGTGCGGGCGAAGAAATGTATTCTGCCTTTTGAATTACCGATGTTCAGTTCCAAATCTGTGATCCCACTCGTGCGCAGCGTAGGCCGAGGGCAGTGGTCCGCGTAGGCCCACAGACACGTGTGGTTGTGATGCCATGCACAGACTTGTTGCCACCACATCGGAGGTTGTATTGTGAATTGTTCTCTGCCATAAATAATGTTCACTGCCATGGTGTAATCAAGACTCAGTTCCAAATGTGTGACCTACCTGACCGTGGTGTAGGCCTGAGGCAGCGGTCAGCACGGCCCATTCACTGAGTGTCTCCGGCATAGGTTGGATGGCCCCACCGGCCTGCGTTGTTCAGGTTCAGTGGCACCACGTTTAGCCGGCTGGCGTTGAACAGGGTTAGTGGCACCACGTGTAGCCGGCTGGCGTTGAACAGGGTTAGTGGCACCACGTGTAGCAGGCTGGCGTTGAACAGGGTTAGTGGCACCATGTGTAGCAGGCTGGCATTGAACAGGGTTAGTGGCACCACGTGTAGCAGGCTGGCGTTGAACAGGGTTAGTGGCACCACGTGTCGCAAGATGCCCATATGGAACTATGCCTCACTGATCGGGGGTCTGGTGCTGTGGCCGCTGGCCCGGATTTGGGGTCACTGCCATTCATGACTCAGGACACAGTTTCACATATGGGACCTACTGGTCCAAAGAGTAGACCGGGGGCAGCAGTGGAGTACGTCAACGAAAAAGGAATAAAGCGGGCCGGTGTCGTGGAGGCCGTGATGGTCTGAGGTGGCTGCCAAGGTCTCGGGCCTCGGGCTTGGGGCTTGGGGCTTGCGCCGGCAAATGGTGGGCCCTCCTTGACACACGCCGGTGTCGGAAGGGGATCAGTGTGGCCTGGCTGTGCAGGGGCTGGCCTGACGGGTTCGTGGTCCAGCGTGCCGGGGTCCGGCAGGCGCACGGCATCGCAGGCAACTCCGCTCACGAGGATGGCGTCGGACTCGGGGCGAGGTGGGAGGCACCGCCCTGGCAGAGACATGGGTCTTTCCGGAAGAGGACCACGCCCAGGCATACGTGCTTTTTATTCACACCCCTACGCTGGCATGGCGTACGCCGGGCCATCCCACTCCGCTGATGCTTAGGGGGGGCGTAACAGGCAACATTTCCGCGAGGTCCCCCACTGGCTGGGGTGACATGGTGGCGTCCACTGTCCACTACACTCCATACGCAAGCGGTGTATGTCGCCATGGATATGGGTGTGTTCTGCATACTGCGAGGTGTCCAGCACATCTCCGGCACTCTTGGCATTGTGTACTTTCCCAATCATGGTTCTACTGCATCCTTCACACATGCCTGGTTGCCACCTCTCCCACATTCGGCTATTATGTGACTGAGGTGCCATGCCGTTGCTGGCTCATGTTCAGGGCTTGCCCATGTGGACATTGTAAGTTGTTCTGTCGTGTCTGGTGGGTGGGCATATTGTTGTGCCTGTTGTATGTGATTTTGTGACGTGTGCATTGCCAGCGTTGTGAGTTGCATGGTTGTGGAGTTGAGGTGTGTGGGGTGTTCATTTGTATATTGCCAAGGGGCTGTGCATTTCCCTTGTTGCCATCCTGTGGACGCTGGTTGATGATGGGCTGTCGGAGGATGAAGGTATCATGCACACTGGCTGTGTATTTGAAGGCAACATTGTTGGGTGTTCCACGGTGTTCTGTCGTTGCCTGCACATTGGTGTGAGACATGTGCTTCCTGTTGCGGTGATTGTGTGCTGTGTCACCAGGGGGCACAGGTAGTACATGTGTGCTGTGTATTGCCCCCGACACGTGCGTGCATCCTGCTATGGCGTATGGTCCTTGCTTGGTCTCCAGCGGATCCTGCGCATTGTGTTGTACGTATGGGGACTGGGGTACCAGGGTGATGGTGATGTCCAGGACAGGTGTGGGGGACTTGGATGTGGCTGGCTGTGAGACTCCTCCGACTCTGGTGGGTGTTGGATGGGGGTCCCAGGGGCCAACAGGTGCAGCCACGCCATCAGCTTTGTGTGGGGTGGGATGTTGGTTGTCCGCTGTGTTGTTGCCGTATGCCTGTTAGGCGATGATGGTCAGGATGCGTAGGTTGGTTGTCCCTTTCAGCCTGTAGTGGACGGTGACATTGTCAGATGTTGGGTCTGTGCGGCTGGTACGTTTCCTGGGGTTCCGCTGTCTTTGTCTGCGCTGCGTCTGTGGTGGTCCAGGGGGGGTGTTCTGGGTGTGGGTTGGGGTCCTGGGGTGGTGGAGGTGGGTGTTGTGGCCCTCTTGGGTGTCCGGGCCGCATGATGGGTGGCTCCATGGCATCTGTTGCCCTTCGGATGTGGCCCTGGGCTGTGCTCCCTTTTGTGGTGCTGGCTGCCGTCCGACTTTACACCAGGTCAGAGCAGGTGTAGATTTCCTGGTGCTAACGCGCCTTATCGCCTGTTTTGTGTTTTTATCGCGGATGTGGCTGGTCGTTGTGAATGTTTAGGTGTGCTGTTGTCTCGGCTTTTGTCATGGGAACGCCTACTCTGCATCTCATTAGTGATATTTGCGGGGGTCCTCTGTGGCGATGTTTTTTGCGGCTGCTATCGCGGGTAAACTGGTGCTGTGGGCTGTTAACACCGGCTTGTGAATGGGGGGGTAAATTTATCACGACTTTGGCTGCGATAAAGTGCCGTTAATTCGGCGATAGCTCCTTGTGAATATGCCCCTTTGTTTGCTGTGATATACTTAAACAGGTAGAAAACGTACTATTCGGATCCAGGTCATTTGTGGGGCTACTCCAATTCAAAATCAGATGCTGGTTACTTATTAGCGGTGGATGAAAACAAATCTCAGCAGGTTTCTATTGTCTTTTCCTTATTTCTTTCTAATATTGAATCTCTTTTCATAATGAAAACCTAGAAGTGTGCACATACACATATTTTATAAAGCCTATATTTTACAACTGGTATCTGTCTTCTCCTTTTGGCTTGAAGTCTTCAACGCTAATTTATCATTATATGTGCAGTTTTCTAATTGGAAAATATCCTTAAGATATTGTGATAGGGCATGTAAGGAAGGGAAGGCTTAGGGTAGCTGAAAGGGTAACTTGGTATTTATATAATCTAATTTTTGATACTGAAACAAATTAAAACGTAAAAGAAGATGCTATTATGCGAATCTGAGAAGTCACTTGAGTTAAACATTCCCGTTTATTCGAAATTGCAGCAATAAAATGATAATAGAAAGTTCAGCTGGAGAAACTGGGATAAAATATTAGCCTGTAGAGTAGACCGAGTTATGGATCGTTAAATAATTACATCCATAAACAGGCTTAACGAAGCAAAAAGAGCAAAAATATGCTAAACTTTATGAGTTATTAGATTCTGATTAGGTTGTTGTGACACTGTTAGGGGGATATTCTCAAAAAATTGCGAAAATTATTGCTAACCTCGGTTAGCGATAATTTTCTTAACGCCGTGTACCACGGGAAACTATCGCCTTGTTAGTGATGTATTCACAACACATCGCTACATGGCGATAGCTACAGGGATCAGTGGTGAAAACTGCCGCTATCATTAGCGTGATGGTGATCGGAATTCCAGCGTTAGCGGGCGAAAACTAACGAAAGGCCCATTAGCGATAAAAAAAACGCACGTTAGTCAGCCTAACATGAGCTTTTTTATTTATAATTGAAAAAATAGCCTATCAGTCTACCCCCAATAGAAAATCTGCCCCAAAAAAAGTGAAAAGCAGATTGGAGCAGCCAGGGCCAAGTGCAGCACACATCAACAACCCCCTCAAGCCACCCAACATCCAGGATGACCAGGATGAGAGCCTGGATGCCTCGCTGGACATGCGGCCTGAGCCTGGATGCCTCGCTGGTCCTGCGTCTTGAGCCTGGATGCCTCGCTGGACCTGAGTCATGAGCCTGGATGCCTGGCTGGACCTGCGTCTGGAGCCTGGATGCCTCGCTGGACCTGCGTCTGGAGCCCAGATGCCTTGCTGGACCTGCGTCTGGAGCCCAGATGCCTTGCTGGACCTGCGCCTGGAGTGTGGATGCCTCACTGGACCTGCGACTGGAGCCTGGATGCCTTGCTGGACCTGTGTCTTGAGCCTGGATGCCTCGCTGGACCTGCGTCATGATCCTGGATGCCTTGCTGGACCTGCGTCATGAGCCTGGATGCCTCGCTGGACCTGCGTCTGGAGCCTGGATGCCTCGCTGGACCTGCATCTGGAGCCTGGATGCCTCGCTGGACCTGCATCTGGAGCCTGGATGCCTCGCTGGACCTGCGCCTGGAGTGGAATGCGTAGAAGCTGTGGAGTCGATGAGCCATGGCATTAGACATTGATGCCAACGATCGCCCGTACCTGGTGGTGAAGTCTGGCAGGTCGCATGGAGACACGTTGCTGACCTGTGTGAGAAGACCGCCTTGCGACCCTTGGAGCTGTTGATGGTAGATGTGCTCCTGCGCACCAACGTAGTGAGGTCCGCGTCGCATACTACGATCCACCACTACACCGGGGTGCACGGAGGGAATTACCAACGGTGTGTGCCGTCTCCCTGCATCACAGGCCGGATGATGTTGGGCTGGCTGTATGCTGTGGAGGGTGAGGCCCCTGTGCTACACTGAACTTGTGTGGCGTGAGCGATGCAACTCCACGCCTAAGGGGGCCCTGCTGCATCAACTGCATCGGGAGGTCCACCAGCGGACTAGGCAGCGACTGCTGTACCCAGCCTAGTGAAATCACACCTGGCTGAGGCTCCTGCTGGCTGAGTCACTGATTTGGAAAGAGTGCAGGGGATTGAGCCACGCTGTCAATATCCAGGTAAGGAGAAGGTGGGACGCGTAGTGCAGGAGGGCCGGGGGGACAAGTCGCTCAGGCCTATCAGACGTAGATGATGCACCCCCAGTGGCTGCTCTTCTGCTATGGCGGAAGAGCGTTGCCCCACTGCCTCAAGCAGTGCAGAAGAGGAACAATCATCACATGATGATAACTCAATCAATCAATCAATCAGGGGAATTGCAAGCGTGCTACTCACCCGTGAGGGTCTCAAGGCGCTGAGGGGGACGGGGGGTCCACAGATCTGTTAGCCGAAGAGCCAGGTCTTGAGGGTCTTCCTGAAGGTGTACAGGGAGGGGGCGCGTCTGATGTCTGCTGGTAGCTTGTTCCAGGTCTTGGCTGCAATGTGGGAGAAGGATCCTCCGCCTGCTCTGGCTCTGTGGATGCACGGGGTTTCGGCCAGTGTGAGGTAGGAAGATCGGAGGTATCTTTTGGGTACCTGGAAGTTGATTCTGTCGTTGAGGTATTCAGGTCCGTTGATGTGTAGGCATTTGTAGGCATGACTGAGGATTTTGAAGGTGACTTTTCTCCACTGGGAGCCAGTGGAGTCTTCGTAGGTGTTGGTTGATGGGGGATGCCGAGGACGAGTCTGGCGGTGGTGTACTGTAATGTCTGGAGTGTGCGAAGTAGGGACTTGTAAATGCCTGCATAGAGTGTGTTTCCATAGTCCAGTCTGCTGGTGATGAGTGCATGGGTGACTGTCGCCCTTGACTCTGGGGGGATCCATTTGAAGGACTTGCGGAGGTTGCGGAGGGTGTTGAAGCAGCTGGAGGTGACGGCGTAGACCTGTCGGTTCATGGTGAGGGATGAGTCGAGTACGATGCCGAGGTGTTTGGCGTGGTCCGAGGGGGTAGGTGGGCTTTCAAGGGCGGTCGGCCACCAGGTGTTGTCCCATGCTGACGGGGTGGATCCAAGGACGAGGACTTCTGTCTTCTCGGCGTTGAGCTTCAGGCAGCTGTTGGTCATCCAGACTGCGACATCTTGCATTCCTTTCTGGGAGTTGAGTCTGGCGGTGGTGGGGTCTTTGGTGAGGGAGAGGGTGAGCTGGGTGTCATTAGCGTAGGATACGATGTTGAGGCTGTGTTGTTGGACGACGGCGGCGAGGGGGGCCATGTAGATGTCGAAGAGGGTCGGGCTCAGAGATAACCCCTGTGGGACTCCGCAGGTGATTTACGTGGGACAGGAGAAGAAAGGTGGCAGTCTGATCCTTCGGCTTCTTCCGGTGAGGAATGATCGGAACAAGTCTAGGGCTGTTCCTTGTATACCGGCGTCGTGTAGTCTGGCGACTAGTGTGCGGTGGGAGACGGTGTCGAAGGCCGCTGAAAGGTTGAGTAGGATGAGGGCTGCGGAGTGCCCTTGGTCCAGGAGGGTGCGGGTGTCATCTGTGCCGGCAAGTAGGGCAGTCTCGGTGCTGTGGTTGCTTCGGAATCTGGATTTGGATGGGTCGAGGATGGCGTTGTCTTCAACGAATCATGTCAGTTCCCTGTTGACTGTTTCCTCTGCAACTTTGGCCGCGAAGGGGAGGAGCGAGATGGCCCGGTAGTTCTTGAGGTTGGTTGGGTCAGCTGTGGGACTTTTGAGCATGGGCCTGACTTCTGTGCGCTTCCAGTCATCTGGGTAGGTGCCTGTTTTGAAGGTGGTGTTGGTGGTGCGTTGTAGTTTGGGTGCGATGATGGCCGTGGCTCTGTGGTAGATGTGAGATGGGCAGGGGTCGGTGGGGGCCCCTGAGTGGATGCCTTTCATGGTTGAGGCAGTGTCTTCGGCTGTGACCGGCGTCCAGGTGGAGATGGTGGGCTGGCTGGTGGGGCCGGGGGTCTGTAGACGAGGGTTCCTCAGAGTGTGGAGTTGTGGCTGGTCTGGATGTGGAAGTGAAGGTGTTCGGCGGAGGGGAATGTTTCGCTGGAGGTGGTGAGGCAGAGGGCGCTCTTGTGGGCGATGTCGAGGCCCACTCCCAGGTGGTTGGGGTGGTCCTTCCTCTGGATCTTGTATCCATCCAGGATGACGGTGTTGATGTCGGGGCGGAGGAGGCATAGGTCCAGGTCTCCGTGAAGAAGGCGATGTCGGGCGAGAGAGAGTCGAGTAGGTTCCAGATTTCCAGGGCGTGCTTGTGCATGGTGCGCACAATGAGGAGGTTGCATCTTGGGTGTCGCTGGTGCTGGCGTCGGCTGTGTTGGAGGCCCGGGTGGTGGTTCAGGTCTGGCGGCAGTGGAGGCAGGAGAACTGGCCGTGTGTCGTGTTTGGCGAGGCCTGTTGGCAGTCCCTGAGTATCCCGGGGTTGAGTGCGTGGAGGGTGGCTGTGCTGTAGCAGTGGGTGGCTCGAGATCCAGGGTTCCTGGCGCTGGTCGCGGTCAGGTCACGGACGGCCGCAGACGGGCTTGCCTTAGGCGCGCCTTTGGCGCACCAGCCGCACAAGGCTGCTGCGCAACCGCACAGCGGCCGCCATTAAGTGGGGGAGGGGGGAGGAACGATCAGCTGGGAGGCAGGAACAGGCGAGAACAGGGGTGCGGGCCGCTGGGGAAGCAGCGGGGGAAGCGGGAAGCACGGGCTCAGAGAAGCCAAGAAAATGTATTCAAAAGGTAAAAACAAGAGATAACTAACTGATGCAATCATGCTATGTATCCTCAGGGGGTGGGAGGGTGGATAGGACTGCTCCAAACACGGAGCAGGGCATGGGCGGATTGGCATGTCCACTCAAGTGCTCAAGTGCGCAATGACTGTTTGCACGGCCCACACAGGCTACCCAAAGCAGTCATGCGCACTTCCCTGTTCGCAATGCAGGCTGCATTACAGCCTGCATGGAGAACAAGCCCACCCCGCCGGCCCCGGGCTGCATGACTTGTCCCGTTGCCAAGTACCATTCCCACCGCCGCATCGCAGCATTGTGATTGACTCAGGGAAGGGAGCCTGGCTGCCTACTTCCTTTTCCTGGAAGCAGACGCAGGAGAGCAGGAGCTACGGAGACACGGGACCCGGCTTCGAGGTAAGACTTCCCTCATTTGAATTGTTACCACACCGGCTCACACACACATCCCCACGTCCATGCTCCATCCAGTGTTCTTACCGGCGTTTACCACCTCCCAGCTGTACAGCCCCCCCAGCACTTCTCAATGGCGGCCGCTGTGCGCCCATGCACAGCGGGCGTACCACTCATGTGCCAAAGGCACATACGGAGTTGCGACGCATGCCATAACATCGCATTCCATTCCAATGCATACTAATACTAGGTACATTGCAACAGTAGAGTAGGTGTTGCATAGCGGAGACATGAAGATCACTATTCCCACTTCAGTGAGTGCAACCCAAAACTAACCTTTGCAACCCAAACCTAAAGGTGAACCCTGGAATTCCTTTTTGAGCCCCCAAAACACACCCAAAAATCAGATTTTGAGCCAAATGCACACCCCAATTTTCATATTTTACCCCAAAACACACCCCAATTTTCATATTTTACCCCAAAACACACCCCAATTTTCATATTTTACATCCGAAACTCATACCCACCCGTAAACTTTAAATTACCCCGTTACTGACCTCACAATGCGTTGTCATCAAATGCGATGTAAATGCACCTGCGTAGCCGGAGTTGCGTTGTTAACGATGTCCTGCCTGCATTGTTATGGTCATCTCCTGTGCCAAAGGCAACCCATAGGCTACGCCGTTTGCGTCCGTCTGCCCCTGGACCGCGCTCAGTACCAAGGAGCATTCCTCTTGGACACTCCACCGCTACGACGCCAGCACCCTCCTCGCCATCAACCCTGGATGCCACCTCGCCTGCCAGGACCAACCTCTGCTCCGAACCGGACATCGCCATCGCCATCACTGACGGATGCAGTATCACCCACAAGGAGCACCCCGACCGTCAAGGAGGAGGCATTGCCATCACCTACAGAAGCACACTCCGACTGACCACGCACTCTAATGACCCAAGGGTGACCATGGACCACCTCAACTCCCAGATCCGGACCAAGCCCAAGCACATTGTCTGCGGCACCTTCATGTGCAGGCCCCCTGGGCCATTGCCCCCCTTTCTCCAATGCCATTGTAGACCTCATTGCACCCCCGTGTCTCCCATCCACCGACGACATCCTACTCGGTGAACTCAAGTTCCACCTGGACAACCCCAGTGACCAGGACACCAACCCCTCCTGTGGAAGGTCCCCTCCATCAGACGCAAGCAGCAAGTCACCGCAACAAGCCACATAGCAGGACACACGGCCGAGCACATCACCTTCGCCAGCGGGAACTTCTACTGCAGCCACGACACCGGACTCTCCTGGACCGACCATCATTGGTCACGTCATGTCTTCACCTTGCCCACCCGATTCCACCGCCATCATTGCACCCCCTTGCAGCTGGATCAAGGCCACCGAAGGACGTCTCGTCAACTCCCTCCCCACCAACACTCCACCAATGCTACCAAAGGATGACATCGCAGCGCGCAACCACCACCGATGGATCTCCAACAGTGCCCACATTCGGGCACCCCTCATGAACGGCACTGCGTCAGTACCTTCCGCCTGCCTGATGACAGGCGTGAGGGTGACGCAGTGCCACAGGGATAGGCTGGCCCCATGCATTGATGGAGTTGCATCATGGTTGTGACACGAATGCAGCAATGCGTGACTTTAGCGCAGACAGATACATCAGGATTCCTGACGTATCTGTCATTACTTGCATCATGTAGCGCTGTCCAGTGAATACAGCGCATCCATGCTGTCACAAGGAGGGCGTAGTGAGAAGTGTTGCAACATTGTCTTGTCGCAGAGCAGCAACACTTTTCATGACTGGGGCCCAGGAATGCGCACTATCTTATTAATGGTGCACATTCCTGCACTGTAGTTTTGTCGCTGGGAAGCGCTGCAACATTGCTTGCAGCGCTGTCCAGCACCAGAACCTGCTGAAATATGGCCCCAAGTGTTATCCCCATTTTAAAGACCAGCTTTTTTCTGGTCTTAAGTTCCAGCAGCTAATGGGCCTTAGCGGGTGTTTTTTGATTGCATCGCTGGTCCGGGCGATCGTTGAGAATATCGCGAAGTGTGGTTAGCGTGCGTTTTAGCACGGGAACGCCTACACTGCACATGATTAGCGTTAGTTGTCGCTAACATCGTTGGCGATGTTATTTGCGGCCGCTATCGCCAGAAAGCTGTTGCTAACGGCTCTTAGCGACAGCTTGAGAATAGGGCTATGAAAATATCGCCGCATTAGCGGCAGAAAAGTGCCTCTAACGCAGCGATAACTGCTTGAGAATATGCCCCTTAATCTTAAAGCCTCCAGATTTCCTCGGGCGACTCTACCATGTGAAATACTCCACAAGGCCACTGCCAGGTTCTGAAGCACTTGTGAGAGCAAACCTGTGCTATCAGTCAGAAGCATAACTCAGACTCCTGCAGACCATAGGAGTTCCTGCTAGGAACCCCTACTTAGCCCAAAGTCAATGAATAGCTGTGAGATATGCGAGACTCAGGGGCCCTTCATTACATTCTGCGGGGGCATTTGTTTTGCGTTACACCACTGATATCAGTCCCATTTACCCACAGAACCCTATGAGCTTAAACTGTTTATAGAAATCCCAACACCAGAAGTAGACCCCAGGGTGCAGGGAAAATGGGGCAGGGAGAGAGAGAGAAAGAGGCAGTGAGAGAGTGTTGCATAGAGACCTTGGGAGCCATGCCGAGATAAGTACAGGATTTATTTTGGGAAGTACAAGGCAATAAATAAGGAGCCCACACACAGCCTGTCCTCATGCATCAGATGCCCAACAAAGACTGAGCAAGCAGTGGCGGCCCGTGCAGGTAAGCGCGTTGGGGCGGGGGTGAGGGGGTGGAAGTGACAAACGATGGAATAGGGAAAATAAATAAATAAAACCACTTACCTTGCTCTCCCCTCATCGCCGACTCGCGATGCTGCGAGCGCAAGGTAAGGGGTTTTATTTATTTATCTATTTTATTTTTCCTATTCCGTCATTTGTCACTTTCTCACCTTGCCCTGCCCCACTGCGCTTACCTCCACAGGCCCCAACTGTGAGCAACCAATGCGTGACAGCAGCGCGGGCCATAAAGCAGTAACTTAAAAGGAAACATAGCAACCAGAATACATTTACTTTTGACAAGTGAGCTCACTCTGCAAAGCATATCGCTCATATCAAGTTCTTTAAAGGTACCTCGCACTCCATACATTACTTCAATGTCTTATGGTACAACACCTTCCCCTTTTTTTAAAAAAACTAAGCTAAATAATTTTTATGGAACAAAATATATAAAATAAGCATAAAAACACAATATTTACATCTCTACATCTATTATTTCCTTTTGTAAGACATATAGTAATCCTTAAACTCACAGGGCATAGTAGTATTGCATACAACTCTGGTGTTATGGGACATAATGCAATCATTAGATTGTTCAGGAGCAATGACTCTCTCTACCAGGTTGCCTTTATATAAGAAACAACTCATTTGCATTATCAATCTGAGATGACCCTTGACTATCAGTTAAATGCGCTTGAGTTGTTTTCCACCAAGTGCTTTCAAGAGAGGAATTATTGCCATAATAGACTTGCATAGCTTGAAATTTGGCTACCTGCACCTGGGTAATCTTGACCAGATCTCACTTACTCCACCAGCCTTTGACCTTTATAAGTGCTGAGCCTTTAGACACTTTCAACCCACACTAGTTTTGAAAATTTCGATAAACCCTTACTGACCTTAGTGCGATTTCTGCTCAAAACCCAATCCCCTGCTTTGAATGTTAATTCTTTGACATTGTGTGCTTTGTCAAAACGGTCTTTAAACTAACTTTGCATTGCTTCAACTCTGGAAGCAAGTCAGGTATGGTCTTTTTGCTTACTTCTCTCTCCCACTCAGGACAAACTGAAACCCTTGGAAATCTTTTGCGTACCATCATAAATGGGGACATACCTGTTGTACTGTGTGGACTTCCTAGATATGACCAAATTTTCTCCCTGAGAAAGGCTTCGACCTCAAGACCCATGGTCAAGCTTGTTTGCATACCGTCTTTTATTAACTTATTCATGCGTTGAACCAAACCATTGGCAGAAGGTGAGTAAAGCGCAACTCTGAGATGAGTAATGTGAAAACCCTCCATGAAGTCCTTCACGCACGCTGATGTGAAGTGGGTGCCGTTGTCTGCAGCAATTTATTCGGGCGCTCCTTCTATAGCAAAAATTATTTTTTAAAACTTGATTATAGCGTCGATGTTGGGAATAGAGGTAAAACCTAAATTTACCATTTCTGTAAAATAATCAGTTAAAACCATGATGTATCTTTTGATAATAGGCAATAAGCCAAATGGACCCGCAAAATCAAGTGCCACTTTTTTGCCAAGCTTCCTCCGGGTAGAGGGGCCATATGAATAGGTGACTAGTGTACCTTTCATTGCTTATCAGATACCAAGCAGGTGGTGCAATTATCAATAAACTTAGAAACTTGAGCTTTCAATGAAAAGCCATAAGTAAAATTGTTTTATAGATTTGCATGAGCTACTGACCCCTAAATTGCCCTTGTCTGCTTCCTTAATAATATCATCTCTGATAGTCACAGGATGCATACACACACATCATTATGTACTAGCACCTCTCCAACAACTGATAAGTCATCTGAAATCTATACAAAAGGTCTTGAAGAGGCCTCAACATTTCTTTCCTTGGGCCAACTGTCTTTCATGAATTTGAACAGACTGTAACATGGCATCCTGTTTGGAAGATTCTAACTACTGTTTTTGTGTGATTACCCCTTCGTTTCGCAGTATATACTCCACAAAAGCAATCTCACTTTCATTATTTTGAAGTGTTTTAAATTCTTCACCTCTAATAGGCAACCTTATGTTTTCCCACCCGGTATGTATTTAACTGTAAAATTACATTCTTGCAGCTTTGCTAACAATGTGACTAAATATGATGATGCTTTCCCTGAATCATTGCCCCTCAACACGTGGAGCAATGGTTTGTTTCTGTAAATAGGTCAAAATGGGAACCCCAAATGATAGTCTTGAACCATTCCACCGCCCAACAGCATTCCAATGCCTCTTGCTCAATGGTGCTGTAATCGGCTTCTGCACTGCTGAGAGACCAAGAGGCAAAGGCAATGTTGTTTTCTTTGTCCTGACATAACTGTGAAACACAGTCCCCAATCCAACTTGTCTGGCATCAATACTTATGATACAATTTCTGCCTGCTACAAATGGAGATTAAGCTGGGGCTGAAATAATGAGATTCTTCATTTTCTGAAAAGCTTTTTGCACATCATCAGGCCAGATATACTTCGCTCCTTTCTTGAGTAAATTCCTCAAGGGCTTGACAATAAAATCATAACCTTGCACAAACCTTGACTAGTATTCACTTAGCCCGAGAAGGGAGCAAAGTGTATCTTTCTCAATGGGTGGATGTGCATCTTCAATAGCTTTAATCAATGAAAAGTTTGGTGAAATACCATTGGGAGTGATAAAGTGTCCTAGGTAGTTAACGTTTTCTGCTAAACATTTACATTTATCTGTGTGAAGAGTGATACCAATCTCTTTAAATTTAGTGAAAACTGTTTCAAGAGTGTGATTATGGTCAGGTAAAGATTTTGCAAAAATCAGCACATCATCTTGAAATGCTCGTACTACAATCACACCCTCCAATATGTTATCCATGAGGTGTTGAAAAACACTAGCTGCTGAAGCCAACCCAGAAGGGAGTCTGCAAAAATTAAATGTTCCAAAAGGAGTTGCAAAGGTGGTTAACTCTTAGGACCTTTCATCTAATGGGATCTGGCGGTAAACTGATTTGAGATCCAAAAGTGTGAAGAATTTAGAGTCTTCAATGATGGCAAGTAAATCTTAAACCTTGAGCACAGGATGGCAATCAAGCTCATTGTTCCTGTTGAGACTGCGCAGATCAGTGCACAAGCAAATCTCATCATCCTTTTTGCGCACAATTACAATGGGACTTACCCATTCAGAGGAGTCAGTGGGTTAGATAATGCCATCTTCAACTAACTTCTCTAATAGATTTTTCAAATCAGCTCTAAAACGTAAGGGGGCAGGTATGGCTTTGTGTGTGACAAGTATAGCATGCTTCTTTAACTTAATTTTGTGCACATATTTCTTAATGAGCTCAATCTTACCAGAAAAAAAAATCAGGAAATATTTTAACAATACCATCAGTGGCATAAAATCTGTAGTGAATAAAGTTACATTTGCTATACTGACTGGTGGATCAGCGCTAGGCAAAGCATAAGTCCAGGTTTTGCAAGGTCCTGCCAGCCAACCATATTTCTACCCTTGACTGTGACGTAGATTTTAGTTGACATTGACCTGCCAAGACAAGACACAGTGTCTATGAAGAACCCAACCATATTGAAATCCTGATCACCATAAGCTTTAGGATGTATGTCCGGTGTGCTCAAGATAACATTAGACCCCCACTGTTGGTAAAATAAAGTATCAGATATGACAGTAATAGGTGCACCTGAGTCACACATCATGTTAAGAATTGTTTTGGAACCTATAGTTAGCTGACAGGGATTCCTTGACTTTTCTGGTAGACAGTCATGCTCCAGATTCAAGACCCTATTTGATAAATCCACAGGACAGTCCCCTTTATTTAAGTCAACACTTTGTACTTTAACTTGGTGTTTACCAGGTCTGCAGACACTGCAAAAGTGACCGAATTTCTTGCACTTATTGCATTATTTTCCTATTGCTCGACATTCCATATAATTGCTTAATTGGGATTTACATCAGCACTTAAAAAAAAGAGTGTTCATATTATGTTGAACATTCTTAAAGACTTGCCCTTAATTTGTACAGCATCAACATGTTCAGAATACCCCACAGCATTAACAATTGGAGAAGATGTCTGAGTGGATTCCTGAGCCATCATGTGACTGGAGATTATTGAAAGTTCAATGTTTTTGACCAGATCAACAACTTCTGACTAACCCTGGGCGTAAAACTCTGCTCCGCTCGCAGAGTTTGCAGATTTCTGGCAACTCCGCGTTCCGTGTAAAACATGGAGTTGCTAAAAATTCCGCGCTCCGCACCGGTATCCCATCTGTTCGTGAGTGCCACGAGATTTGCTAGGTGGCTGCATGGTCCACCTGAGTTTGCGATCGCGAACACATCATTCGGGCGCACCAGCGGACTTCCGGCGGACGTTTTGTGAAGATCGCGATCCCGAACATGCAGAATTTGCAATCTGGAGAAGAATCTCTCTCGAGCAGCATCAAAACCTTCTCGAAATGATGATTTGGATTAAAAAAACTCCTCAGATTAACATTTGGTTGTACTTTTTTGTGCAAGGAGTCCTTTTTCTTTTTTACTTTTTTTTTTTAAGAGGAAGGAAAGTGTTACAGAGTCTCCAACTTCCTGTTCCTGTCCAGCAGGCTCCTCCCAGTGCTTTGTCCATCGCCTCTTTACTATTCATTTGGATTTGGAGCAGGAAGGATTCCTCTTTGTGTCTGCCGCATCATATATCATTGGATTTGAGGACTTTTGAATTTAAGATTTCACAAGTAATTTTGAAAATTGGTGTTGTTTGTTTTATTGGGGCATTGCATCTACACTTTTTTGCACTTTTCATCGTTTTTTTAAATTTTATTGTGGTGGGTGTCCTGCAGTTTCTCTAGGGACCTAGTTGTTTGTTTGTAAGTAATTTTTCTTCTTTTATAAAGAAAACATGTTGCACAGTTCACTACATTTTCTCCAACTTTTGAAATCAATTTGCAATATTTATTTAATTCACTAGCCGGCCAGTAGCCTGCCAATAGGCCTTTCAGTCAGTAGGCCCAGAGCTACTCATGGGTGCATGAAACAACTGTTTCTGTGGTATCTGTTGAATTTAAACATCATTTAGGGCATGGATGGAATTGGATTTAAATGCAAAATGTTATTTTTTTGGGTATTTCACAGTTTTTCATGTGTGTTAAATAAATGCCTTTGTTGGATGTATGTGGTTGCTGTGTAACTTGCAAACCTTTTTTTAGCCCTGTGGATTTTCGTTTTTGGCATTGTTGTATTAAAGCTGTGTTGTTTAGCATGCCTCCTTTGGCTGGCCAGTGTGTGAGTGTGTTTGTAATAGTGGGCCAGCATTTGCCTTGGCTGAGCCTCCCCGAGAGGCCAGGGGCCATTTTATAAAGTCTGTGTCCATATAGGCCTGCTTGAGTTCATTGTTTTCCAGGCCTCTTGCTTGTTGAGTGACTGACCATGTGGCTGGTGGCCATTTTGTGAAGGCAGCCAGTGTGCTTTTGCCATAGGCCTGCATTGTCTGTCTTCCCTTTCTTGTTGTTGTGGCCTGGCTATGTGGCTGATGGCCATTTTGTGAAGGCAGCCTGCATCTGCATTAGGCCTGCATGTCTTTTCTTTGTTCCTCTTGGCTTATTGCTTCTATCCATTGTCAGCTGCAGCTCCCTGAATGCTGAATCCCATGTGATGCACAATGCTAAACCGGGTACGTTACATTTGTATTTTTGTTGTTGTTGTTCTTCCTTCCTATCCTTCCTGAGTGTACTGTACACTAATACATCAACCATGAAAGCCCTTATTTTTGTCAAAGTCTCACAAATGTCTACACTGTATTGTTATGTTTTTTTAATAACTGAGGTAATACATTTAATAATGTTAATAACACTAATAAGTGTGACCACACACTAAGTTATAAATTATAATTGTTTGTTTGTACTAGTAGTAATTGAACTACAACAATGAATGGCACGTTTCACTGATGTTCTTCTTGCTTGTCTGCTTTTAGGTGCACAAAAGAGGAGGAGACGTCATCACCCATTGTACTGCCAGACAGAATTCCTGCTGCACACGACGCCACGTGACATGTGACCACAGATATCTCTTCAACTTGTGCCACTGCGTGCTGCTGACATCTTCAAGATGGCCCCAAAGAAAGGTACCAGCTCCAGTACCAAGAAAGTTGCCAGTGAGAAGAAGGCACTGAAACTTACCAAGACTGGTATGTCGCCAAGACCTTTTTTGGGAAACCAGAAATTGCACCTGCAGCAGCGGTGTCCGGGGAGCAAGCTGGGAGCAGCACCCCTGCATCAGTGGTCCGACCCCACCAACCTAGGCCCAAGCCCATGTCTGTTGCAGAGGCAGCCAGTATAATCACGAGTCCAACGCCGACGAGCAGTGATATTGAAATTGACTTATCGTTATCGTAAAGTAGTACCAAATCAATGCAGGGAACTCAGCTAAGTGGGCAACAACAGCCACAACCACCCCCAATAGTAGTTGTTCATCCCAAAGTAGGGGCAGTTAAGGAGATCAAGCTTCCTGCAGAGGAAGAAGAAGAGCAAGCGACTCTTTCAGACGATCCATTGTCTTCCAGATCCCCAGCAAGGAAAAGGAGGGTTAGTTCATCAACCTTTTCTCCAAGCCCCCCTTCTGATGATCTAGATACCACTTGGATCCCGCCTCCGTCTGAGTTGGAGAAACGCCACGCCAACGAGACAAGGCTAGGGAAAAGGAAGTATCCAGAAAGCCTTAGAGGTATGGAGGTAGATGTGAGGAGGATGATGATGACGAGCCAGTCATCATGGACATTAGTCTCGCCCCAGTGGAGACCGACATTACCCCATCCCAAATTGCTGTGAGGAATGTGGCATGGATACCACATAGATGATACCACCAACACCACCTCTAGCTTCCATATTTCGCCGGCAGCGACCTGCATCCACCACAACCACCTCAGTACAAGTAGGTACTGCAGAGAGTCAAACTTCACGCCCACCTACCAGTTCATCTGGCATTGCAAGTGGCACCAGCAGTGCCAGAAAGTTGACCTCCCCAGTTTGGGACTTCTTTTCGGTTAGCAGGAAGGAGGTGAACATTGCTATATGTTCCATTTGTGGACAAGGTGTTAGTCGGGGTAAGCTTTGTACAAACTATGGTACTGGAGGCCAAACAACCCATCTGAATAAACACCACTTGATCCAGTGGGAGGCGCACCTTAGCGGACAAAAAACTGCACCCATTGTTGTTGGTGGGGATGAAGAAGTAGAAGATCTGATCACGGTGGAAGGTGAACAAGAGGGAGACATTTTCTCTGGTACACAAAGTAGCCCTGTCCCCAGCAGTGCAGTGGTACTGCCCACATCCTCATCAGCAACATCGCAGTGGCACAAGAGTCAGGCTGAGACACCAAGCGGTCCCAGGCAAGAGAGTATTGCAACAAAAAAACGTGTGTTGAGCCATAATAACATCTGGCGACAGGAAGTCACCTGCATCAGTAGCACCAGAAAAGAAAAAAATCCAGGTTACCAATCTCAGCATGTTTAGGTCAGAGGGGCAGTACAAACCCAACCACCCAATGGCATGTTTGTACAACGCGAAGCTGGCTTAAATGTTAGCGCTGGACCTCCACCCTTTTTCGTTTGTGGAAGGGGTGGGTTTTCTTGAATTTGTGACAGCCATCTGCCCAAAATGGAAGGTTCCCAGCTGGTCCTATTTCGCCAGAGTTGCTGTTCCACCACTCCATCACGACATGCTGGAATTGCTTGGACAAGCTTTGCAGCAGAGTGCTGTTCACACTATCCAACTGACAACAGAAATGTGGACCAGTTTCCAAACCTCTGATTACATGTGCATCACTGCACACTGGATCTCTTTTGTGGGGGTTAGAAAAAATATATCTGCAGCAGGTGTTGTTGCCACTGCTGAGATTTTTAATGCCACTCGGAAACATGCAACTGTAGCCATGTTCCCCATGGAGAAATCTCATACTGCTGCAAACATTTTGGAAGACCTTGACAGCAAGGTCTTTGAATGGCTGCGACCAAGAGGGCTTACCATTGGCTTTGCTGCCATGGACAATGGCAGTTATATAGTTAAGGCCATGGCCGATGGTGGCTATTTCAGGGTCCTGTGTTTGGCACACTGCATTAACATCATTGTTCAAGACTTTCTGAAAAAAGAAGACAGAGTCAGCAACTTACTGACCACCTGCAGAAGAATATGCACACATTTCAGCCATTCTTTCAAAGCCCGGAAGCAGCTGAGGATCATTCAACGTGATAATAGAATGCCAGTTAAAGCACTCATCCAGGAGGTGCCAACACGTTGGAACTCAACTTATTACATGCTTGAACGTCTGTTTGAGCAGTACAGACCAATCAATGAATATGTAATGCAAAGAGGGGATGCTACTGTGAAAGGCATGATCATTGAGATGGACCAATGGAGCCTAGTTAAATGCCTGACAGAGATGCTACTTCCTTCCGAGCTCTTCACACGTGAAGTCAGCAAGGAGGACTGTACTATGGGCCAAGCTATCCCATTGTTGCACATGCTACAGGAACAGCGGAAGGGGGTGTCTGCAATGTACGCAGGTGTGGAGGAAAAAAAAGAAGCATATGAGTTGGTGGAGAGCTTAACCCTTTGCTTATCTGAAAATACAAGGGTGCAAAGAGGCATTGTGTCATCCAACCATTACATTTGTGCCACAATTATGGATCTACAGTACAAACCATTACTGCACACTTTCATTCCTTTTTCAGAAGGGGATGTTGCCAACTAACAAACTTGGATAGCTGTGGAAGCCAGTCACTTAGAAAAAGAACGGCTGGGAATTAGAGGCCCGCTACTCCAGGGCACAAAAAGTACTGAAGGGCAGCCAGCTTCAAGTTCAACTTCAGAGCCTGAGGGCAGTGTGGTTGGCTCACAGCAGCCAAAACCACCAACAACACCAAGAACAACATCAACAATAACAAGAACAGGAGCATCAGCCCCAAAATCGGCACAGGAATGGTTTCTACAGCAAGGGCTTGTTAGGTCCAGTGCTGAGGCAAAGGCAAATGAGGTAGAGCAAAGCAGAGCACCCCTGAGCATTAAGCAGATGGTCCAGGCCTATCTGGATGACCCAACAGAAGTCTACATTGATCAAAACCCATTGCTGTATTGGTATGGGAAAAGGCGCCAATGGCCAGTGCTCAGCAGGCTGGCGATAAATTATCTGGCTTGCCCGGTCGCAAGTGTCTCTTCTGAGCGTGTTTTCAGTGCTGCTGGTGCTGTTCTGACAGTGAGAAGGACCAGTCTCTTGCCCCAAAACGTGGAGAGGTTAACCATGATCAAAATGAATCAGCACTTTATACCACCGGATTACACCATACCTGAAGTAGCACAGCAGGAAGATGATAACAGCAACTTAGGTCATGGAAGTAGTGGGTGAACCACCAGAGTTTGAGGATGAACTCTACTTCCCTGACAATTAGGCTCTTTCAATTTCCAGTTACTTTCTTTCTTTCTTTGATGCCCCCCCCCAAAAAAAAGATACAGCTAAGGAACATTATTTACTTTATTATTTATTTGTGTGTGTGACTGTCTTTCTGGTTCACAAATCCATCCCCACCGTCTTACTCTTTTTATTGCCGGATCAGAGTTGCAACTGTGTGAAGTCAATGAAGAAGTAAAGTCCACTCCTGACTGCCCCAAAAGCCATTTCTCTCAAGCCAGACATTGGATAGAGATTTCAAACAAATGTGTGCCTGCCTCCAACCCTGGGCCCTGACTATCTAGCTATCCTTTCCTAACCTAGAGGTACTGCCCCGGAAGAACAGGTAAATGATGGCATGCATTGCACGATGAGTGATTGTTGTTTGTTGTGAATGTCTATTATACAAAGTGACACAAGTCAATCTTACCCTTGTTGTTCAATAACAAAATTATACTACTACAGGCCAATTCATTGCATTTTTTAAGTCGGGAGTGGACGAGTCTGGAGGACTCACTCAGGAGTCAGACACTGTTGGTACGAACTCGGAGACCACCATACTCGCAGTCAGAGTCAGGTCAGGAGGATCAGACATGATTGATGGAATAACTCAGGGCGTGCCACCAGAAGAAGAAGGATTTTTTCACATTCACTGAAACCAACCGATTTGGATGATTGATGATGACTTTGAAGTGGCCTAAAGGTAAACAACAACAGAGACCAGACCTACATGTCTGTGTAATGGTGGTGGGCTGTGAGTGTGGTGTGACTGACAGCGGTGCATTGATTTTTTTACTTCATTTGGAAAATGCTATGTTGCTGTGCGTATACTATGTATGTGTGCTCAGTGCTGTCTGGCTCAAATCTGAAGCTAAGTGGAGTTTGGGTGGGGGTGGGCTGTTGTTGGAGGTAACTGCCGTAAACAGAGTCTGATTTATCCATGCTGCCTCTGAAAGTTTTCTTGTTGCACACCTCCTTATGCAGTTTAACTTTTTGTTTTCTCCTTGATTTTTCAATATCCTTTTTGTTTTTCCATCTACAGGCCGTTTACTCTGCGCCATACTGGAAAAACAACTCACACTTACCATACCAAACAATATCCGCCAGGCACCCAAGAATCACGGGCGGACAGTCCAATAGGAATGCGGAGATGCAACTTCCAATTTATACAGTATCTTTTTTTTTCTCTTCAATCATTTCGACTGTGTGTGCTGTGTTTATGTTTGCTTTTTACTCCTACAGATCATTTAATTGTGTTTGCTATCTTTCTAAGCCCGGTACAACAGAACATAAATATAATGTATGTAACTTGGGTCTCTCTGGGGGCAGATAGACAATTGCATAATTAATATACTTCCCTGTACTTGTCTAGTACCACTCATCATCATGCATGCATTTCCTTTTCTTCCCATAACAGATTTATGATGGTCGGCTGCCAAGATGAGTGTTGTCCATCTGTAGTGTTTGTCTTTGTCAAACCGCTCCTTCAATCCCCCTTCCAAACCATTCATCTAACCTCTAACCCTCTTCCCCCAGGCTGTGTGATTTATTGAGGTGTGACTTAGCAATTTTTACACCATTAATTGATCACACACTTGGTGGGGCGGATGTGGTGAAAGCAACACAACAACTCAGTGCAGGGTGAGGAGGATCTTATTCCTACCTAAGCTCATATAGCCCACACTGGCAGCATATATTATACAATATCCACCCCAGCCAGCACCATGTATGATAATTTTTTCCAGAGGAACATCTCATTGCCAGCATCATCATTCAGGCACTGTATTAATTTGCGTCTAAGCCGGTTAAGCTTGTCCACTTCGTACAGTTAGTAGTAGCTCAACATTGTTCTGATTAATTCAATTTTTCATTGCTTAAGTTATCATACTCTCTTCTTGTGTCTGAGACTGAGTCTGTTCTAGTAGTCTAGTCTCTGGTGACTGTCATCAAGCTTGCATATAATAATAATGGCATTAACCTAGTTTTTTTAATTTAAGTTTGTTAACTTCCCGTTCGATGAATAGTCCCCACTCTCCGAGTACTTATCCTACAGTTCTAGTTCACCTAGGAGGGAGTGGAACCTCGCTTTAGTTCTGATGAGTTTGCCTTCAATATAAAAAGAAACGCTAGCAATGCATGCTGCTACTACTACCACCACTATGATGGCACCTTGGGAAACCATGGAGCCCTCGCTTCATCTAATGAGGTAAGAGAAGTGAACTGTGGTTGATTGATCATTGTTGAGCGGCAATCATTCTATACAATGGTAATTCACCCCCTCCGAGTCCTTAGGGGTTAATTATATTATATAGTAGTAGCAGAGTAGACTGCAGAGACTAGGAGGAGAGAGTAGTAGGACAAGGGAGGGTACCACATCACTATTTTGTTTACACTATCAGCAGACTTTTAAAACTGGCTGCGGCAAAGGCAGCACTGAGAAGTAAAACAAACAATCAATAACCCCACCACATTTTTTTAAATCATTCATAATCAAAAAATATAAAAGTATGAAAAGTTTATTATTCACTGAACAAAATACAAAACCCACAACTGGCCCACCCCTCTCCCTTACCCCAACCATTGTCCAAGTATTGTCCACCAAGAAATGTCCATAAATAAAGAAAACCCCAACAATCCCCTAACTCCCACCCACCAACCCACCCAAAACAGATTAAAAAAGGGGCTGAAGAGAGCACTAACGGCGGGTTAGGAGCTTCTGGAGGTGCCTCTCTACCCGTTCCTGCCTGGCTGCAATATCCGCCAGCCTTCGCATGATGCAGCCCTCATAATGGCGGAAATAAGGGGGAGCAGCGGTGCTGGTGGTATAGTGGCGGCGCCACCGGGCACCCATTGGACCGTGGCGACGGTGTGGTGGTTGTTGGGGCCTGGCTGGGGCCCGGGGCATCTGCAGCAGCTTCTGCCTCCTCCTCCTTGGCCACCAGCCGCTGGTACTCGGCCCTGATGGCCTCCATTTTCCGCTGCCGGGTCCGGGCTGCAATTTCCTGCCTGGTCAGTGGAGCAGCAGGAGTAGCTACATATCAAGAAAGAAAATTGTAAACAATGCTCTTAGCAAAGCACATAGAAAATTATGCCATGGGTATGGAGGGAGGTGATTGATGATGGGTGGGTAGGAAGGATACATAATGTTGCGCTTGAAAACTACTGTGAGTCCAGGGAGGAGTCTGAAATAACACCTCCTCAACCATTTCAATAAAAAAAACCTCGAAAAAAACATTCCATGCAAGTAAAAGTGAGAAGAACACCACTACAGGGGAGCACCATAGTTCCTTATTCTCCTTCCCAAGGATTTTTACATTCATCACTGCATTGTTCTTCGAGTATTTTATTTTTTATTCTTCACCCTTGGCTTTGCTACTCACCACCATTTAAGTTTTTTTACATTCTCTCAATCCGCTCTTAGTCTTCACCATTGAAACTACCCATCCATCCAAATAGTCATCCAACCAAAGTTCCTAACATGGCTCTCTGTCTCACTCTAGTCTCATGATCTCAAGCACAAACCTTTCAGCAACATACATTTGTCATTTGACATTTACTCACCCATGTGTCCTTAAGTTTATTTCAATCAAAAGAAACCACCACAGAATTCTAATCACTCACCCAGGCAGGCATCCTTTCACACATACACTTTCAACCACCCATGCAACCTTCGTTCCTACTTGTATGCCAACCTTTCATCCATCATTCACCCACCCATGCATCCTAGCTATCAGCCACCTATAGTACTATTTATGCATCCGGCGCTTTCTTTCACCCACACATCTTTCGCTTTCAGTCAGATATAATACATTTCATTGAACCTTTCCCCTTCCATCCTTCCCTTTTCCAACAACCCATAGTTCAAGGTCTTGTTCATGAGACGTTTTCTGCTGAGTTGAAGATAGGAGCAGCCATTAGTTACTCAGCTCAACTTCAACTCCTGCTGTGTTCACCTGTTGTTCACAAGTCAACAAGACTGCACCTTTACAGTGAGCTTATAATTATAATTAATTGTCAATAATAAGCAAGCAATATGACTTTCCTGGGGCCGTCTATGCTGGCTCCAGCACTGGTGGTCGGTGTGGCTAGAAAAAAAAGATTACACGTTTCTTAGATGCCAGATACACCTCCCCCTATTAATTGTTTTATTTAAAAAAATACCATACACATCATTCACTACAATCTGGATACATTACAGGCAGTATCGTCTATAAAAAATATCAGGATGGGCATTTTGTTGTTAGAAAGTTTGAAAAAAGCCTGAAGTCAAGGCAAGAGACAAGCTGTTAAGGAGTGGCTGGAGCTATTGATTGATGAATCTGATGTTTTGAGAAAAAAATAGCATGTGGCCTTGGTTGGCTAATGCTGCAATGGGGCTGCCCTCCTCGTACTTCCTCCCACACATGGTGCACAGTCATCAGTTCACCAACTGCTGCTAATAATACGAGGCCTAGCTAATAAGAAGACACAACTTTGGGGTGTCCAACGTGACCATTGCCACTCTCTTGTTTTAGTGATTATAAGCCTTCTCATCTATTACATGTGTAGAATACCTTACTTGGGCAATGGGCATGCAATCTGCACAGCAGAGGAGTAGTAGTACTATGTGACCAATGGGTTCTCTGAGTCTTAGAGAACCACCACTAGGCAGTCCACAAAAGGGTAGAGGGAAAGCTGACTGAAAAAGCAGAAGAAAGGAAGCTACAGACAGACTAGTAACTAGAGACAGTTTGACATAAAGTAGAGAAATTTGAAATATAAAAAATATGTAAATAGGATAATGCAGGGATAACAAGAATTTAGAAATGGATACATCGAAGAGGATTTGGAAAAATAATATATAAACGAGTAGACGTCAAATTATTCAAAAAGGAACAGAAAAATGAGGGGAATAAATATATTAATGCTAACACCAGGAGGACTTACTGGGGCTAGCAGAGTCACCAGCCGAGGTACTCTGGGAGGCACCTCCAGCTCCAGGACCCTCACCCGCCTCAGCCCTCTTCTTGCCCCTGGATGCTGATGTAAAACATAAAGACAAAAAAAGATTAGTGGTATAATAAATAATATCTCCCCAAAATATATTTGACAGGCAAAGGCAATCGCAATAACATTGAACTTTTCTAAATCAGATCAACTGGTAGTAGTATATCGTGGACCGTCCTATCCTATTAAAAATTTACAAAACCTACCTACCTAGTCCACTCCTATTCCAAATTTAGTAAACTGCATTTTGGAATTACTAATAATAAATTCCAACAAATCATGATGTTTGCTTCTTCTCAAATCTCATTAGCAATCTCTTAGTCTCAAGTCAACTCCCTTTGACGGGCCAATGCACTAATCACTAAGGGCCTTATTATAATGATTACAATGATGTCGGGCAGACGCCATTGTGATTCTGGAACCGCCCGGCCTTAGCTCGGCGCTGCGGTCACGACGACCGCACTAGTCTACTACGAATTGATGCGATCGCCAATAGGCCATAGGGCAGTCGCAAACCTCCATTTGTCAATGGAAGCCTGTGTGGCAGGCGAAATAGGCCTGCAGCACAAGCTTCCATTGAAAAATGTATGTTGTTGTTCACAAACATCCCTGCACCGTCTGTGTGGCATTGGCATGCACCATGCAGTTACGACATTACAAATAACTAATTACAGAACGTCTTACATAATCATCACTAATCACATCAGCCCAAGCGAGTGGCAACAAGTACGATTCAATAACTAGGTTAGGTGGGTAGCGCCAAGTAAGCTAAGCACCTGTCTAGAATAACAGATTATTACATAAAATTTGAAAACTTAACTTCCCTGCATGTAAGCAGCATGCTTGCCATTATTTGGAGAAAAAATATCAGCAATAGCATAGAACACTGGTAAGAATAAAAATTTATAATTTTAATAATTACTCACCTAGCCCCGCAACCTCTACTCATAGCAGGTCCAGCAGGTCCTGCTCTCGGTCCAGGATGTCAGACCAGCGGTGCGCCAACTGCTGATGCGTGCGCCGGACCCCAGAGCAGCGGTAAACAGCCCGGCGCACCCTCGCCCAGAGCTGCTGGCGCTCCCGCATCCCGTACCTGGACCAGGCTTGCCGCCTGCTGCCAGGGTGGAGGGGAGGTGGGGCTGGATATAAAAACCAGCGCAGCCACCTCCACCTTGGAAAACAGGGCACGGGGCTGCACCCCTGCCTGGCGCCACCTTTCGCAAGGAAGGTGTCCAACCCTTGGTGCGCCCTTATCTGCCATGGGGCTGGGGGGAAAGAGAGAAAAAAAAGAAACAGGGAAAAATAAGGAAGGACTGAGTAGTAATAAGGTAGTAGGAAAGCTAAAAAATAAAGTACAAAACTCACCAAAAACACACAGTAAAGTAGGAAAAAAAACACAAATACACACTTAGAAAGACAAAGGGTAAGATAATAAATAAAAAAGATGGGAAACAAAGTTTTAAAAGCCAAGGATTACAGAGATTAAGGAAGGATGAAAAAGTAGGCTCCAGCACCACAAACAGAGTAGGAAACAAGATGGCCGCGCCCATGTGCGACCGCGTGGTGCAGTTCGCACGATATTTCCACCCGAACAAGTAATTCGCGTTGACTTACGGCGGAAAACGCCACGCGAACGGGTGGGACAAGCAACTCCGCGCGCTCGCGGAACTCCGCATAGCATGGCGGAGTGTTTTTGTAACTTCGCTGTAGTTCCGCAATGGAGGGTCTCTGCAAGTGAGTAACATTTCTTGTATCTTTTTTCAAAAGCAGCTCTACACAAACTGATCTTGAATGTATATGTCAATCGACGCTCTAAAATTGCATGTAGCAGGTAATGCCCTTAATACTGATATGAATTCTTCAACAGTTTCATCAGTTGTTTTTCTTCTCTCTCCTGTAGAATGCTAGATTGTACTGAGAATTTGACTCTAAGTCTTGTAATCACTTCTGAATACTCATTAAAATCTCCAGACTGTCCAGATGTGGCAGCAGCTGGAGGCAAATTATTAGGGGTGGGCGGAATTTGCGTAGTCGTATTACGCAAATCTCCGCGAAATTGTAAAAAATCTCCGCGAGCACGCAGAAATTCCGCAAAGACGCGGAATTGCTTGTCCCGCCCGTTCGCGATGTGTTTTTGCGTGCTCGCGGGGAAATATATCGCTAACTTGCCCATGCGGTCGCTAATGGGCGCAGCCATCTTGTTTTTCACTTATCCCGCCTGCTCGCGATGGTTATTTCCTGTTCCGGGTCGCGCATTGCATGCTCCCGCCCGCTCGCGATGCTTATTTCCTGTTCCGGGTCGCGTATTGCATGCTCCCGCCCGTTCGCGATAAGTATTTCTTGTTCGGGAACGCGTATTACGTGTTCGCGACGCTTTTTGCGTGCTCGGGGGGAAATATCGCTAGAACTTGCCCATGCGGTCGCAATGGGCGCGGCCATCTTGTTTTTCACTCTATTGCTATGGTTCTGGGCCTGCTTTTCAATCCTCCCTCTATCTTTTCAATCCTTTGTTTCTGGAAACTTTTTTTTGATCCTTTTTATTTATTATCTATCTCTCTATTTTCCTGATTCTATATTTTGAGTTTTTTTCTACTTTTTGTGTGTTTTTCACTACTTTTTCACTCTTTTTCTATTACCTGCTTTTTCATTTCTTTTACTTACTTTTTTAATTCCTACCTTTTCTTTTCCGCCCCCCCCCGCCTACCCAGAACCATGGCAAAGGGCCACAGGGCTCATAGCCGTAGCCAGAGCCGCGACCGCCTTCCTTGCGGAAGGCGGCACCAAAAAGGGGTGCAGGCACGGGCCTTATTTGGTGAGGCGGAGGTGGCCGCACTGGTTTTTTTTGTGCAGCGCCACCTCCCCTTAACCCTGGCAGCAGGCGGCAGGCCTGGGTCCGGGTACGGGCTCCGGGAGCATCGGCAGCTGTGGGGCAAGGTGCGTCGGGCAGTGTTTCGCTGCTCTGGTGTCCGGCGCACCAATAACCAGCTGACGCACCGGTGGTCCGATATTCTGGACCAGGAGCAGGACCTGCTGGACCTGCTAGGAGTGGAGGTCCCAGGGCTTGGTGAGTAGCTATTTAATATTACTACTTTGTGTTCTTCTGCTCTGTGTTATATATTGCGAATATTTTTTTTTCCGACCAGCAAGAATGCTGCTGCTTACATTGCAGGTAAATTACATTTAAAAATCTTCTGTGATTGTTATGACACAGGTGCTCGGCGCTACTAATCTTACTTGTTTGCAACTTTGTGCTCGCTTGGCCTGATTATGTAAGAGTTTACTTTAGAGAACTTAAGTTAGGTAATGCTAGAGAGACTCTAGTCCTTCCTTTGTCCTCCTGCCACTAAGAAGAGATAGTGGTGGATTGATAGGTTTAGTTACTTATTAGTTGGTAATTTTTAAGTGGTGTGCGTAACGCATCCTCTGTCATGTCACGTGCTGCTGAGTGCTGCTTACCCCAGTCCTTAGTAGAACCTTTTGTAGTTTGTTTAGTGAGTGTTAATAGGCTTATATCATCACTAGCAGAACATCAGCAGCAACCAACCAACAATTTGGTGTATGCAAAAATGTATGCATGTGTCCTCCATCTATGCATTTTTGAGGACTAAAATAAATGGAAATGCAGACTTAGTGAACAATTGGCCCGTCTGGAATAGGTGGGCTAGGTCAGGTGGTACTTAGGCTTACTAGACGGTCTGTGAATCTCGCAATACTACTAGTCGATCAGATTAGATAGGTCAATTTTATTGCAATTGTTGTTCACAAAAATGTTTTTGGAGCGTATTTTAAAATATTTTATTTGTTTCACACCAAACTTTAATTTTTGTCTCTTTCTTTATGAAATCTTACATGATCAGCACCCAGGGGCAAGAAGACGGGGTCTGAGTCGGCGGAACCAGAAGAACAACATGCCTCCCAGGGCAAGGACCACTCCTCTAAATTCTTGCTATCCCTGCCTCTAACTGCGTCTGCTATGACTCTCTGTACTACTACTATTAGTCTGTCTGCAGCTAAGCTTGCCCAGTTGGCCACTCTTTATTTAAAAGGTTTTAAATAAAACTCAGATTCACCAATAGCTCTAGCCATTGAGTCCAGTCCTTTGGGTTGTCCTCTTCTACTACTTCTAGTCTTCTTAATCTTGAGGCTTTTCAACAATTCCCACCAACAAAATGCCCAACCAGATTTTACTATTTTTGATAGGATAGGACATACTACTACTGTTGTAGGGATTCTGCACATACAGAACTTTGCACAAGAAAATAGGACGTTGGTGATGGGAGGTTGGACCTTCCTCACACCTCAATCAGAAGCCACCACAATCCCCTGACCGACTAGTTATAGGGTCTCATTAGCTCTCCGAACCCCCCCCAAGATACCCAATGAGTAGACAACCCAGAACATAACACTCCCGACCTCTCAGTCGCGGAAGTAATGCACACCCTTTCGCTCACTCACTCGTGTAAGTCCACACCAAATACCACCGAGTCTATGTAAGTTCAAAAGGTTTATTTTCAACTGACAAGCTCTGTACGTTGTTCTATAATGCAGCAGCAACAGCAAAATGCATAAGATTAAAACACTAAACATTGTTACACTTAGTTACACTTACAAATACAAGTCCATAGAAGACAAAAGGTGAAATCATGATAACTGAACAGTGGTGGAAGAACCACCCTCGCCTTGGTAGGAATATAGTTTATATACAATTATAAATGAAGATCTCTGAGCAAATTCTGGGGACCCCTCACCTTAGAAGAACCTAGTACTGGTTACATCATAAGCTCTGCATAGCTCTGGTTCGTAGAAGGGAATCTTCCGTCTGTTATGAGAAAAATGGTGCGCTTTAGTATAGTGCAAGCATTTCTCAGTCATGCCAAAAAGTGTAACATTTTTATGGATAAGCAATATGGACTAACACCAGAACTCCATAACAAAGTGGCTTGTTTTTCGACCTTGTACGCAGCGCTCAGACAGTAGCAGTATGAGCTCATGTGGGCTCAAAGGCGTCTTACACAACAAGCTGCGAGGTAACTTGCGCAAAAATAAAAGACACAAAGCTAAAATGGTTGCATGGCTCGGGGTAACTTAGCAAAGACTATAATGACCCTAGGGACCATATAACACTACTAGTGTCTACTCTACTACCTGATTTGTACTAGTGATGTATGTTGTATATGTATTATGTATGTATTAACTTTTTTTTCAATCTTGCTAGTGAAAAATAGGGGGAAGTGTATATGGCATCTAAAAAATGTGTAATGTTTTTTCTAGGCGTACTACCTACCACCAGTACCGGGGCCAGCGGCAAAGGTGACGCGGCCGCTGAGGGTGCAGGAGAAGATGCGGCAGTTGCCGGAGGAGCTGCAGGGGGTGAGCCAGCAGCAGTGGCAGGCGGTGGTAAGTTATATTCCTAATCCTTACTTATTGACATTACACTTGCTGCAAGGGTGTACTGTATGCTGTACTATTGAGACTTATTAAGTAAGAAGTTGTTGTGAACGGTTGAAGAAGACACCCTTTACTTAGCATTAGCAATAGCATTAGCGGCGGGAGTGTACTGTTGAGTAACCAATGGCCTCTTCTATCTGACTTCAACTCAGCTGTGAAAGTTTTTAGGAGAAGACTAAAAGTCAGATCAGATGACCTTGATGGATGGGTTGAACGAAAAGGGAAAGAAGGGTGGAAGGAGGAAGGACGGGCGAGATTTAATATTTATGACTGGCAGAGAAGGATACGTGGGATGCATGCATAGGTGGCTGATAGGAATCAGATGCATGGGTGGTGAAATGCCTGAAACTCCCACAAATGTTAGAGGACGAGGTAGTGGGAGGATAGATACATACCACAAATGTTATGTACTGTGCTTGCTAGTGCTACTGTGCCACTACGTGTAGAATTAATTTGTCTTACTGCTTTGCTAAGAGTATATTTTACAATAGTCTTGTTTTTTCTTCTTGATATAACTACTCCTTCCAAAGGGAAAGCAGACAGGAAGGAGTTGGCAGCCAAGGCCCGGCGCCGGAAGCTGGAGGCCATACAAACGGAATACCAGCGGCTGGTGGTTCTGGCGGAGGAGGAGGCGGCAGCAGCTGCAGCCTCCTCCAATGCCCCGGGCCCCAGCCACCCCCTCCAGTGTTACGGCACCACCGTCTGGCAGCCGCCCGCCGCCGCACTTCATTTAATAGCACTGCTGCCCCCCGTGGATGCAATTGCCGCGCATTGAAGCGCCGCATGGCCCGCCTAGAGGAGCGTATTCGTGTCCTGGAGAGGCGAGCCCGCTGATGAACAGACCCTGTTGATTGCCCCTTTTTTATTGCTTATTTTGGTGGGTGGGAATCGGGCGTTAGGGTTTTCACTTTTGGACAATTGGACATTTAATTTGTTGGACTTTTTCGTTCCGGACAATGGACATTGGTTGGGGTTAGGGAGAGGGTGGGTCAGGTGTTGTTGTGGGATTTTTACATAGTTTATTTTTGTTAGGGATTAAATTATATATTTATACTTTACATACAATGTTGTTAATGTTTTGTGGGTGGGGTTACTGTTTTACGTCACACTGTTTCCTTGCTGGTGCAGGGCCACAGCCAGTGTTTGATTTAAATAATTGGCTGACTTAGTAAGAAACAAACAGATAGATGCGGTACCCCTCACTGAGGGACTTGTCCTACTAGTACTGTCAGCCTCTCCTCCTAGTCTATGCATTCTGCAACTGGACTCAAAGGGGTGTGTGAAATAGAATTAATGAAAAAATTTCCATTATTAATTAGGCCTCCCCCAAACTTCTTCTCTTACCTGTGCTTGATGTTTAACTTAGGCACGGCGATGGCTGCATGGTGATGATGGTTTTCTTTCCCAACATGCCATGGTTGAGGTGGTAGTAGTAGTAGACACTGGCAGTAGCATTTGCAAAAAAAAGAAAATGAGAGTCAGTCGCCTGAGAGAGACTGTGGGAGGAGTAGTACAACAAAGTACAGTACAGAACTTACTGCCAAACAATAATATGCCAAAATACAATAAAACATAATGGTGGCGGGGATAGCCTAGTACATAGAGTTACAAACTCTAGCTGTGTCGAGTCACTCGACTAGGCCTACAGGACACTCGACACAAGCGTAACCGTTACTGCTGTGTAGGAAGATGACAACAAATCCAATCGATGCCAGCAATGAATGCTGATGGATTAGGTTTCTTTGGTAAAAAAATTATCTCGCAAATATACTGCTCATGGGTGGGCAAGCAGAAGAAGATCCTCGCCCTGCCTTGAAATTGAATTAGTGTTGCTTTTGCCACATCCGCCCCAGCAAGCGTGTGATAAATTATTGGTGTACATTTAATTTAGTCACACCTCAATAAGTCACACAGCCCGGGGGAAGAGGGTTAGGGTTTGATGAATGGTTGGGAAGGGGGGTTTGGGGAAAGGCTTGACAAAGAAAAACAGTACGCATGGACAACAACAAAACACAATCTTGGCAGACGACCATATCCATAAATCTGTTAAGGGAGAAAAAGGAAATGCATGCATGATGATGATAACTTGATGGTTAATGATAAGTAGTACTTACTAACTACTACTAGACAATTAGACAGTACAGGGCAGCAGTATATTATGCAATTTGCCTTGCCTGTCTGCCCTCCGAGAGACCCGAATTACATACAGTTTCTGTTCTGTTGTACCGGCCCGGGCTTACTAATAAAGATAGCAAAGAAAATTCAAAAATAGCTGTAGGGATGAATTGAATTATAAGCAGAGAGCAAACATAATAATAACAACAACACACAGTAGTAATGATTGAAGACAAAAAATGAATCAAATTATTTAAAAGATGATGAAAGTTGATACTGTTACTGTATGTTATCCTGGTCAAAATGGGGAGTTGCATCTCAGCATTCCTCTTGGTCCTCCCTTCCATGGACGCTCCGGCCATCAATCTTGAGTGACGCCACTGCCTGCCTGGCAGATGTAGATTCATTGGTAAGGTAAGTGTGAGTTGTTTTTCCCAGTATAGCACAGGGTAAGGGCCGGCCTGTAATTGTAGATGGAAAAACAAAAGGGATATTGAAAAATCAAGTAGAAAAAAAATGCATAAATTACGGTGGAGTGCAACAAGAACACTTTCAGAGGCGGCATGGATACATCATGTCTACTCTAGTCTGTTTCCAGCATCAACCTCCAACAACAACAGGACAGAGCAGGCCCACGGCACCCGTGACCCATCCTCCATTTAGCGTACATTTTTTGACAGAGGCAGACAAAGCAGATATACAGCAACATAGCATTTTACAAATTAAGTGACTAAATCAATGCACCGCTGTCAGTCAAACCACCACACTCGACTCCACCACTACACAGACATGTAGGTCTGCAGTGGTTGTTGTTGACTTGTTTACCTTTTATGCCACTCATGAAACGCCCTGAGTTATTCCATCAATCATCTCGGATCCTACTGAGTGACTGCGAAGATATTATGTCACTGTGGTCATCATCATGGTGTGTTGTCCAACTCAGTGTGCAGTGTACAGATTGAGTCCCCTTTCCATATTCAAAATGCAATGGATTGGCCTGCAGTAGAAGTACAAATTTGTTATTAAAAAACAAGAATGGAAACAAACATTGCATTGAGTTACTTTTAGTGTGTAGATTAGATAATAGTACACAATGAATTAACTTCATGCACTGCAAACAACAACAACACAAATCACTCAGTCAGCGTCCAATGCATGTCATCATTCATTACCTGTTCCTTCTCATCTTCAGTTAATGGGCAGTCTCTCTCGGCTCGGAAAGGAGGATAGCTTTAGTAGTCATCATCATGTTCCACTTTTCTTGGAGAGACTCAACGAGGCAAGATTTTCTTTTTTCTTCAATTATGCTACATCCAATCATCATCTGGCTTGAGGGCAATAGATTTAGGGCGATTCAGGAGGATGGAGGAGCAGGACTCGGAGGAGTGGACTGAAATGCAGACAGCTGAAACTCATATATGGCAATAAAAGACTAGAAGGCGGTGGTGATGGATTTGTTGTGATTTGAAGTTTCCAACCAGAAAGAGAGATACACAAATAAAAGTAAATAAGGGAGGACGACAGTAAGAAGTGGAAGCCTAGTTGTCAGGGAAGTATAGCTCATCCTCAAACTCTGGGGGTTCAACCAGAAGTAGGTAATCAGCATCTAACACGCTACTTCCGTCACCTGAGCCGCTGTCCTCATCTTCCTGCGTTGATTCATGTATTGTGTAATTCGGTGGTATAAATTGCTGATTCATTTTGATCATGGTTAAACTCTCCACGTTTTTGGGTGAGAGACTGGTCCTATTCACTGTTACAATGGAACCAGCAGCACTGAAAACACGTTCAGAAGAGACACTTGCGATAGGGCAAGCCAGATAGTTTATCGCCAGCCTGCTGAGCACTGGCCATTGGCCCCTTTTGCCATACCAATACCGCAATGGGTTTTGATCAATGTAGACCTCTGTTGGGTCATCCAGGTAGGCCTGGACCATCCGGTCAATGTTCAGGGGTGCTACACTTTATTCGGCCTCTTTTGTCTTTGCATCAGCACTGGACCTAGCAAGTCCTTGCTGTAAATACCAATCCTGTGCCGTTTTTACTGGGGCTGATGATCCGGTTCTTGCTGTTGTCGATAGTGTTGGTGCTGGTGACAGCTGTGAACCAAGCGCACTGCCCTCAGGCTCTGAAGTTGAACTTGACGCCGGATGCCCTGCTGCAGTACTTGTTGTGGGTTTGAGTAGCGGGCCTTTAATTACCAGCTGTTCATTTTCCAATTTACTGGCTGCCTCAGCTATCCAAGTTTTGTACCGGGCAACATCCACTTCTGAAAAAGGGAGTAATGTCTTACTGTTCAGTGCCGATTTGTACCGTGGATCCAGAATTGTGGCACAAATGTAATGTTCTTGTGACAAAATCTTAGTTTGCACCCTTGCATTTTCAGTTAAGCGACATGATAAGCTTTCCACCAACTCATATGCTTCTTTTTTTTTCTCCACACCTATGTATGCTTCAGACACCTCCTTCAGCTGTTGCTCTAGCATGTGCAACAATGGGATAGCTTGGCCCATAGTACAGTCCTCCTTGCTGACTTCACGTGTGAAGACCTCGAAAGGAAGAAGCATCTCTGTCAGGCATTTAACTAGGCACCATTGGTCCATCTGAAGGGTCATGCCTTTCACAGTAGCATCCGCCCTTCGCATGACATATTCATTGATTGGTCTGTACTGCTCAAACAGACGGTCAAGCATGTAATACGTTGAGTTCCAACGTGTTGCCACCTCCTGGATGAGTGCTTTGACTGGCATTCTATAGTCACGTTGAATGATCCTCAGCTGCTTCCGGGCTTTAAAAGAATGGCTGAAATGAGTGCATATTCTGCGGCAAGTGGTCAGTAAGTTGCTGACTATGGGTTCTTTTTTCAGAAAGTCTTGAACTATAATGTTAATGCAGTGCGCCAAACACGGGACCCTGAAATAGGCACCAACCTCCATGGCCATAAGTACATTACTGCCATTATCTGTGGCAACAAAACCAATGTTAAGCCCTCTTGGGCACAGCCATTCAAAGACCTTGCTGTTAAACTCTTCCAAAATGTTTGCAGCAGTATGAGATTTCTCCATGGCGAACATGGCTACCGTTGCATGTTTCCTAGTAGCATTAAAAATCTCAGCTGCATCAACAGCACCTACTTCAGATAGCTTTTCTCTAACCCCCACAAAAGAGACCCAGTGTGCAGTGATGCACATGTAATCAGTGGCTTGGCAACTGGTCCACATGTCTGTGTCAGGTGGATATTGTGAACAGCACTCTGCTGCAAAGCTTGTCCAACCAATTCCAGCACATCGTGATGTAGTGCTGGAACAGCAACTCTGGCGAAATAGGACCGGCTGGGAACCTTCCATTTAGGGCAGATGGCTGACACAAATTCAAGGCAACCCACCCCTTCCACAAATGAAAAAGGGAGAAGGTCCAGCGCTAACATTTTAGCCAGCTTCGCATTGTACAACCGTGCCGTTGGGTGGTTGCATTGGTACTGCCCCTCCGACCGAAGCATGCTGTCAATGGTAGGCTGGAATATTTTCCTTTGTGGTGCAGCTGTCTTCTTGAACCCAGTTAGGCTTAACGACGACGCACTTTTTCTCATTGCAGTACTCGGGTGCCTTGGTGTCTCAGGCTGACTCTTACTACGGTGCCACTGAGATGTTGCTGAGGATGTGGGCGGTACCACTACACTGCTGGGGATAGGGCTAGAAATGTCTCCCTCTTGTTGACCTTCCACCGCAATCATATCTTCCCCTACTTCTTCATCCCCAACAACAGCAATGGGTCCAGTTTTACTTTTTTCTAAGTGAAGTAGGTGAGCCTCCCACTTGATACTGTGGTGTTTTTTGAGATGACTTGTTTGGCCTCCGGTACCATAGTTTGTACCAAGCTTACCCTGCCTAACAGCCTGCCGACAAATTGAGCATATAGCAATGTTCTCCTCCTTACTGCTAACCGAAAAGAAGTCCCAAACTGGGGAGGAGAACTTTCTGGTGCAGCTGGAGGTGCCACTTTCAATACCAGATGAACTGGAGGGTGTGCCTGGAATTTGACTCTGTGCAGTTACACTACCACTACCTACTGAGGTGGTGGTTGAGCTGGATGTAGGTCCCTGCCGGGCCTTTGCAAAGGCAAATATGGAAGCTGGAGGTCGTGTTGGTGTTACCTGTGTTGGTGGTATCCGTGCTACATCCCTTGCAGCGATTTTGGATAGTCTAATAATGTTGGTCTCCATCTCCTCTGGCCCGGGAGTGATGTTCATGATGACTGGCTCTTCATCATCATCGCCCTCCTCGTCTACATCTACCTCCATAACTCTAAGGCTTTCTGGAACCTTCCTTTTCACTAGCCTTGTCTTGTGGCGTGCATCACTCTCAGACTGAGCTGGTGGCTTCCAAGTGGCATCTAGATCATCAGAAGCGGGGCTTGAAGAAGAAGTTGATGGACTAACCCTCCTTTTCCTTGATGGGGTCTGGAAGACAATGGATCTTCTGAAACAGTGGCTTGCTCCTCTTCGTCTGCAAAAAGCTCGATTTCCTGAACTGCCTCTACTTCAGGTGGAACAACTACTATTGTGGGCTGTGGTTGCGGCTGTGGTTGCAGCTGTGGCTGTGGTTGTGGCTGCGGTTGTGGCTGTGGTTGCGGCTGTGGTTGCGGCTGTGGTTGCGGCTGCGGTTGCGGCTGCGGTTGGGGCTGCGGTTGCGGCTGTGGTTGGGGCTGTGGTTGCGGCTGTGGTTGCGGCTGCGGTTGCGGCTGTGGGTGCCCACTTATCTGCTGAGTTTCCGCCTGCGAGTGCGTGGATTGGGTACTACTTTGCGATAATGACATTTCAACATCACTGCTCGTTAGTAGACTGGCTACCTCTGCCACACTCATGGGCTTGGGCCTAGGTTGGTGGGGTGGGCCCGCTGATGCGGAGGTGGTGCTCCCAGCTTGGTCCCCGCCGGACACCGCTGCTGCAGGCGTAAGTTTTTTTTTCCCAAAAAATACATCGGGCGGCACACCAGTCTTGGCAAATGCCACTTCCTTCTTCTGTTCCTTCTTCTTCTCACTGGCAACTTTCTTGGTACTGGAAGACCTGGTACCTTTCTTTGGGGCCATCTTCTTCAGATGTCAGCAGGACGCAGGTGCACAAGTTGCAGAGATGTCTGTGGTCACACGTGGACGTGACGTGGTGCGCAGCAGGACTTCTGTCTGGCAGTACAACGGGTGATGATGATGACACCTCCTCCTCTGTCTTTTTGTGCACCTAAAAGCAAAGAAGCCAGGAGAAGAACATCAGTGAAATGTTGCATTTGTTGTTGTGGTTCAATTACTACTAGTACAAACAAACAAATAAAATATATAACTTAGTGTAGCCATTTGTGAGACTTTGTCAATAAGGGCTTTCATGGTATACTGTGTACACTCTCAGGAAGGATAGGAAAGAAGAGGAACAACAACAAAAATTCAAATGTAATGGAAGTGGACCCTGTTTGGCATTAAATTATTTGCTCATCACATCATTCAGGGAGCTGCAGCTGGCAAAGGGGATGGATGGAAGCAGTAAGCCAAGAGGAAAACCATGCAGGCCTAAATGGCAAAAGCAGCACACTTATAACTCCCACCAGAAATGGCCACCAGCCACATGGATTGGACACTCACAAATCACAAGCAACAAGCAGGAGGCCTGGAAAACAATGTACTGAAAACAGGCCTATATTAGCCAGGCAAAGGCTGCATGCTAGACCACACTGCTTTGCCTGTAATGCAATAAGATGCAAAAACGAAAATCCACAGGGCTAAACAAGGCCTGCAAGGTACACAACACACCGCACACACAACAAAGGCATTTATTTAACACACACCCAAACACTGAAATACACCCAAAAATACACATTTTGCAATTCAATCCAATGCCATCCATGCCCTAAATGATGTTTAAATTCAACAGAACACACAGAAACAGTTGTTTCATGCACCCCTGACTACCTCTGAGCCTACTGGATGAAAGGCCTGTTGGCAGACTAGGCCACAAGCTTGCAGGCCTATGGATAAAAGCACACTACTGGGCTTCAAAATGGCCACCAGCCACATGGCCAGGCCCACAACAACAAGAAACTGAAGACAGACAATGCAGGCCTATGGCAAAAAGCACACTGCCTGGCTTCAAAATTGCCTCCAGCCTCATGGCCAGGCCCACCACAACAAGAAACTGAAGACAGACAATGCAGGCCTATGGCAAAAGCACACTGCCTGGCTTCAAAATGGCCTCCAGCCTCATGGCCAGGCCCACAACAACAAGAAACTGAAGACAGACAATGCAGACCTATGGCAAAAGCACACTGCCTGGCTTCAAAATGGCCGCCAGCCTCATGGCCAGGCCCACAACAACAAGAAGCCTAGGCCACAAAGGAAACACATGCAGGCCTATATGGCAAAAGCAGCACACTTATAACTCCCACCAGAAATGGCTACCAGCCACATGGACACTCACAAATCACAAGCAACAAGCAGGAGGCCTGGAAAACAATGTACTGAAAACAGGCCTATAATAGCCAGGCAAAGGCTGCATGCTAAACCACACTGCTTTGCCTGTAATTGAATAAAATGCAAAAACGAAAATTCACAGGGCTAAACAAGGCCTGCAAGGTACACAACACACCGCACACACAACAAAGGCATTTATTTAACACACACCCAAACACTGAAATACACCCAAAAATACACATTTTGCAATTTAATCCAATGCCATCCATGCCCTAAATGATGTTTAAATTCAACAGAACACACAGAAACAGTTGTTTCATGCACCCCTGACTACCTCTGAGCCTACTGGATGAAAGGCCTGTTGGCAGACTAGGCCATAAGCTTGCAGGCCTATGGATAAAAGCACACTACCGGGCTTCAAAATGGCCTCCAGCCTCATGGCCAGGCCCACAACAACAAGAAACTGAAGACCGACAATGCAGGCCTATGGCAAAAAGCACACTGCCTGGCTTCAAAATGGCCTCCAGCCTCATGGCCAGGCCCACAACAACAAGAAACTGAAGACAGACAATGCAGACCTATGGTAAAAAGCACACTGCCTGGCTTCAAAATGGCCGCCAGCCTCATGGCCAGGCCCACAACAACAAGAAGCCTAGGCCACAAAGGAAACACATGCAGGCCTATATGGCAAAAGCAGCACACTTATAACTCCCACCAGAAATGGCTACCAGCCACATGGACACTCACAAATCACAAGCAACAAGCAGGAGGCCTGGAAAACAATGTACTGAAAACAGGCCTATAATAGCCAGGCAAAGGCTGCATGCTAAACCACACTGCTTTGCCTGTAATTGAATAAAATGCAAAAACGAAAATTCACAGGGCTAAACAAGGCCTGCAAGGTACACAACACACCGCACACACAACAAAGGCATTTATTTAACACACACCCAAACACTGAAATACACCCAAATATACACATTTTGCAATTCAATCCAATGCCATCCATGCCCTAAATGATGTTTAAATTCAACAGAACACACAGAAACAGTTGTTTCATGCACCCCTGACTACCTCTGAGCCTACTGGATGAAAGGCCTGTTGGCAGACTAGGCCACAAGCTTGCAGGCCTATGGATAAAAGCACACTACCGGGCTTCAAAATGGCCACCAGCCACATGGCCAGGCCCACAACAACAAGAAACTGAAGACAGACAATGCAGGCCTATGGCAAAAAGCACACTGCCTGGCTTCAAAATGGCCTCCAGCCTCATGGCCAGGCCCACCACAACAATAAACTGAAGACAGACAATGCAGGCCTATGGCAAAAAGCACACCGCCTGGCTTCAAAATGGCCTCCAGCCTCATGGCCAGGCCCACAACAACAAGAAACTGAAGACAGACAATGTAGGCCTATGGCAAAAAGCACACTGCCTGGCTTCAAAATGGCCGCCAGCCTCATGGCCAGGGCCGCAACAACAAGAAGCCTAGGCCACAAAGGAAACACATGCAGGCCTATATGGCAAAAGCAGCAGACTTATAACTACCACCAGAAATGGCTACCAGCCACATGGACACTCACAAATCACAAGCAACAAGCAGGAGGCCTGGAAAACAATGTACTGAAAACAGGCCTATAATAGCCAGGCAAAGGCTGCATGCTAAACCACACTGCTTTGCCTGTAATGCAATAAAATGCAAAAACGAAAATCCACAGGGCTAAACAAGGCCTGCAAGGTACACAACACACCGCACACACAACAAAGGCATTTATTTAACACACACCCAAACACTGAAATACATCCAAAAATACACATTTTGCAATTCAATCCAATGCCATCCATGCCCTAAATGATGTTTAAATTCAACAGAACACACAGAAACAGTTGTTTCATGCACCCCTGACTACCTCTGAGCCTACTGGATGAAAGGCCTGTTTGCAGACTAGGCCACAAGCTTGCAGGCCTATGGATAAAAGCACACTACTGGGCTTCAAAATGGCCACCAGCCACATGGCCAGGCCCACAACAACAAGAAACTGAAGACAGACAATGCAGGCCTATGGCAAAAAGCACACTGTCTGGCTTCAAAATGGCCTCCAGCCTCATGGCCAGGCCCACCACAACAAGAAACTGAAGACAGACAATGCAGGCCTATGGCAAAAAGCACAGTGCCTGGCTTCAAAATGGCCTCCAGCCTCATGGCCTGGCCCACAACAACAAGAAACTGAAGACAGACAATGCAGGCCTATGGCAAAAAGCACACTGCCTGGCTTCAAAATGGCCTCCAGCCTCATGGCCAGGCCCACCACAACAAGAAACTGAAGACAGACAATGCAGGCCTATGGCAAAAAGCACACTGCCTGGCTTCAAAATGGCCGCCAGCCTCATGGCCAGGCCCGCAACAACAAGAAGCCTAGGCCACAAAGGAAACACATGCAGGCCTATATGGCAAAAGCAGCACACTTATAACTCCCACCAGAAATGGCTACCAGCCACATGGACACTCACAAATCGCAAGCAACAAGCAGGAGGCCTGGAAAACAATGTACTGAAAACAGGCCTATAATAGCCAGGCAAAGGCTGCATGCTAAACCACACTGCTTTGCCTGTAATGCAATAAAATGCAAACATGAAAATCCACAGGGCTAAACAAGGCCTGCAACACACCACACACAACTAAGGCATTTATTTAACACACACCCAAAAACTGAAATACACCCAAAAATACACATTTTGCAATTCAATCCAATGCCATCCATGTGCCCTAAATGATGTTTGAAATAAATAAATACATCACACAGCAAAGGAACAGTTGTTTCATCATGTTTCATCATGCACCCACCCATGACTAGCTCTGGGCCTACTGGCTACCCACAACTATTTATTTTTAAAAATGATGAAAAGTACCAAAATTGTAGTTGCAGCAACTGCAATGCCCCAATCAAACAACACCAACTAACTTGTAAAATCTCAAATCCAAAAGTCCTCAAATCCAATGATAATGATGCAGCAGACACATAGGGGTCGATTCCGATTCGGGCCGGAAATTTCTCCGACCGAGCCGGACCCGGAGAGATTTCCGACCGAATCGGACCCGTGCAGTCCGACCGAACGAGTACGATGCGTCCGTATGTTATCGGACTCGAGTCGGTCGGACTCCCATTGAAGTCAATGGGAGCCGGTGCGTACAACGCGTACGCGGGCTCCCATTGACTCAGTGGGTGCGGAGTCGGACAAGTGCGCCCCCTACAGCGGGTACGTGGCGAAGCGATTCGCGCCGTACACGCACAGGTAGGGGGACCCATGGGTCCCCCTGTGTGCGACTCGCGCGGCTACGCGTGACAGGGGGGTCCGACACGGACCCCCAAAGTACGGCTCCGACAGCTCTTACGAGCCGGACGGCGCGGCTCGGGTCGGACTGCTCGCGGCGCGCATCGTACTTACCCGGCCGGGAAACGTCTCCATTGCGCGGTGCGAGTCGAGTCCGAGCGAGTCGGTCGGAGCGGTTCGAGCCGGGAGCGAGTCGGTCGGAGCGGTCGGGATGCCCGGACGAGTCGGTCGGCGATTTCGCATCGTACTCGCTCGGCCGGACCCGCGTACGGTTCGGTCGGGAAACAGGGCTCCGAATCGGATCCGGTAAAGCCGAATCCGATTCGGAGCCCTACCGGCCGAGATCGGAATCGGCCCCAAAGAGTGATCCTTCCAGCTCAAATCCAAATGAAAAATGAACAGGAGATGGACAAAGCACTGGGAGGAGCCTGCTGGACAGGAACAGGAAGTTGGAGACTCTGTGGCACTTCCTCCCTCTCCCCCCAAAAAAATTTGACAAAAAAGGACAGCCAAATATCAATCTGAGGAGTTTTTTCATCCAAATCATCATTTTATAGAAGGTTTTATGCTGCTCGAGATATTATTCTTCTCCAGATTGAAAATTTTGCGTGTTCGGGATCGCGAGCTTTACCAACATTCCGCCGGATGTCCGATGGCGCGCCCGAATGACGTGTTCGCGATCGCAATCTCTCTCGCGGTGCACGATGGCGCGGCGCATGACGTGTTCGCGATCGCACACTCTTGCGGTGTCCGATGGCGCGGCGAATGACGTGTTCGCGATCGCAAACTCTCGCGGGATCGCGCGGCCGGCTACCGAAATCTCGTGGTGCACGCGAACGGATAGGAAAACTCGTCGGCGAATGCAGGAATCCCGGTAAGTCGCTATCGCGCGTGCTAGAACGCATTTTTAAAACACGAACAAGAAAATAATTCCGCTACGCCGCAGATCTCGGAATTGTTGGCAATTTCGCGTTCTCCGCGGAACGCGAAATTGCCTAAATTCCGCAATTCCGCGAGCGGAGCGGAATTTGACGCCCAGGCCTACAAATTATCAAAAGCTTGCTGTTCTTCATTTCCCAAATGACTAAACCAAATAATAGCCTTTCTTCTAGGCTCAAAACCTTCTGCTCCAACTGCGATTAAATAGTTATCAAAAGATCTTAACCAAACATTGCACTTAATCAAAGACTTGCCAGGAAGTTGAAGAAATGGTGAGATCTGAATTAAATTGTTAGAATGAATGAATGAATGAATGAAATAGCACTTCTAAAGCGCGTAGCTACCCGAAGGCATCCCAGCGCTGAACGATTCATAGAGGTGAAAGGGACACCTAGGGGAAAAGCCACGTCTTTAGGAGTTTGCGGAAGGCCAGATGATTGGGTTCCTTCCGCAGGGGCAGAGGGAGTGAGTTCCAGAGCCTGGCGGCATTGTAAGAAAATAGCCGTCCGCCACTTCTGGCCTTTTTGATCCTGGGAACAACTGCTAAGGAAAGATCATCTGAACGCAGATGCCTATTGGCTCGATAGGGCTGGATCAAGGAAAGATTAATTGGAGGACCATTCCCTCCAAGCGACCTGTGAGCAATACACAGGGCCTTGAAGCGGATTCTCTCCTGAACAGGAAGCCAATGTAGGGACCGCAAAGCGGGCCTTGCCGACTGACGGGACGGGATCCCCATGAGCATTCTTGCAGCACAATCCTGCACAATCTGGAGTTTTACGGTTACTGAACTTGGCGCACCTAAATATAGGGCGTTTCCATTGTAAACAATTGTTTAAGATGCCACCAACCAATGAAGAGTTGATTCAGATAAATACACAGTTCTGAGAGGTCAATAAGTATTTCCAAGTTCTCTTGAGCCAATTCAAACAATAGCTCTCAAGTTCTAAACATTTTTTGCTGTAAACGTGGAATATCTAAAGCAATCCAGCACTGGCATTGAAATATGAGCATGATGTCGATAATTAAAACAGAAACAGATCAGACAAGTAAATTTAGTGCCAGGAGGACAAATGCGCATGCAGCTACTTGTAAACTGAAGAAATTATATCAAGCATACATATGAGCATGCTGGCTCGGTGGCTCAATGGTGTTGATGAGGAAGCGGATCACACAAAGCCCAAATGAGAAAGTGCACTGAGCTGCGCCAGAAATAGCCCAAAAGTAGCTTTGGGCTGTGTGGACTCCAGGAAGTACAGAAGAACTCATCGGGTAACGACTTCAGCAAGCGAAATGATACCGACGATAGCGTGGGATTTCCAGAGTACGCTAGGTTCCAAATTCTCAGAAGTCTCAAATGTCTTGATAAATTGTTGCCAAATGTTACATAGAGACTTTGGGAGCCAAGCAGAGATAAGTACAGCATTTATTTTGGGAAGTACAAGGTAATAAACAAGGAGCCAATGCAGCCTGTCTTCATGCATCAGACTCCCAACGTAGACTGAGCAACCGATACGGTACAGCAGCGCAGGCAATGAAGCATCAACTTAAAAGGAAACATAGGAACTGGAATGCACTTACTTTTGAAAAGTGAGCTTGCTCCATAAACCAGGAGCTCACTCACACATAACAAGTTCTTAAAGGTACCGTGTACTCCATTCATTACTGCAATGTCTGTTGCAGGGGTGGGCGGTGAAGTAAGCTCCGCCAGCAGAGTTTGCAGAGATTTTCCAACTCCACTCTCTGCTGGGAGCGCTTAGTTTACCTTCACCCAGCCTCTCTGCTGGTCGTGAGGACTGTGCATGCACATGCTTGGAGAGTGGAGACCAGGTTAATGTCTCCACTCTCCATGCGCGTGCATGGGCAGTCATCTCGAGTCCTGCAGCAAAGGCGTTACATCATTACAGAAGAAACACCATAGATCACTGCCACGTCAGCAGGAGGGGTGGCAGCACCATGCCTGGCACAGACCAGCACCAAGACTGGCTGAGAGGCTGGGTGAAGGACAGGAGGGAAGCCGGTGGAGAGCTGGAGGTCATGAGAAGGGGGGAACCCTCCCTGACAAACGCGCTGTGCGCCGCCAGCAAGGCCTGCAACTCTGCGTGCTGTTAAACCGCTGCTACTGCCAACAATTATACTTTAGCCAGCCTGGCCTTTGCCATCGAAATAGAAGGTATTAAAGAAACTCTTTTTTAATTATTTTTTTCCAAAAACCGTCATTGGAGACCATATCACTAGGGCGGAGCATAACTGTGGAATTCCACTGAGTATTTTGGCAACTCTGCAGAATTCCGCGTAGTGCAAATTCGTAAACTCCACCCACCCTTAGTCTTATGTTACAACAGAGAGAAAGACAGAGACAGAGAGAGACAGAGAAGGAGAGCAAAAGACGAACAACCCAACACTCTTATGACTCTGTGTACTCCAGACCATGTTAAGGCAAAGATTCTATCAGGTAAGTAGCAACCAAATGATTTGTGATATTTGCTCTCAAATATGCAGCTATCAAACGTTTACTAATAATTCAACAGAGCACCAGAGTAGAAGCTAGAGCGTAGAACCTCTCATATCAATGAACATGATCAAAATAGAATATTTCAGAGTGTGAGTAAGAGCTAGCAAGGCTCAAAATGATCATGTTTCACAAGGGTGAAAAAAACAGAATGAATGCTATATCAGAAATACAGTGCATACAAGAGGCATGCTAAAGGGATAAAAGACAGCATACTGAAACTAAACTCTGTAAAATGAGGGTTCTCATTCTTAGTGGCCCTTCTATTTTGTGGGCTTTGCCCCTGTGGCTTCTAGAATAGAGCCCAACACTTTCTCCTTAGGCTCCTGTACACATATCAAGTTTCACTTTTGATTGTGAGTAGTCAGTGGTGCCCCAAATATGCAAGACAGCTTTTTTTGTTCTTTATTCCATAGGCCGACATCCCTTAAGAAAATAATTGTCTTAACAAACCACAGTTTGGGCCTCATTACTAGTGCCCTGAAGCAGAATTGTTCTTTCTGCACCCCCAGAATTATCAATACCTGGAGTCCTGGTAAGGCCAGGGAGGTGTAATTAATGTAGATTCCAGGCTGAACACTGAGAATGCTACTCATTACACGAGAAGGACTTGAAAGTAGGGATAAAAACTCAAGAATTACTTGTTTATATGTATTACCCTCTAAGGCATGGGCCAGCCAGTCCCATCCTTGTTCAAAAATGGAGTAGCAATTTTTTATCTTTAAAAGGGAGGAAAAATCAAATTCCCCAGGACTTGTGAGAGAGGCAAAGAAAGATTTAGGAAAGAGAAAATTAGACAGGAAAAAGTTATAACCCAATTTGGGAATCCGATAGGGGTGTAAATACTGCCCTCACCCACTCAATGAGTGGCATGCTTCATCATAGGGCCGCTACGACTCCATGGTGCAGACCAACATCCAGAAAGGAGCGCTAGAAAAAAGGATATAGAAAAGAAAGAAATCTTACATTAGGGATCCCTCACGCAGAGAAAAATTGTAAAACTGTCTAAGTGGGTATCTGCTGTCTTTATTATGGATCCCACCTGGCAGGATTAAAAAAGGTTCAAATGAAGGATATATGAGAAAGTAACGACCCCATTACCCTATCGGCCGTATCAACATGTTTCTGCCGTAAGTAGCCGCCCGTCAGGGTCGATGGCATTCGTCAGGATACGGATCTCTTCAAAAGATTCTAGATACGTACCCACCTAGTCTTGTCACTATGCGGTAGGGCACTCAATTGTGGCTATGCATTGCCCTTTTTGTGGACACACACCGTCTGTGTACCTATAAAGGAATAGCAAATACCAAAATTAAAATCTCATATTGTTAGCTCTTAACCCTCCCTTGGTCAAGCCCTCATTCCACCCAATGCCTGCTCTTAAAACAGTATGTTCCCATTTCATAAAAGGGATATCGAACACGCCGAACTGGCTCTTAGCTGTTACAGCCTGCACCGAAACTAACCGTGGGCAATGAACTCCGCTCCGCTAGCGGAGGTTGTGGAGATTTGCTAATTACGCATTACATTGAAAACACGAATTCATGGAAAAACTCCAACTCCACCACGTAGCGGAGTTAGCTACTGAACCCACAACCCTTTGATAAAACAACTTTACCTTTATATGCTAAAAAACATATAACCAATTCACAAAAGTGAGCTTTGAAAAATATCAGGCAATGAGAGAGGTGATGATTTTGGGGTCCCCCCTAACCTAGGGGGAGGACCAAGCAGATGCCTTGAACACAAAGAGCAAATCATGCTGAATGATTCTGTGGTGGTCCCATCCTCCTAGGACCACCCCAAGCAAAGTTATGGGCAAAAATACAAGGCCAACCAAAAAGGCCCAGCAAAGCATTATGGGGCGAGATTCTAGAGTGCAGTGAATATTATAGTATTAGCTCTCAGCTGAGGGAGAGCCCCTGCCGCTTGCGGAATGTTTTGATATTGGATACTATAATATTTTTTTATTTTTTTTACGGAGTTTTATATAGCGCGAACATGACCCGAAGGTATCGGGTATAAGAGCGCTTTACATAGCACCAGTTGCGTTATATGAGGACACATTCATTTTTTGTTAGGCACGGGCAGATTAAGTGATTTGCCCAGAATCACAGGATGTTCAGCGTCATTGCCGAGACTCGAACCCGGTTCCTCAGATTCGAGGTCCACCGCCCTAGCAGTTAGGCCAACTCCTCTCCCCACTCTAGAATCTCAACCCATAATGCTTTGCAGGGCCTTTGGTTGGGATTGTATTTTTGCCCATAACTGTGCTTGGGGTGGTCTTAGGAGGATGGGACCACCGCCGAATCGTTCAGCATGATGTGCTCTTTGTGTTCAAGGCATCTGCTTGGTTTTCTCCCTAGGTTAGGGAGGACCCCAAAATCATCACCTCTCTCACTGCTTGCTATATTTTCATTTTCACTTTTGTGAGATGACTATATGCATTTTAGCATGTATAGATAGAGTTACTTGTTTTACCGAAGGTATATGAGGTCTCTGTTTTATTAATTGGGATGAGATGGAACGGAGTTACGGATCGGAGTTTCATGGAGTTTTTGTTCAACTCCGCAGAATTCCACGTAGTGGTACTCCGCCAACTTTGCCCACCCTTAACCGAAACTCTCTTTCCTAATCGGCCAGCTGGGGTGGGGCTCGAGAGGGGCCTCTCTCTACTTGATCTGCCACAGACTCTTGCATCGTGGGACGTGCCGAACGGGCTCTTAGCTGTTACAGCCCGGTTCCCCAGCCTCCTTCACTCACGAGGCGAAGAGAGGGAGGGGCCTCTCTCTACTTAATCTGCCACAGAATCCCGCAGCGCGGGATGCGCCGAATGGGCTCTTAGCTGTTACAGCCCACACCAACACTCTCTTTCCTCATTGGCCAGCTGGGGTGGGACTCGGTCCCCCAGCCTCCTTCACTCATGAGGCAGGGAGAGGGAGGGGACTCTCTCTACTTAATCTACCACAGACTCCCACAGCGCGGAGCGCCGAACGGGCTCTTAGCTGTGACAGCCCGCACCGACACTCTCTTTCCTCTTTGGTCAGCTGGAGTGGGACTCGGTCCCCCAGCCTCCTTCACTCATGAGGCAGAGAGAGGGAGGGGCCCCTCTCTACTTGATCTGCCACAGACTCCCGCATCGCAGGACGCGCCGAGCGGGCTCTTAGCTGTTACAGCCCGCACCGACTCTCTCTTTCCTCATCGGCCAGCTGGAGTGGGACTCGGTCCCCCAGCCTCCTTCTCTCACGAGGCAGAGAGAGGGAGGGGCCTCTCTTCTCTTAATCTGCCACAGACTCCCGCAGCGCGGGACGCGCCGAACGGGCTCTTAGCTTTTACAGCCTGCACCGACACTCTCTTTCCTCATTGGCCAGCTGGGGTGGGACTTGGTCCCCCAGCCTCATTCACTCACGAGGTGAAGAGAGGGAGTGGCCTTACTCTACTTAATCTGCCACAGACGCCTGCAGCGCGGGACGCGCGTGGGTGCGCCCGGGCAAAGGGTGGGCCTATCTGCGCTCGTTCGCGGCCACATGAGGCCTGGCTGGGCCTACCCTCTGTGGCCTTCATTCCCGTGAAGCTTCATTTGTCCTCATCTGGCAATCTGAGTCTATACCCACCACGAGGTACTGTATTTTTATTTCATTTTTTTACTTCCCCTATACTCTTTGGAACAGTCCTTACTTTTACCCCTAACTTGTGTTGGCTCGGTGCTGTGTTAAGTGACTTACTAGTTGGCTGTTCAAAAAACTGTTGGGACCATGGGTAGGAAAATAGGAGGTGACTCCGGTCCCGCTACAGCTTCTGCAGTTGAGCCTTCCCCAAAGTCTACACCAAAACCTACTTCAATCGCCCGGATGCTTCAGCATGCTGTTAGTGCCATCAGCAATGAAATTGCCATAACCGAAAGGGGGCTTTCTATTAACACAGACAGGCTCAGCGTGGGCTCCCCTGGCCCATCCGCCTGCTTCTCTACGGTGACGCTCACGGTCTCACCCTGTACCAGTGTCGAGCCTTCCCCCCTGCAAGGTCACATAGCTAAACCAGGAATGTACCCTCCTTTTGCCATACAACAGAATCCCATATAACGGCCCACACAACAAGACCTTACCTACAATATCAATAAAGAAAGTCAGACACGGCAAGACATGCAAGCAGACGGCCAGTCCTCCTATATCTTCCCCAGTGTCTGCTCAAGTGCCCGCACCTGAGCGCTGGCCAGAGACATCATCTGCCTCTTTGGTAACTACAGATGCCAACCTTTGTTCAACTATCACAGGTCGACAGGTTGCATCTCTACGACTCCTTTAACGAACTTCTGGCAACCAACCTAAAGTCTTTTTCTGAAAATTTGTGCTCACGTATCACCACTATTCTCTTCCCCCTAGGTTCACGCCTAGACACCATTGAGTCAAATCTGGCCACATTGGGCATCAACTTTCTAGACTCAGCCAAAGGATCTCTTCAACTAGCCCCCCCACCAGACTCTGTACTTTGTGTAGAGCACCCAGCGACACTCTGGAAAAATGTGTACCAGCAACTCAGGTTTTGCCCTCTCCCAGCATTTTGCCAGCCCTAGCTGCCCACCTGCACAACATGAAATCTGCTTCTGGCCAGCTCGCAGACCAAGCACCCCCTATCTCTTCCCATTTTGTTAGCAACGTAAGGGTTCCAGGGGTCAGAGAGGCACCACTCCACTCCTTGATGCGCTCATAACTTCCAGTCATCAACCTTCCCCCTGCAGCATGCCCGTATGTGGTCGTATTGAAAGGGGCCCCCTCATTGCGCCAGGATCAAAGTAAATCTCAAGAGCAGCTTTTCAATAAAACTCTAAACTGGTTGGCTCAACACAAAGGCCTGCAATATTGGCACGCCAAGGACATTCTGCATGTTAGGAGATGTGCTTGGATTGGCTCAAACCGGCCGGACTCATATGGGGACTGATTGTGATTAAATGTAGAAATCCAGAGCTGGCTCATCATTTGTTATTCAATGCAAGTACCAGTAATGGGGCTTTCCCTACCATCTCTTTAGCCCCTTTAGGCTTCTTTTACAGGCCACCCCTTGATTCCTGGCTGTGCCCACCCAATCCAGTGTCAGCTAGTCGCGCTCTTGCTTTACCCCCTCCTAACTACCATAGGAATGTAAATACACACAGAGACATTTCAGCCCCGACAGCTACCAGCAGTCAACCCTTTTTTAACACTTTCCTGCCAATACAGGTTCCACTGAGTGCTCTTCCTGTCTCATTCCCCATATCCACATCCAATAGGTTTGAGGCACTTTCTGACTGAGACTGACTCATTGCTCCATCGCCCGCTCTAACACCCGCCCCTTTGGGCACCCTATCATCGGTAGACAATCCCTCAGAGTCAAATACTGCCACCTCATTGTCAGAACCAGCGGTGGTCGCATCCCACACCCACACTTCACACTTACACTACAGATCCCTCTCTGTCCTCAGTTGGAAAGTGGCAGGCCTCAAACGGAAGATCAACAACGATGATTGGAGGGCATTTGTATCTAAGTTTGATTTAATCCTTCAACAAGAGACTTGGCTCACTGAGCCTTTGCATTTTAAGAGCTATGCTTGTTATTCAAGTCTTTTACAATTACAAAATAGTCCCTGACAGGGGAGATTCACACAGAAAACAATGAATATAGGCCTGAAATCAGTGCTATATTAAAGCTGTCCAGCCGGACAGAAAATGTAATAATGTATCAAATCACATAAAACACAAGAATAAAGTGGGACACAATCCTGGTCCAACGCAACATATATAACAAAGACACAAATGAACAGAAATTCACAAATTCAGAAAAAGGCCTAGGCAGGACAAAAAATGCTTGTAACTTGTATAAAGAAATGCAACAAGCAAACAATATGTAGAGACACCGTTATACATCAGTAATTAATTCAATTGCGTTTACGTTGCATATAAGGTCGATGACGTTTCAATCCCGTAGAAACAATATTGGGATCATCATCAGGACGTAAAAATTACATGCCTGAGGGAGTTTTAGCCAAGCACAATAGCAGGGGGCAAGCAATGAGGCAATTGCAATAGTGCCAGGAAGGGATTACTGCAGTCGCACAGAGGTACGTTAGATCACTCAAGCGTCTTGGTGCATAGGAAAGGAGGTAGGGTGGGATTGGGGCAATTCCCAATTGAGGGTACTGGTATGGAGAGGCGCGGTAACCTAATTACACGAATAGTGGCAACCAATCCAATTTGGAAATATATGAAAGGTGCTGTGAGTCACGCAATAATGATGCGAGTACTCCTGAGCCAGTACAATGACCTGTTTATCCTTCGGTATTCCGGTGTGCTCCGCCCCAATCCCACCCTACCTCCTTTGCTATGCGCCAAGATGCTCGAGTGATCTAACGTACCTCCGTGAGACCGCAGTAATCCCTTCCTGGCATTATCGCAATTGCCTCATTGCTTGCCCCCTGCTATTAGGCTTGGCTAAAATTCCCTCAGGCATGTAATTTTTACGTCCTGATGATGATCCCAATATTGTTTCTACGGGATTGAAACGTCATCGACCTTATATGCACCGTAAACACAATTGAATTAATTACTGATGTGTAACGGTGTCTCTACATATTGTTTGCTTGTTGCATTTCTTTATACAAGTTACAAGCATTTTTTGTCCTGCCTGAGCCTTTTTCTGAATTTGTGAATTTCTGTTCATTTGTGTCTTTGTTATATATGTTGCGTTGGACGCAGGATTGTGTCCCACTTTATTCTTGTGTTTTATGTGATTTGATACATTATTAAATTGTCTGTCCGGCTGGACAGCTTTAATATAGCACTGATTTCAGGCCTATATTCATTGTTTTCTGTGTGAATCTCCCCTGTCAGGGACTATTTTGTAATTGTAACGTACTACTACCCAAGGTCCCTGACCATTACAATTGGGGTCACTTGTTAATTAAACATGTTATTCAAGTCTTGCCACTCCCTCCCCCCACGGCCGAGTGGCCGGCGGATTAGCTACTTGGGTTAGTTTGAGTTTACAGGTAGAGGATTCACAGATTAAATCTAGTTCCTCTGCCTTTTTAGTATTATTAATTCTAGTACCAAAGACAAACGTGGCTTTTTATTTGATACATTTTTATAATAATGATTTTACCAATGCTAGCTATTCACACTTTATCAGCCTTTTAATTTTGTATCCCTACTACAATCTAAGGCTGATTTTAGCGCTTCACTTGTTTACTTTTTTGTTTGCTTTGATTTTAATGCTAAGATCAATCATGATTCGGTCATAAATAGATACTGTACTGGGCAAGATGCCAGGGGTGCGAACTATCTAGATATCTTACTGTCCACGGTTTGGTCGATCTACTTGAAATCCTTGGGGGTGCGTGCATTACACAGACATCATTTAGAGGGGGCAGGAGAGCTTCCCTCAAAAATTATGTGTTTGTCAGCCCAGACTTTTTACATTGCTTCTCTATAAGTGAGATCCTGCCTACAGACTGGGGTGATCATAATTCCTTAAGTGCTTCCATGTGTTTACCGCTTAAGGGCTTGGCACGTAACAGTAACTTAGCCTCCATTACACAACACTCCACAGATAGCCTGTGCCTAGTTTGGCGTATGAATAATCCCAAAGAGTCACTTATAGCCTTACTTAAGTTACACCTTAACAAATTTCTCTACTGTCTTGGGAAGAACGTACCGGACTCTATGGCCGTACACTACACCCAGCTAATGCACGCAATTAGGGACTCTATGCTTAAGCCTATCCGTACCCCAAATACAAACCCAAGATGGTTCTATGGGGCTTGCTCATTGGCAAATAGGAGGCTGAGCAAAGCCCTAAAAGGACGCCCCAGGAATAGGTCTAAAATCTCCACCGCACGCATCGAGTACAAAACCGCCCTCGCAATTAGGAAAATGGAAGTATGCATCCAAGACTGGGAACTTCTAGAACTCGCATCCCAGGGAAAGGATAGTAAATCCTTTTGGGACGCAGTAAAATTACTATGGTCCAGGAATTCTCCCATTAATCCCCCTCTCCAAAATAATATCTCTGGTGCAGACTGGGTCAGCCACTTTGCCTCTATTTACCACACTGAGGAGTAGCCAATCCTGTTCGCCGTTCTTCACACCACATTTCAGAATTCGCCCCCATTTTTGCTAACTTTGGAGGAAGTTGATTCAGCCATCCTGCACAGTTAGGGAGGAAAAGCCGCAGGCCCAGACGGGGTACCGATGGACCTGGTGAAATCCATGCCCGAAATGTGTGGCTCTCTCATTGCGAATACTTTTTACACTTCCCTATCTCTTTCAATCCTTTCCATCATGGTCTTCTGCAATAATAGTCCCTATATTCAAAAAGGGAGACCGATCGTCGCCCAAGTGCTATCGGCCAATTCCGCTCATTGATAGCATGATCAAAATCATTGGCAGAGTTATCTATAACCGCTTGGTCGAATGGGCAGCTGATAAGGACATACTCTCCCCTTTTCAATTTGAGTTTCGACCTAAATTAGGTACGAACGAACAATGTCTGAATTTGGCTTTGACAATCTCCAAATATACTAAGGCCAAGCGCTCCCCCATAGATTTAGCTTTTATGGATTTATCCACTGCCTTTGATTCAGTGAACAGAACCAAACTTTGGTTAATGTTGCTGGATCAAGCCGTGGATCCACCCCTGATGAATTTTTTATACTGTCTGCACTCGGACCTCACCGCCCGGATCCGTTTAACTCCGCTTGGGGAGCTTTCTTCTGAATTTTACTTAAAGAGTGGGGTGAGGCAGAGTTGCATATTGGCGCCTCTTTTATTTATTTTATATATTAATGGTTTAACAGCTCCCCTAGCCTCTTCCCACACAGATATACCTAGAATTGCAGGCTCCCCAGTTCCCGCTCTGCTATACGCGGACGATGCAGTATTGTTGGCCCTTACCCCAAAAGCCCTGAGACATCAGGTGGACTGTTTTGTTTCCTTTATGCATTAGCTGGACCTTAACACTAATTATTCTAAGTCGCACATCATGTCCTGTGGCCCAGGTAAACTAAGACTAAATAAAATCAGTATTAACGGGCATGTTTTGATGTCCGTTGAGAACTTTGTCTGCCTGGGATTCAATTTTAGTTCCTCAGGGTCAGGGAATCCCCATTGTGCTCAGGATTGTACCAAGTTAAGCAAAACTGCGGGCACAGATAGCAACCACATCAGACCACAAATTAGGGGGACACTGTCTCCACCTTTGAAAGTGTTTACCTCCCAATGTATCAGTGTGGCCACTTACGGAGGGGGAGTTTGGGGTTTTAGCAAGTGCAGCTCCATTCAGGCAGAGGAAAACCGCTTTCTCCGAAGGCTTTTAAGTGCACCCCCATTCACACCCACCCTCATCATACACTTCGAGCTAAACCAAGGTTTTATTGAGGATACGATTCAGATGGCGCCGCTTTTATTATAGGTTAGTATCTGGTTGAACCCAGCCGCCAAACTCTGTAAGGATATTATATCCGACTGCATGACGTTGGACCAGGCTTTCTCCATACCATGGCTGAGCTATTTACGAGATACTTTCGGTTCCCTCTGCATACACTGGTGGTACTCTGAACCCAGCCGTATTCCCAATAATGCCAAGTCTGAGGTGAAATCATTATTTAAGGCTCACCAAGCAAATATTAGGCTGAAATCTGAGCTATCCAAACCCTTGGTGCTGCAATACTATAGTATTTTTTATACTGACGACTCCCCGCTGTATTGTGCATTGGAGTTGTCCAGATGGGAGCGGTCCTTACTTTTCTGCTTCAGAGCTAGGACAATATACTGGTCTCTCTTTTAACAAAAATTTTTTAGACCCAGAAGGGAACACGGCCATCTGTTGTCCCTTCAATAATCACACTGTCCAATCTGTTGCATTTCATGTTTTTCTGCAATTTGCACAGTTTAGCACAACAGCACTTTCTGATTCCCCTATTAAGGAGGCTAGGCCTTCGTCACTGCAGTCCCACTCCCCTTCACTTACAACCCTTGTGCTCCCCTGAAATTGTCTTTTCTGTATGTGCCTTCCTGAAAGCAGAAATTAGAACCAGACACTCTATGTTGGGCTAGTCCGACAGAACATTATGCGCAGCGTGGCACAGTGCACTGAACCTGGTAAATGTGTAGGGTTTATTTAATGGGGGATAGTAGGAGCGCATGGCGGACCCTATCTGAGTTTTTTTGCCCTTTCTCTATCCCCTCCCCACTTGGTGCTTTAATCCCACCTTGTATCCCTTATTCTGTAACAGCGCACTTCTGTTTCCCTTTTTTCTGATGTCTGATGTATTTTCTGATATTTCACTTTTGAATCCTGAATGCCCCCTGTGCACCTCGCTAAACACTTTTTTTAACTTCTGCCAATTTTAATTCTGCTTGTGTGTTTATAGCTATATGCAATATTCTTATGTAATTTTATGGTCATGTTGCTCAGCTCGCTTGGATATCTGATGTATTAGCTGACGTGTTTATCTCGTACCTCAAAAGTCTTTTTAGTACTTTTAAATATTCCTTATTATACGACTATTTTAAACTCCTATGTATGTTGACAGTTATGTGCATTATTTTTATGTACTTTTATGGTCTATTGCTCTTAAGACCGAATAAAGGTTTGAGAATTGAATTGAACTCAAGAATTACTTGTTTATATGTATTACCCTCTAAGGCATGGGCCAGCCACTCCAATCCTTGTTCAAAAATGGAGAAATAATTCTTTACCTTTAAAAGGGAGGAAAAACCAAATTCCCCAGGACATGTGAGAGAGGCAAAGAAATATTTAGGCAAGAGAAAATTAGACAAGAGAAAATTATAACCAAATTTGGGAATCCCATAGGGGTGTAAATACTGCCCTCACCCACTCAATGAGTGGCACGCTTCATCATAGGGCCGCTATGACTCCCTGGTGCAGATCAACATCCAGAGAGGAGCGCTAGAAAAAAGGATATAGAAAAAAAAAGAAATTTTAGATTAGGGATTCCTCATGCAGAGAAAAATTGTAAAACTGTCTAAGTGGGTATCCGCTGTCTTTATTATGGATCCCACTAGGCAGGATTAAAAAAGGTTCAAATGAAGGATATATGAAAAAGTAACGACCCCATTACCCTATCTGCCGTATCAACATGTTTCTGCCGTAAGTAGCCGCCCATCAGGGTCGAGGGCATTCGTCAGGATACGGATCCCTACAAAAGGTTTTAGATGCGTACCCTCCTAGTCTTGTCACTATGCGGTAGGGCACTCAATTGTGGCTATACATTGCCCTTTTTGTAGACACACACCGTCTGTGTACCTATAAAGGAATAACAAATACCAAAACTAAAATCTCATATTGTTAGCCCTTAACCCTCCTTAGGTCAAGCCCTCATTCCACCCGATGCCTGTTCTTAAAATAGTGTGTTCCCATTTCATAAAAGGAATATCGAAATATATATGATATTACATTTTATTTATATAATTATATTCATATATATATCTCCCAAGTAAAAAAACGCTAGCCATATTATCCATTATCAGTGATCTAATATCCACATGTGCTCAGAGACTCTCAGTGAAAGGCTACTTACCTGAGTCTCATCAATGATGTTCCTAACTAGGGAACAGAGTCTGAACCCCCTCCTGTAGTCACACTCTGAAAATAAAGCATCATCTCTTTATATATTATTGCTGTATATCAAATACTGTTTCCAAAGTCTCATAAATCCATGCCTAGTCTGAATTCTATATTGGGGACGCCCTATTTCAGCAAGTCCCCTGTTTTTATGTGTCGCAACTACTCTGTAAGCAACAAGCAAAACACGCAAACAGAGACAACTCTCAAATGAAAGAACGCAAAAACACTTATTCCAAGTTTTGGAGGTCACTCAAGTCAACTCATCGAGCTCATTGTGTTGAAGTTCTGCTGGTCCTAGCCCGGTCATGAGTGATAGCTTAGACTCGGGAAGGTATAACTCAGGGGACCTAGAGACTGTGGAGAGATGCCCGATTAGTCTCTATTGGTGTTGTTCCCCTGGAATGGCATGCATACTTCGTACTGTTTAGTTTTTCCAAGCAGTAACACAATTGTATGGTAGTTGGTGGGAGAACGAGGGAAGGCTCAATCTCTCTTCCCTTCATTTTTTGTGGATCTAATGAACACTGAGAATACCCAGAAAAATAAGCATTTGCCAGAGAAAACAGTCACTCAGGGTCAGGGTCCAATTAGCCTCATAATGTTGCATTTTGTTCCAGACTTTCAGCTGGAGATTTGACTGCTTTTAGCAGCCAAAATCTCCAGGTTAGAAATAAACAGATCATTGCTGTATCTGTGGATCTCATAATTCCGATGAGGCTGGTAACTACTCTTTTTGACTCCATCACAATTAAGAAGGGCCCTGCAATTAGGGCCTTAGAAATTTGCTGTCCAGGCAATTATTTGCCCAAGTCTGATCTATGGGCACTCATTATTCTTGAGTTGCCCTTAATTTCTTCTACTCCATATTCAGACTGCTCAAAAGGTAGCAGATTAACTCATGATGCCACTCAAACTCCTGAGCATGTACCCAGGCAATTTTAACTACTCTTGTTGGTGTATCAAAAGAGAGATGTTTATAAGGCTATATTTGTGATCCATTAGCCATCTAGGTCGGAATCTCTCTTTTTCTGCAGACTAAAATCTCCCACTTACTTCCGTCTTGTCCCTTACTTTACACCCATTATGCCTTGCTTGTCCCACCTAAAATATAATGTTCCAGAATTACCAAATTTGCACCCAAATTCTGGAACATCCTTACCTTTTCTCTTTGGACACAAATTGACCTTGGACATTTAGGGCCTTATTATGAGTTTGGTGGTGCAGGAGTGGGAACGCCCTGCTTCCCCACCGCCAAACCCATGTGAGCACCGCCCACCAGATTTTGGCTTTTTCTGTTACTGGTGGGAGGTCTTTGGCGGTCCCATGGCGATACCTATAAAAAAGGCACCGCAATGGGAACACCAAAGCAAGTTCCTGCAGGGCATGGACTGTTAAGTTCATGCCCTGCAGTAATTGGGGGTGCACAAGGCACAAGGGGGCCCTTGTAGGGACACATATGTTTCCTCACCGCCACACTCTTCATGACGGGCTCACCGCCATGAAAAGTGAGGCAGGGAGGAAACTCGTAATATTCTTGGTGGGGCCGCAACAGCTCGCCAAGCATAGTGTGGCCTCAAGACCACTCCTAGACTGCCATGGATCATGGATCCCTGGCAGCAGCAGCGTTCCAATGGCGGTCCAACTGCCCTACTTGTAATAGGGTGGCCAGACAACCAGTGCAGGGGTAGCTGCACCGCCACAGTGAATTTGGCGTTTCATCGAACCACCAAACTCATAATAAGGCCCTTGGGCAACATTTTAATGCTTAGTTGTTGGACCTTCATCTCCAATCCTGTCCTGTTAGATTATTTTTTTATGTTGGCTGCTGTTTTTGAGGCTAGCACCAGAACATACTTTCAGAAAACATTCCAATGTCCCAATGTAACGTATCATAGCATAACAATTTGAAAGAGCTTTAAAGGGACAATGAAGGATAATGAACGATTGCTCACATATTGTGAGCCCAGAAAACGTAGGCACTGCACTAACTGACAGTGCCATAAAATATTTGGTTGGGAGAGACATTCACTTCAAGATACACACTAGTAGGAGAACTAACTTGTACTTACAGGAAACCTACATGGTCCAATTAATCAGGATTTGCTCGTGAGGAAATTAGTACATTTCTCGAGTATATCAGATTTAAATCTGTCTTATATCACACTCACAAAGATTTACCCTGGGCTAGATCTGGTTACCCAGAATCTTCAACAAGCAGCTAAACACATGTTTGTGAACCAAGTAGCACAAGCTTTAGGCATGCCAGAATTACACTATCTACCTTATACGAGGCTTACAAAAAATTGCATTAGAGTGGATTAAATTATCCCTCCTGCATCTTCAAAAAACTGTTGCAGATGTCTTTGTGAACGCCATGTATACAAGAACATCTGAAAGATGGTCCTGGCACTTCCAGGTGGGCTCTGGTGCAGCAGTTTGTAAATTCTGTATGAAATAAATGGTGTAAATGTGAGAAAATGTTTCGAATTTTTTCCTAAAGTCACACTTTTGGATTTAAGCACTAAAGAGTAAAATTATCTGCCAAGCAAGTGCATCTAGGATATTCTTAAAGATTTAACAAAAGTATGTTAATTTTTTCATAATTTTTTTTGATGAACATATAGCATCACAATATGATATAATTTGCTAAGAGACACAGCTCACAGAGCTAGACTCTAAAAATCTTATAGATTTAATAGATCTATGTCGACAGATATAAATTGTATTGGTGTTTTACATTTCTGATACATCAATGTTCAGACCTAAACTAAGGATAGTACAAAGTTAATATGTAGAGAAGCTATCACAGAAAGGTAGTCTTAACTTCGGAGAGATACCAGTTCAAAGGCTGTAACTTCTAGGATGTTGTTAGTCCTGTCAACCTTAGGGTGCTGATCCCCCAAATTGTATGCCTTTACCCTCCTGTTTTTGCTGAAATTCATTTTTGTTGGATCTAGGACTCTGTGCACTCTACCCCTGCTAACTAGTGCTAAAGTGTTTGTGCTCTCTCCTTTAAACAAGGTAAAATTGGCTTAAACCTGATCGGTATTTTTTATTTTTTATTTATTTGATTTACCTCAGAGCACAGAAGCCGGAGGGGCGCACAATAAGGGAAGAACAAAGGAAGAATGCCCATGCACATTACACATATTCATGCATACCCAACAGTGCAAGTCCTGGTCCTAAAGTCGATATGCTCGATGTACTATACTCGATACAACATATGAACCATCACATTCCACCCTGGATCCCTGCATAGAGAGGCTTCCTAAACCGAATTGTTTGCAAATGGTCAGGAGTGCTCATCTGTTACCCGCATTGCTTGGATTGGAGAATGCGTCAGTTGAGCAAAGGTCTCTGGTCCCTCTGGATCTTGCCCCGCTTCAGTACGCAGAGTGAGGAAAGTTACCAGCAGTCCCCAGATATCCTTGGGTCGGGAATGCATCAGCATTAGTTCCCAATAGGCCACGAGTTGCTCCTGGCAGTATATCACATCTTGCAGCCTGCAGCTGATTTTGGGGGAGGGCCACCTGCCCGAGTGCATGACCACCTTACGTTTAGTGAAGAGGAGCAACATTGCAGTCAATTGTCTAGCCTCTGGGAGAACCTCTTTCACATTTCCTAGCAGGGCAGTCAGGGGTGTCCGCTGAGGACAGTGACCCATGATCGAAGCAGTAGTGGTAAATACTTCAGTCCATAATGCAGCTATCACAGGGCAGAGCCTGGCAAGGTGCAGAAACGTGGCGGAGGGTTCTGCTCATCTCAGACACCTCACATCCTCCACAAGGCACATCTCATGTAGCTGCATAGATGTGTGGTATGTTCTGTGGAGGAGGTTGAAGTGAATTAGTCTAAGTCTGTAATTGGGCGAAAGGGCTCCAGCATGTGCAAAGCAATAGTACCATTGTACCTACGAGACAGATTGGGTCGTGTCTCTCATCCAAGCATCTCGGGCTGTTGGTACAACCAATGGGGCCTTCTCTTGCATTTCAACAAAGAGCTGGGTGATTAGTTTGCATGTGGATGGGTTTGTGAGCATGTTATCGAGTGCTTGTTGTGTTGGAGGAGGTTTCAGGAAAATACAGTGTAGAGCATGAAGGGCAACACAGAGTTGGTAGTAAAGTAGGACATCCAGGACTGTGTGCGAAGGGTTGTTCTTCATGCAACGCTAGTGGATAAACTGCTCTTCAGGGTAAAGGTTCACAAACATGCCAAGACCCAGTTGGTGGGCCCGACACAAGGTACTCTCATTACTCATCATGGGGAGATTGGAATTTTTGTCCAATGGTATGTTGGGCGCAGAGAGACAGTGGGCTTGCACGTGTCATCGCAGGCCATTCCATGTCCATAACGTACATGCCACTGTGTACTTCTCAGCACGAAGGCACCAAACTGGCAGTTATAATGGAGTGGGCAGTAGGCAAGGGGTTACGTGATCAGCCTTCACGGCGGTATGTGGCTGAAACAGTAAGGGGTCTATCCAGAAATGGCTGAAACGGGCCTGGGTACAGTAGAAATATATTTCTATGTCTGGGGCACTCAGACTGCCCTGATAGAAGGGAAGGGTCATCGTTTCCCACACAACTCATGGCTGTTTGCCGGCCCATGACAAGGCCTCCAAATTGAGTGGCCTGCGAAAAATATTTGAGAGGGGGATAGGAATTTTGATAAGCAGATAGAGAAACTTGTGATAGACGACCAATTTTGTTGATGACAATCCTTCTGGCCAATAAGAGGGGTATTCTGGGCCAGGCTGGTATTCGCTCATCTAGCCAGACCATGGCCCTGCCATATTTTATCCTCCAAAGTTAAGCTCATCCATGTCATGGATGAGTCATATGCACATCTATCTAACTGTTTCTGTTGCCCATTGGAGTGGATACTCAGATTCAAATTGGTTGGTTGCTTGGGTGAGTGGAAACAGAAAGGATTTTGACCAGTTTATGAGAATCCCAGCATGTCAGTCGAAGCGGATCACCCTCTCGTTGCATCATTGTAATATTAATCTGAGTGTCTCAGTTATAAAGTGTGACATCATCTGCATACATGGAGACAAGTATCCCACTGGATGTGAAGGCTAGTCCTCTGTGGGAGTAATGTTGCTTCAATCTGGCCACCAGGGGCTCCATGGCAATCACAAAAAGGAGTGGCAGCAGGGGACATCCTTGTCTGATGCCCCTATACATGGAAAAGAGGCCGATATGTTGCCATTGCTTTGGTGTGGGGGAGGTGTAGAGGAGTTTATTCAGACCCACAAATTAGGGACTAATACCTATGTGGGCAAGCAGCTGGAAGAGATATGTCCATTCTAAAGAGTCAACTGCCTTGGTGGCATCAAGTAATGCAGCAGCTGCAGCTGGTGGTCTATGAAAAGCATGAGCGCAAACATGGTGCAGAGATTGTATGCAGTGGAGAGGCAAGGAACAAAACCAGACTAGTTGGGGTGAACAATGTGAGGTAAGCGAGGGGCTAATCGAGAGGCGATTACTTTCATCAGTGTTTTGTTAACATCATTGATAGCGGGTGGTAGGAGTCGCAGCTATGCGCCGTCTTGCCGGGCTTCAGAATGATCGCAATAAACACTTTGCAAAGGGAAGGTGGTGATATGCCCAGTGATAAGGATTCCTCATGCATCACCTTTAGGTGAGGGGCTGGGATCAAGGTGTATACTTTGTAGAAGGCCGCAATGAGCCCATCTAATCAGGGATCCTTGACCGAAGGCATACTGTAGACAATCTGGATAATATTGTTGACTGTGAAGGGATCATCGAGGAACAGACGATGGGCATCATCTAGCCAGAGGAGTTGAATCGAATCAAACAGTGCGTTCAGGGCATTCATGTTTGGGGAAATGTTGTATGGTACAGGTCTGTGTAGAAGTCCGTCATGACATGAAGGATCTCGTCCTGTCTCGTGTGAGTGATTTGCTGATAATCTGTAAGTCTGGTAACATAGTCACTTGCCCGGAGCTTCCTGAGTAGCCCCGCCAATGTCTTGCCCAATTGGTCTCCCTCCCTGTAGCCACTGCCTCTATGCCCAATAGTGGGATTCTCTAACCGCTGCTTCTTTGTACTCTGACAGTTTCTCTCTAAGGCAGCTTGCATCCTGGAGTTCCCAATAACAAAGTACGTGAGTTCAAGCTTGTGGGTATTGGTCACCACCTGGGTCAGTTGCGTGAGCAGTGCTGTGAGTACACCTAACTGTTTAGCGATGCAGGCCCCCTTGATAACGATATTGAAGGCTTCCCAAAGTGTGGACAGAGAGTCCACTGTGCAGTCATTATGAGTGAATTATTTGAGTATTGCTGTGTGTATCGCATCATGGAATACAGAGTCTTGGAGTACAAAAGTGGCAAGCCTCCACGCAAAGGTCCTTGTCCTGGTGCTGGGGAGGGAGAGTTCTAGCAGAACCGGTGCGTGGTCTGATAGGGTCCTCGGGATATGGGCAACACTGGAGGTCCAGATGAGTGCATCTTGGGTAACCAGCCAGTAATCCTGAAGCAGGTGTTATACGAAGTGGTGAAGCAAGTGCCCTCTGTGCTGTGTGTGTGAGTCATACGCCATACATCGTGGAGATCATTATCGTGCATGAATGTGTGTAAATGGGCTGCAGCACTTGTGTGTCGGCATCTGGTATCACTGGACCAGTCCACGGCCTTATCAAATATGACATTGAAATCACCCCCCAAGATTATTGCTCTCAGGCCAACGCTAGTAATCACAAAGTAGTTGGGACAATCTGTGTTGAGGCTAGAGTATTTGGGAAGTCGTGTAGCGAGCCTTGTACAATAACAAATCTGTCCACACTATCACAGTGTGGTCAGTGTGTGCACCACTGTAGTCCCCTTCGTAGAAGGATGGCAGTGCTGTGGGCATAGTTTTGAGGACAGGGAGGCGTGAGATTCAGTGACCCACCAAGCTTGCAACCGCTAGTGTGTTGTCGCAGTGAGGTGCAAATCCTGGCAGAAGAATATGTCTATGCAATGTCTAGTGAGGTAGACGTGAACCAGGCGTGCCATGCGGCCATCATTAAGATGGATTCAGATGCGTTGTTGAGGACAAATGTCTGGGTGAATTTCAGGGCCGCTCTGGGGTCCATAAAGTTGTGTTGCTTTCTGTCAAGGCTGATGCGAAGTTTCGCCAGATACAGCAGGGAGTAAGAAATGGTCCACGTAACTGGAATGAACCCTCGGCGTGTGGTCTGACTGCAAGAGTGAAATCAGGATGTAAGGAGATGGTGTTGCCTTGATTTTGAAGTGACTGATGTTCTCGGACCAGGTGCAGGATCGCAACTTAGTCCCTATAGTTGAGTAGCCTGGACATTATAGGTCTCGGCGGGGCACTGAGCAGCATTCGCTGGCCCAGCACGCAGTGTGCCGGCTCCACTTTGAAGACCGGAGGCAGGGCATTGCCAAAGAGGCAGTGTAACATGGTTTTGACTTATGTCACCATCTTATTTATGGTAGTCAACTCATAGGGCCTGAGAATTCAAAGATTATTCCGCCTGGAGCAGGCTTCCAGATCTTCATTTTTGTTTCTGATGACTTCCAGGACTTTTCCATTCTGAGTAGGTGTTCGCTAGCCGAAACATGGGTGTCTTTGATGTCTGAGGTGCGGCTTTCTAACAGGTCGATGTGGTCTTCATGTTTGCCAACACTCTCTTTGATGTGGTTGATTCTGACCTCACCTCTCGGCCACTCCTGTGGCTTGCACAGCTGGCAGACTGTGTCCACTGGGCTGCTCTGGATAGGGCCTCAGGCATCACAGAGGTAGCCCTCTCAGACAGGGTCCAGTCCACTCCCATTTCAAGCTGCCTGCATTGAGGGTAAGCGACAGGATTCTCCACGAGGCGAGGTGATAATTAAGCACCACGCCTACGCTCCCAGTCAAATAGGCCACGGCACCAACCCACTTGGCCTCTGTTTCTCCATGCGGCCCTCCCTCACATAAGAGCAAGAGGGGGTGCCAGGGGCTCCTAATTCGACTCCTCAGTCACTGCAGGATGTCCCCATACATGGATATTAAGGATGGATCAATTCCTCGGCCGGTGGAGCCTTGCTACGGGACGGCCATCTTGCCGGTGTGAACTCTAAGCCCCCCACCTGATTGGCATATTTAACTTACTTATAAGTTATGTATTATATACCCAGGATTGGTAAATTCAATGCTACTAGTGGGGCTGCAGCTCTTTGATTGTGCCATACTCTTACCCTGCCTACTCTTTGCCTACAGGGAGGTACCACAGAAGGGAGTTGGGCTCAGCCCCTTTGTTCTCCTCTGTAGATACCCTGTTGGGGGACTTCTCAGTCTGGTTAAGCAGGGGTGGGACTAAGCTCCCAAGAAACCTTCTCAGGATGTTGGTTAGCTACATGCTGGCCTTCATAAACCATACGCAGAAGTTCTGGTAAAAAAGGCTTCTGAAAATTTAGAAGCCAGCCAGGAGGTTGTGAAATGCTGGTATGACCACAAGGCCACTCTGGTGAGTTTCAGCCTAGTCAGAAATTGTGGGTGATGGAACCAGTCTAAGACCATTGGACAGGGCTCTATGAGGTAAAGGAAAGAAAAGGGGAGTCCACCTAATTGGTCCTGAAGACCCAAGAAACTTCTTAAGAGTACTCTATGTGAATCACTTCAACCCCCACTCCAAGAAGTCTGAGATCACCATGCTGCTGGTGACAGATGATGGAGTGGAGGAGGAGAATGAACTTCTCCCTGACCTTTCATCCAAAGAAAAGGCTGGGTCAGTGGAAGGTGCCAACCTCTCTCCTACCCTAACCTGACCCTAGAACAGCAGAGGAACTGTCACCAGTTATTGGGACAGTTTCCATCCCTGTTGTCCCTCAATCCTGGACTTACACATTTGTATACCAATAAGACAGCCGGCCCATCAGAAATAAAATCTATAGTCTGTCAGATACAATGAAGACCAGCATTAAGGAGGAAGTCTCCAAGATGTTGGAATTGGGAGTGATTGAGCACTCCATTAGTCCCTGGTCCAGCCCACTGATGCCAGTACCTAAAGCTGCTCCACCGGGCACCGTCCCAGAACTCAGGTTCTGTGTGGACTACAAGGGTCTCAGCTCAGTCACCAAGATTAATGCACAGCTCATCCCCGAGCTGATGAGGTTATAGACTGGCTGGGGACTGCCAAGTTCCTAAGTACTTTTGACTTCACTTCAAGGTACTACCAGATAGCCCAAACTGAAGGAACAAAAGAGGTCAGCTTTCTCTACCAAAGAGGGACAGTTCAATGTGATGTCCTTTGGATTGAAGAATGCCCTGCCACCTTCCAGAGGTTGGTGAACCAAGTCCTAGCTAGGATGCAGCCCTTCAGTGTTGCTTTCTTAGATGATATTGTGGTCCACAGCAGCAGCTGTGAGGATCATTTGTTTCACCTACAGGAAGTCCTCCAAGCTCTGCAATAGGAAGGCTTGACTATGAAGGCCAACAAGTGCTATATAGATCAGTGTTCTGTGTAGGGGGTGGGCGCAATTTCAGACTCCCAATTAATAAAACAGAAACCTCATATACTTTTGGCAAAATAACAAGTATCTCTGTCTTTACATGCTAAAATGCATATAGTCATTTCACAAAAGTGAAAATGAAAATTTAGCAAGCAGTGAGAGAGGTGATGATTTTGGGATCCTCCCTAACCTAGGAAGAGAACCAAGCAGATGCCTTGAAAACAAAGAGCACATCTTGCTGAACGATTCGGTGGTGGTCCCATCCTCTTAGGACCACCCCAAGCACAGTTATGGGCAAAAATACAATCCCAACCAAAGGCCCTGCAAAGCATTATGGGACGAGATTAGCAGTGGGCAGTGAATATTATAGTATCCAATATCAAAATAATTCTACAAAGAGCTGCAGTTCAAAGTCGTTACTAGGTGTCCCTCACGAGTCAAATGCAAAAGCATTGAAATGATTACATCAAGCTGCAGTTCCACTAGTCGTTACTAGGTGTCCCTCATGAGTCAAATGCAAAAGCATTTGACTTGAGGAACTTGAGGAATCGTTCAGCATGATATGCTCTTTGTGTTCAAGGCATCTGCTTGGTCCTCCCCCTAGGTTAGGGGGGACCCCAAAATCATCACCTCTCTCATTGCCTAATATTTTTCATTTTCAAAGTTCACTTTTGTGAATTGGTTATATGCTTCTAAGCATGTAAAGTTGCTTTATCAAAGCATTTGTGGGTGCAGTTTCGTAGCTGACTCAGCCTTCCACGAGTGGAGTTCATTGCCCAGGCCTAGTTCTGTGGTGTACCTGGGATACCTTGTGGGTGGGGGGAAGGTGCAAGCAATCCAAACCAAAATGTAGACTTTCCTGGCCTGGGAACCCCTTCTAAACCCAAACAGAAGTGAGGGTCTTCCCGATTCTCACTGGATACTACAGGAGGTTTATTAAGGGATATGACATCTTTGTTCCTCCCTTAACTGTACTGACTACCAAGGAGCAGCCAAAGAAGGTGATCTGGACAGAGGCCTGCCAGGAAACCTTTAATTTCCTCAAACAGACCATGTGTACAATACCTGTACTCAAGGACCCTGACTTCTCTAAAGAGTTCATTGTTCAGACTGATGCTTTAGAGCATGGCATAGGAGCTGTGTTAGCACAGTTAAATGAGGATGGCCTACACCAACCTGTAGCCTTCATCAGTAGAAGGTTTCTTCCCAGGGAACAGAGATGGAGTCCTATTGCGAGAAAAAGCCTTTACTGTGGTCTGGGCACTCAAGAAGTGGAGACCATACCTGTTTGGGACTCACTTGCGGGTTCAGGCATACCACATATCCCTCAGATGGCTCATGCAGATGAGAGGTGAGAATCCCAAACTGTTAAAGTGATCCAATCCCTACAGGGAATGGACTTTATTGTGAAACACTGCCCTGGGTCAGAGCCTTGCAGCGCTGATGATCTGTCCAGGTTCATCCAGGTTCTTCCGCCTTAGTGATGAGAACCCTCAGGAGGCTGGGTAGTTCTCCCCAATTTCAGCTGAGGGGGACACATGTTAGGCTTGTCAGCCTTAGGGTTGTCTTCTTGTCTTCCCCCACACGTTTGCCTTCACACTTCCTATTTTTTCTGAATTCGTTTTTGTTGGCCTTTGGGCTCTGTGCACTTTACTGCTGCTAACCAGTGCTAAAGTGCTTCTGTTCACTCCCTTTAACATAAGAAAATTGGCTCACACCTGATTGCCATATTTAATTTACTTATAAGTGCCTAATAGGGTGTACATCATATACCCAGAGTGTGTAAATTAAATGCTAGTAATGGTCCTGCAAAAATAACAAATTATGGACAGAATGTTGAACAATGTCAAACATTCACCTCAGTACAGAGGCCTGGGCCTAAATCCATTGTTTTTTTGTTGTTTTTAATGGGCCTGCAGCACTTGTCAGCAGCAGCTGGTTTTAATGGGCGTGAGAGGTGTCGACCCCTTACAGCCCAGAGTAAGAAACAAAAGATTAGGAACACAGAGCAGCTGAAGATAATTTTCACTTGCTGCTCAATGACAATGTTATCTGAATCTGTGTTTTGTTTCAGGGGTATTGGGGAGGGGGTTTGCTCAAACCCTGCAGGGTGGCCTCCTGCACTGTGCGCATGAATTGGTTGGGTGAGATCTCTCTCGCCCTCAAGGCATTTGCCAGAGCAGTGACGACACATTAGTGGGTGTGATGGAATTCATTGCCAGGTATACGTTTCCATTTTGGGCGTTATTTTTATATGGCATGGGGAGGAAAAGCAGAGTGCATTAGACAAAATAACCAGGAGCAGGGCCGCCAATGGGGAGAATGTTGGAGTGGGTGGGACAGTGACCTCTGCCACCCAAATGTTGTTGCTTATTATCATGAAGGGGTGGGCCTAAAGGAGGAATCCAACAGCTTTTTACCACATTAAGTTAGTTAGGTACCCAGGCCAGTGCCAGCAAGGTCAGATGGATCTAGAAGTGTGCCCACTGCCCATGTGGAAGAACAAGTTGAATCTGCAAGGGCGAGAGCAGACCCCAAGTCTGTGTGAGTGGTGTGTTTTTTTAAACTACTAACTAACAACAAAAGAGCGAAGAAAATCTCTACGATAACACGAGGAGAAAACCTCTTTCTTTAAAAGAACCCTCACTCACCAACCTAGTTGGTGACATGCTTCATCATTGGGTTCCCACCAGAGGGACCGAGTGTCCCCCCGGTGTGCTACGACGCCTGGAATTCCAGCGGAGCAGGTTTATTGGAAGGGTAGTGAAAGTGTGCAGGATGTGCAAATTAAAAGAACACTGGTTGCTTCCCAAAACAATTTTTAATGGTGGAGAACCAGTGGTCGATTAAAACTAGTGAGACGGACCCGAGCTGGCTAATTAAGTAAACCAGGAGAGTCCGATTTAAAAGTGAAACTTGGTCAACATGTTTCTGCTTATATATGCACCATTAGCTAAGCATTCTTCAGGACCTAACAACCCATGGCGGTATACGCACGCTAAGGCGTATCCTAACCTATGGGGAGTGTGCGTAAGGCAAAACTCACGAGCTTTACCAATGCGGCCTTGTGGAACTTCCAAAAAGCCGCTGTACTCTGAAAGAAAGAGAACAAATATAAAACAACACACGACCACTATGTGACCACTGTGATACTCATCAACAGGTGCAACAGAGGATTAAAGTGCTATAACACCTCGTGCTTAAAAGAGCCTGGGTATATGACGCGGCCCAAAATACGTTTAGCCCAAAACTCAGGCGAACGTGCCAATCGGACAACCAATTCGTCCATTTACATTGAAAGACAGGTCTTGACACATTGTGACTTTCGCTCATACAACCATATCAAGCAGGCTACTACTCCGTATCCGAGTATAGACGGAGGAGTCCTAAATCCGGGTCATTCACCGTAACACTTCGACTTCAATGTAATTCGAAATTGACACTTAATTCTAGATAAATCAAATTGCTCAGTGATAGTGCCCTAACACAGCGCAAAGCGAACGCGCTATGCAGAAAAACGTAAAGGCATGGAGAAATCAGCGCTTACGTGAAGGTTAAATTGGCTTCACTTCATGGATTCCGGGAAAAGGGTAGAGCTACCTATAAGAGCAATCTGGTTAGAATCAGGAAATCACATATCTTTTGACAGACATCGGTGCGCGCCCTGACTGCCCAATTCACTTACTTATTACTCGGAGCTCACCCACTACAGACCTGCTTGTTGCCTGCCACGGACCCGAATATTACCGTTACGTCGCAGTAACGATCCAGAAATAGCGGAGCTCCATCACGTGACCCGGAAAAGGATTGAAAATGTTCCGGTCACGTGATGGGGAAACAACTAAACCGCTAACCTGCACCCTCAACCAATAAAACTTTATTAAATTGGTCGATCCAAACACAGTACAGAGACCTCGAAACAGAGGGAAAGTAATGTCTAAAAAACCTTCAAGTATAAGTGAGTCAAAACGATAGATTCACAACTAACAACAGGTTTCAAAAGGTGTAAGGCAAGGGGGGGGGGGGGGGGGCATTTCAGACACTGAAATGGCAGTCCTGGAGAAGGGTCTGGGATTTGTCCCAACGGCAAGACTAGACCGTTTCAAACTTCATTGTGAACTTTCTGATTTTTTCCGGAAACTGAAATTGAAGAGTTTCTTTGAGAAACATACAACCGAGGGAATACCAATATCTGCCGGTGATTCCGGCTTGAGAGTAAAATCATCTTTCACCCCCTCCATACACAGTACCTCCGGAAATCACAGCTTTTGAGCAGGCTGTATTCAATGATATTGAAAAGTTTCAGGAGACGTCTACTTTTAAGAATATGAGTGCCACTGAGTTTCAGGCACTTCAATCCCTTCAGTCGAATACTGACATCATCATCAAGTCTGCTGACAAGGGGGTGGCATCGTGATACAGGATGCAGATGACTACGATAAGGAATGTAGGCGCCTTTTGAACAATCAGACTAACTACACACGCCTTGATTCTGATCCCTCTATGGAACTTCGATTGATGATTAAAGAACTAGTGGATCATGCAGAGACCAATGGATTTATTTCGAAACATGAGGCGGATTTTCTGACCTCCAGCAAGGGCATTATTCCGTACTTCTATACTCTGCCAAAAACTCACAAAAACATAATGCCTCCGCCTGGAAGGCCCATTGTGTCGGGCATAGGTTCTTTGTTGGAACCTTTGTCTAAATATTGTGATTTCTTCCTGAAACCTTTGGTTCAAGCTACCAGCACTTATCTTAAGGATACTAAGAGTCTTTTAGCCTCACTATACGAACTGGAACTTCCAGGAGAACCTATTTTTCTGGTCTCGTTAGATATAGAGAGCCTCTATACCTGTATTCCGCAAGACGATACCGTTAAGGTCGTCAAGGACACCTTGGAAAAAGCGCAATGGGATTTTATTACACCTCAAGAGTTTGTGGTGGAGTGTGCCACCATCGCTTTGAAGAAAAACTTTTTGAATATAAAGGCGAACTGTATCTACAAACCACTGGGACTTCGATGGGCAGTACTTTTGCCCCAAGTGTTGCCGGGTTGTATGTGTACGATTTTGAGTGTAAATATATACTCTCGTCACGCAACCCCTATGCGCCCTATGTATCCTTTTGGAAAAGGTACATAGATGATATTTTCATTGTGTGGCAAGGTACGGAGGAAACACTCCTAGCCTTCTGTGACTGGATCAACATGTGTGACCCTAACTTACGTTTCACCCATATCTACAGCAAGGATGAGATGGTATTTCTTGATGTGGTTATTAAGAAAGTTGGGAGTCATCTACAGACACTAACGCACCACAAACCTATAGCAAAGAACAACTTGCTACACTTTTCTAGTTTCCACCCCCGTCCACTACGGGAGAATCTCCCTTTCGGCCAATATTTGCGCCTTAGACGGAATTGTAGTGAATTACAGGACTATCGAACACAGGCTAAGGATTTGACAAATAAACTCCAGAGACGGGGTTATCCAAGAAAAATACTCAATAAAAGTTGTAAGAGGGCTAGGAATCAGCATAGAGAAGCCCTGCTTGAAGACATTTCGAAACCTGTAGATGAGATACCTTTGACGTGCGTAACAACGTATAATGTAGCTTCTAACGCTGTCAGTAAATCCATTAGGAAACATTGGAGAATACTTGAGAGCAACAATCACAATTGGGAAAAACCTCTTTTTTCCTTTAAACGAGCTAGGAGCATTAAGGATTCTGTTGTTCACACTCGACCCAGGAATATGAATAGGGACCCCAATCAGTCGGTCCTTAATGCTTGGGGCCTTCCACCAGTAATAGGCCACTTCCCATGTGGAGCGTGTAGTGTTTGCCATCTTACAACTCCTACAAAGCAATTAAGTTTGGAAACAGGGAAACTATGGACACAAAGGACGCACACCAATTGTAACTCTACCAACGTGGTTTATATGATTACTTGCCCATGTGGGCTCAGATATGTTGGAATGACTTCACGTAAGGTGAAGCAGCGAATTTGCGAACATCGCAGTAATATCCGATGTAAGAAGAACGTGACGAAACTCGCTGAACATTTCTTGCAGATAGGGCACACTGCTAATGACTTGAGCTGGACTATTATTGAACAAATGAAATTGGGTCCTAATACACAACAATTACTGTTTGAAAAAGAGCAACGTTGGGTTTATCGTCTGTCCACCCACAAGCAAGGCCTGAATGATAATATTCCGTGGGGTACAGTGTTGAAGCGTTGATATTTGTACACTCCTTTTGACCACTCTCCACTTCGTTTGGGTTATTTTCCCTTGTATTCCAACGCCAAAAAATTCTTTCCTGGTTCTACTGCACTGATTATAGTTACTTGATATGTAATGAGCCTGATGGGATCATGGGTTTAGGTTCTTACCTACATTCGGATTTAAGTATGGGATTTAGTTTTTTTCCCCTGTAAAAACAGTGTCTGAAATGCCCCCCCCCCTTGCCTTACACCTTTTGAAACCTGTTGTTAGTTGTGAATCTATCGTTTTGACTCACTTATACTTGAAGGTTTTTTAGACATTACTTTCCCTCTGTTTCGAGGTCTCTGTACTGTGTTTGGATCGACCAATTTAATAAAGTTTTATTGGTTGAGGGTGCAGGTTAGCGGTTTAGTTGTTTCCCATCACGTGACCGGAACATTTTCAATCCTTTTCCGGGTCACGTGATGGAGCTCCGCTATTTCTGGATCGTTACTGCGACGTAACGGTAATATTCGGGTCCGTGGCAGGCAACAAGCAGGTCTGTAGTGGGTGAGCTCCGAGTAATAAGTAAGTGAATTGGGCAGTCAGGGCGCGCACCGATGTCTGTCAAAAGATATGTGATTTCCTGATTCTAACCAGATTGCTCTTATAGGTAGCTCTACCCTTTTCCCGGAATCCATGAAGTGAAGCCAATTTAACCTTCACGTAAGCGCTGATTTCTCCATGCTTTTACGTTTTTCTGCATAGCGCGTTCGCTTTGCGCTGTGTTAGGGCACTATCACTGAGCAATTTGATTTATCTAGAATTAAGTGTCAATTTCGAATTACATTGAAGTCGAAGTGTTACGGTGAATGACCCGGATTTAGGACTCCTCCGTCTATACTCGGATACGGAGTAGTAGCCTGCTTGATATGGTTGTATGAGCGAAAGTCACAATGTGTCAAGACCTGTCTTTCAATGTAAATGGACGAATTGGTTGTCCGATTGGCACGTTCGCCTGAGTTTTGGGCTAAACGTATTTTGGGCCGCGTCATATACCCAGGCTCTTTTAAGCACGAGGTGTTATAGCACTTTAATCCTCTGTTGCACCTGTTGATGAGTATCACAGTGGTCACATAGTGGTCGTGTGTTGTTTTATATTTGTTCTCTTTCTTTCAGAGTACAGCGGCTTTTTGGAAGTTCCACAAGGCCGCATTGGTAAAACCGTGAGTTTTGCCTTACGCACACTCCCCATAGGTTAGGATACGCCTTAGCGTGCGTATACCGCCATGGGTTGTTAGGTCCTGAAGAATGCTTAGCTAATGGTGCATATATAAGCAGAAACATGTTGACCAAGTTTCACTTTTAAATCGGACTCTCCTGGTTTACTTAATTAGCCAGCTCGGGTCCGTCTCACTAGTTTTAATCGACCACTGGTTCTCCACCATTAAAAATTGTTTTGGGAAGCAACCAGTGTTCTTTTAATTTGCACATCCTGCACACTTTCACTACCCTTCCAATAAACCTGCTCCGCTGGAATTCCAGGCGTCGTAGCACACCGGGGGGACACTCGGTCCCTCTGGTGGGAACCCAATGATGAAGCATGTCACCAACTAGGTTGGTGAGTGAGGGTTCTTTTAAAGAAAGAGGTTTTCTCCTCGTGTTATCGTAGAGATTTTCTTCGCTCTTTTGTTGTTAGTTAGTAGTTTCGTCAGGGGGACGAAGAGTGAACTTTCCCTCTCTCTTTAGTTGTTAATATAGATTTAGCAGCGTACAGCTGCAAGAGATTTTCTTACCCCATTCTTGCTCTTTTAGTGGCCCCCCTCCCCCTTTTTCGTAAGCATGGAGAACTTAGGCCTTTCATATTCGAAGGATGAAGTAGATGCTCTCTTGGCAGATCCTTCCCTATTTTCAGATCCTTCTATATCCCAGACAATATCCCAAACAACAGAGTGGGATAAACTTACAGAACAGAAACGGAATCGAATCCGCACCATCCTTCATGGTACCATACTCACCGAGTATCTAAGAAACAATGTGGCACCCAAAGGCCTTTTGGTGACCAATGCCCCAAGAATTTTTTAGATGATGCACTCTTTAGAAAGGAATGGGCCCAGATCGCGTGGCATTGTACCCGCGACTGGTTAGTTCTTATAATAAAAACAGCTCTCCGTTTATCCGAGGCACTCTTAGTGGAAATTCAGTTGACAGAAACCCATTTCAGAACCACACTCACAGGCTACAAGAAGAGGCTAGATGAATTGAACAGAGAGGTTAATGAATATAAGGACACTTTAACACAATCTAAAGCACAAAAGTTTCAGAAAGATCTGAAGCGTTTCTCGTATACGAAAACGTATCCGTACGCCAACCCAGATTATATTCCACTTTCAAGGAGTGAATACAATACAGATGGCTCAGGAGATGACACATCCACTACGAGTGGGTCAAGTGGGGATAGTTTTAAATCCAGACAGCGAGGGAGAGGTAGGAATAGACGACAATATTACCAGCAACCTTGGCAACCTTTCCCACCAACAGGAGGTCCAGGTTATCCTATCCCCTTTCAACCACCTCATTTCCACCAGATGATGGGGTGGAATCCCAACATGATGCCCCAACCGCAGTTCCATCAGAACATGTATCGTCCGCCTTTTTTAGAGAGGGGTCGGAGAGGACGCGGCAAAAGAAGAGGATCGAACCAGGTACACTGGGAACACGAGGACGCAGTGGGGGACAATACACGGAGCAAGGCCCGGGAGCAACAAGCGGGCCCGAGCAATCAGAGAGTCTAGTCACCAATCTCTCATCGATTTTGCTCACGACGGACGAAATGGCAGTCCTGGAGAAGGGTCTGGGATTTGTCCCAACGGCAAGACTAGACCGTTTCAAACTTCATTGTGAACTTTCTGATTTTTTCCGGAAACTGAAATTGAAGAGTTTCTTTGAGAAACATACAACCGAGGGAATACCAATATCTGCCGGTGATTCCGGCTTGAGAGTAAAATCATCTTTCACCCCCCTCCATACACAGTACCTCCGGAAATCACAGCTTTTGAGCAGGCTGTATTCAATGATATTGAAAAGTTTCAGGAGACGTCTACTTTTAAGAATATGAGTGCCACTGAGTTTCAGGCACTTCAATCCCTTCAGTCGAATACTGACATCATCATCAAGTCTGCTGACAAGGGGGTGGCATCGTGATACAGGATGCAGATGACTACGATAAGGAATGTAGGCGCCTTTTGAACAATCAGACTAACTACACACGCCTTGATTCTGATCCCTCTATGGAACTTCGATTGATGATTAAAGAACTAGTGGATCATGCAGAGACCAATGGATTTATTTCGAAACATGAGGCGGATTTTCTGACCTCCAGCAAGGGCATTATTCCGTACTTCTATACTCTGCCAAAAACTCACAAAAACATAATGCCTCCGCCTGGAAGGCCCATTGTGTCGGGCATAGGTTCTTTGTTGGAACCTTTGTCTAAATATTGTGATTTCTTCCTGAAACCTTTGGTTCAAGCTACCAGCACTTATCTTAAGGATACTAAGAGTCTTTTAGCCTCACTATACGAACTGGAACTTCCAGGAGAACCTATTTTTCTGGTCTCGTTAGATATAGAGAGCCTCTATACCTGTATTCCGCAAGACGATACCGTTAAGGTCGTCAAGGACACCTTGGAAAAAGCGCAATGGGATTTTATTACACCTCAAGAGTTTGTGGTGGAGTGTGCCACCATCGCTTTGAAGAAAAACTTTTTGAATATAAAGGCGAACTGTATCTACAAACCACTGGGACTTCGATGGGCAGTACTTTTGCCCCAAGTGTTGCCGGGTTGTATGTGTACGATTTTGAGTGTAAATATATACTCTCGTCACGCAACCCCTATGCGCCCTATGTATCCTTTTGGAAAAGGTACATAGATGATATTTTCATTGTGTGGCAAGGTACGGAGGAAACACTCCTAGCCTTCTGTGACTGGATCAACATGTGTGACCCTAACTTACGTTTCACCCATATCTACAGCAAGGATGAGATGGTATTTCTTGATGTGGTTATTAAGAAAGTTGGGAGTCATCTACAGACACTAACGCACCACAAACCTATAGCAAAGAACAACTTGCTACACTTTTCTAGTTTCCACCCCCGTCCACTACGGGAGAATCTCCCTTTCGGCCAATATTTGCGCCTTAGACGGAATTGTAGTGAATTACAGGACTATCGAACACAGGCTAAGGATTTGACAAATAAACTCCAGAGACGGGGTTATCCAAGAAAAATACTCAATAAAAGTTGTAAGAGGGCTAGGAATCAGCATAGAGAAGCCCTGCTTGAAGACATTTCGAAACCTGTAGATGAGATACCTTTGACGTGCGTAACAACGTATAATGTAGCTTCTAACGCTGTCAGTAAATCCATTAGGAAACATTGGAGAATACTTGAGAGCAACAATCACAATTGGGAAAAACCTCTTTTTCCTTTAAACGAGCTAGGAGCATTAAGGATTCTGTTGTTCACACTCGACCCAGGAATATGAATAGGGACCCCAATCAGTCGGTCCTTAATGCTTGGGGCCTTCCACCAGTAATAGGCCACTTCCCATGTGGAGCGTGTAGTGTTTGCCATCTTACAACTCCTACAAAGCAATTAAGTTTGGAAACAGGGAAACTATGGACACAAAGGACGCACACCAATTGTAACTCTACCAACGTGGTTTATATGATTACTTGCCCATGTGGGCTCAGATATGTTGGAATGACTTCACGTAAGGTGAAGCAGCGAATTTGCGAACATCGCAGTAATATCCGATGTAAGAAGAACGTGACGAAACTCGCTGAACATTTCTTGCAGATAGGGCACACTGCTAATGACTTGAGCTGGACTATTATTGAACAAATGAAATTGGGTCCTAATACACAACAATTACTGTTTGAAAAAGAGCAACGTTGGGTTTATCGTCTGTCCACCCACAAGCAAGGCCTGAATGATAATATTCCGTGGGGTACAGTGTTGAAGCGTTGATATTTGTACACTCCTTTTGACCACTCTCCACTTCGTTTGGGTTATTTTCCCTTGTATTCCAACGCCAAAAAATTCTTTCCTGGTTCTACTGCACTGATTATAGTTACTTGATATGTAATGAGCCTGATGGGATCATGGGTTTAGGTTCTTACCTACATTCGGATTTAAGTATGGGATTTAGTTTTTTTCCCCTGTAAAAACAGTGTCTGAAATGCCCCCCCCCCTTGCCTTACACCTTTTGAAACCTGTTGTTAGTTGTGAATCTATCGTTTTGACTCACTTATACTTGAAGGTTTTTTAGACATTACTTTCCCTCTGTTTCGAGGTCTCTGTACTGTGTTTGGATCGACCAATTTAATAAAGTTTTATTGGTTGAGGGTGCAGGTTAGCGGTTTAGTTGTTTCCCCATCACGTGACCGGAACATTTTCAATCCTTTTCCGGGTCACGTGATGGAGCTCCGCTATTTCTGGATCGTTACTGCGACGTAACGGTAATATTCGGGTCCGTGGCAGGCAACAAGCAGGTCTGTAGTGGGTGAGCTCCGAGTAATAAGTAAGTGAATTGGGCAGTCAGGGCGCGCACCGATGTCTGTCAAAAGATATGTGATTTCCTGATTCTAACCAGATTGCTCTTATAGGTAGCTCTACCCTTTTCCCGGAATCCATGAAGTGAAGCCAATTTAACCTTCACGTAAGCGCTGATTTCTCCATGCCTTTACGTTTTTCTGCATAGCGCGTTCGCTTTGCGCTGTGTTAGGGCACTATCACTGAGCAATTTGATTTATCTAGAATTAAGTGTCAATTTCGAATTACATTGAAGTCGAAGTGTTACGGTGAATGACCCGGATTTAGGACTCCTCCGTCTATACTCGGATACGGAGTAGTAGCCTGCTTGATATGGTTGTATGAGCGAAAGTCACAATGTGTCAAGACCTGTCTTTCAATGTAAATGGACGAATTGGTTGTCCGATTGGCACGTTCGCCTGAGTTTTGGGCTAAACGTATTTTGGGCCGCGTCATATACCCAGGCTCTTTTAAGCACGAGGTGTTATAGCACTTTAATCCTCTGTTGCACCTGTTGATGAGTATCACAGTGGTCACATAGTGGTCGTGTGTTGTTTTATATTTGTTCTCTTTCTTTCAGAGTACAGCGGCTTTTTGGAAGTTCCACAAGGCCGCATTGGTAAAACCGTGAGTTTTGCCTTACGCACACTCCCCATAGGTTAGGATACGCCTTAGCGTGCGTATACCGCCATGGGTTGTTAGGTCCTGAAGAATGCTTAGCTAATGGTGCATATATAAGCAGAAACATGTTGACCAAGTTTCACTTTTAAATCGGACTCTCCTGGTTTACTTAATTAGCCAGCTCGGGTCCGTCTCACTAGTTTTAATCGACCACTGGTTCTCCACCATTAAAAATTGTTTTGGGAAGCAACCAGTGTTCTTTTAATTTGCACATCCTGCACACTTTCACTACCCTTCCAATAAACCTGCTCCGCTGGAATTCCAGGCGTCGTAGCACACCGGGGGGACACTCGGTCCCTCTGGTGGGAACCCAATGATGAAGCATGTCACCAACTAGGTTGGTGAGTGAGGGTTCTTTTAAAGAAAGAGGTTTTCTCCTCGTGTTATCGTAGAGATTTTCTTCGCTCTTTTGTTGTTAGTTAGTAGTTTCGTCAGGGGGACGAAGAGTGAACTTTCCCTCTCTCTTTAGTTGTTAATATATATATGTGTTTTTTTAAACCTCATGGCTGACGTGCTAATGCCCAAGCCAGTTAAACCCACATGCTCTGCCCCTGCCACAGAGTCACTAGGCCCTTAGTAATGGACCAAGATCAGAGATTGATGTCAGGAGCGGCAAAACAATGTAAGTAAATTATTCTGGGAACATAAGTTATCTTCCAAGTAAGTGGAGGAAGAGCAGTGTCCCCACATGCAGGATTTAGGTGTATTTTACAATGGTTCATCCACAACCTGCAAGTAGTTAGGCTGGTAATGTTGGGGCAGAGTCACTCATAATGGTGCCCTGACTGTCTGTACACCAGCCCTATTGGCCTCACCTATGCAATAACAAATAAAAAGGAGGCCTGATAAAACAGTATTTGCCTAGGAGCACACAATTTGGTCAAACAGGGATGCTAGGATTTATCCGAGATAAGGTGGCTTAAAAATAAAAAATATTGTATTTCTTTAACATGCAGATGTGTGTCACCTTAGTACATCAGATTATATCTGTGAATTAAGAAGTCTTTATTAAAAGTGCAGTTTTTAAACGTGAACTGAGAAACATTCCTGTTACGCCGTGATGACAATAATATTATTGAACTAAAAGGCATATGCAATAACAAACAGTCTGTGTGTGCTGGTGTTTACATAGATGTTATCTTTCAATTTTATTGGTGGGCCTGGACTCTGGGACGAGGTGTTGGGGGAAGAGATGTAACATGCTGTGACCCTCCCCTGTCTTGTCCCTTCCCCGCTCCCGTCCTACCTGCTGTGTCCGTGCGCGTGTCTCCCGGCGCGCGTTTAGAACGTTGAGGGGACTTGTGCTGAGGCCGTGATTCTAACGGCATTCCGTATCACACATCAATAAAGCTGGTCGCTTACTTGTTCCCTTGATGCCGTCTCGTCATTACATCCTAATTTGGCGACGAGGATGGGATCTGGACCTATCACCGGATCACGGCAGATCACAAGAGGCACCTGACGTCCTGTACACTCTCCCACCGAGTGTTGTGTGAGGCGGACTTCCTCTTGCCGCTCCGCCTCTGCGTGACGCCCATCAATCCCTCAGCCTCACACCATTTGTCTTCCCTCGTCCTTGTCAGCCCCGGGGAGGAGCTGCAACGAAACGTGAGTGAAGTGACATTCCTGTCTGCCAACTTAATTATACCATAAACGGCCACCGGAGGGAGCCAGACGCCTTCTTAACCTTCGCTTCATGAGTTTTAAGGCAACTTCCTAACAAATACTTGCATTGTGTCAGAATGACTGGAATAATGAATGCGGTGGCAATGCCCAGCACCTTCCTAGATGTCCCTGGGCCGCCCACGGAAAATTGGACACAGTGGGTAAAATGTTTTGAGAAACATTTGGAAGCAATTGATGGGACTGAATATAATCCTACGAGGAAACAGGCAATGATGTACAATTGTTTGGGGGCGGAAGGAAGGAGGTTATTCGACCACATAACTCCAATTGAAAAAGAGGAAGGGGATGAAGAATGGGATGTATTTAAGGAGGCCAAATTGAGAATGAAATACTATTTTGACACCACTATTAGTGTGATAATGGAGAGATACAACTTCTACTACAGGTACCGAGCACCAGGTGAGGCGATTGAGTCTTACGTCGCAACATTGAGAATGTTAGCTACAACGTGTGCATTCAAAGATGCAGACGAGATGATACGGGATCAGGTGGTGATGCGTACCACGTGCGTGAAGGCGCAAGAGAAGTTGTTATGTCACAAGAATCCAAACCTCGAAAAAGTGGTTTCTACCATCAAAAGCATGGAAAGATCGGCCAAAGATGTTAAATTGCTGCGTAAACCAGATAACCAACAAGTGAACGTCAATCTTATGCAGAAGGAGGAGGAGTCCGCTTCCAACAAACCACGCAAGAATTTCACTTGGCCTAGAAACCCCAGTACTCATGTTGGAAGGCCGAATTGTTATCGTTGCGGATCCAACGCGCATATGGCAACTAGCAAAGAATGTCCTGCGAGGGGCAGGATCTGTCAAGGATGTGGAAAAATGGGACATTTCCTTAAGGTTTGCAGAACTTCTCGTTCTAAAAAGATTTACACCGTAAACGAGTCAAAGTCCGATGTAGACTCAGATGAGAATGAGCTACTGGAGAACCTGGTGCTGCTGGTCGCCATTATCAACGGTGAAGATGCACAAAACCAACCAAGGTGTGATGTTGGTGTGAATGGTGAAGATGTCGAGATGTTGGTGGATACCGGGTCAAGAATAACAATTCTGTCTAAGGACACGTACAGCGGACTCAAGTACAAGACACCGTTGGAATCTAGCAGAATCATTCCAGGTGCATATGGGGGATACAAGATAAAATTAGAAGGGGTCTTCAAGGCGGATTTGTCGTTTAAAGGAAAGAACACCTCCACAAAGGTTTTTGTAGTGGACTACAATGTGAACATTCTGGGTTGGCTGGAACAACAAAAACTTAAAATGATGATTAATCCTTGTCAACCACCGTATGTATTCAGCATTCAAGAGGACGGCCTGGAGACCATTCTCAAGGAATTTGAGGGGGTGTTCAACGAGCAATTAGGATGCCTAAAGAACTTTGAACATCAGATTATCCTGAAGAATAAAGCATACCCAGTGAAACAGAAAGTCAGGAATATACCCTTATCTGCCCGCGCCGAAGTCAAGACAATCCTGGAGAATTGGTGCAAGGATGGTATTATTGAGCCAATCAACGCGTCTGAGTGGTTGTCGCCAATGGTTATCGCGAGGAAAAGGAACGGAAAGATCCGTTTGTGCATTGACCTTCGCGAGCTGAACCACCACGTGGTAGCTGATTGCCAACCCCTGCCTTTGATTAACGAAATGGTAATGACGTTAGGTCAGGCGAAGATCTTCACGACACTAGACTTCAGCGCCGCCTACCATCAAATACAATTGCAAGATGAATCAAAAAAATACACGGCGTTCATCACACCAGAAGGAGCGTATCAATTCCGCAGGTTGCCCTTCGGGTTATGTTCGGCGTCAGCTGTATTTCAGCGCATAATGAACCAGTTATTCAAAGGCATGGAAGGAGTCAGATCGTTCCAGGACGATGTTCTGATTTACAGCAAGACAGAAGAGGAACACCTGGTCATCCTGAGGAAAGTTTTTCAGAGGATTCAGGACAGTGGACTTACACTGCAAAAAGACAAGTGCAAATTCCTAAAAGAAACTGTTGAGTACTTGGGACATCTCATCGATGGAAATGGGGTACGACCCAAACCCTCCTTGATTTCTGCAATTTCCTGTTCACCTAATCCAAAAAATAAGGATGAACTGGCAACTTTCCTGGGCATGTGTGAATTCCATTCCAAATTCATACAACATTATGCAGCCAAGGTCGAACCGCTTCGTAAGATGGTAAAGAAGGATGCAGAGTTCATTTGGAATGAAGAATGTGAACGAAGCATAAAGACCATTAAGATGGAACTTGAGCAAGCACCGTCTCTCCAGTCATTCGACGAGAAGTTGAAAAGCACTGTAACAACAGACGCCAGCCAAGTCGGGTTGGGGGCTATGCTTAGCCAAATGACTGAGAACGGGAGAAAATCATCGCATTCGCATCCAGGAAGCTAAGGGGCCCAGATACAAAGTACTCAGTAATTGAACGTGAATTATTGGCTTGTGTTTGGGCTGCTACAAAGTTTAAAAGTTTCCTGTGGGGCAAGGAATTTACTATCCGTACCGACCACAAACCGTTGGTCAGTATACTTGAGGGAAGAGGTTCTAGCCAGCCTTCGCCAAGAATTAGAGGACATTATGTCCAGAGCTGCCCGATATGGAACTGGAGAACCACGTTCTGAGTCTCTGCATCGGCTCAACAACCTGTAATTCTGGGCAAAGCATTAAATCTCCTCATGCCTACAAAATGAATGTGACCTTATGTTATGTAACTGGTGCTCATGTAAAGTGCCCAAAAACCTTTGGGTTGAATTTGCGCTACATGAAAATGCAAAAGACAAAATCTAGGAGCTCGCGCAGTGATGACCACGCACGTGGAAGAAGGAAGTTGGAACCGGTTTTTATCTGCCCCAGAACAGTCAACGAGTCTTTGTGTGATATGTTATCTTTCAAGTTTAGTAGCGGGCCAGGACAGTTGGATGAGGTGTTGGTGGGAGGGCATAAGTAGCAGTGAGGCTGTTATTGCTTATGACTCAACAGCCTTGACCACAGTTCCATGTAATGCCTTTTTGAGCCATTGGTTCATCTACAGGTAGTCAGGCTGGCAATGCTGGGGCAGAGTCAGTCAAAAGGGTGCCTGATACTTGACTGTCTGTACACCTGCCCTGTTGGCCTCACCTATGCAATAACAAACAAAGCAGAGGCCTGATGAAATAAAGTATTTGCCTAGCATCACACAATTTGGTCAAGCACGGAAGCCGGGATTGATTCCAGATAGGATGACTTAAAAATTCAAAAAAGTGAACTTCGGTAAAACACGGATGCATGTCACCTTATTACATCAGAATATATCTGTGAATTAAGTAGTTCTGAGTCTCAGCATCGGCGCATTGTTCAAAGTCCCTAGATCCATGGAGGAGTTACAGCATATAACTTGACCTAATCATAGGGTTAGTAAAATGTTTTTTCTTGTATAAAAAACCGCTGTGGTTACTTAATCCCCCTTGGATTTACGTTTTATATCCTTACTTGGGAACTTGATTGGTGTATTTTGTGTTATTTTATTGTTTTTAATATAGATAAAGGACATTTCACAGTACCAATTTCTTAATGTGTTATATTTGAGTGGTATGTAGAGACCCAGGGTTACTTTGGGACTTTTTTATATTCTCTTTCTTCTGACAAACGACAAATAACCTTCATATATTATCTTTTATTTTTGTTATGGGTAATGAAAAGCTTAAGATTTTGCCCAAGGAGTTGCTAAGCATACAAAGAGTTCTACAAGGTCTGACAACTGCACCTTCAGGGGATTGATCTCCTAATAGAGGAAGTAGAGTCACTTATTAGTTCAGACATTCCAAGCATGGAAGAACCCAGGTCACATCAAGCCCACACCAGCACTACCACTTCTCAATCCAATCTGCCTGCCAAATCAAAAATAAAATAAACGGCTCGATTCTCGAAAGGGAGTGTTAGACCTGTCCCTAAAATCAAGCATGCTGCCCTGACCATTATAGATCTATTTAAAGGTCGCTCTAAGAAGTCTTTGGGCACCGAGTCACCGCCAATTCAACAAACCACTGATCCCGCACCACTTAGTAACGAAAGTTTGACAAGCCAGCTTGATCACATATACTTCGTCCCATGTAATAATCGCTTTCTCCCTCTTGCCGAGGAGAATTACCAATCACAAACTGTGGTAAATGAGGATGCAGGGTAGCCAGTAGTATAGGTATAACAGGAAAAGGTTTATTCTCAAGTTAGTAGTCTCAGGTTACAGGTAGAGGATGGTAGTAGGGAAGCAGGAAGGCCCCGGGAGCAGCATCCTTGCTGCTCATCCCACGCATTCCAACTGACACTCACCCAAACCATGCATACATCAGCATTCTATTACCTCACATTCCACTGGCTGAGCAGCAGGGGACATATAACTCAGGAGAGAATGCATGGTATAAGCATGAAGATACCACACAAACCCTTTCATGCTGCCAGCCATTAGGTAGGTTTCACTCAGTTGAAACTGTACCATACAATGCTCTGGGTGAACAACCTTGCGTATTGGGACAGATTGCTGAACTTTGAACAGAGGTGGGAGGTCTCAAAACTATGGTATCATTGCTTCTTGACTTAGTAAACAAACTAGTAGCCGGACAAAATTCAAATACCGGCAAATCAGCTGAGCCTTGCCTTCAAACAATTTATCAACCCCTTCTAAGCTTTGCAAACCAATTTCTACGAAAGCACAAAAGCCTAAGTTTAATCTGTCTGCCCCAGCATTAACCCATGGGGGACCGGGTGTTACTATCATGGTGTGTTTTGTACGCCCCACAAAGTCCTCATCCCCCTTTCCGAAACCAGGAAGGAAATGTGCCCTACACTTATCACTTAGTACCTAAAATAAGAGGTTCAGCCTCTAAATCACTGTAGTCCAATCTATCTTATAAATGTTCCTAAACTTAAACGTACACAATATCTAGAGGATGAGAATGCTTTAATTAATAAATCCACTCATTGGATCAGGAAAGTGAGAGGCTGTCATTCGCTTATTAGAGAGGACATACTGGAAGCTGATAGGCAACCACACATCGGCACTGAGTTTGATACTGTTGAGCTGATTCTTGTGAGTAGAGAGCTAACTGATAACCTAGTGGTGTTTGACGCACGAACCTCTTTCCTGGTTGCTACAAACATTCGCTTTAAATATGGACTCACTGGGTACAATCATTACAATGACAGATTGCCTCCATCATACCACCCAGTGGCAGACTCATCTACCAGTGCAGTAGATTGACAACTATCTTCCATGATGACCCTTTTCCCTATAAGTGGTGCATCATCAATGCCTCAAGGAAAACTGTGTATGTCAGATCGCTATTTGGATTTTTTTCCAAGTTCCCTTTCTCCACCCTTCTTTGACTACTACTTGTGGCCAATCTGGTGATCACACACCATTTAGTCTAACCCCCCTTCCCAGTGACATGCTAACCCTCCTAGCAGGAATAGCGAGGAGTACTCCTCTTGTTTCTTGCACAGCCCAGACCAGTGATAGAGACACGGTTTTCATATTATCATGGCACGTGACTGGCATTAAATCTAAAATTGTCTCCCCTGAGTGGAATGACTTTATTTAGTCGAGTGATATCTGCTTGTTCCAAGAAACTTGGTCCACTGAGCCAGTATTCAAATCTGGCTACCTCAAATTTTAGAACCCAGCCTCTTGCGACCCTGCAGGGTGACCTGCAGGTGGTTTAACGATATGGATGTATCTAGACCTTGATCTGAAAATCCAGCAACTTTACATCGATTTCCCTGATTATATTGGAATCAGACTAGCATCAGTTTATTCAAGATGTATTGACATATACATTATTTACGCTAGAGGGGTCGAAGGAGGGTTGAGATCCAATACTGTTGCAATCTTAGAGGAGTCCTTGGGACAACACCACGGTGAGTCATATCTAATAATAGCGGGGGGACTTCAATACTACCTTTGAACCCTTAGATTAAAATGATTCCAGTTTGGATGAGGGTGAAGACGAAGTTTGGGGTGTACCCCAGATTGACTTACATCCGATTCGTAAGTGGACGGAGGCTGCTCTCCAGCTGACAGCACTGTTGATGGACTTTGGGGTTAGATCAATCAACGGAAGAGCTAAATCTGATAGGGAGGGCTTCACTTTTAACAACTCAGCCCACTCTAGTCGCTTTGAATATATTTTAGTCAATTTGCACCGATAGCTCCATTTGAAAGACATGATCGTTGAGACTCGGATCGAAAGCCCAAAGCTCGGGAACAATCAAATTCCCACTATTACCACCATGGAAATTGTTCCCACTAATGGTATGCAACGTATTAAATGGTCTCAGCTACAGGAGACACCTGACCATTTGGCCGCAATCAGCTCTGACTTAGGAACATGTTTAGCTGAGATGTCACAAAGCACTTCTGATGCCAAGGGACTCAATGCTATTACTGCCATTCATACTAAGTTCTTTAACAGTATACTATCTTTTTGTATCTTTCTGGCCTCAAAAGATCTTGAGCGTCCTGATAAAATTAACGACTGGCTCAAGAGGGACTGCAGATCTCTCCGTCGGCAGCTTGGCGAAGCATTAAGATCAAGAGATGTATTCCGGATTCATACAGTAAGATACTAGTACAAAATGGTCCAGCTCCGAGCAAAGAGGGAGTATGATGATGAGAGGTGGCAGGAGTTGAAATTGGCCGGCTTGGCAAAAGACTCTGTAAAGTTTTGGGCTCTAGTGAAGTGGGGAAAGGAGGGCAGGCCAATTACTTCTACCAATCATATTGCCCCTTTGGTATGGGTCGAGCATTTCACAGCCTTATACTACACCTAAACTTTGTGCTGTCATCAGAGGATTCACTGGGTGCCCATAGCATAAACAATCTCCCCGCTCCATCTGAGCTGTCCTTTGACCTCACTGAGGTGTTGCTTGCATTTGATGTTATACATAGAGGTAGGGCTCCTGGTCCAGATGGAATAACAGCAGATGCATTTTTGCATGATAGGGATGAGTGGTCGAGGTATATACTCACCTTGGCTAATGCCATAGTAGGTGGAGCTCTTATACCGGAATCATGAAAGGTAGTTGAACTGGTTCCCATATATAAAAAAGTAGGCAAATCCCTCCCATCAAACTATAGACCAATTAGTTTGACTGATTGCATTCAGAAAATCTTTGCACACCTCCTATTGTTTAAGATCCGGGAATGGACTGATGCCAAGGATGTACTTTCTTCCTATCAGGCTGGTTTCCATAGGAAGATAAGCACCACAGACCAGGTCTTTTGGTTCATGCTTATATATTGGAGAGTTGTGGAGATCTGCAGAGGCAGTATATATGTTGCCTTAGTTGAACTCAATTCAACTTTCGACCTGGTTCCTCGGAGGAAATTATGGCAGGTCCTTTACGATATGGATATGGCATCGGACATCCTTTCTGTTCTGATTCATCTACATGAGGGTAATTCTGCTCAGACTACTGGGGCAAACAGGGAGAACTGACTGAGAGGTTTCCTGTTCTTAATGGGGGCCATCAAGGCTGTGTCTTGGCCCCCACTTTGTTTTCTTTATCCTTGAATGACTTTGTTTACCTTCTTACCAGCTCTCCAACTGATGCTCCCACCCTTGCTGGTAAGTACCTATCCTACTTTTTGCAGATGATGCTTTATTGAACTTCAAGACTCCCAGTGGGCTACAGCGAGCTTTGCTGCGCTTGAAAGAATTCTGCGATGACCGTGGACTTGAGATCAATTCCGCAAAAAACAAGTATATGGTTTTTAAAAAACCTAGGTCATTCAGGGGTTCAATTGAGTTGGGGACACATTACTTGAAAGGGTTGAATATTTCACTTATCTGGGTGTAACATTATCTTCAACACTTGCATGGAAACACCAGGTGGATTTAATGACGATCAAGCACAAATAGATTGCTGGTGCCCTAATACAAGAGCATTCCTCTTTTTGCTTGAAACCTGTTGCCCTGGTGCTCCAAATTTATGATGCTAAGGCATTAGGATCGGTTTTGTATGGCTCAGAGCTGTGGGATTTTTCAAATGTATCCCCCTCACTAGCTCCGAGAATGGATTTATGTGATCCTTGACCTGTTTACCTGCCAGTTCTCCTTTGGTACCATGTTGGATATGAGTAGGAATTTGCTGGCCAATGAAGGCAGACTCCTAATCTTGTTATTCTGCCATAGGCTTTGGTCCCAATTGGAGTTAACATAGTACAACTAGCCTTGGAAGATGCGATGGAGACGTGTGGGTAACTCTGGATGAGTGGTGGTGTGTGAGTGTCTGTATAGGTGTATGAGTGCTTATGATAGTGTTGTATTGATGAGTGACTGCATGTATGAGTGATTGTATGGGTGAATGAGTGGATATGTGTGTATACCTAGTAATCAGTGAGTGCGTATGTAGTAACTGGTTTTGGTGTGTCGATGGTTTCGAAAATGGTAGTCTGTATTTTACAGTGGGTGTATCAAAGGTTATATTAGAGTGTGAGGAGGTGCATCAGATTTTCACGTGGATGATGTCATCAGTGATGTCATTTGAGATGTCATCAGTGATGTCATCAGTGATGTCACTGACCATGTCATGAATGATGTAATATGTGACGTCATCAGCAGTGCATTGCGGGAGCGCGAGTTATAGTCAGCTGAACTAACTATAACGGGGGAATTTCTATGATTTTGTACGAGTGAAATGTCCAACTAACTATAACGTCCTTGAAACCTATGGTTTTTTCAGTGAATTTCTAAGGTTTTTTAAATGCTAATTTCTAACTATAACGTGCCTGAAACCTAAGGTTTTTTCAGTGAATTTCAATGGTTTTTTAAATGCTAATTTATACTCTATAACGTCCCTGAAACCTATGGCTTTTTCAGTGAATTTCAAAGGTTTTTTAAACGGAAATTTCTAATTATAATGTGCCGCAATCCTATGGTTTTTTCAGTGAATTTCTAAGGATTTATAAATGCTAATTTCTAACTATACCATCCCTATTAAGTCCCCTTGAATCCTGAAGGTCCCTGGTGGCCAAATACCCCACCAGATACCTCCAGTAAGCACCACAGAGCTGCGTTGCAGAGAGGTGTTCTGAGGCCATGCCCCTTTTTACATCTCTCTGCAATGCAGCTCTGTGGCGCTTACTGGAGGTACCTGGTGGGCTAGTTGGCCCCCAGGGACCCTCAGGACTCAAGGGGAATTAATCCCCCAACTTACAACGTGCCAGGGGGCGCGTTTGCTGAGTGCTGCAGGGAGGGGGCGGGGCCTAACAAAACAAGTGTGCAAATGTGCCCCGTGGCGCATTGTAAATTGGGGGATTAAGTCGCCTTCAATCCTGAGGGTCCCTGAGGGCCAACTAGCCCACCAGGTACCTCCAGTAAGTGCCACAAACTGCGTTTCAGAGAGGTGGTCCGAGGCCACGCCCCTTTTTACAACACTCTGCAAATGCGGCTTCTGGCGCACTGCTGTTGGGGCGATTAGGTCCTCTTGTGTCCTGAGGACCTCAGGACACAAGTGGACTTCATCCTCCGAGCAGCAGTGCGCTAGAAGCCGCGTTTGCAGCGTGGTGTAAAAAGGGGCATGGCCTCGGAACACCTCTCTGCAACGCAGCTCTCTGGCGCTTACTAGAGGTACCTGGTGGGCTAGTTGGCCCCCAGGGACCCTCAGGATTCAAGGGGCCTTAATCCCTTAACTTACAACGCGCCAGGGGGCGCGTTTGCACAGAGGTGCAGGGTGGGGGCAGGCCTGATATAACAAGTTAGCAATCTTGCTGTGTGGGACTTACTGGAGGTAATAAAAGGGGTAGTTGACCCCCAAGGTTGACGTTGGGGGCTAACTACTCCTCCTGTTACCTCCAGTAAATCCCAAACAGTGGGATTGCTAAAAGGTGTTTGGAGGCCACGCTCACCTTTCTCCACCACTCTGAAAACGAGACAGCTATGTTATAGTTAGAAATTAGCATTTAAAAAACCTTTGAAATTCACTGAAAAAACCATAGGTTTCAGGGACGTTATAGTTAGAAATTAGCATTCATGACATGGTCAGTGACATCACTGATGACATCGCAAATGACATCACTGATGAATGAATGAAATGAAAAGACCATTTATTAAGCGCGGTAGCTACCCTCAGGCGTCCTAGCGCTACGGACAACGCATACAAAAAGACAATTGAAAGTTATTCAGTTTTATTAAAGAGCAGGGTTTTTAGGTGTTTATGGAACAGAAGTAAATTGGGCTCTGATCGCATATGAAAGGGGAGGGAGTTCCAGAGTTTGGCTGAGTTATAGGAAAAAGACCGACCCCCACATCTGACTCTCTTGATCCTGGGTACTGTCGTGAGGAGAGAGGATGCTGATCTGAGCTGTCTGTTTGGATGGTAGGGGGTGATCAGTGAATGATTAATGACAGCACCTGTTTTCCAGAAAGCTCGGTGAACAATGCACAGGGTCTTAAATTCGATTCTTTCCCTGACTGGGAGCCAATGAAGGCTCTTCAGTCCGGGTTTGACTGAAAGTCGACGGGGAATCTGAAGCAGTGTTCGAGCAGCGCAATTTTGTATGATCTGGAGCTTGCGCAAGGTGGCTTGGGGGCCCCTAAGTAGAGGGCGTTCCCGAAATCCAGACGAGACAGAATAAGTCCCTGGACCATAATCTGTCTCGCTTGGAAAGGCAGTAAGGGGAGAATCTTCCGCAGAAGCCTGAGTAGACCAAAGCAGGTGGCTGATAATTTAGCTGCTTGACAATTAAAGTTAAGGGACTTATCCAACCAGATGCCCAGGCTCTTTATTGTATCCTTTGGCGTGGGAGCAGGGCCAAGGCAGGAGGGCCACAATGAGTTGATCGTGAGTTTGGGGGGGTTGCCTAAAAGCATCAGCTCAGTTTTGTCTCCATTCAGTTTAAGACATGACAATGTCATCCATTTGGTCACTTCTTCTAAGAAATCCCTCAGGCTATTATTCGCGGTGTGTATCTGATTGAGAGCCACCACTAGCAGTGATGACATCACTGATGACATCATCCACGTGAAAATCTGATGCACCTCCTCACACCCTAATATAACCTTTGATACACCCACTGTAAAATACAGACTACCATTTTCGAAACCATCGACACACCAATACCAGTTACTACATACGCACTCACTGATTCCTAGGTCTACATACACATCCACTCATTCACCCATACAATCACTCCTACATGCAGTCACTCATCATTTCGGCCACTATCACATGCAGTCATACACCCATACAGACACTCACACAAATCGCCACTCATCCATAGAGTTACTCACACACCTAGTCAATCATGGTAAGAATCAATCACACTTCCATTTACTCACCTATACAGTTATACACACACCACATCACTGATTCATACAGAAACAAACGCATACTTACTCTCTTATACAATCACTGATACAAGTACACACTCATCCATACAGCCACTCTCACAATCACTGACTCTCATGTATAGTCATTTATATACTCCAACTCTCACATACACTGCCTTTTACATATGTAGTTACTTGGACATGTACCACTGAGACATCCATTCACTCACCAACACACCCATACACACACTCACCCACCCATACAGCTTTTTCCACATGCACTCTTGAACCCATACACCCAGTGAATCAACCACTCAAACATCTATGCACAGAGTCACACACCTCCCACCCACCCACACACACACTCAGGCACCCATACAAATACTCAGGCAACCAATCGATAACCCATACAGACACTCATGTAGCTACTGACCAACCCATGCAGCAGCTTATACAACAACAGAAAGACTGATACAGACATTCACACTTTAGTCACTAACCCATGCATTCAGTAAGACACATTTAATCACTCACTTAAACAGTCAGTCACGCACCTACTAAATCCTCCATCCAGACACTTATACACCCACTCATTCTTCAATACACCTTGGCATATATATAAAACATATTTAAACTTTAAAGAAACACACAGTCACTGTATGATGTCATCAGTGATGTCATCAGTGATGTCATTTGAGATGTCATTAGTGATGTCACTGACCATGTCATCAATGATGTAATATGTGACGTCATCAGCAGTGCATTGCGGGCGCGAGTTATAGTTAGCTGAACTAACTATAACGGCGGAATTTCTCTGGTTTTGTACAAGTGAAATGTCCAACTAACTATAACGTCCCAGAAACCTATGGTTTTTTCAGTGAATTTCTAAGGTTTTTTAAATGTTAATTTCTAACTATAACGTGCCTGAAACCTATGGTTCAGTGAATATATATATATAAAACCTACCGATCGAAAATTTTCAAGTATGAAAGTAGAGATTTTAGGTAAGTTTTAGTCTCAGTGAATAAAGAGGTTTTACTGTATTCTGCTATTGATGTAGCGTTTCCCTACCCATTGTGTGGCTCAAAGTGCTTAACATCGTGTGTGCAGTGGCGGACTATATGTCCCTTACAGCTTCTCACAGGCCGAGTAATACTAAAGATCGGATGTATACATGATTCAGTCGCGCGCCGTGCATTACAAACTCGTTATTATTTGCTAATTGAGTGCACTTTGAATGCAGTCCGAGGTTTACATGAGTAACAAGGTCTTCACAGGATCTCAACACATACGTTCTTATTACAAGCATGTAAAAACGATCTTTATGTTTCTAAGCACGCTTCAAACCAAAAAAGAAAATCATATCTCAGAACTTCTTCTGGCTTATATAGTCATCAAATTCCAATTCCAGTCCTGTTGTAGTCCAATGGATACTCCAATATCCCGATAGAGGTTCAGTCTTTATTTCCATCTTAAGCGTGAGCTATCTTGAAAAAAAAGGTCGTCACTACTCGCCCGTGATGAAGATGTTCTACGATACTCATGTGCGTTTTAGGAAGAAAAAAAATATACCCCAGAGAGTAGCGCCTTCGCCCCTATCTGACCTTCCAACTTTATGTTGCTCTGGTGCAAAAGACCACTAAAGTGCCAGAACATGACAGGTAGCATTGCATAAAACACCAAAATAAAAATATATGAATAAAACCATACACCTTGTGGTTTGAATAAGAATGTATATATAGGAGGGTGTTTCTGTAGAACGCAGTTGAAGTTCTCGCTCACCAGGCCCACTTTGATGTGATGCACATGCGTAGCCTGGGGCGATTGTGATTGCCCCGCTAAGGACTGGGCTGGAGCTGCGGTGCGCGAGTGACCCAGCACGGCGGCCATCTTGCTCACCTATGGCCCCATGAATGATGTTCACTGGTAAGTCTAGCATCTACTAGTTATCTTTCAACTAGTCACAAACATGGCACAGTGCTTTGTGTGCATGGCCACTTATTGTGCACTTATTATAATCAAGAATAACATATAACCCTGCGGTATCAACACCTAAAATTGGAAATGAATTTACGAGCCCAAATCCAAACACACACCCATAGTGTGAAATATAAAATAGTTATAAGTTCAGGTGGCACAGGCTAGATGATAGATGTTGGCCTGGGTGGCAGATCGTGTATTATATGAAATAAATCACCCCCAAGCCTTCACAGGGTCAGGACAGGGAGGGTCACTTCAGAGATCTGTGTGGTTTTATAAAAGCAGAGAAAGGGAGATGGCACTACTAGTAGAATAAAAAATGAGACGCGTTATTAATGTTATTAATATTATTATTAGAAGTAGTATTATCATTGTTAATAATAGTAATAATAATATTGCTGTTGCAATTATTTTGGTTATTATTATATCGTTAATTGTACTGATACTACATTAACAATCATTATAGCCAAAATAATAAACAGGTGACGATAATAATAGCCATAATAAATGCAAAAATAACCCACCATATAGCCCTCACCACAAATTAATGTGTCTCTTGTTGCTTTATCGACGGCGTGTCCTGAGATCAAAATAGCCCAAGCCTGCCTCTCTTTAAAGTGTGAATAAACATAGCTGTTTCATTACTTCTATGTTAAATGTCTTTTCTTGAATTATTAAATCATTTCAAAACAAATATCTTGTGAGGTTTTTAGTGTTGATTCAAATTATTCCAAGTTATTAAAATGCTATTTTTGATTGGGCTCATGTATTGTTTCTCTTCGTAGACATAGGGCTTATAAAACGATTAAATAAAATTATTTGAAACCAGCGAAAAGTGAATGAAATCCTGGAAATCGCAGTTTGCGCATTCCGAAGTCACAACGCGCGTTAAAATAAATGAAAGTGATACCTGGAACTTAAACGTTGATTTGAAGGGGGCCGTAAAATCATATACAAATTACTAATTTGCTTACTACATGTATAAAAAATAACGATAATTAATAAAGACTTACTCCAAAATGTCGTATGCTGGTTTTAGCAGACGCGCCATGGGACAGTAATAGTTACTAAACCTTTGCAGGGCGCAGGCATGGCGCAACTTGTCGCAGATGTTACAGTGATTTAGGATAACTTATTGAAGCCCGTGAGAGCACAGCACCAGTGTGCAGACCCTAGGTGGATACGCCTCATGTATACTGGGGTGCAGTCCCGGCTCCTGGAGGGATTCCGCCGGCGGTGACGTGCGGCGGGGAGGCAGGGTGGGGTAGAAACCGGAATCCGGCCGAATCCAGTAGTTAGCAAACAAATAAATAAAACGAATTTCGTAGCGCGCCTACGAAATTCGTTTTATTTATTTATTTGCTAACTTACCTGTGTTCAGCCGGATTCCGGTTTTTACTACCCCCCACCCTGCCCCTCCCCCGCCGCACGTCACCGCCCGGCGGAACTCCCTCCAGGAGCCGCGACTGCTGGGGTGTCTGGACTCCTCATCCTGCAGTCCGCGTGAAATATACCGACTACACAGGCATGGGTCGTGCCCCCCGGACTGGGATCTGCTGCACTTAAGACCCCTTGTCCTGTTCGGTTCCCCGAATAACTTCCTCATGAGCTTATGTTGCATTGTTCACACAACTGAAGCCCGGCCACACGCATTAGTGCGGTCGGCCCAGATGTGATTGTAAAATAAAAAGAGGCGCACTTTAAACGTACAGTGCCTGCGCTGAGGAGAGGGTTTAAAACTGCAACAGTAAATCTCGGCTCCACTGCACCTTCCTCTGTGATCTGCATTCCACAGACTAAAATTCGGGGTTTGGGTGAAGTGGACGGAAGCATGGGCCTTCAGAGACCCTGCCTGCGAGTTATTAGTCTCCGAGCAGACTCTGGGTGGGGGGCCCGCAGCTGACCCTGTGCGTCGCCCCAGCCGCCAAGGTCATGGAGCCCTTCTGGAAGAAGCCTGTGGCACTCTGCGGGCACCTCGGCGAGAGAGACATGTGGCTGTGCCTCTGGGAACCAGCACACGTGATGGGGGCTTGTTGTGGAGAGTTAAGGGTGCCACCGCCCTTACTGCAGGTTCCAGGAGTTCCAGCCCTTGTGGCCTTCCTTTAAGGAGTCTGTAGTCTTGAATTCATTTGTAGGGTAGTTTAAACTACACAAGCATCTCCAGGCACACACTGATAAAACTCTCGCTTCCCAGGTAGCACCTGTCATTGTGGCGTCAAGAACTAGCGCTAGGAGATGACCACGGAGCGCTCCAAAAGTTCAGAAAACAGTGTTTTTCAATGTTCACCGTTTCTTCAAAATATTAAAAACGTAAGCCTTGAAAGGGAATGTGACCTATTCAGACAAACCAACTACCCTAGGCCAGAGCCAGCCACACAGGACACCGGGTAATGTCCTCCTAAAAAGACAGCTGGATTGGGGAAGGGGCTTTGAAGCTGCCCACTCAGGCTAGTTCTTCTACAGCTTGCAGTGTGCGGTTGGACGACGCTTCAGTGGTGGGAGTGGGACCCAGGCCTCAGGCCTCTGGGCGCCCCCTGACAGTGAGGAAGAGCTGCTGCACTGGTGCTAAAGGGACGGGGCACCCCCGGCTGGGGTGCTAGTCCCTGCCGCCTGCCCCTCCCTCCTGCCGCTGGGCCCCAAGTACCTGAGAATGCGGGAAGAGGAGCGTCGTGGGAGGCCGCGGCGGATCAGGGCGCTAGAAGTGCCACTTCTGAGGAAGCTGATGTAATACAACCGTGATGAGCACCGTTCATACACTGACGACAAGTCGGCCAAAATTGCAGGCGATCATGATTGCGGTGACTGTCAACTGAAACCTTCGCGTCCAGGACGCAGCAGCACAGTTATTATCCTTGGGCCCCGACTTTGATAACTCATTCAACTCTTCAAGCAATGGATTTTAAATTCTAATGATGATCCGGGCATAAAGTGTATTAGCAGCGTGCCTAGTGACAAAGGAAGAAAGCAACAGACAGCAAATACCTGGAACCTGCAAGACCTCGGGTGATGTGTGTGCCGCTTTCGTGACACACAGTCTGTCACCGCTACTGTTGAGAAATGTGATAATTTGAGGTGTCATTTAGTATGTGAAATATGGTTGGACAAAAGGAGAGGAAGAGACCAGGCAAATGTATGTCATATTTATTTAAAAAATGAAGCCCCGGGGAGGTGGCGGACACCGGGGTTGGGGGGCCTGAGAGGCCCCCCACCCATTAATAATTAAAACCCCGGGGAGGTGGCGGTCCCAAGGGCAGCGGGGGCCCTCGCGGGCCCCCGCTTCATATTAGGGCATGGCCCCCGGGACCTGACCCACCCAGGGGCTTAAACCAAAGGAAGTGCAGGAGCCCACGCTTCCTTTTTTAAAAAATGTTGGCCGGATTCGCGCACCCAGCGCGAATCCGGCGAATAAAAAAAAAAAGCTTTTTCTGGCCCTCGGGGTCCCTGAGCAGGCCTAGGGGGTCAGGGTGTTTCTACCCTGCCACCTTTTCTTGTTTTTTAATACTTTTTACCTTTTTTCTTGTGACTATGAAAGCAGGCTGCATTACTAGGCTGGATGGCAGAACATCGTGGGTGATCCTCCAATGCTTCAGGGCAAATTATTGATTCATATTGGTGCACGGCTGCCCGGCCGTGGGAGGAAGCAACATCATCAGTTGGGACTGAGTACATTTTTCCAGCTGATTGAGGCCGTAAGACTGAACTTATCAGGACTGTTACCGGCACGATGTTCCAAATGCAAATTAAGCAGGCTTTCCAGTGCGTGACTCACTCAGAGGATATAATGGAATATAATGTTTAAACGCACGCATGAACTTACTAAAAGGAGATAACTTACCTGCATTAACGGACTCCATGCCCCACAATGCATCCAGGGAGAGTGTAACCATGGTGGGCGGGCATGTTCAATAAAATGCCGGAAATGAAATGCAGGTTTCACGTGTGCTGTTTATTGCCCAGGAAGAAGGGGCTTGAGGCCCTGAAACGCGTCGGCAGAGAAATAAACGCGCGCTATGAAAGCAGGCTGCATTACTAGGCTGGATGGCAGAACATCGTGAGTGATCCTCCAATGCTTCAGGGCAAATTGTTGATTCATATATATATATATATATATATATATATATATATATATATATATATATATCTCTGTTTTGGAATTCACTCAGTGCCCAAAAACATCAGGGGAGGCAACAGAGAACAGAGAACACCAGCAAAGGAGACTTGAGTCCAGATACATAATCATCCTAAATAGAAAGATACTGGTAGGACTGAATTCCAATGATTAATTCATGCAGTAACTTCCTCTCCATTAAATTAGCCATTTGTAGATACAGAATACGATTTTAAAATTCTATTTAGCGTGCACTTATCCAGTATTAATTTTGTGTTTTTTTAGCACAATTTGTTTGTTAAGTGTGACAGAGCTAGACACAAAAGCATGGTCAAAGGAGTGCAATGTGAGGGTCTTGGCATAAAGTCATTACAATATATGCGGGTCAGTTATTATTGTGGGAGAATACACAAATTAAGAATGGGTTGAGACAATGAAAGGTGGGAACCCACTTGGGGTATAGAGTTATGCAATAATTCTTCTAGTGATGCAACACAACATAACATGGTTGCAGGTCATCAGTACACATTGCCCACTTGGGAGTGATGGGAGATGTGCTGCAGTGTTTATTAGTTTTCAATTAATTAGAATTTCATTTCACTTAAAAAATATGTATTGGTGTAATTGCTATAGTGATGGAGGTTGGGTATATGTATACCAGAAAGATGTATTTTAATAATTTCCCTTCTAAGGATTTTTCCATTCAATTATATGAAATGAAATAATTTATATAGTGAATTGTGCACTTAGCCACACTGGGGAAAGGGCCATGCGAGAAATGGTTTTACTTTGCATTGATGTATTGTAGAAATATTAACATGCTGTAAACAGTAACCACATTACCACTGATTGAAGTCATTGCTGTGCACTTTAGGCGTTTTAGCTTGAATGAGATATAGAAGCACAAAATGCACTTTAAAAACATCAGTAGTATTTTTTCCATGCTCATGCCACTGTGCACCTAACACGTGGCAGTATGTAAACAGAATCCATCAAGGTCTGCTGCATTAAATACATTTTCAACTGAATTCCAGTCGTGTTGGCACCTGTTGGAAAAAAACAAAATTTACTGGGACATTATAGTTAGGCTGACATTTCACTCGTACACAACTAGAGAAATTCAGTACTTATAGTTAGCTGAGCTAACTATAACTTACACCCTTGCAATGCATTGCTTATGACCTCACATATTACATCACTCATGACATGGTCACTGACATAACTGATAACATCACTGACAACATCCCAAATGACATCACTGATGACATCTCAAATGCCCATAGGCGGGCCAAACTCTATGACCACGTGATCTGAACTAGTGTGCGAATTCGATCCAGAATTTCATTCAATTTCTAAAATTATTTTAAATATATAGGAGTAATTTATAGCTAAGGTATTAAATTTACATTTTAAGAAAAAGCGTTTTACAGTTCCTATGAACCGGAAAATCTGCAGTTCCAGACCCGCGGACTCACACTTTGTCAAATCAAGAATTTGCCATGATTGGTTAATAATGGACCACACCTTTTTTTGATTACAGCCACACCTTAAATTAGTTATTTCTTCCTTAGCTCTTGTGGGAAAAGCATCTTTTTGGAGAACTTTCAGAAGATTTGGGTTTTACCATGGCAGAAAGAACTGCTGCAACACCATCTGCAGAGTGGTCATTCAAGATCAATAGGAAGAAGAGGATGTGGAGGTACCTTCTTCTTCACGAAAAGAGAGAACAGTCTGCCAATTATTTTCAATCCACAGTGGAGAGAAAAAGGCTTGTGCTAGATTTGTAAAGTGTAATATATGTGGGAATCAACTGTCTTGTGCAACTGCAAATAAGTATAGTCATGGCACATCGAGTAAGTGGAAGCATCTCCGGACCATTCATGAGGGTGCTTATCCCCGAATGGTGGGAGGAAAAGAACTTGGAAACCTGGATGCTGGAGCTGAGACCTCATCATCTCTCCATGCCACTGCTCCTGAAATTAGAATGCCACCCACCTGCACTGAACTAGGTGGTATGGTGACCCACTGTGCCACCTGCCACAAGTTTTTCGCTGAAGAAAATGAAAGATGTTGGAGGTTATTTTTCGTAGGTGAAGAAACACCACTGTTCTGCAGCACAGTTGTGCATCCATAATGAAAAGTTCCTGCATTTAGTTTTTTTCAAAACTTCATTTTAGTTTTTTCGGCATAGAAAAAAACTGCAAAAAATAAAAAACATTTACAAAAAGATATAAAAAAAGGTTTCTTGTTAGAACCACCATTCATTGGAACAAAGAGCTGTGTCTGACTCTTTATTATTCTTGTTTATTTGTGTCTGAGTGTGTCAGTGTTGGATCAGTTACTGCTAGGGTTTGTCAGTTTGTCAGGGTGTGTATACGTGAGCGTGTGAATGTATTAGTGAATGGATTGGTGTGTCCATGGGTGTGATAGTATATGTATATATATATATATCACGAAGAAAATCCCAATGCCACGACAAACACTCCGGCGTAACACATGGGCACAGACTCCAAAAGCTGGTGTGAAAATGGTGATAGTTTATTCACACATCAGGAAAAGGTCCAACATGACGCGTTTCGGCTGCCAAACATGCAGCCTTGATCATATATATATATATATATATATATATATATATATATATATATATATATATATATATATATATATATATATATGTGAGTCCCAGACTGTTGCACTGTTTGTATGAGTGAGTGGGTGAATGTGTTTGAGAGCGCAGAAATGTATTTATGAGTGTCTCAGTGTATGTAGCAGTAAGCCCCATAGCATTGCAATGGCTGTATGAGTGGGTGAATGTGGTAGTGAGTGTGTCAATGTGTATAAGTGTATGTATCAGTGAGTCTGAGAGTTTTGCATGGGTGAGTGTGTAAGTGTGTTAATGAGTGCATCAGTGTCTTCATGGCTGTGTCAGTGTATGTATCAGTTACTGCTAGGGTGAATCAGGGTATGTATAAGTGAGTGTGAGAATGTGCTAGTTAATGGATTGGTGTATTCATGGGTGTCTTAGCGTATCAATGAGTGAGTCCCAGACTATTGTAGTTTTTGTATGAGTGAGTGGGTGAATGTGTTTGAGAGTGCATCAATATGTCTGACTGTCTCAGTGCATGTGTCAGTGAGTCATGCGTTATTGAGTATACCAGTGTGTATGTGACTGTCTCAGGGTATGCATCTGTGTATGTGCAAGGGTGTTTTATTGTGTGGCTCATCATGTGCGTAGGTGTTGTTGTGTAGTTTCCACCCATCAGTAGGAACTGTGCGTCTGGGGGCAACATTAACTTAGGATGGTGCCAGACTGATTCCATGCACCCCCGAAGGACATGTAGTCCCTTGGACCAGCTAGTTCACAGTGCCACCGTTATCTCCTCAAACCTAAACAGGGAGTGAACAGTTCTGGCAACCACTGAACATGACAACTCTGTTCCCTCAGGAACCATGGTGACATACTTCCAACGTTTCGCTCAGTCGCTTGTGCTCTCTTTCACTCAGAGAAATATACAAAGAATACACAGAGAGGCGTTTTCAATATTTATTGAACCGTAGTGATTCTTGCATAGAATATATGGGGTGGCATGATGATTAATAGAAGAAGGCAAAGTTGTCAGAACGGTGAACAAAATGAATAGCTCTACCATTTTGTTGACACAACTTATATATACATACATGCACAATAGTATAACTATGTAGCACACTCCTAAAATATGAAACCCTAACCTACGTGTCTAGGGTGCAGATGTATGCTTTGCCAAAAAGCCCTCTTCTGGATGATCTAACCCCATTACCTGATGGGGCCAGGCGAAATGAGTCGACAGGCTTTTGCCTTCACTTGACAATTGGTATCCCAAAAATAAGACACTTAGATGGGCAATTTTTGATTTTTTGAAATTAAATCTGTAGCTCATGTGAGCTAACCCCAAAATGATGCGGTCCACTCTAGTCAAGAGCTCCATCAGCTCATTGTCTGTTAAGTATATGTCATCGACATATGACAAAGCCTGATCATTAACATTTTCTAATATTTCTGTTACTCTGGCTGAAAACTGCCCTGTGTTGTTCTAATACCCCTGAGGCAAACGGCAGAATTGTTTCTGTGACCTAGCGCTGTGAAAGTAGTCAAATATCTGCTTCCAAGAGCTATATTTTGGCAGAAGAATCCATTCAAGGTATCTAGTGTTGTTTTGTATTTTTTTTCCACACAATGCTATTCATTAGTGTGCCACTGTGTGCATTTTGTACTGCAAATATGCAAGTAGCTGTGTTCAGATGTATGTAGTCTAATACTTGATGGTATGATTGATCTGGTTTCATTACAGGAAATAGAGAATTATTTATGGGAGAAGTACATGTCTCAATTACACCTTGGTATTCAAGTTGTTCTCTAACTTGTTGCTTAACTTCAGTTTTTATCTGGTATTGTTTTTGAGGTTGTAGGGTTATCCTCAATGGTATATCATGATAAGGTGAACCCTCATCCCACCACACAGGAGTTAGTTTTAACACTCACTCCCTGGCGTATGAGTGTTTAATTGATTCTGAAATGAGAGCAAAGAAATCTGTTAAAATTATAGTTTTTCCTTTTGGCCAATCCATTACGAAGTTAGGTGGCAATCTTTTTCGGCCAGCAGGATGTTATAACCCTGAGTCAGCTCCTCCCAAAAGAAGACATTGATAAATCTTTGAATGTCTCCTTGTAACTGTAGTTGGACCTCGTACAATCGATGTTGGACACTTACCCTAGTATCAGGTGTTTCCACCGTAATATACTCACTCAGCGCTACTCCGACCAGACAATCCATCAGGTTCTACCATTGTGTCCACTCTCCGTTCAGAAGCAGAATCCTCAAATCCGTGGCATGCCTGACTTTCAGTCCGGCTACCTTTTTCTTATATATATATATCAGTATCTTGATACCTATCAGGCGGTATAACATTATCACGCTTGTGTGAGTTGTACCGTTTTTCTGTAGATTCCTGTGAAGGAGACCCACCCCGTGATTTTGGGCTTTCCATATTTTTCTTATTATTCCTCTTCTTTTTTGATGAAGAATCGGGAGCTTCTTTAGAGTTATCCTTTTCACAATTACTCTTAACTTGTGGTTTTCCTGGTCTGGCCCCCAAATTATCTCTTCCTAGTGTAGCATAGGTTTCTTTGATAATTTTAAGCAATTCGTTCTCCTGCTGGATTCATGCTGAAAAATCCTAACTTTACGACTTTTGGTATTCACAGAAGGCATTTAGAGTACTAAAGTTAGGATTCCTAACTTTACTACTAAATCCCTTCTGTGAATACCGAAAGTCGTAAAGTTAGGATTTTGTCTCAGATTACTTTTGTGAATCAGGCCCTGTGTGCCTGGGTGTGTTAGTCTCTCTATTGCTATGTCCCTAGAGTATGTGCCTAGGTGTGTTAGTGTCCACATCAGTGTCTGCCTGTGTGTGTTTTTAGATGCATTAGTGTTTGAGTGGATGTCTCAGTGTCTGCTTTGCTGTATGACTCAGCATCTCAGTGACTGCATTGGTATATGTTTAAGTGTGTACATGTATACAGAGGAATTTCCTTGTGTGTGTTAGTGTATAGATTGTTGTATGCCTGCATGTCTTAGTGTATCCATTAGTGTGTGTTTGCATATGTTATTGCAGTCATTAGTGTTTGGCAGAGTGTGTTATTGGCCTGGGCAGTAAACTCCGCTCCGTTTGCTGAGTTTGCAGAGTTTTCCGCACTCCGCGGAGTACGCAGAGTTTTTTCCTCATTTGAGCTCGCCAACATTCAGTTGGCGAGTGCGAGCGAGGAAAATCCAATGCTAGACCACCTCCCAGCAAGATTTCTCAACGTGGGCAGTAACGGATGGTCGCGACCGCTCGTGTTGAGATACCTTCCGTTTGCTTTGAGGAAGCTGCAAAAAGAAGCAGAGCCCTCTTGCACTGCGCATGGTGCTGTGCAAGCTGATTTTCCAGCGCGGGACAAACACTTGGTGCTAAAAATCAGTGTGAACGCCCCAGCCTACTGCACTCTGCCGCTTGCGGAACTCCATGTAGCGCGGCAGAGTTTTTCGGGCACTTTGCGGGTTATGCATAGCAGAATTCCACAATCTCTGCCTAGGCCTAGTGTGTTAATGTCTGCATTAATGTATGGTTGGGGAGGGCGTGGCCAAGATGGCCAACATGGCAGTCGCGCTTTCCAGTGCAGCTCCGCCGCAAACACGTTGTATCTGGCGTAAATCCAGACTTATATCGGCCATCCACTAATTTCTGGTGCACCACGGGCTACCGACTGCAACACTGCTGATTTTCCACCTGCTGCTGATTTCTGGGGGTACCCGGACACCCGGTGGAGCAGTGAGGCTTGCAGCATGCTCTCACCGCAACAAAACATAGACCACTGGGTGGCCTGGGGGTCTCTCTCCACCCGAGATACTCTGGTGGTGCCTGGGAGATCCCCCTGCATAGAGGAGTCCCGGGCGTGGCTGTCCCCGGGAGAAGAATGCCCCAATCCAGCAGCATGTCCACTGAGGGAGGCGATAGGCGTGGGAGTTGACAGAGGCCGGGGAGGCCTGCCTGATGGAGAGGCCAAGGTTGTATCGGCTGAGCTCCGTGCCTGGTATGAGCATTAGAAATGAGGCCCCACTACGCTGAAACTCTGCTACAACCCCTCTGGGACTAGTCGGCTGGGGCTGTGGGGTCCTGGAATTGGACCCCGTCCGAGTGCTGTAGTGAGACTGGCCCCGCATAGCAGCCATCGAGCACCCTCCTGCCCCATTTAAGGATCCTGCTCACAGAGCCACTGGTTTTCTGCCTGCTGCTGCCCCCCTGAGTAAGCTGTGCACCTGATGGAGCTGTGAGGCCTGTGCCGCAGTTTGACCGCAAGGGAACATGGACTGCTGTGGGTCTCGTGGTCACAATCCCACCTTGAGCATTCCGGCAATGCATGTGAGAGCCCTCACGTGTGACACTTTGTTACCCCTCCAAGAGTGAGCGCCCAGCCCGACAGCGGACCTGCTGCGGGCGACGGCTTGTGAGGAGGTGAGGATGCTTAGGGAGGCCTGCCAGAGGGGGAGTCACCCTGGGTTGCTGTTGGGGAGGTCCGGGCTATACGACTGGTGCGGATGCTCGAGGTGAGGCCCCCCGCTGATGGACCGAAGACCTGTGCTGCCCCCCCTCTGGCCCACCGGACTGCTTGTTTAGGACATTGGGGCCAGCGAGTCGGACCTCTGCCCAATTGCAGCCTAGGGATTGAGGGCATGACGTGGGACTGAGGCCTTGCGTCGGTGCTTAACCCTTCGACCTGCTTTCTCGCCACAGACCTGGGGTGTGGCACCACTGAGGTCCCGCGCTGCGACTTGCAGAGCTGGCACACTGTGCTGAGGACTGACTTGCAGTTGGGCCGAAGCCTCTTGCCTGCGGTGGCGCCACCGGAGTGGCTAGGAGGGGGGCTCTGTGACTGCTCCTTGTCGCGCCTGCTTCCTAGGCATGGGTCCGTGGCGGATGAGTGCGTGAAACTTGCTGGGAGCACCCTCACTCGCCCGTCTCTGCACTGTGGACTAGAGCCATCAATCCACTTGTTTGTGAGGCCCACGCTCCGCCCCTTGGCAGGCCTGATGTCCTGTCCACTGTGCACAGGTTCTCATTGTGGTTGACCTCATAATGTGCTCTGGGGACCCTTGCAATAGCGCCATAATACTTTTGCTGCTGCCCCTGGCCCTTTTCTATCAGCCTCTTTTGGACTCCTGTTTATGCCTGGCTGGGCTTTTACTGGAGCGTGACCCTGAGGACTGTGATTGCTGTGAGGGCCTGCACCGCGGACACTGTCCCCCTGTGACACCCTTTAGCCATGGGTAAGAATAAAGCCTCCCACTCTGCCTCTAAAAAGTTGCGCATGGACCAATATACTATGGGCTCCACTAGTGGTCCCCCAGGCCCCCCAGACAGTAATAAGTCCCCCTCTCCATCTAGTGAGCTTACCATAATACTGCAGGCTAGTCAAACATCACTAGCCGCAGTGGAAACAAGATTGGTGAGGTGAGGATGGATGTGGCACTGTTATGCCAGGATTTCCGAAATGCCACTGCACAAATAACGGAAGCTGAATCTCGGATCGCAATGGTCGAGGAAGATGTCCCCACTCTCAAGACTCAGGTCTCTACTTTACTTACCCTTACACCGGAGCTCTATCGACGCCCAGAAGATGCAGAAAACCACTCCAGGCATAACAGTATTCATGTCATTGGAATCCCCGACAATGCGGAGGGTGTTGAACCCCAACAGATGGTGAAACACTGGATTCAATCCTGGATGCCCAATGGTCGTCTATCCTCATGGTTTACTATCGAGAGGGCGCACCGGGCCCGGACCCCTAGGCCCCCGCCCGGAGCTCGACCCTGGCCAATAATATCCCTTGTTCTTAATTACCGGGACAGGGATGCAATCCTCAGAGAGGCCCAACTGCATTCAGACCTCTAATGTGGTAACATTAAGGATCTCATTTTCCCGGACTATACTCATGAGCTGCAACAGCGAAGGCGTTCTTATTTGGGGGTTAGACAGAAGCTGAGAGCCATGGGACTTCAATATCGCCTGTTGTTTCCAGATAAACTCTGTGTCATCATCTCATCAAATCGCACATTTTTGATAGTCCGGAGTCCGCATAGCAGTGGCTTACGGAGGATCCTCTTCTGCATGGATCTGTTACTTCCTCTTCACACCGGCAGGGACTGCTGGGGCCCTGTACTCACGGTCGCTGCCTAAACCCCGCAGGCAGCGCACTCAATCCTGGAAGTGGTGCAGAACTGTTTGATCAATATCACCCTCGTGATCTCCGCGGATGCAACCAATGCCACCTTCCCAGCCTGCTTTGAACCCTGCTTCTGAGATGGAGGATGAGGGACTGGGGACTGACAAGCACTCTCCTCACACAGCCTCTGATATATCCTGCAGCCCTGCGCATTGTATGACCTTATGCTTTATGCACTATCCTGTTCTTTCCCAGCCGTGTTTATCTGAACATCGATCCAATGACTCCAAAGGTTTCTCCTTGGCTATGGAATGGTGGCTACTGTCCTAACGATTTCTCTTGACTATGATGGGGTTTCCACCCCCTTTTTGAAGTTCCTAATTAATCTTTTTTCAGGGCGATGTCCATGGGCCATGTTGTGTAGTTCCTACTAATCTGTAGGATCTGGGCATTGTTTGGACAACATAAACTAAGGGCTTGGTGTCAAGACTGATTCTGTAGACCCCTGCAGGAAATGATGGCCTATAGACCAACTAGCTCCCAGTGCCACCATATGCCCCCCTAACCTTACCAGGGAGCGAATGGACTCCGACAACCACTGAGCATGACAATTCTGAACACTCAGGGATTGAGGAAACAATACAGAATCTGTCGTTCAGTCATTTGTGCTTACTTACTCTCAGAGAAGTATACAGAATACACAGTGGGATGTTTTCAATATATTTATTGAACCAACGTATTCTTGTATAAAAAACATGTGCTGCAATGATTAGGAGGCAAAAGCAAATAAAAGAGATTACAAGCACCAAAAGAGTAAACAGTAGATACATTTCTACCATGGTGCTGAAGCAATGAATATATGCAGGCAAATATGCAAAAATGGTAATCTAACATACTCCTACAATGCAACAGATACTTCTAGGGAAGAAGTGTGGGGAGGGATGGGAGTTGCAGGGCTGGGTTTTCTTTGCAAGATGTTGTTTATCCACTCGAGTGTTAAGTATGGTGTACTTGTTTACTTTTTTCTTTCCCTTTTAGTTTCTGGCACACACTTTTGCACTAATTGTGACTACAGTCCTGAGGTAGTAATAGCTTGTCGCGCACCATTACCACAGTCTTCACCACACTACTGGACCCAGTGGGTCTTGCCCCTAGGTTGCCCACTGTTCACAATAACTTTCATCCCCCACACATATGACCTTCCGGGTTTTGTCATGGAATGTTAATGGTCTATTGGACAAAGTAAAGCGGGCAGCAGTCTTAAGCTTTGCCCATCTTCTCTTCCCAGAGTTGTTATTACTTCAGGAGACTCATCTTCTGGGAGAACACTATCCTTTTCTGGCCCGTAAAGGCTACAACAGGGTATTTTATGCATGGTTCTCCCAGAGTGCCAGAGGGGTCGCTATCCTTTTGCGCTGTTCCTTTCCCATTGTGGTTTCTCATGTAGTGCGCAACCCACAGGGACACTTTATTGCTTTGGAGGGCACATTGGAGTGACAGGTGGTCATCCTAGTGTGTGATTATGTACCACCTGCTTCCCTACCTGCCTGTCTCAGGGACCTCTCTAAATTTCTTTCACCCCTTCCACAGGGGCTTATAGTAATAGGGGGCGATTTTAACATGGTACCAGCCCATGACCTAGACAGTACTGGGACCCCTACTGCCTCAATGCATGTCGGGGCTCACCATCTTACTGATTGGGCCACCACTCTGGGCCTCTGTGATGCATGAAGGTATTGGCACCCTCAACTTTGACAGTTTACACATGCATCAGCAGCTCGTCATACTCACTCTCGGATAGATCTCATTTTCCTGCCCACCCCTGATTGTCAGCTGTTGACCCAGATCCAAATCTTGCCACGTGGAATCTCAGGCCGCTCTCCTTTACTCCTTAATCTTGGACACCTATCATCAAGACTGCGCCCTATGTCATGTCTTAATGCCTGGTACTTTCAGAATAATACATTTGTTCAATCGCTTGGTACAGAACTCTGTGCCTTTTTTCATAATAATGAAGGGTCAGTTGCACAGGTTGGCACCCTATGGGCTGGTAGTAAGGTGACATTGAGAGGGTTTGCCAAGAGTTACATTAGTGTGACCGTTCTTCCCTCATTACCCAAATAGAAGCATGCACCCTTCGCCTAGAACAACATTTAGCATTGAATCCCCAGGAGGATATCTCTCGTCAATTAGGTCTTGTCCGTGAAGACATTTGTCTGCACTCCCTTGAGGAGGCCAAACATCTTTGGTGGGCCACAACGGCCAAGATTTATGGTTACACGGTCTATGGTGAAACACCAACTCGAACTTTTTCAACTTCTGCAGTCTGAAAAGCCAGACATACTTCTTCTTACTGAAACATGGCTTACTGAAGAGTCTGCCCCTGACATCTTAGCGGCAGTACCAGATAATTACTACATCCTGCAAACTAATCGTCCCCCAGGGAAAATGGGGGGTGGGGTTGCAGCTATCATCCATAAGGATCACCAGTTTAAGTCATTAGGGGTTACCGGTTTTCCCTCTGTTGACAGTTTAGTTCTTAAATTTCAATCCCCTCAGTCATCTTTCACTTGCGCCCTTTTTTACAGACCTCCTTATTATATGCCTACTTTTCCCCAAGCACTGGGTGAAATGATTTCTCACTTAGCCATCAACCATGCCCGACTCCTCATTATTGGTGACTTTAATTATTGGCCCCATGACGACCAGGAGAGTGCCAGCTCAATAGAGCTGACAGATCTTCTGCCTGGAATGAATTGCACCCAACATGTGCGCGGACCTACTCACATAAAGGGGCACATGCTGGACCAAGTCTGGACAGCTAAGCTGGCGATCTCGACCCCCCGGATTTTCCCTTGTACTTGGTCAGATCATCATTTTATTTCTTTTACCCTTTCTGTTGTTCGGTCCACTAAAACCCAATTGATAAAGAACTGCATGTCCAGAAACTGGAGAAGTGCTAATACTGATTACCTCTGCTCACTTTTAACCGCTACGGCCCCGTCTGCACCGGAATAGGTTCAAACACAGGCAGTGAACCTCAAGTTATGGCTTGAGTCCGCATGCGACTGCGTCGCCCCTCTTAAGCCAACTAAGACTCTGAGACCCCACGACGCACAGCGGTGGTTCTCCAATGATCTAAAGACTAAGAAGCTGGCATTGAGACAAGCAGAACGCAGATGGAGACTTCATTATCTTGTAGAAGATAGGACCACTTATACTAACTTGATGAAAGAATACAAAAATTCCATTCTCCAAACTAAGGCAGACTATTTCTCTAAGAAGGTTCTAAACTCAGCTAACAAGTCTAAGGACATTTTTCTATAGTAAATGAGCTCTCTAAACCAGACAGAATTACGCTGAAACCGACCCCCTCACAGTCCCTCTGTGATTCCCTCAACTCATATTTTATGGAGAAAATCACTGCCATTAAGGCTAGTATTCCGACCTCTGCCTCCTTCACAGACGTTCCCAACATTCATAGATCTCCGTCTCAGTTGATCTTGATTCCCCCCATCTCTCAGGAGACCTTTCTAGGCTTACTTAAAAAAGTTGGCTCTGGTTCCCCAACTGACTGCTGTCCCCCTCACGTCCTTCAGGACGTTTTTACTAAATGCCCGGATCCCCCACTTTCTCTTCTTAACAATTCACTTAAGTCTGGCATTGTTCCTGATCTTTTTAAAAGTGCGGAAATTATCCCCATTTTAAAGAATCCAGGCGCGGATCCTTCTATTCTTAGTAACTATCGCCCGATCTCCTTATTACCTTACCTTGGTAAGGTTCTAGAGGCATACGTTTCGACTCAACTCAGCTCTTTTGTCGAACAGTCCCATGTTTTGGACTCTCACCAGGCTGGGTTTTGACCCGCCCACTCTACAGAGTCAGTCATCTTGACATTTATGGATGATCTTAGAGGGGGGGCAGATAGAGGCCTCACCCTGGCCCTGGTTCTCCTGGATTTGTCGGCAGCGTTTGACACGGTCGATCATAACATCCTGTCAGCAATGCCGGGATCCAGGGTCTGGCTCTGAAGTAGCTCTCCTCCTTCCTCAGTGACCGGTCTCAATCGGTAAGTCTTGCCAACTTCTCCTCTAAGAAAAAGGAATTGACTTGTGGGGTCCCCCAGGGCTTCTCTCTTTCCCCGCTTCTCTTTAATTTGTACCTCCTTCCTCTTATCTCCTCCCTGCGAGAAAGAAAAGTTGGGACATATAATTATGCTGATGATCTTCAATTGGTCTTCGACATTAATCTCTCTCCATCCTCTGTGTCTCATTTTCAAGACACCATGATTTTCATAAGTGAATGGATGAACGAAAATCAATTGAAGCTCAACCCTGATAAAACTGAGCTGATCCTCACCGGCGGGCTCGCAAATCCATGGAACTCTAACTTTTGGCCTGCTATCCTGGGCAACCCTCCCCTTCCAGTTAGCTCCGCCAAAAGCTTAGGTATAGTGATAAGCAATGACCTGTCTTTGAAGGCTCAGATCAGCTCGGTGGTCTCTGCTGGGTTTTTTCAACTGCGATGAATTAAGAAGATTAGCAGATTTCTGTCTCGGGAAGCCCTGATCTTAGTGATCTTGGCCTTGGTCATCTCCCGACTGGACTATGCCAATTCACTCTATGTAGGCATCCCGGCTTACCAACTCAGACGCCTCCAGCTAGTCCAGAATCAGGCTGCTAGACTGATCTTTTGCCAACCCAAATGGCATCACGTCAGACCACTGATGAAAAGCCTCCATTGGCTCCCAGTGGCTATGCGTTGTGTATTTAAGTTGGGATGCACTATTTTCAAAGCTCTTCATGGCAACAGTCCAGCCTTCATCTCTTCCAAGATTCTACACTATGCTCCCACTCGAAACCTACGATCCTCCTATCTGAATCTGTTAGTCACGCCCACTTTTAAACGCAAGAAACATGGTGGCTCCCGATTTGCAGTCTTAGCCCCTCAGTTCTGGAACTCGCTTCCTGTGGAGCTGAGGTCGGTCACCTCCTGTGCACTATTCAGAAAACAGTTGAAGACCTGGTTGTTCTCCCAGGCATATGACAACTAGGCTCTCTCCTCTGCTGCTGCCTAACTTCCATTCCAGCGCCAAGAAACCGTCCGGTGAACGTGCGCTTGACAAATATCTTTAACATAACATAACGTTAGGGAGATGAGAACGGGAAACTGCTCTACTGACTGGCCTCCTGTCAACAAGTAAATAGGATCATCCCCGAAATCATGGACAACACTGGTTGTTCAAGAAAGTCCTTTCCTGAGCTAGCACAGACTTTTGCTCACTATTACCGGAAGTTATATTCAATTACAGCAGATATTTGGCTGCACCTAGTTCCTTTCTCGACTCAGTTCCTCTCCCTAGCCTATCTTCCACTGAATCTCGTCTGATTGAAGAACCCTTTATGACAGAAGAGATCGGGGAAGCATTGTCTGGTCTGGCATTTGGAAAGACCCCTGGCCCAGATGGCTTTCCCATGGAATACTATGCCACATTTTGGGAAACTTTCATCCCTTATCTCTTGTCACTATATAAGGAGGTTTGCTGCATGGGCTCCTTTCCATTGGAATTGTGTTTGGCCACCATAGTTGTAATACCTAAACCGCAGCCTTCCTCTTCGTGATGTGCAAATTATTGCCCAATATCACCCCTTAACTGCAATGTAAAACTTTTCACTGCGGTGTTGGCAAACAGGCTCAAACAGGTCCTGACCAAGTTGGTGCAGCTGGACCAGTGTGGCTTTATGCCACCCCGGAGCACAAGACCCTGACCCACCGTCATCAATTGCCTCAAGATTTAGCACTGCTCCTTTTTGCTTTTGAGAAGGCTTTTGACATTGTGAACTGGGGCTACCTTCAATTGGTGTTGGCGCCTGCTGGCTTTGGATCACGATTCCGGAGTATGGTTTGTGTCCTCTATTCCAACTGGGGTGCGAGCCAATGGGGTCCTCTCCACAACCTTTTCCATAGAGCGAGGGACCAGGCAGGGTTGCCCCCTGTCCCCTCTCCTCTTTGTCTTGGCGATAGAGCCTTTGGCCCAACTTATCCACACGAATCCCCAATATACTGAATGAGTTTGGAGTGCTGGCCATGAGGACCACATTGCTTTATAGGCATTTATAGCTCGCAAACGCGGCGGTGAGTGGGCCTCTGTGTCTTCAATTGCGTAAACACTTTGAAGTGGCCCCAGGCCTTAGGATGAACCCCTCTAAATCTGTGCTGGTTCCCCTGGCATCGTCAGATTTGCTTTGACTGGCAGATGAATATTTCTCTCAGCTGGCTTAGCTTTAAGTATCTCGGCCTATGGGTTGCCTTGCACCCGCAACTCACCTTGACTCTTAATCTTCAAGCACTAGTCCGGAAAGCTAAGTCAGACCTTGCTAAATGGCAGAATCTTCCCCTCAATATTATGGGGCATATCACCCTATATAAGATGACACTTCCACAATTTCTTTACATCTTTCAGAATTTACCACTTCATTTGTCTCGGGCATGGTTTCACGAACTGGATGGAAGGCGAAAACATTTTTGTGGTGGTGTTCTAGTCCACAAGTGGCTTTCACACAGTGTCACTGGGGCCCCTACAATGGTGGCCTGCAATGACTAATCTTTACCTCTACTACTTGTCTTCCCACCTTCTTGTTATCCATGATTGGTTCAATGGGGGGTGGTCTGATCCCACTTATCGCCTATAACTTTCGCTCCTGAGTTTCCCCCGCCTACAAGCTCTGCTTTATGGCTCCTGGTTTGTCTTTCTATACCTTTGGTACCTTTGGTATCTAGAGTGGTGTCCCTTGTATGAAGTGCTGCACTCCGGCATGTGCAATGGGAGGCCAGACTTACACAACAAACCCCTCTTTGGCACAGCATCTGGTTGAGGGAGGTGGCAGCACTTCAAGATTTCAGATCTTGGAACCATATTGGTATTACACGATTGGGAGACATTGGGTCGTGGGCACATAAAGGCTCCTTCCAAGACCTTCAACAGACGTATGCCCTTGCTCATTCCCAATTTTATAAATACCTCAAACTCAGATGTGATCTACACACTCATATCCAGTCAGCCGACGCTCTCATGGAGTTTAACCCCCTAGAAGCTAAGCTTCTTGTGGGAAACATAGGCCGTGGAGGAATCTCTCAGATTTATCAGACCCTCATCATTAATTCCCCTGGCTCGCTAGAGAGTTGGGTGGGTCCCATGGAGGATGAGGATTGGTGGGATGCCCTGATGGCCCCTCCCAAACTTACTATCTTCTTGTGACTGCGACTAGGGCAAACATATTTCCTCTATTCTGCATATCTCTCTCAAACCCGCCTGTTTTGGGCAGGCCTTTGCCCTACCCCTGCCTGCCCTTGCTGTGGAATTTATCCGGCAGACTTTTACCATATGGTATGGACTTGTGCAGTGGTGCATCGTTATTGGACTAGGGTGCCCTGAGATTTGTCGGATGTCCCCCCCCCCCCAGTCACAGAACCTTCAGAGTTTTCTCAGGAGTTCTGTGATAAAATATCCAATTTCTTTCGGACTAAAATCACAGACATTTATTCCTTGCTGGAAGCCTCCAATGCGGGGTCGCCTGCTCAGTCTACCTCCCTTCTTAACGAAGATGCTTTTATGGAGGACTCGTCTACGCTACTTACTTTTCCTTGTTTAGCACCTGATGTTACTGATCGGCTTCTAGAAGGAGTCAAATCTGGCTCCCCTTTGGATCCCTTCCCCCTTAAGGTGCTAAAAATTGGTCGAGAAGTCATTGTTCCACACCTTACTGATGTTTTAAATGTAGCTATCTCAGAGGGACAGTATCCCACGCTGTGGAACACTGCAGTAATAAAGCCACTTTTAAAGAAGCCCTCTTTGGACCCCACAGAATTGAAAAACTATCGTCCGATCTGATTGCTTCGTGTTCCAGCTAAGATCTTGGAAACTTATTTAAATTCCCACCTTAGCGCCTACTTAAAGGATCACCAATTACTTGATGGTTCACAACACGGTTTCAGAAGCCATCACAGTACGGAAACGGCATTAACTGCCATATTTAACAATATCCGTACTCAAGTGGACGCAGGGCATACCACGCTGCTAGTTCTACTTGACCTTACTGCAGCTTTTGATACCCTATCTCCTCTGAGACTAGTTGAGCATCTCAGAGAGATAGGGGTCGGGGGATCAGCTCTGGGGCTTCTTGCTTCATTTCTTAGTGACCGGGCACAGACAGTGAAATTTGGCCAATTTTACTCGGCATCTAATTCCCTGTCATGTGGTGTTCCTCAGGGCTCTTCCCTGAGCCCAACACTTTATAATATTTATGTGGCCCCGCTTGCTAAGGTGGTGAGATCCTTTGGGTTGGAGGTGTTGTCCTATGCGGACGACACCCAAATAATGGTGCCCAGCACTCATAATATTAAGGACTCTGCCCTTAAATTTATGAATTGTATGCAGGCAGTCTCCTCCTGGATGGTGGCTAATTTCATGAAATTGAGCGGGGAGAAGACTGAGGTCTTGATCTTCGGCAGCAAACTGGACATTTGGTCCAGCGATTGGTGGCCGGACATGCTTGGCGCTTGTCCCTGCCCTGTATCCTACGGGAAAAATTTAGGGATCATAGTGGACAATTCACTTTCCTTGAGCCGGTAGGTCAGTAGGATAGTGTCCACTTGTTTTGGGATCATTAGGATCCTCAGGAAAATCTCCCATTTTCTTTCATTTGACTCACGCAAACAGGCTGTTATTGCATTGGTAATGTCCAGATTGGATTATTGTAATGCCCTGTATTTGGGCATTAATAAAGGTCTGGTGCGACGTTTGCAGCTGCTGCAAAATGCTGCTGCCAGGCTGGTGACGAGTCTTCCGAAATTCCACTCAGTCTCAGCCTCTCTTAGGACGCTACATTGGCTTCCTCTGGACCGTAGGATCCTCTTCAAAACATTCTGCCTAACGCATAACGCCTTCTATGGCGTAGGCCCTGATGGTATTAAGGCAATATTCCATCGCTATGTTCCAACTAGACAGCTCCGATCTGCAGATAAGAATCTGTTAACAGTCCCGAGGTTTAATAAGGCAAAATGGGGAGGTAGAGCTTTCGCGATTGCTGCTGCTAAGTTGTGGAACTCCCTTCCGGAAGAGCTTTCTGGTCAGGTGTCACATTCTCTCTTCCGTAAAGCCTTGAAGACCTGGCTTTTTTCACAGATTTTAGTATAAGCCTGTCATCTTGTCTGCCCATTAGTTCCGCAATAGCGCCTTGATGCCCTTGGGCTAAGTTTAGCGCTCTATAAGTCCTATATTCATTCATTCATTCCTTGGGTAGAAAAGTTCTCTTCACCCCCTATTGATTCTACTTGGTGTATTTGAGGGCTCTGGAGGCACGAGGGCCAAAAGGGCATTCCTGGGCACAACCCTCCTAGTTGCAAAACGAGACATTGCTGTATGATGGATGTCACCTACTCCCCCGAACCTGTTGAGATGGAGACGGGGTGTGGATTGGTGTGTGCAACAAGAAAGTGTGGTCTTTGAGGCCCAGGGTTGTCCCAAAACGCATGGGTGGGTATGGGGGAAATGGTTGGGACTGTCCTTGATATGCATTTCTGGACATTCCCAGTGCTTAATGTGATGTACTACTTGAGTGTTCCTGCCTTTTGTGGACAAGGTACTTTATTCTCTATTGTGTTACATGTGTGCCATCTGTTAATCTCTGCCATCTTTGATGGCTTAAACACAATAAAATGTGTTTATCAAAAAAAAGTGTATGGTTGGGTGTGTCAGTGTCTGCATTGGTATGTTCCTGGGTGTGTCAGCATATGTGTCAGTGTGTGCGTGTGTGGATGTGTTATTGAATGCATTAGTGTTTGCCTGTATCAGTGCCTGGTTTGGTATATGCTTGGGTGTGTCAGTGTTTGCACTATGCCTGGGTGTGTCATTTCACGCATTAGTGTGTGGTTTAGTGTGTATTGTTGTTTTAGTAAAATTATGTGTACAAAGTATATGCATGGATGTGTATGGATGCAGAAAAATTAAATTAGTTACCTACATTACTGCAAAAAAGAGGTCCTTTCATCTGTTAAAAGAAAGAAAAGCTAAGTAGAAGTTAAAGTTTTATATTATAAATTTCTATAATAAACGATGATAATCTGTAATACAAAAAGCTAGAGTTAATAATAAAACAGAAGACATTTATATTATTGCATAGGAAGTAAACATAATATTGCGTGTTCTCATATTCCCTCCCTTCACTGTTCTCAACGTCCATACTTTTACACTATAAATAAAGTGTGCATAGATACTCATCACTGAACAGTGGGGGGAAAAACAGTCATATGGACTGTTAAAAAAAAACATAAGTACATAGCATGTTATTTCAAATTAACATTACTATCCATCACACTCACTAGAAACATTTACCTCATTGTTTTACCTATATTTGTAAAACAATATGATGTAAATTGTAGTTTTATTATAAAATTAATGTGCATGAGTAATAGCGGTATATGAAAAGGTATATAAAGACATCACTCTTCATAGACCACATGACGTCATAAAGTCTGGTAATCCATTATTCAGGAGTAGAGTAAGCCAATTTACTGTTATCTCTGCTATTTTCTTCCAAGAGTAACTACATTACAATATTTGGAATCCGTTATAAAGATATTACCCTTATTAGGCTGAATGATATCTTAACTTGTTGCATTGGAAGTTCCAGAAGAGTAGCATTCCATTTTTTTTGTAGTAATTCTCCTTAGAACTTTGGTTCAAGAAACATAAGATAAGAATTTGGTTGTTTGTATGGTAATTTCTGCTTGAATGTAAAGTTGCTATCATTACACTCTGTCCATCCAGTTGTATTTTTTAAGTGGATGGTGTAGTGTCCAGATGTAACATTTACTCCTTCATGGAAAATAATGTCTAAACGGGTATATGTTTTACCCCAAACTGAGGTTTGTGCAGATTTAAAATTTGTAATTTGTGTTTCTAATTCAGTTCCAACTACAGTGCATTGCTGTAGCATTAGGATCATATACGTGCCAGTTCTTCTTATATTCAAAGTTGATAGAAGATCTGAGTTACATTTTGTGCAGCTGTTATTCTGTGATGCATTTTAAACAATGTCTCAAAACTGACAGTTTTACAGTCTGGTAGAGCTAAGTAGATAAATCGTTTTAAATCTACTTGTGTTGTTGAAAAAAACAATTTTCACAGTTATGCTCCCATGGGTAACTTAGTCCAAATAGCTCATCAATAGGTACCATCTCTTCTTCTAAAATACCAAGCAGGACCATCAAGAATTCTTGTGCATCTTCTTGAGTGTTTGTGCTGAAGTGTACAGATCTAGTACACAGATCTGCAAGATCTCTAAGAGAAGATGCAGAAGGTGTTTTAGTTCTATCACTGCACAAACGTTCTAACAAGTGAAAAAGTGCAGAGCACATTCATTTATCCTTTTTCTGTATAATTGTGTCAACCATTGGAGGTAAAGAGAAGAGTGCATTGAGAACTACATTGAGACCTGCTAACCAACAATTTTACCACCATATTTAATTTTTTTCCCATCCTGTACTTTTTCTCTTTTATACTCATTTTCTGAGGAATGTCACTGTCATCCTTCTCAATCTTTCATTTTGGGAATTTTTTAGGCTTTTCATAAACTGGATACTGTCCTAAATGAAGAGCATGGAGGCTTCTCAAATGGTGATACTCTATCACACAACTTGAATCAGAATTTACTTTGCTATCATCAAACTCTATTAGATACAAATCAGACAAATTTCTAACCCTGTCATATGTAGCATTTCTGACAATGCTACGTATGACATACCTTCCTTGAATACGGTCCTACCATTGTTAATAAATGCTGCATCTACACTTAAACCTTATGACTTATGTATTGTTACAGCATATGCTAGATATACTGGACAGTGTTTCTGCGAACATACAAGTCTTTTACAAGTAAGAAATGTGCCGGTTCTGGAGGCTCAGTGGACTAATGCCTGTGTTTGACCTTATGGTCATAGGTTCACATTCTGGAGGGTCCACTCAGCCTTTCATCCACCTGAGGTCGATAAAATGAGTACCATTGAGTTGGGTAACAATAACCATCTGTTATTCAGCACCAAGATGCCTATGAGTGAACGTGTGCTTTACAAATACTCATGTTATGTTATGCAACAGACCTTGCTAACTGCTTTGCACCTTCAGTTTGATCAAACTTAACAGCTAGGTATTCAACCTCATTTATATTTGGATACAAAATGGCATCAATTATTTTAGCCATGGCTCCATTAACTAATCCTTCCTCAACATTTAAATTACGCCACCAAATTTTCCTACAGTTCTTAGATACACGTAAACACTTTTCTAACCCTGCAGTTTTGGAAACAGACTTTTCCAAAGAATTCAGTTTTGATTGTAGCTTTTCAGTCAACAGTATTGTCACTCCTTGGTGTTCCATTTTATCAATTGCTGTCACATCCAATATTTATTCTTTTTCTAATTGTAGCAATTGTTATTTGAAAGAGGTACATTCGTGTTGCTGAATAAATTCAAAGATTAGCTCTGCTGCAGAACTTTTAGAAGGAAATAGGGGCCAGATGTAGAACCATTAAGTTTAGTGAGTCACAAATTGCGCAAAATTGCGACTCGCAATTTGCGACTTGCTAAACTTAATGTACAACAGTGTCTCAGACACTGTTTGCGATTCCCAATGGGGTCACAAATTGCATGCCTCATGAATATTAATGAGGTTGTCGCAATTTGTGACCCCATTGGGAATGGCTAGCACTCCCAGGGATGGTGGCTTGCTGGGGTCAGCAAACCAACATGTCTGTGACTGCTTTTTTAATAAAGCCGTTCTTTTTAAATGCAGCCCGTTTTCCTCAAAGAAAAACGGGTTGCATTTAAAAAATAAAAATGAAACTTTTCTGTTTCATTTTTTAAGGGCAGGCAGTGGTCCCTGGGACCACTGACTGCTCTTAAAAAATATTTGCAAACCCATTCACAAAGGGCAAGGGGTCCCCTGGGGACCCCTTCCTGTTTGCGAGTGGCTTACCACCCTTTTGAAAAGGGTGGTAAACTGCGAGTGTTTTGCGACCGCAAATGCGGTCGCAAAACAATCATACATAGGTAGACGATTCCTCTGATACTGTGCGCAGCAAATCCAGTAGATGCTGTTACTACACACGACAAAATGGACTCTGTAGTCCTTTATATGTAAGTGGATAGAAGTTGGATTAAAAAGCTTTTCCCCGCCCCAGCTTGTCCGTTAACATATAAAAGAATTGGCTTAAAACTTTAACATTGACATTGATTGTTTTTATGGAGAAATCCATAGTCTATTTTTGTTTCCACTTCCATATATATTTCATTCTGCTCAACATTCAACATTTTCGTGTCTTCCTTGTTGCACTGCTGTCTGTACCTCATTCATCGCTATGGCAGCTTCACTTTCAATTATTGGCTATCCAAGAGGATCTTGACTGAGAGCCTCAGAACTCTGGCTGCTTTGGGAACTATCCTTTGCTATCTCAGAAGCAATTGTTTCCTCTTGTTCAAGTTCTTTATTTAACATTTTCAGGTAGTTTGGAAATATTGGACATTGAATGCTGTCTTTTACAGCATTAAAAGAATCTTCATAGCAGTGATATTGTCCAAGTAACTCTGTTTAAATAGCTGGAGAAGTGCTAAGTAGAAAAAAATCCTTTTTCTCAACAGTTTGACAAGTAAGTCTTCTTTGATTTATTAAGTTACCTTTTGCATGCTGAACCAAACAGCCAGAGCAACCAACAACAGCATATTTGCCTTCATCAATGTTTTCCGTCACATTTGTTTCTGTACCTATAGTGTTGCAGAATTTCATACAGGCACATATTTTCAGGGTGTGCACTTCCTCTTGGATAGTAGGTATCCAGCATATTTGTTTTGTAATATCTGTACTTTCTGGATCAAACTCTGGGTACTGAATTTCTGGGAAAGACTTCAAGGCTTTGCTGCACGTGTTGGGAAAGCCTAGACTAATCTAACATTCCCCTAGACTTTGAGAATAAGCTAGATGAACTCAATCTGTCACAGCACTCAAAAGTCCCTATGTGAAAGCATTTTCAAAGAGAAACTGCACAATTTCTCACATAGATATTTTTCTGCAGAAATCTCCTCTCATGTTTCTTTGATCTCTGTTTACTCCAACTTTGTGATGTATGAAGTGACCTGGTGAGCAACAGCAATGGAGTTCTCTTCAACAAAAGGTATGTCCATATTTGCATTCCATAATTTTAGAATAACAGGATTGTACTCATTAATATATTTGGAGGCCTATGATCTTCTCAGATTATATGTATTTTTTGGTGATTTTCTTGTGAGAGTGTGTCTCACTGCAGATGAAAAGCTGTTTACTCTTCCTTTGGAGATAACAGGCATTGGAAAACTGAAACAACACCTTGAATAAAATGTACCTTTACATCTGTATCTTTAGTGGCAATATTTCCCACATCTGTGTTTGGAACCGTAAAACTTGTTGTCTTAGGGTTTTGTTATTCCTCTTATCAGGGATGGTGCAAGTAGCATACTGTTCTATGAAAGACAGTACACAGTCATCAGTATCAGTTCCAAATCTAGGTGCATCCTTTATCCATAAGAGCATGTGTATATGAGGAGCACCTCTGGCCTGGTATTCTTTTCACCCCAAAAATCTGTAACTTCCCCGAAAGGACAAATTGTTTTTATTGAATATGAAAGTGAGCATTGCTTGAAACTTGTGATTACAATACCTAGATACATTAGCAGGATCTAAAGATCAAAGGTTTCCTGCTGTTTTCAAACTAATGTCCTTAGTGGTAGAGTTTACTTGTTTTAGAAATCATAGTAAATCATCCCATGCAAACTCCGTGCAACTAAGTGTCACAAAGCAAGTAGGTGCACCTAAATTTCAGAGCATACATTTAAGTTCTCCATGATGACAATACCAGTGTTCATTCATTCCACATTCATATGCCCTCAAATTGATTAAGTTATACTCCAGATTTTCATCTTTACCTTGTATTTTATCAACAAACTCTCTTGCAGAAACATTTTGCAGATTAACTCCTGTCTTTAAAATATGGTTCACAGCATAAGAAAATCCTGACAAATCACTCTCAAATAACTGGGAGAATATATAGGGAATAAACTGTCAAAACCTAGGGTCCTCTGAATATAGTCTTGTTGACCTGTATTCAGCCGATGGTATTTGTATAGGTCGATCATCGTACAAGACACCTAGTCCTGTGGGAAATAGCTGTGGAAAGCAGCAGGCCTCTAAATGTTTTTCCCACACACTCTTTGGGGCTCCTCTTGCTTGTTTCATTTAAAACAAAGCAATGGCATCCCCAACAACTTCTTTTGAATGAACTGGATGTATACTGTAGTGCTCCAATATTTCTTCTGACTTTTCCTTATCCACTTTTTCTATTTGCCCACTTGATTGTAGGGGTTTATCATCAATACAACTTACATCTTCAATAATATTTATATTTCTATAAAAAATATATTTTCTTTCAAGTAGACTTTTTTGCTTTATTCACATCCACTAACTCTTGCCAGATTTTTTAAAACTTTTCGTGGGCACTCCATTTACTAGAATAATCAGTGGCAACATTTTTTTAAAATCTGAAGGTAAATAGATAAATCTTCCTTTAAATCCTTTTTGTAGTTCTGTTGGTGCTACATTCCCTGTTTTACGTTTCATTTCAATTATTGCTTGGAATGGATGGATAGTTTGTATTAAAATTGATTCATACACATTTAACTGCTCAAGTTCTTGTGGAATGGGTACCAACTGTAATGTATTATAAATTGGTCTTACTGGCATTTTATTGTACTCTACTTTATCATAACAACACTTACATATTGTTTACTTTGTGGCTAAATCGAAGCGTTCTACAAATATATATGTACCAAAATTCTGCCACTCATCTCTGTTATCTTGCTCACTTTTTGAAAATACAAGTACATTATGAATTTGGTTCTTGTAGTGAGTGCGGCGGCAACAAATACATACATACTCAGGTTTTTCAGAACATAGTGCATTGAACTTGCCTATCTCTTTTCCAAATGTTTCAATATTAATCTGTGTCCTGTTGCTCTACACCTCCACTAACTACCTCCTCATTTTCCCTATACTCTTCTTCAGGACCAAAGAAACGGAACAGAATTTCTTCACAAACTCTCTCAACCTCTGCCGCAGTGCCATGTAATAGAGCTGTATTCATATCTCCTAAACATAAGTCTGGTGTTTTTTCATAATAAACTCTCCTTTCTAAATTGTGCATTTTTGAATGATGCACAGCAAACATTCAAAATTGATGAAAAGTACTTTTACACACTTTCTTTGAAAGACATGGCAGTGAATGGCCTTCAAAATTAGTGTATTTCCTAACTTTGCATGGATCTAATCCTTGGAGCATTTTAATTTTCTGTTTAGACTTCTCTATACAAATTCTCTTTAAATGGTTTTCAATTTATCATTTGATTCCTGACGAAAAGTACAAATACCACTACATTTCCAATTGTACACAGGAGCCTGTTTACGCCTTCCTTGTACTTCTTCAGCTATCACTTGATCTACATTCCTAAGAACTATCTGTTCTTTTACTATCGGAGTTCCATCTTTTACTTTATAGCAATGACCACTTGTGTCAACTGCATGCACTAATGTGTACTCTTGCAAGTAGCTCTCCTCATTAAAAAACGGCTCTGTGCTAGATATGTGCATCCATTCATCTCCAAGCACTTTACAAAAATATTTTTGTTTATGAGCCTTTACCTTAATGTTCTTTTCCCTCACACATAGTACTCTTTTGTCTAGTGTCTTCATTCTGTTTAATATTAAGATAAAAGGTTTTCTCTTCAGAGCAAATGCTTTGTCTACTATAATTTCAATATGTTGCTTTTGTTTAACTATAGCACTTCTCCTCTTATACTTCTTCATCCTCTTTTCTAAATTGTGTATCACTTGATTTCGAAACATTTTTACACTTATCTCCTGAAACAGTTTCTGTCTTAAAGTTAAATTCTCTTTTCCTTATTACACTTTCCACTTTTAGAAGCATGTAGTCCTTCCTCTTTATCATTTAATTTAAACGCCTCCTTTTACTGGACACATTTCTTTCAGTTTGCAGTTTCAGACATACTTTTTTCAAAAGGTCCTTAGTGGCCTTACCAGCTGTTCTTTTGTTCTTGTTCACATTCTCCACCTTGTCTCTCTTATTACTGTCTTATTTCCTCTGTTTCTTTATGTCTTATCAGGCTTTCAGATTTTATTTTTCTCAATACAAGTAGATATCTGGAAATGAAATATTAAATACATTTAGCTCTACAGAAAATACTATTAAATTACATTGTACAAATAATTAGCTGTTTGAGTGTGTTCACTACCATATACATGTCTGTCACTAACTTCCTACATCGCAGGTGACTAATTATTAACCCTGGGCGTAGTTCGCGAGTAGCGCTTCGCGAAGCTACACAAAGTGAAGTTCGCACTCACGCGAGCTACGCGTAGCACTACGCGAACTGCGTAGTGCGTGTTCGCAATGATTACACAGTGCCGGATGCTTGTCCGCACTGTGCAATCATTGAAAACGGCATCTTGCACAGTGCGAGCTGTCTCTTACTGCCGCTCGAGTAGATTTTTACTCGAGCGGCAGCTTTCTCAACGCGGACTGGTAGTTTCTCATCGCGAGCGGTCGCGAGCATACGCGACCACTCGCAATGAGAAACCTGACCTCCCCGCGTTGAGAATCTCGCCGGGAGGTTTATTTTCCACGCCGCGATCGGCAACTTGTGTTGCTGATCGCGAACGAGGAAAAAGTCTCGCCGGGATAGTCATTTTGCTTGCTCGCGGTCGCCAACTTGACGTTGAGGACCGCGAGCAAGCAAAAATGACCGCTGCACTACGCTACGCTACGCGTGTTTGCACTGTGCTACGTGCAATTCGCGTTGTGCGAAGTAGCGCAAACTTCGCAAACTACGCGAGCGTAGCGTAGTTTTCCGCCCAGGCCTACTAATTATAGCCTTCTATCCCAGCATAGCAGGCTATATCGACCATTAAAGGCCCAGTAAAGCATTAAAGGCCCAAGACGAACTGCTGTTTGCCTATGTACAAGAATATATAAGCATCCTCTTACTGTTTCACCGTCTGGGTCAGTCACTCTTTCCTTTTCTCAATAGTTATATCACTTTCAGAATGACCATGACACTCCATGCATAAGTGAGCTCACAAGTCTAAAAGTTCATGTATAAGTCACTAAAACTTAGAATGTTATGTTTTATATGTTGCCGACTTTTCTGTGTATCCCTACAGATGTCTTTGGATGTGTATTAGTGATTTCCAGGGTGCATCATTGAAATTATCAGTGAGTAGATGTTTATATCAATGAATGCATCACAGAATCCATATATGTCTTAATGTAACTATCACAGACTCCTATAGTGTGTTAGGATATGTATATGTAAGTAGGTGAGTGTGTTAGTTAATGGATTAGTATGTCCATGGCTGTGTTAGTATATGTATAAGTAAGCCCCAGACTGTCTTAGTCGGTGTATCAGTCAGTGAGTGACTATTTTAGAGAATACATCAGTGCATCAATAAGTGTCTCAGTTTATGTAACAGTAATTCCTAGAGTGTTGATAAGAATGTATTAATGAGTGTGTGAATATTTTACTGAACATATATGTGTGTCCATACATATATTAGTGAATGTACCAGTGAGTCCTACGGTGTTCTGTGTCTGTATCAGTGAGTGTAATAATTTGCTAGTGAATGAATTGGTGTGCAGTGTATGTATTAGAGAATACCAGACTGTGTCAGTCTTTGTTTCACTGACTGACTGAATCTGTTAGTGACTGTATCAGTGTATGAATGGATGTCTCACATCAGTATATCCATGCTGTGTCAGTGTATATTCCACTCCATCCTAAGGTGTCTCAAGGTTTAAGCAAATGTAATATTTCTTGTTGAGAGTTCTGAATGAGTCTCACAGTGGATGTAAAAGACTCTAAATGGGAATGACTTTAGGTGCATACGTGTCTCTAAGCATATCTCAGTGGCTGTAACAGTGTGTCTATGATTATATCACAGGGTGTCAGACTCTCTGTATCAGTATATGAGTGGCTATGAAAATGTCGATATAGGTGTAACTGTTGGTGTGACAGTCTCTGTATGGTTTAGTGAATTGCTGTAACAGTGTCTGTGGAGTATATGAATGGGAGTAACAGTGCCTATGTGGGTAAATCAGTGGCTGTGAGACTATATTTATACATGTAAGTATGGGTGTTAGAGTCTCCCTATGGGTTTGTGAATAGGTGTAACAGTATGTGTATGGGTTTGTGAATGAGTGAGAGTATCTGCATGGGTGTAAATGTGGGTATGTGAGTCTCTGTATGGATTTGCAAATGGGTGTAACAGTGTCTGTAGAGTATGCGAATGAGTGTAACAGCGGCTGTATGGGTATATGAGTGGATGTGAGAGAATGTATATATGTGTAACTGTGGCTGTGAGACTCTCTGTATAAGTATGGGTGTAAGAGTCTCTGTAATGGTTTGTGAATAGGTGTGACAGTGTGTGTATGGGTTTGTGAATGACTGTGAGAGAGATTGTATGGGTGTAAGTGTGGGTGTGAGAGACTCTGTGTGAGATTGTCAGTGGGTGTAACAGTGTCTATAGGATATCTGAATGGGTGTGACTGTGTCTGTATGAGTATGTGAGTGGGTTTGAACATCTGTATGGATGTAAGTGTGGCTGTGGGAGTAACGTGGGTCTGGTGGCTTAGTGGACTAATGCATCCACTGCAGGGTGCTTTGTTCGACCTCGTGGTCACAGGTTCAATTCCCGGCAGGTCCACTCAGCCTTTCATCCTTTCTGAGGTCGATAAAATGAGTACCATTGATTTGGGTGTCTGCATGGGTATGTGAGTGGGTGTAAAACTGTCTCTATAGGTGTACATGTGAGTGTGAGAGTCTCTGTTTGGGTTTCTGAATGGGTGTGAGAATTTCTGTATAGGTTTGTGAAGGGGTGTGACAATGTCTGTATGGGTGTAAGAGTGGGCGTCAGAGTGTCTGTATGGGTTTGTGAGTGGGTGTAAAAGTGTCTATATAGGTGTAAGTGGGTATGAGAGTCTCTGTGTGGGTTACTGAATGGGTGTGAGAGTCTCTGTCTATGGGTTTGTAAATCTTTGCATCAGTGTCTGTAGAGTATGTGAATGGGTGTAATAATGCCTGTATGATGATATGAGTGGGTGTCAGAGAATGTCTATGTGTGTAACTGTAAGAGTGTTTTTATAGGTTTCTGAATGGGTCTAATAGTGTCTCTAGGGTATGTGAATGGGGTGACAGTGTCAGTATGAGAATGTGAGTCGGTGGGAGAGTGTCTGTTTGGGTGTAAGTTTGAGTGTATCAGTGTCTGTATCAGTTTCTGTAGAGGTGTGGCAGTGTCTGGATGGGTATGTGTGTGAGAGTCTCTGTCTGCTACTGGGTGTCACTGACTGTCAGAGTGCATGTGACGGTGTCTGCCTGGCTGGCTGTGAGAATGAGTGTCAGAGTGTTTCTCTGGGTGTGAGAGTCACTGTGAGAGTATTTCTCTGCCTGCTTGAGTGGGTGTGAAATTATGTATTTTTTTTTTGGACACTTGCCGAGCTCAGCGGATCCACCAGCAAATTTACACCTGGGGCCATGCTGAGCCCCATGGGTGGATCCACGGAGTTTGAAAATCATCAACAACAAAAAATATTTGCCCGCATTTTAACATAATAATTTATGCTTACAGCACACTTATATCCCCCTCATGTGGTCAGGCAATCTCTACCCTGACCCCATCATGCACATTACAGCCAAAATTTCAGCCTCAGGGAACCGTTTCCCGATTAAAGAAAATGGCCGCTGCAACTTCTCTGTCAGGTTGCGGCCAGCCAATCAGACTCTTTCTTTGGCACGTAAATCGGCGGAGCCACCCGGGGTGGATCCGTGGAAGATCTGCATCCCTTTATATCTATATTTTTTTCCTTTAATATCTATAAAACTACTGAACGGATTTACACCAAATGACAAAAAGCATGATCTGGGCACCAAAATCTACACTTCTCCCACATTTGGTGGATTTCCGTTCTGCAGTTTGGGCTGTAGTCGTATTTAAAAGTCCTATGGGAATTAACATGAGGAAAACGCGTTTTGGGACTCTCCCTATTTCTAACTATAACTACCATTGAGCATAACCTTACCTTGAAAAAATCTCTTCTTGCATGTGTTTTAGCGTTGCATGCAAATGCCCACTTGGGCAGAATCAGTTGTAATGTATGGTATTAATTTTTGATTTTATTTTATCAAGGTAACTCATTATTATTTGCATCTTAATTGTTATTGTGCATTCAAGGCCCACATGGGCAGAATCAGATGTTCTAGATTAGAATTGATATTTCATTAACATGTGTATTTCTTGCTCTTTCTAATTGCTAGAATTAATATTTGTGCATGATGAGTTCTTTTTGGTATTATCATTTACTGCCTAAAAGTCTTGCATGTTTGTTATTAAACAGTACTATCGAGTTTGTACAGCCATACTCATAGGCTATAGCAAAAGGACTTTTCCAATAATCGATGTGTCACAAATTACCATTGTTATTTTTGTTTACTTAGAGTGTGCAATTATACAGTGTAATTTATGGATATTTGTATACGCGACGCGTTTATATTGGTTGGTATTTGTTTAAATGCCTTCATGTGTAAAATTAAGGCATGCGGCCCTGTGTCAAGATGGCTGATCCAGCTACTCTATCTCTCACTCATGTGTAGGGTGAAGTCCATTTTGACTTTCTGTACTTTATTAAACACAGAAGCTTTTGGCTTGTACACTATGACCGTGACCAAGGCGTAATGCCGAAACGCGTCGAAAAGTCATTCATTTGAAGAATTGAGCACACTGGAGTGTCTGAGCTTTCTTGTTCTATGTGAGCAGAAAATTGTGGAAATAGTCAGGGAATACTGGTGTCCCGTGTCAGACCCCCACATGCCAGCGTCGCGGAAACTGGAATTTGGATTTCTTATATATATATAGTTGGGAGCATGTTTCCATAGGAAAAGCATTTTTTGTTTTGCCAATAACTTTGGCGCCTCTTGACAAATCTTCATGAAATTTTCCAAACATTTGCTACAGTCAGGTCAGCTACTGTGTTAGAAGTTTCAGGGTGATCCGACAAGTGGGGTCGAGAAAAAAGAGGGGTCCCAAAACACATTTTTCACATGCATTTTCCCATAGGGATTTTGAACACGACTACAGCCCGAACCACTGACTAGAATTACATCAAATTTGGCAGAAAGCTAGATGTTGATCCAGAAAGCATGCTTTTTGTGATTTGGTGTAAATCTGTTCAGTAGTTTCAGACACATTCAAGTTTAAAAAATATAGATATCGGGGGATGCAGATCCTTGCAGTGGACTCGGGGATCCTCACAAAATTTGATTGGCTGCCAACAATTCAATCAGGCAGAGCTGGCAACCATCTTGGGGCTTGGCTTGAAGCTGAGTCCCACACAAAAATGTAAAAAATGAAGAAAAGAGGTCAGGGTAGGGATACCCTGACCCCCCCAAATGTGATGAGGGGGGTCCCACAGGGACCCCGCTGGGCATTAAAAGCTTTATTTTAATTCCATTTTGCTGCAAATTTGTGGGTGGACCCGCGGTGCTGTGGCAAAATTGGAAAAAAAAAGCGTGGCCTCCCATGATTCCTTAATAATCGGCCGCCAAGTGGGCTAGGGCCCGGGGTATATTAATAAAGGAGGGGGGTGCATGGCCCCACCCTCCTGGGCCTCATTGATGCCCAGGTGACAGCACCTCCTGGGGCATATTTAGTTAATAATGGGGGTCCTCTTAGACCCCTCAACCCCGGGGACCGCCACCTCCCTGGGGATTTAAGATTAAAGAATGCAGGGGGCCATGTGGCCCCCCTGCTGCAGCTACAGGGGCCGCCACCTCCCCAGGGCTTTGATTTGAAGTAAATCAGATGGTGCGGACTCCCCTGCAGCCCCGGGGACCGCCACCTCCCTGGGCTTAAGTCAAATTGAATGTGGGGTGCCGCGTGGCTCCCCTACTGGAGCCATACATGGCCCTGGGGACCACTATCCCCACGGGCCGGCTCCTGTTATGTCCCGGGAGCATGTTTAAGGGGCTACTTAGGTTAGTTGCATACTAAGTGCTGCAGATCCACTAGACACAACAATTGATGGACGGAATGCAGAGCAAATCAAACATTCTCCCCCAGTCAATAGATCTGGGTAAAATCCATTGTTCTTTTGCTCACCATGCCACCCCAGTTTAGACCCAGCCATATGCAAATCAGTCTTGACCCTGTGCCTCGTGGGAACAGTCCAGACCGAACTGCTAAGCCTGGTCCTCCCTGGACCAGAAACAAGCATCCTGGGACTGGTTTCAGAGCATCACCCCTCATCAGCCAGGCTAGGCTAGCTTGAATCCAGTGGCACTGTGAGCCCGGGACCCACGTCTGGGCATACCCGGCGCACCTAGAGCGAGAAAGCAAAAGACACACAGATGATGGATGGAATGCAGAGCAAATCAAACATTCTCCCCCAATTAATTGATCTGGGTTCAATCCATCGCTCTTTTGCTCACCATGCCACCCCAGTTTAGTCCCAGCCATATGCAAATCAGTCTTGACCCTTTGCCTCATGGGAACAGTCCAAACCGAACTGCCAAGCCAGGTCCTCCCTGGACCGGAAACAAGCATCCTGGGACTGGTTTTGGGGCATCACCCCTCATCAGCCAGGCAAGCTTGAATCCAGTGGCACAGTGAGCCCGTGACCCACGTCTGGGCATACCTGGTGCACCTACGGCGAGAAAGCAAAAAATACACAGATGATGGACGGAATGCAGAGCAAATCAAACATTCTCCCCCCAGTCAATAGATCTGGGTTAAATCTGTCATTCTTTTGCTTACCATGACACACCAGTTTAGTCCCAGCCATATGCAAATCAGTCTTGACCCTATGCCTCATGGGAACAGTCCAGACCGAACTGCCAAGCCAGGTCCTCCCTGGACCGGAAAAAAGCATCCTGGGACTGGTTTCAGGGCATCACCACTCATCAGCCAGGATAGCCTGAATCCAGTGGCACAGTGAGCCCGTGACCCATGTCTGGGCATACCTGGTGCACTTAGGGCGAGAAAGCAAAAAACACACAGATGAAGAATGGAATGCAGAGCAAATCAAACATTTCCCCCACCCAGTCAATAGATCTCGGTTAAATCTATCGTTCTTTTGCTCACCATGCCACCCGAGTTTAGACCCAGCCATATGCAAATCAGTCTTGACCCTGTGCCTCATGGGAACAGTCCAGACCTAACTGCCAACCCTGGTCCTCCCTGGACCGGAAACAAGCATCCTGGGACCAGTTTGAGGGCATCACCTCTCATCAGCCAGGCTAGCTTGAATCCAGTGGCACAGTGAGCCCGGGACCCACGTATGGGCATACTCGGCAGACTTAGGGCGAGAAGGCAAGCGACACAAAGATGATGGACCTGGCCCGGCCTGGCAGTTCGTGCTGGACTGTTCCCATTGGGCACAAGGTCAAGACTGATTTGCATATGGCTGGGTTCAAACTGGAATGGCATGGGGAGGAAAAAACTATGGATTTAGGGCAGATCTCTGTACTGGGGTGAATGTATGACATTGTTCTGCATTCTGTCCATCAATTGTTCTTTTTGCATTTGTAACCCGAGTGGGACGGGTATGCCCAGACGTGGGTCCCGTGCTCTCCATGCCACTGGAGTCAAGCTATACTGGCTGATTAGGGGTGACACCCCAAAACCGGTCCGAGGATGCTTGTTTCCAGTCCAGGGAGGACCTGGCCTGGCAGTTTGGGCTGGACTGTTCCCATTGGGCACAGGGTCAAGACTGATTTGCATATGGCTGGGCTCAAACTGGAATGGCTTGGGGAGCAAAAAAAGATGGATTTAGGCCCAGATTTCTGTACTGGGGTGAATGTATGACATTGTTCTGCATTCTGTCCATCAATTGTTCTTTTTGCGCAGGCTCACTAGTAGCATTTAATATACAGACCCGGGGTACATGGTATACCACCTTACTAGGTGCTTATTTGTAAAGTAAGTATGCCAATCAGGTGTAAGCCAATTTTACTATATTTTATAGAGTGAGTACAGGCACTTCAGCACTGGTTAGTCCTAAGGTCAATAAAAACAAATTCAACAAAATAGGAGGGTGAAGGCAAAAAGTTTGGTGGAAGATCACCCTAAGACTGAAAGGTCTACCAGACATTAAATCCATGAGCATACATATGGGTGTCCCTAGGCACTATCTGACTGAAACTAATAACCCAAAGGTCTAAAAGTGAGGCATGACCGCTGAATATTAAGGGGTCGATTCCGATTCGGGCCGGAAAAAGCACCGAACGACTCGGATCCGGAAATAATACCGACCGACACGTACCCGTGGCGCACGACACGCCAAGTACGATGCAAGGCGCGAAAAATCCGACCGACACATACCTAAACCAAGTCGACCGACCAAGCCGCACGGAAAACAGCAATCCGGCCGGAAAAACACGCGAATCCAACCGACCGACACGCACCCGGAACAAATCCGACCGAAACGTACACGCGAACTCCAAACCGCAAAGTACGATGCAAGGCGCGAAAACCACGAGCGAGTCGGACGGAGGCCAAGCCGTACGACCGACACGCATACAAAACCGAGCCGAAGCAACACAAAACACCGCGACCGACGCGTACGCAGCATAGAAAACTGCACAAACACAGCGTGAACGAAACGGAGAACACCGTATGAGACTAATGCACGGTCCGACTCGGTCACAAGAACTTCTCCAACATGCACAAACAGCACAAAGGAAAAATCACCCAAAAAAAGGCCAAACAAGCAATTACCAAGCCAATAAATACTGGGGGGGGTGGGGACAGAGAACAAAGACACACCCACAACTCCACCTATATAAAGGACACAAATCACAACCATGAGCCTTTGCAAATGCCATTCCACTGCCAGCACCCAAGAGAAAGCAACCACACACCCACAGCTCATCCCTCACACAAGCCACACACCATCAGCACACCAACAAATACCTACCTCACATACACCCAGCAAAACACACACTCACACACCCTCACCTGCACACCAACACAAACATCACCCACCATCACCACCCATCACCATGCCCCCCAAGAAGAATCCCAAGTTCCTAGATAGTGAATTGGAAGTCATGGTAGACGAGATCCTCAGGGTGGAGCCACAGCTGTTTGGCACACTGGTCCAACAGACCCCCATGTCACAGAAAACCAAGATGTGGGAGAGGATCATCAACAGGGTGAACGCACAATCACCATGTCGGCGCACAAGGACCGACATCCAGAACAGGTGGTATGACGTGCGCAGGAGGGTACGGGACATGCTGAAGAAAGACTACATCAACAGCCAATACACCGGCAGTGGCCCTCCTGCCAAGCCAATATACCTCAGGCCCTGGGAGGAGAAGGTGCGGGCCATCCTTCCGCCAGTGAGCGTATATGGACTAGAGGACATCCCAGAGCCTGGTGAGTACACAACAAATGTACACAATATACTGCCACAAAACACACACATCACTGTCAAGGGGAGAGTCAAACCATGCACTCATAGCAATTACACAGCAACCAGAACAGAATCATCCCAAAATGTGTATGTCAGTCAGATAAACACAACACATGCCATCCAAAAAGTCACATCCAACTGTGCCAACACATGTACAAACACAACTACAACTACAGCTAGGCAGTGGCACAAATAGAACTAACAAACACATCCACACATGTAGCCACCACAACAACACCAACACACAGTGAAGGCCACTCAAAGGAAGGAATTCTGTGTATGCTGGCCAAGACAGTGTAGCCAATAGCATCATGGGAGTCGCAGTCACACATATTGCCCCCCCCACAACTGTCCCATCAACACCACCATGAACCATGCTCACATCACAGGGAGTGGAGAAGGACTCACAAGATGGCTGACACTGGCTACTGATGTGGGGAGCACAAGGCCCTGCTGGCAACTGTGCACCAACAAACAGCAGGACACCACTGACTGACATCCTGAGAGACAACTTACACTACCTGCAATGCAAGCACGTTCCATGGTGGGATATCTGGCTAGCTGGGTGGGAAGGGGGACTTGCAGCACTGACCATAGTCACAAGCACCTCCCCTCACACACCCCCCAACACAAACTCCACAGAACCCACCTGGTAGAATGCAATGCCCCCATCCTAACACAAGATCCCACAAAGAACCACCACCCTGGGTTATGTTGTGTGAAGCACAGGGACACTCTTGGGACTTCTAGCCAAACAACTGCCAGGACAACACTCCCAGCCATCCTGTCAGCACAGCCACCCCACCCCACAGGGAAGCAGAGTCAAAAGGAAGGAAGCATGGGCATGCTGGGAAGGGGGTGGAGGCAATAGCATGATGGGAGTCGTAGTCACTGATATTGGTCACCCCCACAACTGTCCCATCAACACCACCCTGAACCATGCTCACATCACAGGAAGTGGAGAAGGACTCACAAGATGGCTGACACTGGCTACTGCTGTGGGGAGCACAAGGCCCTGCTGGCAACTGTGCACCAACAAACAGCAGGACACCACTGACTGACATCCTGAGAGACAACTTACACTCCCTGCAATGCAAGCATGTTCCATGGTGGGATATCTGGCTAGCTGGGTGGGAAGGGGGACTTGCAGCACTGACCATAGTCACAAGCACCTCACCTCACACCCCCCCCCAACACAAACTCCACAGAACCCACCTGGTAGAATGCAATGCCCCCCATCCTAACACAAGATCCCACAAAGAACCACCACCCTGGGTTATGTTGTGTGAAGCACAGGGACACTCTTGGGACTTCCAGCCAAACAACTGCCAGGGCAACACTCCCAGCCACCCTGTCAGCACAGCCACCCCACCCCACAGGGAACCAGAGTCAAAAGGAAGGAAGCATGGGCATGCTGGGAAGGGGGGTGGAGGCAATAGCATGATGGGAGTCATAGTCACTGATATTGGTCACCCCCACAACTGTCCCATTCACACCACCCTGAACCATGCTCACATCACAGGAAGTGGAGAAGGACTCACAAGATGGCTGACACTGGCTACTGCTGTGGGGAGCACAAGGCCCTGCTGGCAACTGTGCACCAACAAACAGCAGGACACCACTGACTGACATCCTGAGAGACAACTTACACTCCCTGCAATGCAAGCACGTTCCATGGTGGGATATCTGGCTAGCTGGGTGGGAAGGGGGACTTGCAGCACTGACCATAGTCACAAGCACCTCCCCTCACACCCCCCCAACACAAACTCCACAGAACCCACCTGGTAGAATGCAATGCCCCCATCCTAACACAAGATCCCACAAAGAACCACCACCCTGGGTTATGTTGTGTGAAGCACAGGGACACTCTTGGGACCTCTAGCCAAACAACTGCCAGGACAACACTCCCAGCCATCCTGTCAGCACAGCCAGCCCACCCCACAGGGAAGCAGAGTCAAAGGAAGGAAGCATGGGCATGCTGGGAAGGGGGTGGAGGCAATAGCATGATGGGAGTCGTAGTCACTGATATTGGTCACCCCCACAACTGTCCCATCAACACCACCCTGAACCATGCTCACATCACAGGAAGTGGAGAAGGACCCACAAGATGGCTGACACTGGCTACTGCTGTGGGGAGCACAAGGCCCTGCTGGCAACTGTGCACCAACAAACAGCAGGACACCACTGACTGACATCCTGAGAGACAACTTACACTCCCTGCAATGCAAGCACGTTCCATGGTGGGATATCTGGCTAGCTGGGTGGGAAGGGGGACTTGCAGCACTGACCATAGTCACAAGCACCTCCCCTCACACCCCCCAACACAAACTCCACAGAACCCACCTGGTAGAATGCAATGCCCCCCATCCTAACACAAGATCTCACAAAGAACCACCACCCTGGGTTATGTTGTGTGAAGCACAGGGACACTCTTGGGACCTCTAGCCAAACAACTGCCAGGACAACACTCCCAGCCATCCTGTCAGCACAGCCAGCCCACCCCACAGGGAAGCAGAGTCAAAAGGAAGGAAGCATGGGCATGCTGGGAAGGGGGAAGGAGGCAATAGCATGATGGGAGTCGTAGTCACAGCTCTACATCCCCCACCACATGGCCCAGCAAGCTCACACTCACGCATGCACATCCCACAGAGAGTGGAAAGGCCCATCAAAGATGTCTGACACTGTTGCTGTGTCGTGGGGAGCACAAGGGCATGCTGGGTACTGCACACCAACCAACAGCAGGACACCACTGTCAGCCATCTTGCCATTGCTCTCACACCCACACACACTGAACTCCACACAAAAGCAAGTAAGTATGGGAATGCTGGGAAGTGGGGTGGAGGCAATGGCATGATGGGAGTCGTAGTCACTGATATTGGTCACCCCCACAACTGTCCCATCAACACCACCCTGAACCATGCTCACATCACAGGAAGTGGAGAAGGACTCACAAGATGGCTGACACTGGCTACTGCTGTGGGGAGCACAAGGCCCTGCTGGCAACTGTGCACCAACAAACAGCAGGACACCACTGACTGACATCCTGAGAGACAACTTACACTCCCTGCAATGCAAGCACGTTCCATGGTGGGATAACTGACTGGCTGGGTGGGTGGGAAGGAGGGCCGGCTGTCAACCAAACACAACCAATGCAGACCATGTTCACACCCCAGAAAATACATAGACATGCCCAAATAATGCAGGACAATGTGCCACACCAATATCAACCCCTGACTGTGACGACTTAGGACAATGCAATGTACAGGCCCGCACCCAGAGGCACAGTCACAACTGTCATGTGTGTCAACCATTGATGCCTGCAGAAACATAACACACATTGTTTGTGTCTCCCAAAAACAGGTGATGATGGGGACACAGCAGCAGACGCTGAGGAGTCCCAGTCCCAGGCTCAAGAGGATGCCGAGCTCACTGGCGTCGTACAGCCTCTGTCCTCCTCGGACGATGAAGAACAACCTGGCACATCGGGTGCAAGTCAACATGCAGCACCAGCAGGACCACCAGCTGCAGCAGCAGCAGGACCACCAGCTGCACCCCCTGCACCCACCCCTCCAACGACTGTCACCACGAATACCATCCCTGTCAACATGGACAGAACAAGGAGCAACACCAGCACAGGGACCCTGGACCAACCTGGGGCCATGGACACCACCACCACCACTAACCCCCAAGGTGGACCAGGGTTATCTGTGCGTGCCACTGCACACACTGCACATGTCAGCAGGGGTGGTGGGAGGGGTGGGAGACAGAGGTCGCTGCTTGCAGATGTTGCTGGTGTGCATGATGACCCACAACTGGTACGCATAGCTGATGTGTACCAGTCCAGCACCGGAGAGCTCAGCCAGGTAGTGGGGCTCCTCAGAGACATGAAACAGCAGCAGGCTGCCCATCATGCCCGCTTGGACTCCCACATGTCCCACATGGAGTCACACATGTCCCATGTGGACTCACACATGTCCCGCGTGGAGTCCAAGTGGGATGCACTGAATGAGATGACGGCGGTGCACAGGGACATTTTACAATGCCTCCGCCAGATGAACAGCAACCAGTCCACACCTCCCTGTGTACCAACAACATCTGGTGCCGAACAAACTGCAACTGCCACAGGGAGGGAGGAGGACTCTGGCGGAGAGTCCCCTGCACCGCAGCAGCCTGTACTTGAGGGGCCCCCCCAAGAAGAGGGGTCGTCCGAGGAGGGAAAAGTGAGAGGCCGATGGCCAAGCGCAACTCCCAGGAAGCCTGAACCTGTTCTGGATGTTCGCCTTTGTGCACAGACTGTTCACCCTGTTGACGGCAACACTACTCCCACACATTGCATGGGGAGTACAAGTTGGACCAATGTGTCAGACAACTGTGGCCCCGATACTGGGGATCCTGTCTACCAGGACTTTCAATTCACCTAGGAACTTGGGATTGCAAGATTTATGTACAGCACTACCCATCCCATGCACTATTAACACAAATGTATCACAATAAACACACTAATACACCATACTTGCCTCTGTCGTGATTCCAACGTGGGTGCTGTTATGGGGATGATGAACTGCAAAATTACACTGTGTATGCGAACTGCAACAGCAAGGACAACACAGGCATGTGAGTACAGGCAACGTGACACACATGAGGGAGACACACCACCAGGGCTACACAACACATACACACCTAGGCCATCTGACTCATTGCCTACACTGATGTTGCCAGGGAAGACGGTGCAATGCACAGACACCACACCCATTCCCAGTTGTAGTCAAGTAGCCCACAGGTGCAGTAAGCAAATGGCAGTCAAATGTGTGACCACAGACAACGCACATCACAAAGTGGAGCACAGGTTTATTACACAGTTGCAACATGCCGTAACCACTACAGATGCAAGGTAATCCCACCTGGCAGCGGGCACACAGTCAACAACTGTAGACGGAAGGAAGTCCATGGGTGTGGCGCACATCACCTGTAGGGACACAACAGCTACCAGCCTGGATGTGCAATCACGTCGTCGGTGGACACAGTTGACCAAACGAATCTGAAAGTACCCTGTGAAGGACAGAAATGACACACAGTCAAAAGCAATGGAGTACAGGACAGAACAGCACAACTCATGCACAATACATGTTACAAGATACCCACCCAGAACCAAGTTAGCATGTCAACACTGTTGGGGAGTACAGCCCACCTGTCACCACACATCGCAACACACATCCAGTCAAGTAGCCCATGGACACACTGCAACAGCACCAGAGCACCACCCACACATCATGCCAACTCACATCATTGACATGACACCTCAGGATACTCACATTCAGCTAAAGAAGTTGGTGATGAGCTGTGTGCGGACATCACCATCACCATCATCATCATCATCGTCACTGGCATCGTGGTCCAGGCCAGGATCCTCCACAGGTGGCGGATGTTGGTCATTGTCATCCTGGATGAGAGGCAACTCCTTCCGCACTGCCAGGTTGTGGAGCATGCAGCAGACGATGATAATCTTGCACACTTTCGCAGGGGCATATGGGAGGGACCCTCCGGTCTTGTCCAGGCAGCGGAAGCGGCTCTTCAGGAGACCAAAGGTCCGCTCAATCACTCTCCTGGTCCGACCATGTGCCTCATTGTAGCGCATCTGGGCTGGTGTCACAGGGTTCCTGAGGGGTGTCAGCAACCACGGCATGTTGGGGTATCCCGAGTCACCTACGGACAGACAAGTGCACATTAGCTGACTTGGAAAAGTGGGCGGAATACTACAGATCAGATCACACACAATGGCACAAAGTCAGTACACACCGACAAGCCAGGCACGCTGGTTCTACATCTGTGCCATCATCCTGGGGATGCGACTACTCCTCATCACAAAGGCATCGTGTGCTGAACCAGGAAAACGGGCACACACGTGTGTGATGGTCATGTCTGCAAGACACACCACCAGTGCATTGACCGAGTGGTAGTGCTTGCGGTTCCTGTAGGCCTGCTCCTGGGCCTGTGGTGGTACCAAAGCCACATGTGTCCCATCAATGGAGCCAATGACATGCGGCATCCTCCCCAGGGCATAAAAGTCACTCTTCACGTCAGTGAGTCGTCGCAGTCTAGGGAAATAGATGTACCGGTTCAGGAAGAGCAACATTGCCGCCAAAACATCGCGGAGCACACGGCTGAACATGGTCTGTGACATCCCACCAGCAGTCGCCACAGTATGTTGGAAGGTACCGGTGGCAAAGAAGTGTAGGGCTGCCATCACCTTCACCTTGGGGGTCAGCGCTGTAGGATACGGCCGGCCAGGCTGCAAATGTGGGGACAACTGCACTGCCAAATCCTCAATCAGCTGCCTGGTGAAGCGGTACCGCCGGATGCTGTCCCGTTCCACCATCGTTGCCAGGTCTGGGAATGGTCGATGGACAGCAGGAGCCCTGCAGTGCAGAGGAGAAGTAAGCAAGATTGTCAGTCACCCCACATATGCGGCATTGAACACACTCAAGATCCCAACATACATCATTATGAGGCACAACTACATGAAGTGTGCAGTACCGGAAGGACATGTATGGTACATACATGGCCAACATCTGTCAACACGGTCCAACAGGTGGCATCAATTAGTCCCAGGTTGGCCCATTGGATATCATGAGGCCATGTCACAGTTCCCATCTCCTGCTGCCATGTCACAATAACCCCCCACAGTGACATGTGAGGACAGTTGTGCCCCAGGCACCACAGCTCAACGACAGGTACATTCCCAGGGACCCTGTAATGCCACATGGACACTGGCATTACATGGAGTATCATGTATACACCACAGCAAAACAACCATGACCCCCACAGGTAGTGGCCCCACTTGCCACGGCAGGACAGACATGGACGTCTGTGACACACACACGCACAACATCAGAGTCCATGCACACACAACGTGGATGTGGAGACTGTCTCCCATTGTGCACATGAAATCAGAGACATTGTAAACACTACATGCACAAAGACTGTGGAGGACCATCACTATTGTGCCACTGGGACACCCTGGCTCAAACATACCGTCCCACATGGGACTCACGGGGTATGTGACATGACATACACATACACCACTGTGAAATGTGACCATGGCACATGCACAGATATGAACAGTTGCACATCACAGTGGTCATGTACACGTAACACCCAGGATCCTGTCCCCATGAACACGTGCACAGCCTGGGGGTGGCTGCCCACAGGTGACACCCACAGGACAACATGTACACCAACATACACACAATAGGAAATGCAGCCTTACATGCCTTATGATAAAGTTTGGACAGGCTGTCGTGATGTAGGTGTGCCCCTCACTCCCTGGGAGCTATCTGTGGCTGGCATATGTCCATCTGAGACAGGCATGCTGACATATGCCAGTCACATGTACAGTTATGCGTTGTATGCAATAGACCGATCGGTGCCTCCGGCCGGCCCATTGCATTCAATGTGTGCGGGTACGCGTTGTACCCCTGTGCGCGTTGTACTGCAATGGACCGATCGGTGCCTCCGGCCGGCCCATTGCATTCAATGTGTGCGGGTACGCGTTGTACCCCTGTGCGCGTTGAACTGCAATGGACCGATCGGTGCCTCCGGCCGGCCCATTGCATTCAATGTGTGCGGGTACGCGTTGTACCCCTGTGCGCGTTGAACTGCAATGGACCGATCGGTGCCTCCGGCCGGCCCATTGCATTCAATGTGTGCGGGCACGCGTTGTACCCCTGTGCGCGTTGAACTGCAATGGACCGATCGGTGCCTCCGGCCGGCCCATTGCATTCAATGTGTGCGGGTACGCGTTGTACCCCTGTGCGCGTTGTACTGCAATGGACCGATCGGTGCCTCCGGTCGGCCCATTGCATTCAATGTGTGCGGGTACGCGTTGTACCCCTGTGTGCGTTGAACTGCAATGGACCGATCGGTGCCTCCGGCCGGCCCATTGCATTCAATGTGTGCGGGTACGCGTTGTACCCCTGTGCGCGTTGTACTGCAATGGACCGATCGGTGCCTCCGGCCGGCCCATTGCATTCAATGTGCGGGTACGCGTTGTACCCCTGTGCGCGTTGTACCGCAATGGACCGATCGGTGCGCACCCATTGACAATGGGCTTGCCTGGCAACGGACGCGTTTTCGAATTTCGAACGAGTCGGTTGCTGTAAATTCAGTTGGTCACCCACAACAATGTTGCAAAATCATGTATGTCATGAAGTTGAAGATTTGAAGGATGCTGTGGGCGTGTTTTGGTGCTGCTATTCCATGGATTGGCCAGATTCAGAAGATGCAAACGACTTGGACCTATCACTTTGGACACAAGGGACAGTATCTGCCTCTCCAGCACATATATATTGCTGGCTATTCCCCTGAGAGCTCACTTGCCTGCACTACATGCTCCAGGACGACATCTGCCACTGCACTGCTGCTGTCTCTGCCCCTCTGGACCCTGCAATGGCACGTACTGTGGAGAGAGCCCCAGCCTTCAGCCTTGAAGAGAACCAGGCCCTGCTGGACAGCCTACTTCCACAGTACAGCAAGCTGTATGGGACACCAGGGGAGCAGGTGAGTGTTCTGTGCACTGCCTTTCTGAATGTGCATTTTGTGTGGCTAGCAAGGCTGAGAGTCTGCACGCCACTGGCTAGCAGGCTCACTGAGTAGTTGTCACCCCCCATAGTGTGTAGTGACTTGCACTGGACAGGTATGGTGCAGTGACAGTGCATTTGAACATGGTTTTACTTCCCATGCAATGATACCATGTAGTGACGTCTGGCAAACTGTCCATGGTCAGCTTTGCACTGCCTGTGTACATCATGTGCCCCTGTGATTGAGACATGTATATACAACTGTGTCATGCACGGATATGTTGCATGTGTGGTAATGGCCTTTTCACTTTGTCATACTGACAGGTTAATGCCCATCGGAAGCAGGAAATCTGGAAGGACATCGTCCGGGCTGTCCGGTCCATGGGGGTCTACAAGCGCCGGATCCGCAACTGCCAGAAGAGGTGGCAGGACCTTCGGGGCTGGACCCGGAGGATTGCACGGGTCCAGCTGAAGCTGTCGCCTCCTCGCAGGAGGGGCGGAACACGGACCCTGACCCCCACATGCTCCAGATCCTGGCGGTGGTGTTTCCAGACCTGGATGGGCAGCTGAAGGCCAGACAGCAGCAAGGAGGGGGTGAGTCAAAGACTAAACTGTGAACTCTGTATTACATGCTTTGTGCCCTCCTCTGGCCTGGTTCAACTGCCACAGTGCAGCAGTCATGTTGTCCAGGAGCCATGTCCCTCTATTGTGCACTGCCCACTGCTCATCTGATACCCAGGTGTGGCCCTTACATTCAGGGAATTGTGTCACTTGGGACTGTGTCCTTGCAGTTTGCTTCACTAAAGGTGGTGGACAGCATCTGTTTCCCTAACTCTGTTGTGGGCATCATGGGTGGGTCCATTGTTCACACAACGCCTGGGTTTGGACATGTGATCTGCGTGTTGCTTTGATATGCGGTCCACTTGCTGAGCTGAGCCACCACATGTGCCTGGGGTATGTGGCACACGCCCATGCAGCGGGTGGGAACAATGTTTGGGCCCCAGGAGTGTGCAGATTACGTGTGTCACACATACATGGCCAGCTATCCACTGTCCAGGGCACATCCCTCATTCATGTGGAGCAGGACAGTCATGCCTACTCCAGGCCATGCAATGCACTCTGTACTCCCACTCCCGTGTATCAGCTGACACATTGTGCACAGTGATTTGACCCCTCAGGTGTCTGCCTCTGTGTCAGTGTGCTGTGGATTAGTTGCCAGGACTGCTGGGGTGTTTCTTGGTAGGGGCTCAGCATGCCCCTGGAGATGTGACCATAGGAGACGATACTTGTGTGTCACATAGGTGTTTGATCAGCTGCCCGTGCAGACTGGGGTATGCGAATGTGAAGTTCAGGCAGCTGTTCCCCATTCACAGCAAATTGTGAGGGGCTCAGGTTCCAAGGGTAGTGTCACAGGTCTCCCATATGTCCAATAGGTGTGACCTGGACAGATGAGGGTTAAGATGATGTGTTGTGTGAGGGATGTACATGTGCACTTGTGCAGCTCCAGGACTTGCATTCCCCATGACCTACTATTGTGACACAGTGCATAGTGTTGTTGTCTGGCTGCCAAGTCATACATCACTGAGACAGAGATGTATGACTTAGCAGTCATGCCTCTGCCATGGCATGTGTCAACTTATTGGTGGTCCTGCAGGGGAGTGACATGTGCTACATGCACACCATAGTGGCTCTGGCTATCAGGACATGGGTGCATCATGGTGTCTGTTGCTGGTATGCATCACATGCATTTCCTATTTGACTCTGGGCATCCCTTTCATCCGGAAACCTGTACTGACTCAGTGGCAAGAGCTGTGATGTGTGCATGTCCACATGCCACACCGTGTCCTCTGCACTGTCCAACTACTGTGTACTTGGTGCATGTGTCCACACTGGGGTGTTGCAATCCAACAGACACCAGACAGATGGGTGCAAGGCCATGTGGGATGTGAGTGCCATGCTTGGCATCAGACTGACAATTGGCTTCTCCTGTTCAGTTAGGGCACTTTTAGCAATGTACAACTAATGATGCCAGGGCTTGCTCTGTAATGTGCTGTGCTCACAGTGGTGTGTGCGTTTGGTGCAGGTGACTGATGTCTGTCTGTTTCCCCATTGTTTGCAGATACATCCACGGCCACGGAAGGGGACAGCTCCACGGACCAGGAGGAGCCAGAGAGCCAGACTGGGTCAGCAGCCGAGGAGTGGTCGGAGGGACCCAGTGGCACGGAGGGCGAGGGGAGCAACACCGAGGAGTCCTCAGCACCATCCACCTCAGCTGAGGACCAGAGCAACTCGGAGGATGACTCCCTTGTGGAGGCGGGTGTCAGCAGCCACCACACGCCAGCTAGTGTTGCTGTCCCCGCCACCACCAGCACCGCCACCGCCCTCCCATCGGCTCCCATTCCCCAGGTCCGTGGAGGCTCCCATGTTCGGGAACGTGTCTCCTTTGGGCCAGGCACCGCACCCCCTGCCCCTGTGTCCCCTGCTGCCCTGAGTGAGGAGTCTGTGTACCTCCTTCGCCAGCTCCATGTAGGGCAGACAGCCATGCTGAGTGTCCTCCATGCGCACACCGCACTGTTGACTCAGCTGGTGTCGTTCATGGAGGGCATCTCATCGGGCATGTCTGACCTACAGAGGGGCAACAGGTCCATGGACTCCTCCCTGACGGCAGCAGTGTCCCTCCTCAGACAGTCCCTCACCCCTCCTGCCTCTGCTCCATCCACACTCCCCAGCACCTTACCCGTCCCAAGCACACACACACCGGCACAGGCACACACCAGCACACACACGTCCAGCACACAGACACACACGCCACAAACTAAACGCACATGCACGCACAGTCAGGGGACTGAAACCAGACTCACAGGGGATGGGGCCCTGGTACACACACACGCATCCACGGGCACTGCGCAGTCCTCAGTTGCCTCTCCCTCCAAAGCACCCTCCCTTGCCTCACCTGCAACCCCAAAGACCCAGCGCCTCTTCCTCAGTGACCTCGGCCTCTTCCCCTCCGATCCAGCTGTCCCAGCATCCAGGGGGAAGAGGAAGCCCCCCCACACGGAGCAGAGTGCCCCTTGCCCCCGGACACCCTCCCCCAGGCGCAGACAGACTGAGGCCCCCACCCGCAAGTCCCCCCGGAGTGTTAAGAGCAAGACCCCGCCGCCGCCCTGCAGCTCAAGCACCAGGTCTCCTTCCTCCATCCATCAGGCCCCCACTCCACAGGTGCCCCCACCACACCCTGCCCCAGGTTCCCCCACCCACAGATATACCATCCCCAAGAGGCTCCGGCCTTCTCCCCCTGCCACTTGCTCTCCCGGAACAACACCCCCGCTGCGTTTGTCTGTGCCACTGATGTGGTGAGGGTGTCCTCCCCCTCTGTCCAGCCCACCTTGCCTGTTCCCCATTCTCCTCCCCTGGTGGTAGGCACTGCAGTGGAGTCCACTACCACCCTGTCTGACTTGGGCACTGCAGTGGCGGACCTGTCCACTCCATCTGCAGGGTCCACTTCAGTCGTGCCGGCACCCACAACATCTGAGCCATGCCCCCCAGTTGTGCCGGCACACACCATGTCAGACACCTCCACTGCAGTTGTCAGTGGCTCTCCAGCACCCACCACCGCTTCCCTGCTTCCTCCTGGTGAGCCCTGATCCTGTCCCTGCGGTGCCTGGCCTACCCCCCCGGTTGCCCCTCCCAGTGGATTGTCCCTGGTTTTGTGCAGGCATGTGTAGGGTGGCATCTGCCACTGTCACCCACTTGTGACTTTGTTGATGGACTGGCCATTGGCCTTTGTTTATGTTCTACCGGACTTCTCCTTTCAATGCCACATATGCTGAATAAAGCAACTTTCTGTTCTCTAGTGCTTTTGCTTCTGATGTACATGATGTTGATGATGCTAACCATGCCCTTGCTGCAGTGATGGTGACATTTGGTCTCATGATAATGAAGTGTTACTGTGCAGGAACCCATGTGGTCCAGGGGGAATGTGTCCTATCCTGAGGTGTATCCATGTCATCCATAGCAGCATCTGAGGGTGTCATGTGTTCAGTATTTGGCAATGGGATTTCCTACTTAGATTGGCAATTTCACATCTGTGGCTTCCACCCCTGCACATCTGTTGTGCCTGCCATTGTTCTATTCGTCTACTTCCCTGACCGTGTGGCCATCTCCACTGGACATGCAGGTTTGGGCATCAATGGGGAAGGACTCATCTGTGTTGTCAGTGCAACATTGCTATACAAGTGTGTTGGATCTGTTCTGATGATTCCGTTGGCACTTCCATGACCAGGCTGATGTGACGGGAGCCCTCATTTGGTGCTAATTGTTGATTGTGTGACCAAGTGCTCAGCTGACATGGTGGGGCCCTACTGAGGCAACATATGGCACAGCTGTCCTCACACAGGAGTGGAGTCCCCTCATGGCAGTGTGTACTCCTGTGACATTGCCTGCGCCCAAGGTGTGTGTTGTATGTGCATGTCTGTGTGTTCACTTCCGTTTAGCTGTGCATGCTGTGATCCCTAGTGTTGTACCTGTTTGTGATGCTAGCTGAGTTGAGCTATGTTCCCCCAAAGTCTTATCCCTGGGTTCTCTGTGATGTGGGTGCATGGCACATTACTGGTCATCAGGGTGTCACCCATAGGTGTGCTTGCTGTCAGGGCTGAGTTTGTGTGCAGACGCAGCTGGGTCACAGTCAGGTTTCCCCTTGGCACTTGTTGTTTGCCCCTGTCATGTGATTTCCAGTTTGTGTTATCTTTCAGTGATTGTGACACGTTGTGTGTGTGACTGCTGGCACTCCTCAGGTTCCGGGCTGCAATGTTGGTTGTTGTCTATGTGTGTTCTTTGTGGGTGACCTTGGCTTCTTCATTGGTGTGTGACTGTGGCTGTGATCCCATTGGTTGGTGTGGTATTGCCGTCATGTCCATGTACGGCGTAGTGTGCAGTGTGTCAGACATTCAGGAGTCTTGTTGAGTGTCCATGTGTGATGTGTTTCTGCACCTTGGTTCCCACCCACCACCCTGGAATAGTCATGGGTGCATGTGCAATGTCACCAGTGCATGTGTGCTTCACTGCTGCACATTGTTGGAGGTCGAGGGGTGTGGTGTTGAGTGTGTGCAGATGAGAGTTGTTGCCCGGCTAGGCCCCTGCCTCCATGTTGGCCTTGGCTCACTGGCCATGCTGTTTGATTTGTGCTTGTGTAGGTGTGATGGTAGTTAGTGGCTCAGTACACATGACTGTGGTTCACAGTGTGAACCACATTTAGCTTTGTCATCACAGTGGGATTGTAATGCAGCCCAGGGTCACCACATTGTGGGGGCCCTGGGGGTGGTGCTGTGGTGTGTCTGTGTCTTGCTGTGTCAGTTGCTGTCCCTACGTGCCTGTGTGACATGTGTGATTTGTGCTCCCTCTCATCTGACAATGCCTGCTTGCCCACATAGGGGATTTGGATCCATGAGTTACCTTTGTGTGGCACTGTATGCACATCTGTATGATTGGTATTCAGGTCTCCTCATGTGTTGTGTGGTTGCCTGGGGACACTGGCACCCCCCACCCTCACCTGTTGTGTATGATGTGCAGGGTGGGTCTGCCTGTTTGTGTTTGTGCATCTGCACCACTGCATTGGCATATCTTGGGTGTGCCATTGGCTGTATGTAGTTTGGTGGGTTTCCCCTGCTGTCCCTGGGACTCCTAGGTCATCGGTCAGCACAATGATCATGGTTTGTGTGTCCCATTGCTGCCATGGTATGGTATCTGTTCACCTCACATCTGCAGTCTCCACAGGGTATCTGCATGTGTGTGCCCATTGGTGCAAATATGTGGGTCTGCATTTGGATGGTCACTTCTGTCATTGTGTCATTGATGATTGTTGACGGTGTCAGCCTCCATGGGTGTTGTTTGTCTGCACATGGCCAAAGTTATGTCTTATTTGCACTGCAGGATTTGGCTCCCCCAATTTATGTTGCAATGGGACACATACACTACTTTGCCACTGATGTGTTTGTTGTTCTGTGACCAGGAATCATCCATGCAGTTTGGCAGTTGCACCTCTTACTTTGTCAACACTTACCTTTTGGTCACTGTGATGATGGGGGTTTGGACCCCATTGCCACATTGTTCAAAATGTGCTTCAGCTATGGACCCCACACTTACCTTTTGGTCACTGTGATGATGGGGGTTTGGACCCCATTGCCACAATGTTCAAAATGTGCTGCAGCTATGGACCCCACACTTACCTTTTGGTCACTGTGATGATGGGGGTTTGGACCCCATTGCCACAATGTTCAAAATGTGCTTCAGCTATGGACCCCATACTTACCTTTTGGTCACTGTGATGTTGGGGGTTTGGACCACATTGCCACAATGTTCAAAATGTGCTGCAGCTATGGACCCCACACTTACCTTTTGGTCACTGTGATGATGGGGGTTTGGACCCCATTGCCACAATGTTCAAAATGTGCTGCAGCTATGGACCCCACACTTACATTATGGTCACTGTGATGATGGGGGTTTGGACCACATTGCCACAATGGTCATGGCCTGCTTGCATTGTGGGTGCCACACACATATTTGTGTGGCACATGTGCTAGGGGGTCACATTGTATGTTCAAAGTCATGTTCGGTGTTGTAGGCATTTGACACAGTCTACACACGCTTGTCATGGTGTTGGGGGGATGTCTTCTTCTTGCATTCACTAGGTTGTGGTGTGCTGGTTGTGTCATGCATTGTCCATCCTATGGGTGGGGGTGGTAGTGGTGGTAGGCATCCTGCCCCCCTGGGTGAGGGTGGTAGTAGTGGTAGGCATCCTGCCCCCCTGGGTGAGGGTGGTAGTAGTGGTAGGCATCCTGCCCCCCTGGCTAAGGGTGGTAGTAGTGGTAGGCATCCTGCCCCCCTGGGTGAGGGTGGTAGTAGTGGTAGGCATGCTGCCCCCTGGCTAAGGGTGGTAGTAGTGGTAGGCATCCAGCCCCCCTGGGTGAGGGTGGTAGTAGTGGTAGGCATCCTGCCCCCCTGGCTAAGGGTGGTAGTAGTGGTAGGCATCCTGCCCCCCTGGGTGAGGGTGGTAGTAGTGGTCGGCATCCTGCCCCCCTGGGTGAGGGTGGTAGTAGTGGTGGGCATCCTGCCCCCCTGGCTAAGGGTGGTAGTAGTGGTAGGCATCCTGCCACCCCTGGGTGAGGGTGGTAGTAGTGGTAGGCATCCTGCCCCCCTGGGTGAGGGTGGTAGTAGTGGTAGGCATCCTGCCCCCCTGGCTAAGGGTGGTAGTAGTGGTAGGCATCCTGCCCCCCTGGCTAAGGGTGGTAGTAGTGGTAGGCATCCTGCCCCCCTGGGTGAGGGTGGTAGTAGTGGTAGGCATCCTGCCCCCCTGGGTGAGGGTGGTAGTAGTGGTAGGCATCCTGCCCCCCTGGGTGAGGGTGGTAGTAGTGGTAGGCATGCTGCCCCCCTGGGTGAGGGTGGTAGTAGTGGTAGGCATGCTGCCCCCTGGCTAAGGGTGGTAGTCGTGGTAGACATCCAGCCCCCCTGGGTGAGGGTGGTAGTAGTGGTAGGCATCCTGCCCCCCTGGCTAAGGGTGGTAGTAGTGGTAGGCATGCTGCCCCCTGGCTAAGGGTGGTAGTAGTGGTAGGCATCCTGCCCCCCTGGGTGAGGGTGGTAGTGGTGGTAGGCATCCTGCCCCCCTGGCTAAGGGTGGTAGTAGTGGTAGGCATGCTGCCCCCCTGGGTGAGGGTGGTAGTAGTGGTAGGCATCCTGCCCCCCAAGGGTGAGGGTGGTAGTAGTGGTAGGCATCCTGCCCCCCTGGGTGAGGGTGGTAGTAGTGGTAGGCATCCTGCCCCCCTGGCTAAGGGTGGTAGTAGTGGTAGGCATCCTGCCCCCCTGGGTGAGGGTGGTAGTAGTGGTAGGCATCCTGCCCCCCTGGGTGAGGGTGGTAGTAGTGGTAGGCATCCTGCCCCCCTGGGTGAGGGTGGTAGGCATCCTGCCCCCCTGGCTAAGGGTGGTAGTAGTGGTAGGCATCCTGCCCCCCTGGCTAAGGGTGGTAGTAGTGGTAGGCATCCTGCCCCCTGGCTAAGGGTGGTAGTAGTGGTAGGCTAGTAGTGGTAGGCATCCTGCCCCCCTGGCTAAGGGTGGTAGTAGTGGTAGGCATCCTGCCCCCTGGCTAAGGGTGGTAGTAGTGGTAGGCATCCTGCCCCCCTGGGTGAGGGTGGTAGTAGTGGTAGGCATGCTGCCCCCCTGGGTGAGGGTGGTAGTAGTGGTAGGCATGCTGCCCCCCTGGGTGAGGGTGGTAGTAGTGGTAGGCATCCTGCCCCCCTGGGTGAGGGTGGTAGTAGTGGTAGGCATGCTGCCCCCCTGGCTGAGGGTGGTAGTAGTGGTAGGCATCCAGCCCCCCTGGGTGAGGGTGGTAGTAGTGGTAGGCATCCTGCCCCCCTGGCTAAGGGTGGTAGTAGTGGTAGGCATGCTGCCCCCTGGCTAAGGGTGGTAGTAGTGGTAGGCATCCTGCCCCCTGGGTGAGGGTGGTAGTGGTGGTAGGCATCCTGCCCCCCTGGCTAAGGGTGGTAGTAGTGGTAGGCATGCTGCCCCCCTGGGTGAGGGTGGTAGTAGTGGTAGGCATCCTGCCCCCCTGGGTGAGGGTGGTAGTAGTGGTAGGCATCCTGCCCCCCTGGCTAAGGGTGGTAGTAGTGGTAGGCATGCTGCCCCCCCTGGGTGAGGGTGGTAGTAGTGGTAGGCATCCTGCCCCCCCTGGGTGAGGGTGGTGGAGCGCATTCAGGCCCCTGTGTGCATATGTGGCATTGGTGATGGGCATCCCGCCCCTATGGTGCTGCTGTTGCTGGTGTAAGTATATTCTGCATCCCTCTGTGTGTGTGTGATGTGTCGTGTACGTGTTGTATGTGTTTCGTGGTTGGTGTCTGGCTTACCTTCTGCGCCGTACGCGTCCGTGCCTGTTCCGGTAGTAAATGTAGAATATTGGTATGGTCGGGACGAAGGGATTCATGGTTGGTTCGTGTCGTTCGTCCTTCTCGTTGCTTCGCGTCGTCCTCGTCGCTTCGCCTCGTCCTCGTCGCTTCGCCTCGTCCTCGTCGCTGCCGTGTTCGTCTCGGAGCCGTGGATCGTGTTGTGGCGCGGATCGGAGCTTATGTGCGCCTCTCCCGGATGCTTTGACGTGCCGTGCATAGCGACGGGTTCGGCGCGTACGGAAAGCGCATCGTACTTGTCCGGCCGGACGGGGCTGCATTTTTCCTTCCGTGCGACTCGATTCGGCGTTTCCGGATTCGCCTCGGTCGGGGAACAGGACCTGGTTTGGGTGAGTACGGCTCGGCCGGATTCTTTGCTGTTGTGCGCATCGTACTTACTCGTTCGGTGTGCTGTACGGATCGGTCGGGAAACAGGCTTTCGCATGGCTTTTTTCCCGACCGAATGGTGTTGGGTACGCCTCCGACCGAGATCGGAATCGGCCCCTATGTGTCAGTAGTAGAATCTCAGCTATGACGCTGTTACCTTAAAAGGATACAGAGGTCATTCAATTCAAGACACCCTCTGTTATAAAGAGCCTTCTGAACAAGGTAGTCTAAAGATGATTGCCAAGATGACTGTGGGTATCGCTTCATTAAATTTATTTGAAAACCCACTAATCTGAATATTAAAGCTGTGGTAAGGTTTGTTGCTTTGCCCTATTATTCTCAGAGGTCTTTTTAATAGCTGCATTTTCAATTGATTTATTGAGACTTGATTATTTTGGTCAAACCTGCACTGCTTCAATCAGAAATACAGAAACCATTTATTATTTTGCAGCTATGTGTAATGGTGAGCTGCACACATGTATCTTCAGTCAATGCAGAATCTGCATCATATTTTTTGGTGCTGTGTGACCCATTTTAATTTGTTTTGAGTCTGAATATGTTTATGAATAGGATTACTGTTACTTTTATAATCCATGTATGTTTTTATCTTGTCCATACATTTGCAAATGTAAATAGAATTATTATGCAAACACCTTTTTGCGAGGACAGGAGTTCAACAGTGGCAGAAAGAAACTAATCAATCTCCATTGGCAGTAAGGTCAATATCCCAATAAGAAGGGCAAATTTAAGCATAATGCAAATTCAAAAGCAGGAAGTGAATATCAATTTCTTAAATGAACTAATCAACCACTGAGCTCAAATTAGGGAGACAAAGCAAATCCGTATTCAATTAGCCGATGACCCTGATTAACAAGGGCATTTTCGCAGTATGCATATTCATCACTTGGAGATGAACCAAATATATGTCACAGTTGGGCAAGTATCCTACTGAATAGTGAGGAAATGCGTGCCACAATGGAATAAATGAACTCTCATTTATTTTCTAACTTAATTCGCCTAAAGACAAGGTGTTTATTTAATTTAATAGATGCATATTTCAGCCTTCCTTATTGGATTTTGTATTAATCTCACTCTGTCTTGGTGCTTACCCCTGAAATTGCTGCCCATTGCCTCTGAGATGAAGTATAATTCCCAACCCAGATTGGGTACTTTAAATTGGATATGAAGAGTTTGTCTTAGATGTAGTAAGCAATTGCCTAAACATCCTAAATGTTTTTTTAGTTGTGATTAAAACCTATTGTGGGTGTACTGTCTGCATTAAGTTATCTGAGATCACAGAGGTGCAATGCTCAGTTATTGGAACGTGTGATCTTTTGATTTAGAACTGAATAATCAATTTATATTGATTCGTATTCAATGATTCCTTAAATTTTGCTGAATATGGTCCTACCTACGTCAGTTTACAAAAGGTCATAAGCAGGTAAAAGCGGAGTTTTCAAAATGTGAGGAGCTGTGGTTTTATAGTTTTTTAAAGCTATGATTTTAATAGGGTTTGTGGTTTTTAAGTATGTGCACTATATTGTTGTACACAACTCAGTGACATTAAGTTACATTATTCAATGTGATGCATACCACAACCATTTTAATTTTGTGTGCTTACTCACTGCAATCTAACAATGAGAGCCTACTCACAAAGTCCCTTTGAAGTACATAAATACAAAGTTTTAGTTGTGCATTGCTTAAAAACATGCAAAATGGGAATAAAATGAAAATATTCAGGAAATAGTCATATTTCATTAGTAAAAACAGAAAGGACTGTATCTTCTTTGCACATTTACAATATGGAGCTTGACTTTTTGGGACGTTTCACTAATGCTCCTAAGAGTATATAAAAGAGCACTCCTGTAGTACTACTTACTGTACTCATAAATGTTTTTTTGAATCAGTCGAGTTATGTTTATATTAGAATCGCAACATGGTATGATCTGGAAAGAAGGCATTGGGGTGAAAATAAAAAATTATTGAAATTCTTCTTTTACCTAATGTTGCTAACATCCCCTTGGCAAGGATAATTGATTTCTCCTTATCAAGTTTTTACCATATTCTCATTGCTCATTTAGGATGATATAAAGTTGTAAAAACGTAAAGCATTTGTGGAAAGTAAAAACAATAAGTATGAAATGTGAAACTTTGTCTTGAATGACAGAAAAATGTGATTGCACTAGTGTATAATTTGACTATTGTGAGTATTGATATTGATCATGAAAAAGGTAAGATACTTCAGGGAAACAATCAAGACATTTAGGTCCGGATCACATACAGTGATCATTTGGAGCAGACCACAAAACATTTTTGACTGGTGCTAATACATATGATTGTTTATAAATAAGACATTGCTCGGTGCAAAGATTTTTACCACTGTATCATAAATGCAAATTTGTGGAGGCAGTAATGAGTGTGATACATATTTGTGCATATTTGTAGCATTTGTGTTGTACCATTTTGGGTGGTGTTTTGCTATTCTGCTTCATTACTGCATTGTATTGTTGTTGTGTTCAAATTGAGGTTTTTGATAGGAATTCTGTTTTGACTGTTTTGTTGTGTTGTTATTTTCCTTTTGTATTATGTAATTGTGCTGTGTTCTGTTGTACTCTGTAATTGCTATTAATATGTCGACAGATGAGGCTAAATTTCCTGTCAAAAGCAACATATTTCTATATGTTCAAATGAGAAATAACCATTTACCATTACGTAAGGTGGAAATTACCACTTCTTCAGCATTTAAACTGTTCAGCTCAAAACTATGACAGAGACATTATCTTTCAGTGCTCCCTTTATATGATAAAGTCAGGAAATGTAAGGTAATAAACAATCTGTACCACAGATTTGACCATGTCTCAAAATAGCCCTTCCAGTTCAGTGCAATGCACTTTAAGAGCAGCAGTGTGTTACTTCCTATGAAAGGAAAAATGATTGCTTTTCACTGGAACTTTAGCAGCACAAAAAACTTCTGGTTGGAGAAACATTGTGTTTTATGTAATTAATTCTTTAAATTAATGACATAATACACAATAGCAAGACCCATTAACACAACAAAACAGCACAACAATATAACAGAATACCAAAAATATGAGAAAACAATCTCAAAATAACACAGCAAACACATTGGCAAACCAAACACTGTCCAACACAATGACGCATCCCAACATCGAAAGATGATATTGCAATATTAAAACAACTCAACAGAACCAACACAGCAAACCACAAGCAGAATAAAATGTGGCACAACACATAAACAAAGAAGTACAAGGCAACACAAAACACCATAACAGAATAAATACAGTAGAACAGAAGACTGGAGCACAGCCTAATAAAAGAAATAGAACAAAAAAAACAGACTGATACAAATACAAGACAAAAGATACAACAATCCACCAACAAAACACAAAACAAAGCATAATAAAACAACACAAAACCACAAGACACCAACACATCAGTATATCAACACACCAAAATGCACAAAATCTACAAAAGAACAGCCACAACACAATAATGACAAAAAACAGCAAACCACAACAAAATAGCAACATATCAGAAAACACTACAGAATTATATTATGGTGGTATTGGGTTGGTGTGCTGTATTGTATTTGGTGAACACCTGTTGTGTTGCGTGTGCATAGGTTGTTGCACTGTTGTACGTTTGTTGTTACTGCAATATACTGTTTTGTGATGTATAGTTAGTGGTCGAACAATTTCACCTTTGCTGTAATCCTTCTACTTGCATATGAGCAACCATTCTTGTAACATATTACAACCACCTCAAATCTGCTTTCATGCTAGAGTCATCAACTGTGTTTGCAAATAGTACTGTTCTTTTTACCAAGAACATATATTAGCTCCAACCACAACCTATTTTGTATGTATGTATCTATGTATGTATGTATGTTGTATTGTATTGTGCATAACTAGTCAAAAGTCAGTGCAGTGCTACTAAGGCTCAGAGGCAAAGACAAAGTCAATGGGGCTGATTCACAAACAGCAATTTTTAGTAAGTTTTGTAGCAGCACATAATGTACTACAAAGTGTACTAAAATTGTAAGTTTTGCTTATACTTATATGTGTGGAGTTCTCCCCCACAGTAATTGTAGCCAGAAAAGTCAATGGTTCCCTTTTTGATCATTATGCATAAAATCTTTTAAGAGTTGTAAAAGACACATTTGGCTACTTCTTAATTCTTTTGGTGAACATATAAGTAAACAGTGGCATCGCTTCAGATGAAGTCAAAAGTGACTCTTTGGAAAAGGCACTCATAAATGAAAAAGACCCTGCCACTTTGTGTAATAAGTATATGTAAATATCAGTGGTTGACTATCATGTCCATGAATTCCAATCATAATGGGTTTTCTGTAGGGACTGCATAGTTTAATTGTGAATCCCTACTTTCTTTGCACTGACAAGGGTGGGCGAGTTGTTCCCCTAAAATATCTATATTTCATAGCGTGTCCAGATGCTGGGTGGATCGTGGACTGTGTTAACCTTAAATGATGAGGGAATTTATACCAGAGACAAGTTCAAAACAGTGGAATTTAGGAAAAACATAAAGGTGTATTAGAAAATTCCAAGGTAAAATAGAGAAATAGAAAAAAAAAGCTAGCGCAGCAACAATCTCATTTAAATGCATAAAGCAATTGCCATGAAGGCTCTCAGTCAATAGAACAATGCAGAAAATAGGCAAAATCTAAAATAGACTAAGTCCCAAATGTGCAGCAAAATCAGTAATAAATTGGGTAGTATCGCTAGTAGAGACCAAAAAGGTCATAGTTTACCTCCAAATCCAAGGGGTTATTACAATTTTCTTGCATATGAAAGAACAGAATCTGCAAAGTCAGTATGGTATGATCATTGCTCCAACAAATCACATTATACAATTTAACACATCACATAGCCCTATCACCTTAGCGGTAACTCACTAAATAAAGACTAATTCACCATTAGGAGAGATTGTTGTCCGGAGGTGTCAGAACAAACTAGTTACCTAAACAACAGTGAACCATTTTTATTGAATGCAATACCACACGCAAGCGGAAGGTTCTTGAAAAATGTTCTAGAAAGGTTCCTCTAGTAGACTCTCTTGGAGAACAGTGTCATTCAGAAATAAACAATCCACATCTTGCTGCATGTATAGTCAGGCAGAAATATAAACAGATATGGCATCCATTTAATTAAAATGGTGCTGAGGCCTAACTGAGGTCTGGTCAGCCTAAGTCAGAAAACACACTTTCACAAGTCATAGCAAATTTAGTTCAATTATAATAGATTCATGTCAGTAAACACATGTGAATTCAAGTGTAAATTAATTGCTCTGCACACTATAATTAATACTCCTTTTCATGCATCCCCATCCGTCTCTTGCGTCTCGGGTTTTCCAACATCTTAAGCTGTTCATAGACTCGATCTCTGGCATCTTCCATCTCCAGGTCACATTGTTATCTCTTAGACATCAGTCTCTTTTTTTTTACACCCACACTTTGATCCCAACTTTGAAATTATTAGCTCAGAAACAAAAAGAACAGAACAATTGCACAAATTAACACAATAATTATGTGTTAATATGACACAAACATGCCTCCCCCATAATATCAAACCTTTCGCCATTCTTCTTAGGGCCCTTTCCAAGCTCACCAAACCAGGAACCTGCTGACTCCCACAAGCCATACTCTTCAAAACTTTAACTTCTCAAGAAACATTAGTGATTTTACTGATAAATACTTTAAAAAGCTTACTGTTAACTGAGTTAAAGGAGCAGCACTCTCTCACCTTCTGCACCCTAAAGACTCACTACTACTTCGCCAAAAAAGATATCTAGCACAAGGTGGTTCTGCATAATCAGTTCACACATTGCGATTAATTCATTGTTGATCTGGGTTAATGCACCAGTAGTATTAGAAGCAAGATGTTCTACAAGCATAGAGAATTTTCTAATGTTCACATCATTCATAGGCACTGAAATAGAGGGCATTATAACTCCTAACACATCTAATACTATTTGTACAAATCTTTGTTTCACTCTCTTCAAACCAACAGCATCATAAGTCTCATTCACATGGTAAACTCTCTGGAATACCAAAGCATTCGCAACCAATTACAGAGTAGGTTAAAATAGGCAGTCTTACCACACACATAATACATTATTTTCACCAATCAGAAATGCATCACTGACAAAATAACTCCCTTCATGCTCACTCTTTTCAACAAACTTCTTTGACATAAATTATGTAGGTTCATGATGCACCATACATAATTAACCATTTCTCTCATTCTCTATTTTCAATCTTGAATGCACATTAAAAATTCAAAATTTCTCTTCAACCTCATTCTCGCTTTTCATCTTGTCATTATTTAGATTTGATTGTACAATATTTAGTATAAGTCACGTAATTCCCTGAATTTTCAGTTCTTCCAAACAAGCACTGAAGTGAGGAAGATGTAGTGAAAGAAACTCTTGCTTGTTAAATTTACAAACAAAAACATTACACAGTAGGTTATAAGATACCTGTAGTTGACAGTAAGTTGCACCTTCACCTGCAGAAGAGGGTAAAAAAGTACATACAAACCGATTCCCTATCCCCATGGTCTTAAAATATTCATCTAATAAATTTGCATAGATATTGTCTTCATAACTACTCAGTAATCTACCCCTATGTGCTAATGTCAAGTGCTCTATTCTGATATGCATTGTAGGAAATTTGAGTTGTGAAGGTAAGTTATATCCACCCAGGAAAATTAGACTAAACATTATAACAATTAACACTATTAATATCACTATCAATATAACAATACTTACAATTTTCCAGCATCTGCTGTAAGCCATCTTCTACTGAGGAAAAACCAAAATTAACAATTCAAAATCTGGACTCAAAAATCAGGCTTCAAGGTTTTATTTTATTTCAGTTTATTAATTCAGCCTATAGATTCAACACTCAATATTCTTTATCTGGGTCCTTCAAAAAACAAAAATCAGTGGTTTCCTCCAAAGTTACAATTTTTTGTTTCAAAGTCATCCAGATTTAGCAACAATTCAAGGCAGCTCTTCTTCAACTTCTTCTGACTCACCTTCAAAGATGAATTGGCAACATTGACTCTTCTTGTTGGCCTCCTAGCAACAGGTGATTCGCTGTCACTATTTTCAGAATTGGTTTCAATTATCTCTGGTTATTCTCTGATTGATTGCGATTTCTCGTTCTTCCAGTGTTGCCTTTTGCTAGTTCTTTTCACTGCTTCAGGCCACTTATTTCTTGATGCTCTATCCCAAATTTTGTGTTATCACTTGTGACTACTGCTGATTTTTTTTCATTCACAGTCAAACACGTGCTTCAATCAGCTACTTGATTCATTGTGAATCTCTTTCCCGCAGGCGTTATCAACACTCAAATTTTCAGTTTGACTTTTTCAGAAAAATGGATGACAGACTGTTTCCTCTTATTGGTAATGACTTTGCAGCAGTTCTTCTTGCCGTTGGAACTGATGATTTTCAAATAGCTGATTTTCAAAGTAAAACTTACTACTGGCACCTTCACCAGGGTCTTCTTCACCTTCACCAGTTTCAGCAGGATCCACTGCCCCCCGGATCCATGCTGAAAACTTGAGCTTGACTCTTTGTATCAGTGGGTATTGTCACTACTTCTTCATCTGCCATCTTCATTCTTCTTGTGTGAGCTGCATGGGTCCACTGTTGGATTCCAGGAGACTTTACAGCAGTGTTATTCACAAGGATACCTTGGTGAGGCCCTTTCCACATTCTGCTCCAGACAGCTTTTGCGGATGTGCTTCTTGATAAGAATCCAATCACCTGGTTGCAGTGCGTGGCATTGAGTTTCTTTTTTTGATGTTGTTTGCCAAATTCACCTAATGAAAGACAGATTTGAATACATCAACCAGACCTTCGCAGTAATCCATTATAATATCATCAGTTATTGATTCAAGTTCCGCTTAGGGTGCATAAGGGATTCTCATAGCTCTGCCCATCAGTACCTCATGAGATGAGTGACTTGTCTTTTTATTTGGAGTATTTCTAATAATCATGAGACCAAGAGGAAGAGCACCAGGCCATTTCAGATTTGTAGAGGCACACTACTTGGCAAGCTTGGATTTATTCCTTCAACAACCCCTCATGCTTGTGGCCGATAACTACAGTGGAGGTTCTGTTGAGTGTAGTAAACAACAATTTTAGGGCCTCATTTTTAAAGTGAGATCCATGACCTGTCTCAATAGAACAGGTGTTTGGCAACAGTAATGCTACCATTTCTCCTGGTTGGGTAGGCCTCAACCCATTTAGAAGACAAGCAGACAATCACAAGAAAATATCGAAGTCCATTGTAAACAGGCATCTCTAAGAAGTCTGCTTGAAGTCTAGTATATGGGCCTTCTGATTTGCCTATGTGACTCATCACAACAAATGTATGCTAACCTTGATTATTTCTCTGGCAAGTAATGCATCTCTGACATAAAGATTCTGCTACAATTCTGAACCTTGTTTTGTGCATGTGTTTGCTACAGGTCCTAAGCATTTCTCATTTCTCCCTATGTGAATGTGTCCATGTAAGTATCTGGCCATGTCCTGTAGCATGCAATCTAGCAAAACACATTATTGATCTGAGGTTACCCATGAGTCTTTATGATCTCTCTTACAACCAGCTAACTCCCATCTTTTCTTTTCATCCCTGGTGACCCCTCCATGAAATTCCCTTAGTTAACTCGCTGTTGTCTGTATTGGATTCAACAAAAACAAAAAAATGACATTATTTACATCATATTTGTTCTTCCCATTGGTTTCTGATTCATGTGCTTGTTTCTGCTCATTTGACTTTACACTTGCATTTTCAAGAGCACAGTATTTGGCTACCCGATTGGCATAAATATTGCCTATTGTGTCATCATCAGACTTATGGGCCACCGCAAAGTCATGCCTACTGGCGATGTTCCTTGGGCAGGTAGATGAACAGGTTGGTCCCAGTCTCCTCTCGGTTCTCAGAGCAGTTTTCAATCAAAGATTTTCTAAGTCCCATGTTTGGGATTTTTGTCTCTCTGCGCCCGTTTAGCACCACTTCCAAGGGTCCAGAACTGGAGAGGAACCACTTGGAGAGTCAGGGCTCAAACAGGCTGGGTCCCTGTGCTAGTTGAAGATGGTTGTAGCCTTTTCTGTCCCCGAGGCTCCAGGAAGAAAGCCAACTAGCCCTTGGAGTCACTCTTGTAGTACTGTGTTCAAGACATGGAACAGGGCTCAAGCAGCAGGACAGGCCTCTGAGGGTTCAAGGCAGGCTTCAGGCAGTCCTTCCAGCTGCAGCAAAGCAGTCTTCTGAAGTACACAGCAGGTAAAAGCAGCGGTCAGTCCTCTGAGAGTCCTTCTGCAGGTCCATAAAGTGAACTAAAGAGTGGGTCTGAGGTAGGCCTGGGCGTAACATTCTGCTCCGCTTGCGAAGTTTGCGGAGTTATTCCCCCTCCGTGCTCCCCGTAGAGTGCAGAGTACTGAAAAATTCCACATAGTGGCGTGGATCGGAATATTTCCTCTCTTGCGGCTCGCCAACATTAAGTTGGCGAGCGAGAAAAATCTAGCGCTAAACTACTTCCCTGCAAGATTTCTCAATGCAGGCGGTCACGGCAGGTCGGTACTGCTCACGTTGAGAAACCTGTCACTCGCATTGAGGAAGCTGCCGCTTGAGTAGAATATCTACTCAAGTGGCAGAAAGAAGCTGTGCCCCTTTGCGCTGCGTGTGATGCTGTTCGTTCTGATTTTACAGCGCAGGACAAACTCCAGGTGCTAAAAATCATCACGAGCAGCGCATCTTACCTCACTCCGCCACTTGCAGAACTCCGCGGAGCATGCCAGAGGTTTTTTGTCACTTCAGGGAGATATGCGTAGCAGAACTCCACAAATTTCCACCCAGGCCTAGCCTGGGGGTCCTATATTTATACCTGGTGCCTTCTATGAAGTAGGAGAGGTTTCTAGAGGATTCCCTTTGAAGTTCTTGGAATTTCCTGCCTCACCTGCCCTGGCTCCAGCCTGTCTGCAGGCACAATGCACTGTTGTCAAGTCATTTGTGTGAAGGCAGGGCACAGCCTATTGATTTGCAAGTGGGGGTGTGCCCAGTTCCGCCTCCCTTTCTGCCTGTGATGGCCCATCCAGGCACACCTAATCCCTCTATTGTGTGACTGTCTTAGAGGTATAAACAAAGTCCAACCGCCAACTACACCCACTCATATGACCCAGGAACAGGATGCAGACACCAAATAGGGCAGGAAAATGCTAACTTTCTACAAGTGGCATTTTCAAAATTGTGGCTTAAAATCTGACTTTACCATTAACTCCTTAACCGCGGCGCGAATTTCGCCGCAGTGCGGGAGTTCTAAAGAGTGGGCGGGGCTGCGTCGGCCAACGGTCGCGCGCAGCACTGGGCAGGTAGTGCTCGTGTCGGCCGTTGGCCGGCGGGAGCACAGAATGGGTTAAATTGGATTTTAAATTACAATTTTTCAGACACCAAACATGAAAATTCTACTTGCGCCCAATCAAAAGTTAGCACTTATTAATTGCAATAAGGCAGCTCAATGGTATCCTGTGGGATAGGTGGGCATCACAGTAGTGAAAAGCAAATTTATGAGTATTTTACTACCAGGACATGTAAAACTTAAAACTTAAAACATGTCCAGCCTTTTAATTACAATGCACCATGCCCTATGGGCTGTGTAAGGCCTACCTTAGTGGTGAACTATATGTAATAAAAGGGGAGTTTAAGGCTCAGCAAGAGGGCTATTTAGCGAAGTCGAATTGGCAGTTGAAAACTGCATTCAGGCTGCGATGTAATATCACTTTACTAGGGTCTTATAAGTAAAATAAAAATGCCAAACAGGTGTAAGCCAATGTTTTAAGGAGCTAGCACAGGCACGTTAGCACTAGTTAGCAGTGGTAAAGTGCACTGAGTCCTAAGGCCAACAAAAACAAATACATCAAAAATAGGAGGATGAAGGCAAAACGTTTGGGGGTGACCCTGCAGAGAGGGTCGAGACAAACAGTCTGATTCATTCATTATTGCAGGGAAAACCCCTACCACTTCTACCATGTACTCTCTCCATGTTCTTTTCTGAATGCCCCACTTGGATTCTATCCACTGGCTTTTTGAACTTCAGAAGTGCCTCTTTATTTTCTTTCTCACTTTCTTTTATTCTTGAATATCAGCTATCCAATGAGTTAACATGAAGTAATGTTTTATCATCTGCTATAGTGGAGCAATGTTTTTTTAAAGATCTTTTTGATACTTTCTGAGAATGTTGAATATGTTGTGATGAATGTAAGTTTGTATTTGAAATATTTCTTTAGATTGTTCAGTAATTGTTCTCTTACCTTTGTTTTTTGCCTTCCATAATGTAGTCCTAGGGTATTCCTGTGCAACGAATAATGGCAGTAACTTTTCCTACTGTCTTTTGAATTCATTCTTTTCTTATATGATTCTTTTCAATCTTAAAATTTGACTGTGCTGTAAAGAGTAATCTGGATTTCTAAATGAACACTTGTAGGATGCAAACAGAAATATCTCTGAGCAGACTTTGTGTGTTGGTTTGTGATTAATGTACCCTCCTTAACTGAGTCATCTTCCCACATCGAAATAAGGTACACAAGGCTTATCTGTGGTTATTGTGAACTGGATTTGCTTCATTCAAAAATAGAATGCTCTGTCTCATTCCAAATCACAAACATGTTATCAATGTTTTTAATCCAGTATAATAATCTGTGTTCAAGACTAAGCGTGGTATGAATTAACTTTCAAAAAGGCATTTTTAGATGTTGGTAAATAATAGCACCACATTGGACCCCCATCACAGTAAACAATATCTATGGAAAGTATTTTTTGTTGTATATAAAGTACTTATAATGGAGAATGAGAAATAAATGTTGCTTTATGAAGACCTTTTTTGCCACCCATCTCATTTTGCTGTCTCGATAGCCATTACAGCTATTGTCTGCTGCTTATCCCTCCTTCCTGTAATATTGAAGTCACTAAATATGTGACATCTAAAATAATCAATATGATATTGCCTATTTGTACTGTTTAATTTATCAAAAACATTGTTTCCGTTTTTACTCTCTAGGTCTGAAAATTCAGAACCAATTGTTGAATATGGTTCAGACATATCTCTCATGGTTGTGAAAGGGAGTTGATTCAAATTATTATCAGTTGTACTGGGACCATATCATAATGGATTTTGCAGACACAGCGCGGAGTTGAGCACCATTTTTATGTGCCTGTAGTGTGTAAAGAGAATTCATTTAACTTGATATTTTTGACTGCACGGCTTACAGATAGAAAGAGTCAAACCTTGTTCACTATTTCCAAGCTGTACTAACTTAAAATAAAGGAGCAACTGTGCAGGTGCACAAAACAGGTACTTGGTTCTGCACTGAGCCAGCAATGCCCACCATGATATGGCCACGGGAGGTTGAAGTAGATCTTTGTGAATCTTTGGAACATGCTAGAATACAGGTTTTGATATGTGTTTCTCACGTAAACATTATTTGGTGGTTTCCTAAATCTTTCCTATATCAATTGATTGTTCCAAAATGTTTTCTAGTACCTTCGAATATTCAATGGTTGTACCTTGTGTCCTTCTAAAATATTCATTCTTATTCAGTAGTTGCCTCATAGCTTCTTAAAGATACTGGTCAGAGTCCATTATTATAGGTTTTTGCTCCTCTCATCATCTTTAACCACTATTCAGTGAATATTTGCATTTTGTTGATCGAAGCCTGTGCTCTGATACTCAGGTTTGATTTGGATAGAGGATTCCTGTAAAGCAATCCTGTAGGTTAGATGTTTAAACAGATCTATGCTTAGGTTAATAATCTGTGGATTAATTCACAGAAAAACAATTTATTGGAGTTTGTTCTGGAGATGGGCAAAGAATGCTTTGAGTCTGATATTCTGTATACATTTGAAATTGCATTCTTTTAGTTAAAAACTGATACTCTTTTTTGGTAAGAAAATTAACCTTTATGAACTACTTTATGTTCATCTCTTATCAAATCATATCTTGATATGCTGTATGCGTTTTTAATGACTGATCTGGAATTTGACATTTCTTTGCCTTCTCCAGGTTTTCCTTTTAAAAGAGGGAACTCTAAAAAAGATAGCAATGAATTTGACAATGATGGTACTGTTTATCATAGACTCTTGTGAATCCTGTACATCTACTCTAAGGGGCTGATTCCGATCTCGCTAGGAAAGCCCTCGGTACGAGTCGGATCCGGAGGGCTTTCCTAGTGAATTGCGCTGTGCGAGTCCGACTGAACGAGTACGATGCAGCCGTGTGTTGACGACTCGGTTCGCTCAAACTCCCATTGAACTCTATGGGAACCTGTATACCGACTCGTACACAGGCTCCCATAGCAAAAAAGGAGTGGTTGGGGAAAAGCGTACACCCTGTGGCGGGCACCCCATATTGCCCACCACACTGTGCATGCTTGAATTGGGGAGACCCGTGCACAACCCCCCTGCAACCGATTTGGAGGGCTCCGGGTGAAGGGGGGCCGGCTCTGGCCCCCTGAAGTCAGATTCCGACAGCTGTTTCATCTCAATGAGACTTAGTCAATACAGCTGTCCGAATCCTGCATCGTACTCGCTTGTTCGGAATCCGTCTCCATTGCGCGGCACGATTTCGGCTTCAAATGAGTCATACAGACAGGATCGGGTTCAGAAACGATTCGGTCGACGCGGACGAGATCTTCGCATTGTACTTGGTCATTTGGAACGGGGGACGATTCGGTCGGAAACATAGACTCCAAATCTGATTTTCATGTTCCGGAACCCATCTGGAGGCCTTCCTAATGACATCAGAATCAACCCCTAAATCTGAAAGCGCTCTTTGGATCTTTTGCTATCTGTATGTTTGTGTCTATTTAGTAGTAAGTCATGCATTCATGTGTATATGTTATCATAGATTTTGCACTTGAATGTTCAATTATCCTATCTTGTATTTCTTATTTATATTTGTCTAATTTTGAATGTATATTAAGCAAACATTTGTCCCATCCAGAGTCCTCATTGGCTTAGATAATTGCCTTTATTTCTGTTGCAATTTTATAGACATTTTGGAAAGTTTCTCCGTTGTTAGAACTATTAGTGAGGTACCATTTTTATCGGGAGACCTGGGGGAACGCTGAGTGGGAGGAAATTTGTGGATCCACGCACATTCCAGTACTTTCCCACACAGAAATTTGAGAAAAAAGTGATTTTTTTCAGCTAAATTTGAGGTTTGCAGGGGATTATGGGTAGGAAAATGTTGGGGGACCCATGCAAGCCATACCTCACTGGACTCCCCCGGGTGTCTAGTTTTCAGAAATGTGTGGTTTTGGTAGGTTTCCCTAGATGGCCGCCAAAACCGGGCCCAAAAACTCATGGGACGCCCCCCCTTGCAAAACCAGGTTGTTTTGTGATAGGTAATTTTGATGTCGCCTCAATAGGTTTTGTGCCCTTGCCTGTCGCAGGTACTTGACCCACCCACGCGAGTGAGGTTCAATTTTTATCGCGAGACCTGGGGGAACGCGGGGTGGGAGGAAATTTGTGGATCCACGCAGATTCCAGAACTTTCCCACACAGAAATTTGAGAAAAAAGTGATTTTTTCAGCTAAATTTGAGGTATGCAGGGGATTTTGGGTAGGAAAATGTTGGGGGACCCACACAAGCCATACCTCACTGGACTCCCCCGGGTGTCTAGTTTACAGAAATGTGTGGTTTTGGTAGGTTTCCCTAGATGGCCGCCAAGCACGGGCCCAAGAACGCATGGGACCCCGCCCCTTGCAAAACCAGGTTGTTTTGTGATAGGTAATTTTGATGTCGCCTCAATAGGTTTTGTGCCCTTGCCTGTCGCAGGTACTTGACCCACCCACGCGAGTGAGGTACAATTTTTATCGCGAGACCTGGGGGAACACGGGGTGGGAGGAAATTTGTGGATCCACGCAGATTCCAGAACTTTCCCACACAGAAATTTGAGAAAAAAGTGATTTTTGCAGCTAAATTTGAGGTATGCAGGGGATTCTGGGTAGGAAAATGTTGGGGGACCCACACAAGCCATACCTCTCTGGACTCCCCCGGGTGTCTAGTTTTCAGAAATGTGTGGGTTTGGTAGGTTTCCCTAGATAGCCGCCGAGCCCGGGGCCAAAAACTCATGGGACCCCCCTTGCAAAACCAGGTTGTTTTGTGATAGGTAATTTTGATGTCGCCTCAATAGGTTTTGGGCCCTTGCCTGTTGCTGGTACTTGACCCACACATGTGAGTGAGGTACCATTTCTATTGGGAGACCTGGGGGAACGCTGGGTGGGAGGAAATTTGTGGATCCACGCAGATTCCAGAACTTTCCCACATAGAAATGTGAGAAAAAAGTGATTTTTCAGCTAAATTTGAGGTTTGCAGGGGATTCTGGGTAGGAAAATGTTGGGGGACCCACGCAAGCCATACCTCTCTGGACTCCCCCGGGTGTATAGTTTTCAGAAATGTGTGGGTTTGGTAGGTTTCCCTAAATGGCCGCCGAGCCTGGGGCCAAAAACTCATGGGACCCCCCTTGCAAAACCAGGTTGCTTTGTGATAGGTAATTCTGATGTCGCCTCAATAGGTTTTGGGCCCTTGCCTGTCACGGGTACTTGACCCACCCACACAAGCAAGGTACCATTTTTCTTGGAAGACTTTGGGAAATGCGGGGTGGGTGGAATTTTGTGGATCCACGCAGATTCCAGAAATTTCCACCACAGAAATGTGAGGAAAATGTGTTTTTTTAACATATTTTGAGGTTTGCAAGGGATTCTGGGTAACAGAACCTGGTGAGAGCCAGTCAAGTCACCCCATCCTGGATTTCCCTGGGTGTCTAGTTTTCAAAAATGTATAGGTTTGCTAGGTTTCCCTAGGTGCCGGCAGAGCTAGTGTTCAAAATCTACAGCTAGGCACTTTGCAAAAAAAGGGTCCGTTTTCACTGTGAAAATGTGGTGTGTACACGTTGGGTTTTGGGCCGTTTCCTGTCGCGGCCACTAGGTCTACCCACACAAGTGAAGTACCATTTTTCTCGGAAGACTTTTGGGAACGCAGGGTGGGTGGAAGTTTGTGGATCCACGCAGATTCCAGAACTTTCCACCACAGAAATGTGAGGAAAATGTGTTTTTTGGACACATTTTTAGGTTTGCAAGGGATTTTGGGTAACAGAACGTGGTGAGAGCCAGTCAAGTCACCCCATCCTGGATTTCCCTGGGTGTCTAGTTTTCAAAAATGTATAGGTTTGCTAGGTTTCCCTAGGTGCCGGCAGAGCTAGGGTTCAAAATCTACAGCTAGGCACTTTGCAAAAACAGGGTCCGTTTTCACTGTGAAAATGTGGTGTATCCACGTTGTGTTTTGGGCCATTTCCTGTCGCGGGCACTAGGCCTACCCACACAAGTAAGGTACCATTTTTCTCAGAAGACTTTGGGGAACACGGGGTGGGTGGAATTTTGTGGATCCACGCAGATTCCAGAACTTTCCACCACAGAAATGTGAGGAAAATTTGTTTTTTGGACAAATTATTAGGTTTGCAAGGGATTCTGGGTAACAGAACCTGGTGACAGCCAGTCAAGTCACCCCATCCTGTATTTCTTTGGGTGTCTAGTTTTTAAAAATGTATAGGTTTGCTAGGTTTACCTAGGTGCCGGCAGACCTAGGGTTCAAAATCTACAGCTAGGCACTTTGCAAAAAAGGGTCAGTTTTCACTGTGAAAATGTGGTGTGTCCACGTTGCGTTTTGGGCCGTTTCCTGCCGCGGGAACTAGGCCTACTCACACAAGTGAGGTACCATTTTTATTGGAAGACTTTGGGGAACGCGGGGTTTGTGGAATTTTGTGGATCCACGCAGAATCCAGAACTTTCCACCACAGAAATGTGAGGAAAATGTTTTGTTTTTTTACACATTTTGAGGTTTGCAAGGGATTCTGGGTAACAGAACCTGGTGAGAGCCAGTCAAGTCACCCCATCCTGGATTTCCCTGGGTGCCTAGTTTTCAAAAATGTATAGGTTTGCTAGGTTTCCCTAGGTGCCGGCAGAGCTAGTGTTCAAAATCTACAGCTAGGCACTTTGCAAAAAAGGGTCAGTTTTCACTGTGAAAATGTGGTGTGTACACGTTGCGTTTTGGGCCGTTTCCTGCCGTGCGAACTAGGCCTACTCACACAAGTGAGGTACCATTTTTATTGGAAGACTTTGGGGAACGCGGGTTTGAGGAATTTTGTGGATCCACGCAGAATCCAGAACTTTCCACCACAGAAATGTGAGGAAAATGGTTTTTTTTGGACACATTTGTAGGTTTGCAAGGGATTCTGGGTAACAGAACGTGGTGAGAGCCAGTCAAGTCACCCCATCCTGGATTTCCCTGGGTGTCTAGTTTTCAAAAATGTATAGGTTTGCTAGGTTTCCCTAGGTGTCGGCAGAGCTAGGGTTCAAAATCTACAGCTAGGCACTTTGCAAAAACAGGGTCCGTTTTCACTGTGAAAATGTGGTGTATCCACGTTGTGTTTTGGGCCATTTCCTGTCGCGGGCACTAGGCCTACCCACACAAGTAAGGTACCATTTTTCTCAGAAGACTTTGGGGAACACGGGGTGGGTGGAATTTTGTGGATCCACGCAGATTCCAGAACTTTCCACCACAGAAATGTGAGGAAAATTTGTTTTTTTGGACAAATTATTAGGTTTGCAAGGGATTCTGGGTAACAGAACCTGGTGACAGCCAGTCAAGTCACCCCATCCTGTATTTCTTTGGGTGTCTAGTTTTTAAAAATGTATAGGTTTGCTAGGTTTACCTAGGTGCCGGCAGACCTAGGGTTCAAAATCTACAGCTAGGCACTTTGCAAAAAAAGGGTCAGTTTTCACTGTGAAAATGTGGTGTGTCCACGTTGCGTTTTGGGCCGTTTCCTGCCGCGGGGACTAGGCCTACTCACACAAGTGAGGTACCATTTTTATTGGAAGACTTTGGGGAACGCGGGGTTTGTGGAATTTTGTGGATCCACGCAGAATCCAGAACTTTCCACCACAGAAATGTGAGGAAAATGTTTTGTTTTTTTACACATTTTGAGGTTTGCAAGGGATTCTGGGTAACAGAACCTGGTGAGAGCCAGTCAAGTCACCCCATCCTGGATTTCCCTGGGTGTCTAGTTTTCAAAAATGTATAGGTTTGCTAGGTTTCCCTAGGTGCCGGCAGAGCTAGTGTTCAAAATCTACAGCTAGGCACTTTGCAAAAAAAGGGTCAGTTTTCACTGTGAAAATGTGGTGTGTACACGTTGCGTTTTGGGCCGTTTCCTGCCGTGCGAACTAGGCCTACTCACACAAGTGAGGTACCATTTTTATTGGAAGACTTTGGGGAACGCGGGGTTTGAGGAATTTTGTGGATCCACGCAGAATCCAGAACTTTCCACCACAGAAATGTGAGGAAAATGGTTTTTTTTGGACACATTTGTAGGTTTGCAAGGGATTCTGGGTAACAGAACGTGGTGAGAGCCAGTCAAGTCACCCCATCCTGGATTTCCCTGGGTGTCTAGTTTTCAAAAATGTATAGGTTTGCTAGGTTTCCCTAGGTGTCGGCAGAGCTAGGGTTCAAAATCTACAGCTAGGCACTTTGCAAAAACAGGGTCCGTTTTCACTGTGAAAATGTGGTGTATCCACGTTGTGTTTTGGGCCATTTCCTGTCGCGGTCACTAGGCCTACCCACACAAGTAAGGTACCATTTTTCTCAGAAGACTTTGGGGAACGCGGGGTGGGTGGAATTTTGTGGATCCACGCAGATTCCAGAACTTTCCACCACAGAAATGTGAGGAAAATGTGTTTTTTTGGACAAATTATTAGGTTTGCAAGGGATTCTGGGTAACAGAACCTGGTGACAGCCAGTCAAGTCACCCCATCCTGTATTCCTTTGGGTGTCTAGTTTTTAAAAATGTATAGGTTTGCTAGGTTTACCTAGGTGCCGGCAGACCTAGGGTTCAAAATCTACAGCTAGGCACTTTGCAAAAAAAGGATCAGTTTTCACTGTGAAAATGTGGTGTGTCCACGTTGCGTTTTGGGCCGTTTCCTGCCGTGGGAACTAGGCCTACTCACACAAGTGAGGTACCATTTTTATTGGAAGACTTTGGGGAACGCAGGGTTTGTGGAATTTTGTGGATCCACGCAGAATCCAGAACTTTCCACCACAGAAATGTGAGGAAAATGTTTTTTTTTTTACACATTTTGAGGTTTGCAAGGGATTCTGGGTAACAGAACCTGGTGAGAGCCAGTCAAGTCACCCCATCCTGGGTTCCCCTGGGTGTCTAGTTTTTAAAAATGTATAGGTTTGCTAGGTTTCCCTAGGTGCCGGCAGAGCTAGGGTTCAAAATCTACAGCAAGGCACTTTGCAAAAAAAGGGTCAGTTTTCACTGTAAAAATAAAGTGTGTCCACATTGCATTTTGAGCTGTTTCCTGTCGCAGGCACTAGGCCTACCCACACAAGGGAGGTACCATTTTTATCGGGAAACTTAGGGTAACACAGAATTGGAGAGCAACTGTTATTACCTATTGACTTTCGATGCATTTCTGCCTTCCAAATGAAAGACAATGTGTGAAAAAAAGTCATTTTGAAAAATGACCTATAATTCTCATGCTAGTATGGGTACTCCCAATTTCGGAAATGTTCAAATATCTACTGTTTTTAAACTCTATATTTTGTTCCAATTTCAGAAATACATAGATGTCTTTCATACCGATTTTTCCATGTATATATTTTCCCAAATTAATTGCTATAAACCATTGCAAGATGCTGTTCAGTTATTGGCTCTGGGTTCGTCGGGTTCTTGGTGATCCTACAAGTCCTATATATCCTCACAACCAGAAACGTCCAGCGGATGTAACGGTATATTGCTTTCAAACAGTTGTCATAATTAGAAGAAGTTACAGCTGAAAACGTTGGCACAAACGTCTGTTTTTTCAACTAATTTTAAATTTTTCCTATATTCAACTGTTAGTTTCTATAAAGAAATCTTGAAGGATCTACACAAATGACCCCTTGCTGAATTCAGACTTTTGTCTACTTTTCTAAAACGTATAACTTTCCAGAATCCATTATTGCTTTCATACCCATTTCTACCATTAACTGGAAGAAGGTTGAAAGCACAAAAAATAGCAAAAATAGGCTATATCCCAGTAAAATGGCAAAACTGTGTAAAAAATTTTGGTTTTTTGACAAACGTCTGTCAGTCCCTAAAAGCTGGGGAAATGGTGATTTTAGCCCCACAAACCCTTTGTTGATACCATTTGCAGGGAAAAAACCAGACGCTTTCATTTGCAGCACTTTTTTCCCATTTTTCCCCCAAAAAACCCAAAATGTAGCTGTATTTTGGCTAATTTCTGGGTCCCCTCCATGGGAATCCACAAATCCTGGGTACCTTTAGAATCCCCATGATGTTGGAAGAAAAGGACGCAAATTTGGTGTGGATACCTTATGTGGTCAAAATGTTACAGGGGCCTAAGAGCGAACTACCCCACATAGCCAAAAAAAGGCTTAGCACAGGGGGGAAAAGGCCTAGCAGCAAGGGATTAACTGGTGATATCTTCATTGTAGGGTGACCAAAGTACACTCTGATGACTTTCCTAGATCCAGCAGACTTGGGGCAATTTATGATGGTCCTGATGTGGTCACCCAGGCTGCACCTCGGAGCCCAGTGGCAGCCATGCTTCTTGGCGCTGGGCTCTCGAGGGTGCAGGCTTCTCAGCTTTTTTGTTCCTGTGGCTATAACACCCAACTTGCTCTTGGAGTCCCTTTCTTTGTCTGGCACGTATGGGCAACTTTTGCAGGAGTGGGGCACCACAGGCACAGTCCTCTCTTTGCTAATCTGCAGGTTCAGCAGGTGCAGTTCAGACTTTGGAGCAGCCTCTCTTTGCTGGATCCAGGGAGCAGCAGGTCAGTCCTTCTTCACTCTTCTCTACAGTACAGACGTGATCTAATTTCTAGTTGCCAGGTGTCCCTCTTTTATGCTCACCAAGGGGGTGTTAGCGTCTAACTAGCCAATGGGCTTTCAGGTCCTCTCCCATCTGATGATGACTTCCTGTGAAGTGTGGCATCTAGCTATCCCAGAGTGCACTATTCTGCCCACGCCTTTGAAAAACTGGTTTGGCAGCAGATTTTTTCCTCTCTGACTAAGATGCCAGCCTGCCTGCTAAAACAAAAGAGCAGCCCAACTTAGTATGACTACCATTTGCCCTTTCAAAGGCAGCTTCCCCTTTGAAGCTTGCCTTTTGGGCTCACATCCACTCTGGCCATTCTGCCAGGAGGAGGTCCTACCTCTTACCTCAGCAGGTCCTTTGTTCCTATTCTTGAGAGTCGTCTTCACATCCATCTTCCCAGAAGAGGAGTGGACTAAGAACAACAGCTGTGTGCTCCTGGTAAACCTTGTGAAACAAAACAGCAACTTTCTAAAGTTGTCATTTGTAAGATAGTTACATTAAATTCAACAAGTCAGGTTTAATGCAATGACGTTTTTGATACCTTGAAGTACCAACTTTAGTAGTCCCATTTGGAAGTTAACACTGCTGAGTTGTCAGTGTGTACTACCATACCCACCAATGGGGCAACTAACATATCCACAGTAAAAACAACATTGCAGGATTTTACTGTCAGGACATGTAAAAACATATGCCCTTCTTTTTATTATAATGCACCCTGCCTTTAGGGCAAGTCAGGTCTGCTTTAGGGGTGACTTACAAATTTTAAAAGGGAAGTTTTGAGCTTTGCCAAGGGTTGGAATGACAATGTCAAGTTAGCAGTTTAAAAACTGTTCTACCAGTCTGCAGTGGCATTACTTTGTCACAATCGCGGTGGCACAATACGAGCTTCAGTCCACGAGTGATTCTTAACTTACAGGCCCTGGGTACCCCAGTACCACATACTAGGGACTTATAAGTAAATTAAATGATGCCAATTGGGGGTATGCCAATTAAACACACACTTTTAAGGGTCATATCACTGGCCATGGGGCATGGTTGGCAGGTTGTCTGCACTTTCAGAGTCAAAAAACAGCTCATCAGTCCAAAGGTTTAGGGGGTGATTAGGCAAAAAGAGACATTTCCTTACACTTTTGAAGATATTCTCAAACCACATTTGGTCCCTGGGGATCATGACCCCCGTAATAATAATAACCCCCACCTATACAAGATGTAACATCTCAATATAAGGGGGCATCATGTTAAATAAAGCAGGCCTATTGGCGTTGTCAATGGGTCACCACATCACTGTATCAGGCAATTGTCTTTGTTACTGGGTCATCACATTGATACATAAAGCAAGGCTATTGGCTTTGTAAAGGTCACACTTGTCAGGGTCGCTATACATGTTATTTCGAATGCATTCGCTATTAATAAAAGCATTGCAATGTTCATAAATGAAGATTTTTTTAAATAAAGAATTATGTTCAAACAAACATAAACATGTCAGAATCTTTCATTAACCACTTCAGGCCACAATTGCATCCATAGGACCAACCACGATGGGGTTCCTACACTCCTGAGCACCAAGTCCCAGCTAAGCAAAGGCTTGAAATCAGCATACACCTGTCCTAGGGTTGTGAATTCCATACTGCCGGAGACTTGAGGTTACGTTTAGTAAACATTTGTAGGAGCCTGCTGCACTCTCTGCAGCCCCTCACATCATGCTGAAAATCCATTGGTGGTGCCCCTGCCCCTATTTGGGGCTCCACAAGAAAGAGAACAATGTTCGAAATAGGCCTTAGGGGCATTATGGGGTGCTCCAGCCAGGAGAAGGTGAATATTTTATTAGCAGGCTTCACTGGTGTCTGACTTCGCGCTGTGTGGTTTTGCTTTTGCCTCTTTATTTTATGTGGTGGGTGCATGATCCCACCCATGGTACCCAAATGCTGTCATTCATGTTGGGCTGAAGTGTACAAATCTGTGACCAAAATATTGGTTGTGTGCCACACTAATCATGAACTTTTGTGTACATGTTTAAGTCACACCCCTTTAAGAATACCCTGTCTTAACACATTTCTATATAACTGATTGCAGCCAGCAGCTTTGGGTGCTTCCTCAAGACTGGTTAGAGCATTTTCTTCCAAATTTGAAGCTGCATGCAGTGCAATACACTGAGCAAGTACACACTTTAAAGGGCCTGAAGTTGTCACACTGTACAATTTGCACATTTCAGTATCTGTTGTTTTTATATATTTCAAGAAAATACGTACACATTTGCTTTATAATCCTTCCTGCATTCTCACTTAGGCCCTGATAATGAGTTTGGCGGTTTTACCGCTGTCCCGCCGTGGTGGAGAGACCGTGAACTCCGCCGAGCAGTCGGCCTCCTCGACCGCCGTATTAGGAGTTTCCTGTGGGGCTGGAAGATGAATGGCAGTGGAGTAATGACAGCAGTAAACTTTGCGCAGGAAACAAGCCAGAGGATTGTTTATGTTGCACACACTGCTGACTGCTGGACAGAGCCGGAATGTGATCTCAACCAGTCGGGCATATGTGTGCTTTTCAATTCCTCCTGCTTTTTGGCATTGTGTGACCCAAAATAAAGGTACTGTAGCACATTCCATGTGCACTAGTGACATTTCACATGGGCACAATTATCCTCCACTCAATATTTGGCAACTTGAACTACCTTTCTGCCGACTCTTGCATGGTGGTGTCTCTGCCATGAAAAAGTCGGTGTAAAGGTAGTTCATGATTAGCCCGGTGGAAACAATGCCGGAACCGCCTTTATGGGCCGCCTCTTACTCTGCTGCCACAGTAGCCGACATGTTGGAGGTGGTGGTGGTCTTAAGGTGGTTTTCCCACCCTGCTCGTAATCACGCAGTCGTATAGCTTGGGAAGCGGGCGGTCAGACCGCCGAAAAGCGTTGGCGGTTCCCTTACAGCTAAACCCATAATAAGCCTCTAAATTTGCTTTCAAATGCACCATTTGCCAATCATTTCTCCATTTTTTTTCGGGTGAGGGAGACCCTCTGAACCCCACATTTGTCCATCAAGCTTGCTCGCCTAGCTCGATACATAAAATTCATACTCAACTTTTTTGCCCACTACTTTCAAATGTCACCAGCTGCCACTCGTTTAAATTAATAATCTCAGGCAGAACTCGTTCAATTCAGTGCTCAGAAAAAAGTGAACTCTGAACCATGTTTTCTCAGACTCGACACCCAGCTTATGGAGCTCTGCCACCCTACCCCTTACAATTAGAACCAACCCATCCTTTGAAACATTAACAAAGGAGCTGAAAGGCTTTCTATAGCAATGCTACCAAGAACTTAGAGACTTAGGGCCCGATTTGCCAATTGCAATTGAGTACTGATGATTCTGTTATGTTGCTACTGGCTCCTTACACAAGTGTATTCCCTGATCATTTCCTATGTTACAACATATTGTCTGCCATAACATTGCTTTTATGGTTCACTAGATGTACATATGCTTCATAGCTCACCTTTCTTACATTACCCTTCTATAGGCCTGATTCCGATGTCGTTCGGAATGCATACCGAACAAATCGGGTCCGGATTGCTTTCCGTACAACTTGGATCGTGGTAGTCCGACCGAATGAGTAGGATGCATTTGAATGGATCTGGATACGATTTGGTTGGACTCCCATTTACTTCAATGGGAGCCTGTGTACCGAACGCGTACAATGCTCGCATTGACAAAAGGGGTGGTTGGGGATAATCGTGCACCTTGCGGAGGGCACCCCTTGGTGCCTGCCACACTGTGCATGGTTGGGAAGAGGGGACCCATAGGTACCCCCACAGGCCTGATTCGGAGGGCCCCAGGTGAAGGGGGGCCTGCTATGTGCCCCCAAAGACCAATTCCAGCAGCCAATTTGTTCAGGTCCAAACGAAAATGAAAGTCTGTCTGAATCGTTCATCGTACTCGCTCGTTCGGAAAACCAAATCAATAGAGCTGCATGAATTGGATCAGAAAGGCTTGTTCTGTCCGAATGACTTCTATAACCGATTCGTTCAGTGCTTACGGTTTCCAGGCATCGTACTTGGTCATTCTGAACTGTGAGCGATTCGGTCGGAAACAAGGGCTCTGGCTCGGCTTAGGCAATTCCGAACCCGATTCGGAGCCCTTCCGACCGTGATAGGAATCGACCTTTTTGTATCTTTACAGTGCTCTGTTATCTATTTCAGTTTAGTGCCTCATAAGTAATAAACATAAATCCTCCTTCTTAAGTTCATCCTCAGCTAGAAAGAAAATGAAATAAAAAATGAAAAACCTAATTTCCTAAAATATTAAATAGTCAACTTGAATGTTATGTTGACGGGACTACACCTTAAACTAGAATAAAAGTACGTTTGTAAAATGGTTAGCTCTGATATACTGTAATAACTCAATTGCAAGAAAGAAAAAGTATCTTATAATGGATAAAATTAAGACTATTAAATGCATCCAGCTGCACCCATTAGAATTGGTATTGAGGTACACAATATATCCTGCTTTAATAAAAGTTGAGGGCAACTTTTATTATTCAATGTTTGTTGTAAAAGGTATTAACCTGAAGGAGCGCTCTCTTACTTACTTTTTGTTTTGCCAAATATGTCATCTTGCAAAGGAGTCTATGGGCTAGATGTACGACCATTTTTTGCTTTCGCAAATGGGAAATTGGTCTGTTTGTGACCACAAAAAAGTGTGTTGGTATGTACAAACGCTATTTTGCGAGTCTCTATTAGGAAGAGCGTCCCTTCCTAATAGCGAGTCAGAATAGTATGCACCATTGTTTCGCGACCGCATTTGTGGTTGCAAAACACTCGCAGTTTACCACCTACTTCAAGTAGGTGGTAAGCCACTAACAAACAGGAAGGGGTCCCCACGGACCACTGCCTACTCTTAAAAAATGAAAAAGAAAAGTTTCATTTTTCTTTTATAAATGCATCCCGTTTTCCTTTAAGGAAAATGGGCTGCATTTTTTTTTAAAAACAGCTTTATTGAAAAAGCAGTCACAGACATGGTGGTCTGCTGACCCCAGCAGGCCACCATCCCTGTGAGTGCTGGACATTCCCAATGGGTCACAAATTGCGACCAGCCTCATGAATATTGATAAGACAGGTCATTTGCGACCCCATTAGGAATCACAAACAGTGTCTGAGACACTGTTGTACATTCCATTTTGTTGCAATTTGTGACTCTTAAAATGGAATAGTCGTACATCTGCCCTAATAACTCTAATGGAGATGATAAATATTATACTTTTTTTTTTTCCAGGACCAATCTTGTTTTTCCGTTTCCAATATCTCACTCTGTGTGCCCCAGGGTTGTTCGGGTTTTTGAAAGGTGCATCAAACTTATTTACTTGTGAAGCTTGCACCCTTCACCCCTCTCCATTTTTCCAGGCCCTAACCACTTCTTGACCTTCTATTGAAATCTACTTATGCATGCAGATTCTGACTGGTAACAACCCATGTTGTGTGCAGAATCTTTGATCTTTAATAAAGCCAAAGGATTCATTTTCTTGAACAAAATATATGGTGTAGACATCAATGTGATAACACCTATATGCATCTCAGGCAAATGAGAAGTTCGCACAAGAAGGTATAATTGATGTAAGAAAGTTCAAAATGTCTAAGTTATTGACACTAGTGCTGTCATTACATCTGTCATGAACTCCTGATGCAGTAGTAGTGTACCTAGGAATCACACTCTGGGGTGTAGTAATTGTTGGGTGCAGTGTTAACACCATCTCTGTTACTTCTCAGCATGTCTACAGTCAAGACCTCATCAAACTGGAGCTGATGTGAAAGAAAGGAAAAAGAACTAGAGGCCCGATTTAGAGTTTGGCTGATAGGTTACAGGGAAAACCTGGTGGTGATGAAAACAAAAATAATGACCCCCACACTCAAGGAAAAACTCCTTGGGTGAGGTGCTCATTAGTTATTTATCAAAATCAAACTCCCACTTTTGAAAAACAAAACGTTTGGTGAATGGCTGTCTAAACTGATGGTGGGCCTCCATTTGACTTTTGGTACCATTAGAGGAACCACCGATAACTGCCTTCAATGGATTGTAAATTAATTATGTGACCGAAATGATTCTCAATGTAACAAGTTCATTAGCTGTAACAGAATGAATACACATTAGTGCTGCACTATGACTCCTGACACAAGCTGCGCAACAACGGTGCAAATGGCAGGCCTGCAGTCCTGTTTGCACTATCACTGCAGTAGGTGGAACAATGGGTGTTGCAGTCCACTAGTGACATTTAACTTCCATGTCCTGGGTACACTTTGTACCATAAACAATGGACCTAAACTAAATATACCAATCAGAGGTATGCCAATCTCATCATGTTGAAAGAGAGAGCACAGGTGCAACTTTACCACTGGTTAGCATGGGTAATATCTACAGAGTTCTACAGCAAGCAAAAACATTCAAGGCCAAAATCTGAGGGTACATCATGCAAAAGACAATTGTTTCGAAATTTTAGGATACACAGTTCTTGAAGAAGCTGAAAAATGGTTTGACTCATCTTTTGTGCAAAAGCTTTTAGACTGTTGTCAAGGAATCATCAGAAGTCTACCTCCCTGTTACTAAAAGTGGACACCTTTTGCTTTTCAAATGGCATTGGCGGATGGTGATTTTTAGACCTAGCCCTCTCTGCAGGGTCACCCCCCAAACCTTTTGCCTTCACCCCTCCTGTTTTCTGAACCCAATTTTGTTGTCTTTTAGGACTCTGTGCACTTTATTACTACTGACCAGTGCTAACGTTCTTTTGCTCTCTCCTGTAAATATGGTACAATTGGCTTATACTCAATTGGCATATTTAATTTATTTCTAGGTCCCTAGTAATGTGGCACTAGATGTACCCAGGGCCTGTAAATGAAATGCTACTAGTGGGCCTGCAGTACGTATTGTGTCATCCACTTTAGGTAGACTTTTTAAACATGTGTCCGGCTTTCCAATTTAGCCTGGGTGTGCAGTTTTAAACTGCCATTTTGACCTGGCAAAATAAACCTTTTGTCAGGCTTAAACCTTCATTTTTAATACATATGTTACCCGTAGCATGGGCCCTAAACAGCGCATAGGGTAGGGTGCATTGTATTTAAAAAGATCTATATGTATTTTTAATTTTGACATGACCTGGTAGTGAAAAACTCTCAAATTTGTTTCTCACTATTGTGAGGCCTGCCTCTCCCATAGGATAACATTGGGTTACCATATTACATCTAATAAGTCAGGGTTCCCCAATATCCGCCCTGTATGGCCGGAACCATACCAGATTTTTAAGATAACTGTATTTATCTAAATGTGGATATGCTAAAAATCTGGCATGGATCCAGCCCCCCAGGACCGACATTGGAGAACCCTGTAACAAGTGATAACTTTTGATTGGGAGCAGGTAGGAATGTCATATTTGGTGTCTGAGAAATTGTAATTTGAAATCCTCCTTAGTGATAAAGTTACAATTCTGAAAATATCACTTTTAAAAAGTTGAAATTTTCTTGCGCTAACCATTTGGTACCTTCAGCCTGTTTCTTGGTCACATGACTAGGTGTAGGTGGCAATTGGTCTTTGTGTATTCTCCCAGACAGCCACACAGTAGAGGGTCTGAGTGTTTGCAGGATGGGCCATCTTGACTTGACGAAGGAGGCAGAGCTGTCATCTGTCACACTTGTACTTCAAAGATCTTGCCTCAGCTCACACACAAAGGACTTCACACTAGTCTATTGTTCCTCCAGACAGCCTGGGATCAGGTCAGACAGTCAGAAAAAGGGAGACACTCCTTCCACTTCAAAGTGGGTACCAGGTATAAAAAGGGGACCCCCAGGCCCACTCTTTAGTACACTTCTGGGCCTGTGGATACTACAGAAGAAGGACAGGAGCTGCAAATGGACCTCTCTGAGCCCTGGTAGACTGCTGGCGTGGGTTTCTGATCACCAAGAGGTGCCCCTCCAGTCCTGGACCCTTGGTTTATCATCAGTTGAGCTCCTCCTAAAAGAGAAGGCAAAATCCTGATGTTTTGGTCTGTTCAATACTGTAAACGGGCCCGTTCGCACCAAGATCTTGCTGCCCTGGCAGACCTCCAATGCAAAGCTCTAGTGAACCCGACTCTTCGAGCTACAGTGATCACCACTGATGACTGGCAAAACGAGATCTGCTCTTCATGCTACAGCGAAGACCATCTGCAATGCTCTCCCTGCTTCTCGTGGCCTCAGCCAGCGCAAACAGAATTCTTCGTACTGGGCTTTAGAAGGTAACTTTTTCAGTTGGACAAACTCGGTCCATGTTTCCTGCACGCGCTCTATCATGGTCAGCCTGCACTTGCGACTTCCATTCGGTCTCGCACTACCAAATAACCAAGAGTGACGCTTTGTGCTTTTAGGCACTATACTCACCTTAAATCTTTGAAATTGCACATCTCCGGTTCTACTGGTTGGATTTTTGTCATTTTGGTGTCAAATCAATTATTAAATTGTACTCTATTTGTCTAAATTGGTGTTGTGTTTACACTTTATTTCTGCTGGTATGCTGCATAAACAATTTACACATGGCCTTTAAATTAAGCCTGTCTACTTTTTGTGCCAAGCTACCAGAGGGTTAGGCACAGGTTAATTTAGAACGCCTCAGTTTAAAACCATGAGCATGAAGCAGTCGCAACATGTAGGAAAGCTAGGATATTCAGGGAGCATGCTTGACTTAAGAATGCATAAATTCCTATCCTAGGATTGGGTTACTTCACACTTAATGCAAATCCTGAAACCATTATACAAATCAGTGTCAGTTTAATGGGTACATCTAATTTTAGCAATATAGAAAATAAAGAACATGATTGCCATTATGATTAAAAGTAAATCCAAAAACTCTTCAGGTTTTGACTGACATGATTCTGAAAACTTAAACTTCCACAATGCAGCTTTTCCTTTTACACTGCTCTTCAATGTGGCTGAATTAGGTTTGTTGTGATGCAACCTATTTTTTACATGCCATGCAGTAGAGATGCATTGTATTGATATAAGTGGTGTCCTCTCATATTGCATTAGTGCTATATTTGAACTATGTGTCTACTACTTACATGGTACTGTGTTTAATCCTGTGCTACAAACTACTTTCACGCTTCCTGTGTAGCCATATGGTAATGTCTGCCTTTTAAGAGCTGTAGTATATTTAAATTTACTAGTCATTCCTTCTGCCATCATCTTCATGTTACATCAGCCTGGAAACCACCATTCAACTAAACACTTCCATTGTTTGCTGTTGAGATAGAAATCTCTGAGGTAAGATATGACTTTTATGGAATCCTGTAGTGTGGTTTTTGTGGAGATTCCAATTGAGGCAGTTACTGATTGGTCCTCCTCTGTAAGATGTAACTTATCCTTTTTATTGCTTTTCTCAGGTGATGTGTGGCTAAATGTATGGGGAGGGCAGGCCCAACCATGAGAACATGGCAGAACCTACTTAAGGAGCCCATTACATTGAAACCACAGTAGCTCAGAGGGAAGGAGCACAACAAGCCCTAGTTTGCCAAGGCATTTACCAGAATACTGTCTCTAAAATATCATGAGTCATTGATAGTGGGTTCAAAATATTGGTGCTTCAACAATATTGTGGGAATTAATATGGAAGCAAAGTATACGTTTTTATAATTTTGTAAAAAATATTGCTGATTAGAATATTGTGTACCTAAATATTGCTGTGTATAACATCTTATATTTTCGTATATAATATTTTAATCTATATTTTTATGGTGTGTACTTAGTATGGTATTAATGATTCAATATGTTTTAAAATAATAGTTATACATTTTTAATTTTGTTATTCGGGTTGTTGGGTTTATTAAGGGATTTGGTGGGTAGTGCTGCTATCGTTATTTATTGTATTTACTGCAATTTGTTATTTTAAAATGATTTATATTTCCCATTTTATTTTTATTGTTTTAGCAGGCTGTGGGGTTTGTTGAGACTTTAGTGTTTGAAAATAATGAATTTAGTGTACCTAAAAGTAATTATTGAATAATTGTTCAATTTATCTAAAGCGGATATTTAATAACTAAAAAACAGTTAAAAGTAGGTCTAAATTCAACTGAAATATGTTTAGGTTTGTTTCTAAACCCTTACATTTTAAACACAAAATATTTATAATTAAATTTATCATTGGCATTTGAGTAATTTTATTTCAGTCCCATATAAATTATGGAAATGTTGTATTGTTTAGTATTTGAAAATAAAATATGTTTTTAAATTACATATAAAATACACATTTTAGTGAAATTAATATTAACATTATGAATTATAATAATGTATTTAAATGTATTAATTTATTTTGTAAATAAGAATTATTTAAAAAACGTTATTATTAATTTGGATACTAAGTTAAAACTTTAAAAACTACTATACATTTTCATAAAAATATGTTAACCTATGTAGGATTATATGTGGTTTATTATCAGAATACCCATATAAATCTTTACCAGAAAGGTCCTTCAAATGCACTTAACACAGAAATTCAAAGCCCCTCTCCACAGCATATGCACTTCCACAAATGTTTGAGGGATCGAAGTAAGAATAGCAATTCTGGCTCCACTCCCACATATATGCACTTTCCGTAATGGCTGTTGGATTGGATTTAGAATATTAAACCTGTCCACCAAAATGTATGCACTTTCCCTAATGTTTGTGGGATTGCAGTTAGAAAAGTAAGTCAAAACACATCATTAAATGCTCTTTCTCCAGTTCTTGGATTGTATTTAGATTAGTATATATGTTCTCCATCCAAATAAATGCACTTTCTGAATGTTTGTGGCTCTTGAGTTAAAAGAGTGGATCGGGTGTCACCCAAGTATGTCCATTTTTCCAATGTTTGTGGAGTTGGAGATAGAATAGTCAGCATGATCTCACTCAAAATATATGCATTATTCCTAGTGTTTGTGGGATGGGAGTTACAACAATAAATCTGAGCCCCATATTCTTACACAAATATATTCACTTTGCCCAAATTCTTGAGGGTTAGTAGTTAGAATAGTAAATATGTTCTCTCCTGATCCATGCACCTTTTCCAATGTTTGTGGGGTTGGAGTTAACATAAGAAATCTGGTCTCCCCCAAGCATATGCATTTTTCACAATGTCTGTGGGGTTGGAGTTTGACTAGGGAATCTAAATCCCCTCAAAAATATACTCTTGCCACAATGTTATTAGTACATATGATCTTCCTCAAATATATCCACTTTCCACAATGTTTAGGAATAATAATACTACGGGCCTGATTATGAGTTAGGCGGCGTGGGAGCAGGTTGCCATGCCACGCCCCCACTCCCACACCGCCCACCAGATTACAAGCTATTTTGTGGTCTGGTAAGTGGGCGGCATGGTGGTCTAACGGCGGTGCAGTACATAGGCTCATATGTGAGCAATAGAACTGCACTGCTGAGGGACTGCAAATTCCCATTCCTGCACGACATGTACTGTGCAGTCCATGTGGTGCAAGAATAAGGCTGCATGTACACAGGGGGTACAACATGTGCCCACCTGCATGCACCCCCATGCACAGGGGCAAGAGGTGGCCCTGTAGGGCCCCCTTTGTTTACTCACTGTTAGTAGTTTCATGGCATGAGAACCAGCCTGAGACTGCTGGTGGTGAGGAAATTCATGATATGCTTGGCAGTGCTGTAGCGGCACCACCAAGCATATTTCAGCCTCAAGATGGCAGCACCAGCACTAGGGATCACGGATCCCTGGCAGCTTTGGCAGTCCTATATTTTAGCGGTCCAATGGACTGCCAAACTTATAATTAGGCCCTACATTTTTCTACACCAAATGTATGCACTTTTCCTATTGTTTGAGGTATTGGAGTTAAACTACTAAATAGAGATGGGGTCCAGCTTAGAATATTAAAACTGGTCTCCCCAAGCTGGAATAGTAAACCCGTTTTCCCAACTACTTGCAGAATCCCCAATGTCCATGGAGAAAGAGTTAGGATAGTAAAGCTACCCCACTCCCCTCAAATATATGCTATTAACCCAAAGATTGTGGGATAAAGTTAACATGTTAAATATGCCCTCTACACACAAAATATATGAGCTTTCCCTACTGTTTGTGTGAAAGGAGTTAGACTAGTAAATCTGACCCTCTAACCACTAAATATAAGTGCTTTCCCCCATGTTTGAGGAGTTGGGCTTATACTCGTAAATCTAAATCTCCATAAATATATGCATATTCTTCAATGCTTTGTGGGATTAGGGTTAAAATAGTAAATATAATCTCTCCAAAAACAAATCCATGTTGCCCAATATTTTTGAGTCTGGAGTTAGAATACTAAATCTGGACTACTCAATATATGTTGTCTTAATATATTGTTGTATTTATTCAAAGTTTTACAAAATAGACATTTAATATGAGGTCTACGATTTGAAAATACATATAGAAGAAATACATTAAATGGTTTATTCATTTAGAATGTTTTTGCTATTTTATACAATGTATAAAATTGTTAATACAAGGAGAAAAACAATTTGAACATGTTCAGTGTAAATGAAATTAATAATATTAGTAAAAAAGAAAATGGTAATCAATACAAAAAAGTTTATTCACATTGTGTCGTGGCAAAGTTAAATTAAAATGATAAATTCAGTAATAAATATACTTTATTTTTTTCTAAAATAAAAAATTTACAAAATGTTACATTATACCTGTTCAGAAAAAATATTATTAATTATGAGCCTTTTAAAAATAAAAATTGTTTTTTTATTTTAATGCTCATTTTTTCAAAATTATTTTAGCAATTAAATTGTATAACAATTTTCAAAAACTAATTTTACATTTATAATACATTGCAATATTAAATGAAAAATAATATTTTTTTTCTTCATTATATTCAATATAGTGAATGTCCTTTTTAATTTCCATTTTGCTGACACTTCCTTTTACTGTATAGTTTATTGTTCTCCATTAGTGTGACACAATCATCAAGGATGGGGTTTGCGGGTATCCAATTGTCTGTTTGAGATGAGGACACTATGGTCCAGATGTCTTAAGAACTAGTCTCAAATATCTGGTCACAATTTGCAACCAGCAATTTTATGTCCAGTATTGAGTTTTATGAATCGACCTATGTACGAATACATTGGTTCATAAAACACTGATTCGGAGAGAGTTGTATTCTGATCTACCTCATGAATATTAAAGAGGTAAGGTGCAAATTGCAACTCACTTAGATTAGTGGCCACCTCAGGTACGGTAGCCTGCTACGGTTAACAGACCATCATGTCTGTGATGGCCTTTTAATCAAGTAAACTTTTTTTTAATACAGCTGGTTTTCCTTAAAGGATACTGTGCTGCTTTTAACCAAAATGCTTACTTGTATAGGTTTGTTTGAAAGTTGGCAGTGTTCCCGTGAACATTATATTCACAAAGGGGAGGGCGTTCGACAGTCAATCTGTCAATCTGTTCTTTTTGCTTCAAGCTCAACAGTCACACAGCAGCGCAATTACTGAAAGTCTAACCCACTGCTTATCTTTTAAGACAGTACTTTATACACACTAGAATGTAATAATAAGCACTAACACATCCAAATACAATTTAGTTCCCCTGGGCGCTGTTTGCCAGTGCTGTATCTGTATCCACTATCACCCCTGGCCCCATCTAATCTAGGTGGTTCCTCCTTTCTTGTTAAGAGTTATTAGTGCAATTAGAGCTCATTATTTGACAGGATTAAACTTAGCCTCTTATGGCTCAGCCTGAAGTTTCTTTCCACATGTGGTAGATCAGTCCTGTTAGCTTGCCAGCTTTCCTCTAAAGGGTGCTCGTCCCCCTCTCTCTTCTTAGCTGTAGCGCGCTGGCTGCAGTTCCCTTGGTGTGCTCCGCAATGTCTATTGGGCCACCCACCCAGCAGATGAAGAGTTGGTAGTCCTGATTTATTGCGCGTGGTTGAGGCCCTGCATGGGCTGGCTGTTAAGTCCTACACAGACTGGTTCTTCTCTGTATGATGCAGCTATGTACAGGCCAAGTCTTTTATGATGATACAGCCATGGACAGGCCAGTAACCTGCTAAAAATGTGGCCATGCACAGGTCAATACGCTAAACCGGATGTGACCATTCACAGGGCGATACACTGGGGATAATGTGGGCATGCCCAGGCCAAGCCCAGTGCTCAATAGATTATGTTACCACACACAGACTGGTTCTCCTGACTCACCATCACAGTCACAACTGAGCCTCGGTAATCATCATCTCAGTCTTAGTGATATGGTGCGGAGAGACTGCCAGCCCAGAAACAATGGATTTCAGAGATTGCTTTCCTAAGTCTTCTTCTTCTGGTTGCCCTACAGACACTAAGGACATGGTGCACTTCAGCCCTCCTGGATATTCATTCCTCCTGCAGGGTTGACAGGCTCATTCTCCCTCTCAGCAGGTAGGCCGGTTTTAGGCACTTCAAGAAAGTTGAAGAGCTCTTCCAGCAAGAGGCCAGGCTCAGGTATTGTCCTGTGTGATTTTGGCTATCCGGCAGACATCAGCTTTCATTGCAAAGCAATCATTTGAGTATTCTGGGAAGAACTCCCTCTCGTAGCTGCAGGGGACTTGGAACAGGGGTGGGGTAGTGTGGTCCTCTGTTCATACTGCAAAATCAGACAAGAGATATGTATCCATTGTCTGCATTTTTAGGACCAGTTTTTGGTAGTTCCCACTGTAGGTAGTACTCCTTCTGCAGTAGATGCCACCAATGCATATGAACTGGGGACTGCTTAAAGAATAACCTACCATTACAAACTTGAAACAAAAATTGGGCTTTAAAATGTTGTATGTGAGTGAGAAGTTTCAGACCTGTACCTATCCTCAGGGAACCAAAGTGTGTTGAGAGTGTGGAATAGGAAATTAATATAAAAACAAAGGGCTCTACTTTCTTTACTTTCTTTAGCAGGAGCATGATGGTGAGGAGATGCTTCTCAAGGAAGGTGATAGATTCCCAGCCCCCCTCCAGTGGAGGCCTTTGCCACCAGTCTCCAGAAGAATGTTTTTTTCACACACCTCCTCTTGTCCTGACACTTTTTCTAGAGGTCCCCCACACTGCATCTCTCCATCCCAATGCCTTGATGGAGTCTGTCATTTACTGCCACAGGGCCACCTTCTCTACTCCGCTGAGTGTTTATGAAACCAGACCATGAGATTAATTGTAGTGGTCATCTATAATATTAACTACAAGATCTGTATCCTCCTCAGGGAAGTTATTATTTCTCTTGATTGGAGCTGGTTGCATCTTGGAGCCTGGATATGGTATATGCGATCCTATTAGTGTGGGAGACCAAGGAAAAGAGGCCTGAGCCTTGGATGTGGGCTGTTTTTACATGATTGCAGGGTAAATGAGTCCCAGGTAAGTGAGATGTGGGCAGCTGTATGGTGTTTCCCAATACCCTTCCATTTGAAATTTGGAAATTTCTGGCCCAGTGGTGGAGATCTCTGGCCTGATGGTGGGGATCTTTGCCATTGGGTTAGAGAGCTCCCTCAGCAGGTGTATTGTAGATATCCAGCTGTAAAATTACAACAAGTAACTTTACGGTCATAAATTCAGTTGTAGGATGCTTCATTCCCTCATTGAAGGAGGTGGAAACTCATAATTCTACTAGTAGACAGAGATTTCCACATTGAAGTGGTGAATATCATCCAGGTGAAGATCTCTATCTAGGTGTAGGAAGAAATCTACGTGTGCAGAGAACTCTGCATGAAGATTTACTTTTATGAAACAGGTTCGATGTTTTTTAATTGAATTTATTCCTATATCAAAAAGTATCACAGGGGACTCTTTATCATGTTTGATGTTAAAAGATGGATGAGTGGATGATTCTGAATACAAGTGTCTTGTAGGGAAACTGTATGCTGTGATACAAAGGTGTATTTTCCAGTTTGAATAGATCAAAGCTAACGAAGAGGCTGATCTATTAAGGAATGTATGAAAATATTTGCAATCAAATTGCCAAGTAAGGACTTGTTAGGTGACGAAGAAAATACATTTTATAATGTCGAAATGGAATTGAGGTGGCAATGTGGTGTCTTGAGGAGCTGAGAGTTGGTAATTGTGTTCAGGGCTTGGGGAAAGAGTATTGATATGGCAAACAACAAGCACATAGCCATGAGTGCCATGAGGAAGAGTATAAGTGTTAGCATCTAATGGCTTGGCTCGGACAAGGATGTTGAGCACATGGCTGAGACACTGTGGCATGTGCTTGGAGTGATGAGTCCAAGAAGACCGTGATTTATCCACCACTGGAATTGTGGTGACCTCATAGGGAAAGGGAGAAAATCAGATATAACAAGAGCAGTCCAAATATTAACCTAAGAACAAATTTAGGCTCTGGTTGTGGTGGACTATTTTTCTCATTAGCTGGAGATCAAATTTGAGCAGCACGAGGAAATGAGTAATAATTACATTTTTGGAGGAGGTCTTTGTGAGGTATGGTGTTACTGCCAAAATTATGACCAAACATGGGTCATAATTAGTGTCAAATGAAATAAAAACCTTGTTTTCAGCAGGTAGGGGTATTTCATGTAGGAAATTTAGTGTATCATCCCCAGAGTTATGGACTGGTGGAAAGGTGGAAAATGGTATTCAATGTAGGGCCTCAGTTAACTGTATATGAAGGGAACATCTGGAAGTCTGCTGTAAAGAATGTAGTGTGGGTCTACTGCTTTGTATCCAATGTGGCAATGTGGTGATCTCCTTTAAACACATGTGGGTAAAGATTTCTGTTTGAAACAAATACAAATTTAGTTGTTAGTAGAACAAAATTAGGAGAAATATGGAAGTAAGAGATCAGGTGGTGCTTGGAAAAGACCACAAAGTGTATTTGAAGTTGGAGATCAAATTAGAACATAAAGTAAAGAAAGGATTATCCAAATTTTCCAAGCCTTTACGGGTAGTGAGAGTCAGAAGAAATGTGCTGGAATTATCAGAAGGGAATTTGTGGAATTTAAGGAAGATTGAATTTGCGCCGGAATGTATTCTGTTGTGAGAATTAAGAGGGTTCTATAACTGTAGAAAGAGTAGGGAGAATGGAACCTCTAGCTCCTCAGGTTTAAACAAAAGACTCAGCAATGTTTTGGCTCAAGGATTGTGTGTCTGTGTGGTTGTTTTTGTTGGTCCATGAGCTCCTGTGAGCTGAGCATGTATAACTTATCAACTCATGTGTCAAAGTTATGCCTGTCCTTCAATCTATGTATTCAGACATTACAATTGTATAGTTATTAATATTCTTTATTTCTGCTTACTCACGTTATCCAGGAATGGTTCAAGTACCTTGCAGTCATGGTATAATATATTAGGATGAGGTGCACTTATATTAAATGAATTAAGTCTGTTGCCTTTGTTATTGCTTCCTTGATCAAAGAATAGTAATCACTCACCTTTTACTTGCCATCTGGCCTATGGTAATATATGCCATAGATGGAGGCCTCTGAGGTAAAATATGACTATCATGATTTCTTGTGATTACACCTGAGTCAGTTACTGACTGGTCATTCTCTGTGTAAGTTGTAACTTATCCTAGGTTGTAATTAAATAAATATATCAGCATTTTACTAATTTTCAGATACACCGTGGCTTACATTTCTCCGTGTCTTTGTACAGCCATAGCAGCAATCCTTTATAGGGCTACCCGGTATTCCCCATTACCTGGGTATGTAGATCAGCAATTAAACACTGAATTCTAAGTAATATCAAGCAAGTCCAACATGTGGTTAATTTATAAGAACTTGATAGCATATTTGTTAGAAATTGGGTTTTCGATTATGGGGGGGTGAAAACCTTTCTCAAGCAGCAACCACAATCCTTTTCAGGGTGAACCACAAAAGTCACAACATTAACCTATGCTCAACCCTCTGGTAGCTTAGCACAAAAGCAGAGAGGCTTAACTTAGAGGCACTGTGTTATGCAGCACACAAACAGTAATAAAGTCAAAACACAACACCAGAAAAATCCCATACCAATTTAGAAAAACAGAGAAAATATTTATAAATTACTTGCCACCAAAGTGACAAATATCCAATCAGTAACACCAGAGTTCTGAATTTAATTTTTTGGGGTAAAAACTAGCACCTACAAGATCAAGGCGCCAACTGCAGACATCTAATCATGCATGCTAAACCAGGGCAAAGTTGAAAGTTATGACTGACCTCAATAGAGGGCAACAGAGCAATACAGATGGATTGGGCCCAGTCTCGACTTACCTTCGGACTTAGAAGATATTTTGATTAAAAATATCTGAGAAGGTAAAGTTCAGTGTGATAAGGCAGCAAGCGGTATGCGAGGAGGATACATCATTGTCAGAGAGCTGCTGGACGAAACCAGAGAGAAGATTTCTACTCTGACTTTTTTTAAGTCAAAAATCTCCAGAGGGGCAATGCTGCAGGCTGTAGCGGACAAGGGCTTCACGAGGCCGGATGCCACTTCTTCAAGGATCTGCTGAACAGGATTTGCTGCCATGGAGAAGAAGGTAGCGGGAGATACAGCTAAGTCAGGCCTACCAGCGAGCAGCTAGGTCCCAATCAGGAAAGTCCCGATCTCCTGTTGGTCTTCAGAGCACTTTTTAGCTGAAAGTTTTTTCAGTCCTAAGTTTTAGGTTTTGGCTATTTGGATTCCTTTAGCACCACTTCCAAGGGTCCAAGACTAGGTGGGCGCCACTTGGAGGGTACAACTCACTTCAGGCAGGGTCCAGGTACAGGGTTCAAGTTGTTGGAGATTTTTGTGTCCCTGTGATGGAGCAAGGATTCGAGAAAATGAAACTTGCTCGGATGAATCCTCTATTAACCTTCACTAATCATTAAATTGGTAGATGAGATGAAATTAACATACATCAGACACAGATACACGGGAGAAAAAGCTTACGCATGTTTGAATTAATGAGAAATAAAATGCAGCACAATTAAAACCCGCTTTAACTTTCAAAAACGCTTTGCGCATGTGCAAACCCGAATTACGCAGAAGTAACGTGACTAACTTGCTTTGGGAGGGAAAACCTCACGCATGAGCAAGAAGGACCAAAACGCTGTCTCGAGGTACCGCATGCCAAGCATATGCTTGCTTAATTTAAAAGAAAGCTGCTGCTATTAACGCTTTTGCCTAAGAGTAATAATAATTACATGGGATTGAGTAGAAGTGGGTGGTGAACAGTGAGAATTACATGTTTAAGAAAATAACATCTGTTTATGATTCTTTTATTAATAGTGTGCATTTGGGCCTGTTAATCCATGACTGAAAAGAAAATGGCGAAAGCTGCGCATGCTCAATGAGTCCATGAAATGACCCGGTGACCAAGAGAGCTGAATGACTGCCAAGATCCAAGGACAGAAAGGATGGGAAAAGAAGATGTGTCGCTCATCTATGAGCCTGTAATAAATAAATTACGGCATTTGCAACAAAATATGCATGTGAAAACAAAATATATGAATGAGACGAAGGGGCAGGGTTAGCAAACAATAGGTTTTACTAATAAAAATGAATACGTCATCCTGGTATGATGAAGACTCCCCTAACCCCGTCAAATCATATTCCGTAGTTTAGTAAATTTGCAACACTTGAGGGTGGGACATGAAGAAATAAAGACTATAACTAGAGTGATTTGAGTTAAGAAAATAGATTGATGATTCGAGGATGCTGATAGAGAGATGATTCGATGGAGCTGTGAGAGAACTACTGCTGCTGGGAGCTGAGCAGAGAGAGAGAGAGAGAGATGAGAGCAGACTTGGAAGATCCAGACTACTGCCTGATTAGATTGGAAGATTGCGGACGAATATCAAGGAGGGAGAGAGTGTAAGAGAGGGAATCTCCCTGGTGCGTCGGGTTTGTAGAGAAGCCTAGTAAGTATCAGACCTGTCCTGATCCTATCCTATAATCTTTGTCTCCTGATCCTAAGTCAGGGGACCCCCACCAGTCCTTTGGCCAGAGGGGTGGTTTTCCAGTTATCTTCATTAGGTAAATGTCATTCTATCCAAAATTTGCATATTTCTTTGCAAATGTATTATAAATGTGCCTTTTGTCTCTACATCTATCCACTCTTATGCGTTTGATTTTGTTGAATGAGCTTGTGTAATTGAATGTATTGTGTTATATGATTGTTCTCTCTCCCACTTAAAGAAAAGACGGAGTTTGGACTGTGTATCTATGATTGATGAGCGTTCAACTTAATGACTGAAATTTTAGATAAACGTATTATTATTATTATTATTCAGAGTCTGTGGTTATTTCACTAAGAATTTTGGTTAAGAAGTTGTTAATATCACCATCAACTAACTCAACTAATGGTCCATTGACCAGAGGAAGAGTGTTGATTCGTGAAGATTAGTTAGACATGAAACTGTAATTGATTTGTGGTTACAGGGAAATAACTAATCAGAAATTCAGTGAATTATAAAACTTGACCCCCCAGCGGATTGGCCAGGGAATGCAAATGAACATATTTGAATAAATGCATATGGGCCCATTGAAAATTCAGATTTTATGTAAAATATCCAACCCTGGCCTCTTCGTGCTGGATCAGTTTTTCTGGTAGCAGAGTTATGGTTATTATTGATTAGTTTCGTGAATATTGATTATTGATTATTGACTATATGTTCTTAACATGAAAAGTTAATGTCCTGTTCTATGTTGTCTGGAAGTACAGGTATAGAGATACCTGGGAATCCCGGGATTTTGAAGAGTGTGGTAAGGAAATCACACTGCAGAAGGTTACTCGTCTGTTGTCATAATACCTAAAAGCTACGGAGGGCTGTAGGTGGTATATTAGGGACTATATTGTATAAAAGCCGAGAGTAAGTGATAGCGAAGGGTCCACTTGTGAAACTTTGGCCTTACCCGAAGGAGGAGTATCCTTAGAGGAGTAATAGGTTAAGTGAAGGGTAAACAGTGGTTTTTACTCACAGTGTAAGGAAGTACTTTCTCTTTGAAGCAAGTGAATAAACTATCTTTGAATTAGCGGAGCAGACAGAGTAGCGCTGTTTTTACGTTGTTACTAACAGAAACTTTATTAAGAAAAGTTTAGAAATACATTGTCGTATTACCTTGTACAGGGAGGGTCAGTAGCAGGAGTCATACTGACGTCACAGAGAGCCGCGCTGGTATTGGTTGAGACAGCGGGCGTATAACAAGTGCCGATTGTAAAGGGAGGGTCAGTAGTAGGAGTAATACTGACGTCATAAAAAGCAGCGCTGGTATTGGTCACACAAGTGGGTGTGTGGAGAGCTCTGATTTTTTGGCAGACAAGAGCCGCGCAGGAATTGGTTGTGGAAGAAAATACGTAGTGAGCTCCAATTGGACTGTTGGTGTGAGTCGCGCTGGTATAGGACAAGTGTGGGAAAAGGATACAGAAGAGTTTCTAAATTTTGATTACTGAAACAAATATTTACAGGGATTGGAAGAATGAAGCTGATTAATAAAATCAAACATTTCTTTAAGAAGGATAAGCGTGTAGTAACCAGAGAAGGGATTCTTATGCCACCTCCTAATACGCCTGCTTCCTTTATGATGTTGGAACGAGGATACCATACTTGTGTTTGGTTGGAAAATTGGGTGGAGTATACGAAAGGCGATGGTGTTTTAGCTTTTCCTGAAAATGGTACGTTTAATGTAAGGATTCTTCAGAATTTGAGAAATCGGATGAATTCATTAGAACCTAGCCCTAGGTTAACGCAGTATGAAGCTTTGGAGGAATGGGAAGTTGAGGCATTTGAACGAGAAAAATACAGAGGAGGTAGAAGAATAAATAGAGGATTTTTTCCAAGATATCCGTTTGATACTCGAGGAGATGAGATGAAAAGATGGAGAAGAGCTGTAGTAACGGAAGGGTTGTATCCAGTATTGATGGCTGAGGATCAAGTAGGGAGTAAATGTAAAGAAAAATTGAAACATGCAGGTATGGCAGGAACAGAATGTGATGAAACTGATGATGAGTTATTAGAGGACATTTTAGTTAAAAGACCTCCGCCTTATCAAGAAAATGCTGGAGAGGCAACTCCAAGTGCACCAATGATGAGAACTCCCTTAGTTCCACAGGTTTTATATGATCAGACAGTTACCCGAGTGTTACAGGAAAAGGAAAGGGACGCATTGAATAGAACAAAAGAAGAAATAATTCAGAAAATAAATCAGTTAGGTTTAAATGCTGAAGCCTTGACAGTACCAGTAATGATAGGTCCGGTTATTCCATTATATGGGGATAAACGAGACACCCCGAGATTACAAACAGTGACAGTCCCACAAAATAATGTTAGAAAAGAGGTAGTAATGTCAGAAGATTTAACCAGTGAGAGTGATTCAAATATATCGTTACTAGATGTTCCTAATATTGAAACAGTGACTGAAACTCCGAAAAGAGGTTCACCAGTGAATAAAAGGAGAAAGGAACTGATTGTCACTCCAGTAGCAGGAAATTCTAAAGGATTTTCGCCAGAAGACCTAGAGGAGTGGGCAAAAGGATTAGACAAGAAGAAACCCCAAACACCAAGTATAGATGTGGCCAAGTTGAAAGTGGATTTGGAAGAAATGATCATTGGCACAATAAGCCCAGATAGATTAGGCACATACAGAGATGATGAATTGTTGTTTTTGTGTAAAAGTATAACATGGACAGCAAAGAATCTGCATGAGAAAATAGTAGAAGTTGCTTCAGAATTTGGAAGGGATGTAGAAAAATCTAAATTATTGCAGAAACCATATAGGGCAGAATTTACTGAAAAGGATTTAGAAAGTTTGAAAGCGTCAGGAAGGAGATTACAGATCAAAGAATTAATTAATATTTTGAAGAAATGGGGAGATGCAGACAGATGGAGAGGTAGATGGACAAAGAAAAGGGATGAGGCAGCTACAAAGGAAGCATCCGCATTCCCATTAAGAGAAACAGAACAGGTTGAAAGAGTGTGTCCTATGAGAGAAGTTCCTGGTGGTGGATATGTTCATGTTCCTTGGTCTAGACAGGATATTTTGGGGCATATTCTCAAGGACCTTTCGCCGAGTTATCGGCACTTTATCGCAGCCAAAGTCGCGCTAAATGTATCGTTCCATTCACAAGCTGGTGCTAACAGCCCATAACACCAGTTTTCCTGCGAAAGCAGTCGCAAAAAACATCGCCACAGATGACCCCGGCAACAAACGCTAATGAGATGCAGAGTAGGCGTTCCCGAGCAAAAACCCGCAACAACACCACACCTCAACCTTCTCAACGACGAGCCACATCGGCGATAAGACCACAAAACAGGCGATAAGGAGCGTTAGCAGCAGGAAACTAACACCTGCTCTGACCTGGTGTAAAGTCAGACGACAAGCTGCACCATCAAAGGGAGCCCAGCCCAGAGCCACACATGAAGAACAACAGATGCCATGGAGCCACTCACCATGCACCCCGCCACCACCCCCAGGACCCACCCCACCCCCCCCGGACCACCACAGAGGCAGCACAGACAAAGACAGCGGACATTCAGGAAATGCACCAGCCCTACAGACCTAAAACCAGACAATACCAATGCCCATTACAGGCCCAAAAGGACAACCATCCTCCGCATCCTGAACATCATTGCCCACAGGCTGACGGTACCAACATAGCGGACAACCAACATCCCTCCGTAGACAAAGCTGCTGGCTGTGCTGCACCTGTTGGCCTCTGGTATCCACCCAAACAACAACCGCCCGAGTCGGAGGAGTCTCACAGCCAGCCCCATCCAATTTCCTCACACCTGTCCTGGATGCCCTCACCAGCTAGGGACCCCAGCACCCATACGTCCCCCACAATGCGCAGGAACAGCTGGAGACCAAGCAAGGACTATACGCCATAGCTGGATCCCCGCACGTGTCGGGGGCAATCGACTGCACACTTGTCCCACTTGTGCCCCCTGTCAACACCGCACACAATTACCGCAACAGAAAGCACACGCATCCCATCAACGTGCAGGCAATAGTGGACCACAGGGGACTCCTCACCAATGTCATAGCCAACTACCCAGGCAGTGTGCATGATCCCTTCATCTTCCGACAGTCCAACATCAACCAGTGCTTCCAGGATGGCACCTAAGGAAATGCACTGCACGTTGGCAAGTACCAAATGAACACACCACACAACTCAACTCCACAATCATGCAACTCACAACTCTGGCACTGCACACGTCACAAAATCACATACAACATGCCAAACAACATGCCCCCCCACCAGATACGACAGCACAATTTACTGTGGCAACCTTGGTTAGCCATGTACATGAGCCATCAACGGCTTGGCACCTCAGCCACACAATCCCAGAATGTGGGGAAAGGTGGGAACCAGGCATGTGTGAAGGAGGTAAGTGACCCATGAACGAGAATGTACACAATGCCAAGTGTGGCGGAGATGTGCTGGACAGACTGCAGTATGCGGACCACAGACATAGCCATGTCTACATGCACTGCTGGTGTTTGGAGTGTAGTGGACAGTGGATGCAACCATGTCACCCCAGCCAGTGGGGAAGATCGCGGAAATGTAGCTTGTGACGTCCCCCCCATGAGCGTGTGTGGAGTGGGCTGGCCCGGAGGATGCCAGGCCAGCGTAGGGGTGTGAATAAAAAGCACGTAGCCCTGGGCGTGGTTCTCTTCCGGAATGCCCAACATGTCTGCCAGGGGTGCGCCTCCCACCCCACCACGAGGCCAACGCTGTCACCGTGAGCGGTGTGGCCTGCAATCCTGTGTGCCTGCTGAACCCCGGGCTGCTGGTCCCCGAACCCGTCATGCCCACCCCTGCGCAGCCAGGCCTCATTGCTCACCTGCCGACACCGGCATGTGTCGAAGAGGGCCCACCATGTGCCGGCACAAGCTCCAAGCCCAAAGCCCGCGACTTTGGCAGCCTCCTCAGACCATCACGGCCTCCGCGACACAGGCCCACATTACTCCTTTCTCGTTGACGTACTTCACCGCTGCCTCCGGCCTACACTATGGTCAAGTAGGTCACACATTTGGAACTGAGTCTTGATTATGCAATGGCAGAGTACACACCTTATGGCTGAGTTTATATCACTGTACTCCCTTCGATGTGGTGCCACCATCTCAGTGCATAGCATTCGAACTACACCTGTCTGTGGTCCCTTGCTGACTACTGCCTTCGCCCCACACTGCAGTCGAGTGGGTCACACATCTGGAACTGAGTCTTGTTTTCTGCATGGCGGAGTTCATATCAATGTACGCAAGGAGATGAGTAAGAGGAAGACGCGGTTCAGTCCGGAGGAGAAAAGGATCATTGTTACGGAGGTGATCGAACACTGCGGACAACTGCTCTGGTGTCACTAACTCTGTGCATCGCGGGCCAACGACACGTGTCTGTGGGCCCCTACTGACCGCTACCTCGGGCCCACACTGCGGTCAAGTAGGTCACACATTTGGAACTGAGTCTTGATTACACAATGGCCGAGTACACACTTCATGGCTGAGTTTAAATCACTATACTCCCTTCGATGTGGTGACACAAAGTATGTGCTGGGCATCCCAACCACACGTGTCTGTGGGCCCTTGATGTCTACGCCTTCGGACTACACTGCGGTCCTGCAGGCCCCACACAAATCCATGCCAGTCCGTACCAGGCAGGACACGGCATCGTCGCTGGCTAAACACCCGCTCAGCTCTGTCGCTACTGCCTCGGTCAACCACGAGTCATCCCCACATGCCATTTCAATGCCATGTGTCAGTGTTCCAGGAGGAGCTCGCTGAACAGCGGTTGGCCCGCGCTGGCCGCTGCCTCCGGACTACACATCGGTCGAGTAGGGCACACATTGGGAACTTAGTCATGATTCATTTATGGCAGACCTGATATCATTGTACTGGCCTCGTCGCAGACTGCATCCCCTTCCAGCTCTGGGGCCACTAAGTCTGTTCCCCGACAACCATGGACACTTTCTTCTTGAGATTTGTTGGCGACTGAGTCCATGGACTGGGGGTTGTCTTCATCATCATGTTGGTGATACTGACTATGTGGCCAAAACGAGGCAGTAGCATTCCACTCCTCCATTTGCCGCTTCCGGCCGGCTCCTGCCCTCTGCATCATGCCCTGGAGGACACCTTCCTCTGTCCCCCGCAAACCTCTGCTACATTCACCTTTGACATCGACGAGGACCCAAGTATAGATGTGGCCAAGTTGAAAGTGGATTTGGAAGAAATGATCATTGGCACAATAAGCCCAGATAGATTAGGCACATACAGAGATGATGAATTGTTGTTTTTGTGTAAAAGTATAACATGGACAGCAAAGAATCTGCATGAGAAAATAGTAGAAGTTGCTTCAGAATTTGGAAGGGATGTAGAAAAATCTAAATGGCCCTATCTCACTGCACCGCAAATCACCGTCCCGTGGCGGTGTGCCTGTGCCGGCCACAGTGCATCTGGGGCCACTAACTCTGTGCAGCTCAAACCATGGCCCCAGTCTGATGGCATGTTGGATGGCCTCTGGGTCGATGGTCTGGGGGTCATCAACGCCATGTGTCTGTGGCCCTGCTCTGTCTGCAGCCTCCGGCCTCAACTGCGGTCCACCTTGGCTCACACATCAAATCGAGTCCTGACCTGCCCGGACGTCGCATCACCGCAGGATGCACACGCCACCACCGCCAGGACTAACTCCAAACGACAGGTGCCAGAGTCGTAAGTGTCTTACTGTCAGAGTTGCTCACACCTGTCATGGGGGCCATCATCAGTTTGATACCCTGCTCAGCTCTTCAGGTGCCACTAACTCAGTGCACCACAAATCAAGGAACATTCTGCTTGCATGTTGGGTGAACACTGTACTCCCTCCGGCTACCACCATGATGCTTCACAGTTGTTTCTGTTGTGCTGGTGTTTTATGTTTCTGCCTCAATTGTGATCACTGTTCAAGTTGTTGCCAGCACCAACGACTCCATGAGGGCTGGCTTACACTCACCCCACACACATCCAGCACATGCGTCACTGTACATGTGACCATGCAAATAAAGGTGTCGGGCGCACGTGCCCGTGGCCAGTTCAACGAACTATCAGTGTGTGTCCGTGTGCTCATGATGTATGCATTTGTGCCCCGGGCACTACAACATTACATTGTGCCGTGTACAGAGGACGCAGCCATGTCACCGCAGGCAGCGGGTGGGACATTGCACATGTAGCTTTGTCCTCCCCCACTCAATGCATAAAAGGAGTGAACTGGGCCGGCATACGCTAGTCCGGTGTGGGGGTGTGGATGATCATCCCGTGGCCCTGGCTGTGGTTCAGTACTGGAAATAGGCAAAGGCATGTGTCTCTGTCGCAGTGTGGGTCTCCGTTGGGGAGTGTTGGTGGGCCATGATGGGACTTAGACACCCACGTATGTGATCTGGTTCAGCTTCCATGAGGTAGTACCCCACCCGCACATGTTCGGCCACCCCCTGGCAGTCTGACACCTGGCCTTGGAATGCGATGTGTGCTTGGGTGGGCTGCTGGGAGCTAGCCGGGTGGTGGGTGCGTCCAGCTGTGTTGTCTGTGCAGGGGGTGGGGTATCCTCGATGCAGCGGTGCTGCCCTGCTCCTGGACGACGATTGCCTAAGATTTCCATGGACTGTTGTGGGGCGTAGGTGTCGGAAGTGTGGTGGTCCTCTTCAGCATCACTGTGGAGTTGTCGGGTCTGCTCTGCTGGAGGTGTTGTTTGTCCCTCTGCAATGTGAATGGGAGATGCTTGTTGACATTGTGTTGGCATGTATGTTTCCGTATTGTTCAAGTTTTCATTCAGACCTCATGACATTGTGACTGTTTGGGAGGGGCGGACTATTTGATGTGGGACAGTGGACATTTGGACTACATAACGTAGGTGAGGTTGTACACGTACATTTGCATCTCACAGTTTCCTGCTATGTCAGATGTGATTGGCCCTTTTCTACGCACAGGCGGACCCAGTTGTGTCCTCTGTTCTGCAGTGTAGGTGTTGGGCTGTGTACCACATTGTCGTCCATGTGGGTGTGCTGTAATTGCTATGTGTGTGTGCCTCTTTGTGTGGGAGTCGCACCTGCAGCTGTGATTTTGCTGCCCCTGATCTCTTGGAGGCGGTGTGCCTTTGGCTTTTGTGCTTTTGAGGTGCTGTGATGTTGGCGACTTGGGTCATTTGTGCTCTTGGACGGTTTTTGTACTCATGTGCATTGTTTGTCTGCAGATGTGTTGTTGACGTCAGTGGTTGTTTGTGCAGGTGGATGTGTCAGAGTGTGACCTGCTCCTTTCTGGATGTGGTCCACACTCAGCCACCTCAGTCTCGTGGCGTGCACAGTGTCATGGTGATTGTACTCCAGCCATGCTGCTGGTCATGTGGTGTCACTTGCATTGTCAGTGTGGCTCTCACATATGCATCTTTGCTGTGTTTCGCACGGGTGCATGTGTGAGTTGTGTAATTTGTGTTGTGTGGGGTGGGACCCCTTTGGGCATATGGTGAATGGGGGCCTTCTTGATGTTTGTATGTGTGCTGCAGTGTGCCACGGGGATCAGGGACATGACCCAGGGTTATTGTGGGTGTGCGGTGTGCTACACGTCGTTATGCATGTGTGCCATTGTGCCCGTCCCCCCCGTCCCCACAGTCCCTGTTCGTTACGCACCCTGTTGCTGTTGTGTCAGGTCATGTGGAGCAGTGTCCGGACTCACGATTCCTTGCACCGTCTCTACACTGATGACTGTGGGCGCCATTTGCTCCAGCTCCTCCTGTGGCGCAGGACTCCCACCTCCATTCGCTGTTGCTGCCTTCCTGTTGGCAGGGGGTTTCTGCTTGGTTTGGCTTTTCACATCGTACCGGTGCATCTTGGCCTCCTCGGCACTCCGACTGCATTCACGATGGGATGCCATTTTTCCGTCTGTATTGCCAATGACACTGTGTTGGTGACGGACAGTTGTTCTTGTTGCTCTGTCACCTCCGTGACGACGATGGGGTTTTCCTGCGGTCTGTACCCTGTCTTCCTCTTCTCCTTGGCCTTCCCCACACCCGAGGTTCATTGCTGGTGGTCTGTGGGGCTTGTGGGGTTCGCGTTGACCTGGGCACTGGTTCCGGGTGCATCCATGTTGCTGCGCAGTTTGATTTGTTTATGGTGTGTTTTTCTTGTTCAGCTTCTATGGTGCATTTTCCCGCCACACGCGTGGGGTTTGCAGGCCTGTCGCTGGTTGTCGCTTTTTTTCGTGTTTGGCCTCATCGCAACTTTATACGCGTTGGTGTTTCTCATTTTTTCGGGGTCGCGTTGTTTTTAACGCAGGCATTTGACGCGTTATCGTGGGACTATCGCATGGTGATGCCAGGTTGAGAATGCTACGTTAACACAGCGTTGTTTTCCCGCGATGGACTGCGATGTGAGAAGTTGCGTTAAGCTAAACTTGCAGTGGTTATCACACGTTCTTGTGAATATGCCCCTTTGTCTTTTACGAATGATTTTCCCAGATTAAGGGAGAAACCAGTTGAATGGTACAAGCAGGTAGAGAGGTTTGTGAAAGTTTCAGAGGTATTATTAAAGGATTTGGATGGTCTGTTTGATATAGTGGTACCAACTGATTTGTGGACAGAATGTAAGATTACGGTTGATTGGCCAACTAAAGAATACCCAAGAGATGCAAAGACAGGTGCACCTTCAGACGATGTGATGAAAAAGTTTCAGCATGTGATTACTTTCTTGAAAGGGAAAATTCCTCCAAAGGAAACAGATTGGGTTAAAATAGATAGAACAACTCAAGAACCAAAGGAGTCAGTGCATGCGTATTACAAAAGGTTGTTGCAAGTATTTAAACAGTATAGTGGATTTGAAAATATTGGTGATAAGGATATGGGACATTTTGTGTACAGGTTTGTGTATGGATTGAGATCAGAAATTAGTCAGATGATTCAGCAGCATATGGTTTGCTGGCAAAGTAAGCCCATTGATGACATCTTGAAGTATGCGAAGTATTGTAGTGATGATATTGACGCAAAACACCAGAAATTGAAAGAAAAGATGATGTGGGCACAAGTGAAGTTAGCAGAACATCAAGAGGCAAGTACTGGTTCTCAAAATGATAATCAGTCGAATGACCAGAATCAGAATAGTCAAGGATCGAATGGAAATAAAGGAAAAGGGCGAATGAGTAGAGAAGAAGCGAAAAAGAAGTATCCTTGGCATGCGTGCGGAAAGCATGGACATTGGAAGTATGAGTGTAGAAACGTTCAACAGAATAATGGGGTAAATCAAAATTTTAATCCACAGATGCAGAATGAGGTGGTTGTGAACCAGCAGCAACAGGTAGTCACTCCACAGTTACAGGTGCCACAAGCCCCTATGCCCAACTTTATGAACGCTCAAGTGCAGAGATACAGTGTGAACACCAGATTTTGTGGAGAGAGTGGTAAGAATACACAAACAGTTCAACAATATTGGATGCAAAGTAATGAGAGTGATTCGGATGTTTCCCAATGACGGAGCCTGAGGGGGGGAGGAAGAATGCGTGCTTGGCGCATCTTTGGCGGTAGATCAGTCAGGTCCATTTGTTGAAGGAAAAGTGGAAGGTAATGACATCACTTTCCTAGTGGATACTGGGGCTACCCGTTCTACTGTGAGAGCAGCAGAAATTCCAAACCTACCCCTCTCGGGAGAAACTATCCAAGTTGTAGGAGTCTCAAATAAGCAAATAAAAACCCGCTTACTAAACCAGTAGAAGTGAATATCGGAAAGTTCAAAGATATGCATCGGTTTGTGGTGTGTGATTCAAGCCCGGTTAACTTGTTAGGGCGGGATTTGTTGTGTAAAATGAACTCTACCATCTATTGTACACCTGATGGTATTGCTTTCCAAACACCTGATGAAGATATCACTTTCAAAATGATGCTAGCAAAACAAGGAACAGAAGTGGATGAGATGTTCTCACTTCTGACTGAAAGCAGTCTGCCTGATGAGCTGAGAGATACAGTGAGATCAGATGTGTGGGATTTTTCAGGAAAGGAAATTGGACTGATGGCAAATGTAGACCCAATTAAAATAATGGTGAAAGAAGGTGCGATTTATCCAAACACACAACAGTACAAAATGAGTCCAGAAGTAAAAGCAGGAGTTGCTCCAGTAATTGATCAAATGATTGAACAAGGTATTTTGAAAGAAATAATGGGCAGTCCTTGTAATTCACCAATCATGGAGCTTAAAAAGCCTAGTGGCAAATATAGGATAGTGCAAGATTTAAGGAAAATCAATAAGATAGTAGTACCCTGTTGTCCAGTAGTACCAAATCCAGCAGTAATTCTTTACCAGATACCTTGGGATGCACATTGGTATACAGTGATTGATTTGTGCCAAGCATTCTTTTCAATTCCTTTGCATATAGTAAGCCAATATCTCTTTGCATTTCGGTTCGAGGACCATGTTTTGGCATGGTGCCGAGTTCCTCAAGGGTACACAGAGAGTCCCTCGATTTTCAATCAAATCTTGAAAAAGTATTTGGAAACATTGGTTATGGCAGGAAATTCAGTTTTGGTTCAGTACATTGATGACCTATTGGTGGCATCAAAGACAAGAGAGGCCTGTGTCATAGACACAATTGCTTTACTGAACCATTTGGCAGAAGGTGGACACAAAGTGTCGCCAGAAAAATTACAGTTTTGCCAACAAGAAGTCCAATATTTGGGACACAAGATAGAAAAGGGAGTTAGAAAGGTGACACCAGAGAGAATAAAAGTGATTCAACAGATGAATCTGCCCCAAAACTAAGAAAGAAGTACGAATGTTTTTGGGAGTGGTTGGATACTGTCGTCAGTGGATCAGTGGAATTTCATTGCTTGCAAAGCCACTAATAAAATTGACACGAAAGGATGTGATAGATCCGATTGAATGGGATGATGAAGGTGAGGATGCCTTCATAAAACTGAAGGATTGTTTGTGTCAAGCATTAGGAAGGTCGGAGGATGGAGGTGCGGTGATCTGCAATGGCGGCTCTTTGTGTCAGTTGCACAGGGTGTAACTACAAGACCCCGTTCCCACCTTGTGTCCCGGGTTTGGAGAATTCCTTTGAAACTCGTAAAGAATTCCTTCTCCGACTGGTGAAGATTATATAAGTGGAAACTGTCCATTTTGGTAAATACGGTAAAGAAAACACCCGAGTTTGGGTAGTGACCAGAAAAATTAGGGATCTATACCCTGACGAATGCCACTGTGACCTAGATTGGCTCATTTCATTGGCAGAAACATGTTGGTTAGTGCAGTAGGGGTATAGGGGTCTTTACCTCCCCGGTATATCCCCTGGTGAAATTTTTAATCCTACCAAGGGAACACAGGAATAAAGATAAAAGTGTGTTTCTCCTTAGGTAGTTTTCATTGTCTTTTCTGCACTTCTAGATCCCTTCTTTGGGGAAATATTTCTTCCTCTTTATTACTTTTGTTTGTTTGTACCTTTTCCTTCCTTGTGTCCTCCACACGTCTTCTCATTTCTTTAAAAAATAAATGTGCTCCGTCCAGTGTGTTGGTCCTTCTCTGTTCAGTGAGTTTATATTTATTTAACTAGCATTAGGAATGCCTGACTATACGAAAGAATTTGCTTTATTCTGCTGTGAGAGGGAAGGATGTGCGCTTTCAGTATTAACCCAAAGACATGGATTGATGCGACGTCCAGTGGCATATTTCTCTGCCACTTTGGATTCTGTGGCCGCAGCATTACCTGGCTGCTTAAAAGCAGTAGCTGCTACTTGTGTGAGTCTGGAGCAGAGTGAGTCTATTCTAATGGGACATCCCTTGAAGGTATATGTGCCACATTCTGTCGTGATCCTTTTAACAAGGACTCGAACTCAGCACTTGGCCCCTAGTCGGCTGACTAAGTATGAAAGAGTGATCCTAGGTGCTGAAAATGTAAGCGTGATAAGATGCACCACAGTGAATCCAGCAACCTTGTTGCCGGACCCATTCTGTGAAGAAGTAAAAGAAGAAGTTGATCATGATTGTTTGGATCTAACAGAAATGTGTACAAAGCCCTGGCCGGACATCTTTGATGTCCCATTGGGAGAATCAGATTTTGTATTGTTTATTAATGGGTCATGCTTGCGAAAACAAGATGGAGAACTGAGTGCTGCCTATGCTGTATGTACTATATCTGCTATTATAGAAGCATCCTGTCTGAAAGGAGTCAAGTATGCACAAATAGCGGAATTGGTAGCTTTAACAAAAGCCTGCAAGATTGGGGAAAAATTGAGAGTAACCATATTTACGGATAGTCAATATGGTTTTGGGGTTGTGCATGATTTTGGCCAATTATGGATGCAGAGGGGATTTCTGACTTCTTCAGGTTCTCCTATCAGAAACAGTAAAAATGTTAAAGAACTGTTGGAAGCATTGCAATTGCCAAAGGAAATCGCAGTGGTTAAGTGTGCTGCACATAAGTCAGGAAATGATTATGTGACACAAGGCAACAAATATGCTGACCAAGTTGCACAATTTTGTGCTCGAAATACAATGTCTTTGAACAAAGGGTTGGAAAAAGAAATTACCCATTGCCAACTAATGTTTTTCTCTGCTTTTGAAACATGGGATGAAGTTAGACAGTTACAGGATGAGGCAGATGTAAAAGAAAAAGAATTCTGGATCAACACAGGCTGCACAAGAAGAGCCGATGATGAAGTATGGGGGTGTCTAGATGGAAGACCGATAATGCCAGATAGTTTGTTATCACAAATGGCAAGATTATATCATGGAGCTACACACATTGGGAGGGATGCCATGATTAGACACTTCAGGCAGACATGGTATAATCCCAAGTTTAGGCTTATTGCAGAGAGTCTCTGCCAGCGCTGTTTGACATGTCAACAGCAGAACCCAGGTGGAAAAACGTTTGTCAGTTGGGGAAAAATCGGAAAGGCAGAGGGACCATTTACAAGGCTGCAGCTCGACTTTATAGAACAGCCGCCGTGCAACGGTTTGAAGTACGTCCTTGTCATTGTGTGTCTGTTTTCTTGATGGGTGGAAGCCTATCCAACGAGAAGGAATGACAGCCTCACAGTTGCCAAATTACTGTTGAGGCAGCTCATACCAAGATTTGGGTTTCCAGTCACTTTGGAATCAGATAGAGGACCTTATTTTAACAATGAGATAATTCGATTAATTTGTACAGCTTTCAAAATTGAGCAGAAACTACATTGTGCCTATCGACCAGAAGCATCTAGAGTGGTTGAGCAGCTAAATGGTACGATAAAATACAGGTTAGGAAAGGTGTGTGCATCCACTTCACTGAAATGGCCTGATGCTTTGCCCCTTGTCTTGATGAGTCTTAGAAGCATCCCTGACAGAAGAACAGGATTGAGTCCTCATGAAATACTCATGGGAAGAGCAATGAGACAAGCATTTGTACCTGGAAACAAACTGATGACTATAACTGATGATCTAGTGTTGGACTATTGTAAAGGACTAGCGGATCTGGTACGTTCTGTGTCTCACCAGGTTGGAGAAGATGCAACCGCAACACAGCCGAATCAAGCTCATGATTTGAATCCAGGAGACTGGGTTGTGATAAAGAAGCACACGAGAAAATCGTGCTTAGAACCCAGGTGGAAAGGACCTCATCAAATTATATTGGTCACAACAACAGCAGTGAAATGTGCTGGCTTCCCAAACTGGATCCATGCCAGTCATACCAAAAGAGTCCCAAGTCCTCCTGAACAACAAGAGCAGCAACTGGTAGAACAAAGATAAGAACCAGAAGCTGAAAGTTGTGAAGTCGAAGAAATCAGAGAAACAGACTCTGAAGAACGTATCGATGATGAACAACCAAGTACAAGTCAAGTAGGGAGGGCACTAGATACTGGGTCTCAGGAGACTGCTGTAGAGGCCGAGGAAGAGCAAGAGATTGAAAGACTAGAACGAATTGAATTAGAAAATCCAGATCAAGCTCAATCAGAAGAAGAAGAAATTGAGAGACTGACAGGTTCAGAACAAATTCAGTCAACAGAAGAATCTGCTGCAGGAAACTCAGATCAAGCTCAATCTGAATTAGAAAAAGAAGAACTAAAAGATCAAGAAGAAATTCAATCGACAGAAAGACAAAAATTAGAAAGCCCAGAACAAGCTCAACTAAAAGAAAAGTAAAATAAAAGAACGTTAGAAATTGACGAAGAAGGTGAAAAGGAAGTACAGACAAAGAGAATCAGAAAGGGTGATCACTGGCCAAGTGGAGTAAAAGGACTGAGAAATCTTCTGAGAAGAAAAACAGGGAAAGCATTAGAACAAGTAAACGAAATATCAAGTCAAACTGAAGAAGAACATCCAAGAAGAAGATCTTTACGAAAATCAACAAGAGTGAGAGCTCCAAATAGAAAATATAAGGCTCCTGAATGGACATATATCATCCTCGAGGACTTTGAGAATCTTGATCTAAACGAAGGAGAAGAAAAAGTCACTAATGAAAGAAGTGATGAAAGCAAATTGAGACCACCTTAAGAGAAAAGACTGTGACACAGAAATTTTTACAAACAAGTAAAAGAAGAGAATAAAAGAACCAGATGAAGAAAATAAATTAAAGAGGGAAAACAAAAGACGAAAAGCTGTTGAAGTGTGGGATCACACAAAGATTTTATATTTATAGTTACATTTTTTAGAAATTTTTAGAATTTAGAGGAAAATAATTTAGAGATAGGTCAATTGAAAAACACTAAAAATGGCAGAAACGAAAGTGACTGAACATCCGAAATCTAGTTTAAAACGAAGATGTGTTAAATGTTGTTTTGGCAGTGTTTTGATACTAATGTTAATGTGGTTATTACTAACTGTTGTGATACCTATTTTGATGGTAGATAACGACAGAAATAATACTAATACAAGCGATCAAGTGAATGCAGGTACTAAAAGAACAACTACCACTAATTTAGAGAAAATAGATGAGACCACGTATCAACATGGCAGATTAAATAGTGATTCGTCATTAAATGTGTTTACTAAACTTCTATATGAATATGTAGATACAATGGATGTGAGTGATTGTTATGTTTGCATGAAATTACCTTCGTCTGTCTAGGAGGGAGTAACCTATCACCATCTTCCTTTAACATATGGTGTGTCATGTAGTGTTGTGTCCAGTCTGTTCTATGAAGCAGGCAAATTGTAGTATTATTATTCTAACATGGATTTAGTATTCCCAGAGAATCCTATTAGGCGAAACCTAAACCCAGTACTTAGTGCTAAAGAGGCAGAATTCATGGGTGAGTTCTTCTTAACAACAAACTCAATAGATATAACATATGCTCTTAAGAACAATCTAACATGTATTTTACGTGACGAAGAAAAAGATTTTCTAAAATTAGTAGAGGAAAGAAGGCAGGATTTCCAAAAGAAGGCTGTTGAACAGAAGTCAAATGTACCTCCATGGGCTAATAAGGAAGGGGACTATAAGAAAGGCGAGACTCATGCTGCAATGTCCCTAGATTTGTTAAAAGTGGGCAAATTCTTTCTGTATAGACTAAAAACGGACTATAACAACATTTTCATTGGTTCTAGTGAATGTGACCACACCTTCCTAATCATGGGGGGATGGGGACTAAAAGGGGGAACTGATCCCGTCTTTCCGGGAATATATTATGTGTGTGGTAAGAATGCCTATTATAGGTTGCCCACACGATGGTAGGGTAGTTGTTATATTGGGATAGTATTTCCAAAAGTGTACCACATTACGAAGAACAATGAAATGAATGTAATAAGTCAAGGACTAAAACGAACTAAAAGAACAAGGGGCATATTCACAAGGACTTATCGCCGATTTATCTGCACTTTAGCGCCGAAAAAGTGGCAATAGATTTATCGCCCCATTCACAAGCAGGTGCAAACTGCCGACATCGCCAGTTTTCCTGCGATAGCTACCGCAAAAAACATCACCACGGATGAGTGCGACAACTAACGCTAATGATATGCAGAGTAGGCGTTCCCATGCAAAAACACACGAAAACACCACTTCGCGAGATTCTCAACGACCAGTCAGATCTGCGATGCGAACCAAGAACAGGCGATAAGGCGCGTTAGCAGCAGGCCTTTTGCTGGTGTTAAGCAGGACGACTACCTGCAGTATGAAAGGGAGCCCAGCCCAGAGCCACATCTGAAGACCAACAGATGCCATGGAGCTACTGATCATGCAGCTCGGAGAACCAAGAGGGCCACAACACCCACCGCCACCACTCCCAGGCCCCCCCCGGAGCCCCGCTGGATTACCACCTAGGCAGCGCAGGACAGTGGACGACCCTAAAACGCACCAGCCCCAGAGACTCAATGCCAGAGGAAGCCATTGGCCAACACAGGCTCAAAAGGACAACCATCCTCCGCATCCTGACCCACATTGCCCACAGCTGACGGTACCAACACAGCGGACAACCAACATCCCCCCGCAGACAAAGCTGCTGGCTGTGCTGCACCTGTTGGCCCCTGGTACGTTCCAACCAACAACTGCCAGAGTCGGAGGAGTCTCACAGCCAGCCCCATCAAACTCCCTCACACATGTCATGGATGCATGTCCACAAAAGCAACGGCGGGCCCCTGTATCCGCACCACACGATAGTTCCAATTCATAGTGTACCTGCGCAACCAACCCCAACGCCAGCCGTGCTAGACGCCTCCGTGTCCCAGACCCAAGATCGTAGTAACCGAAATGTGGGTGCGCCAGGTCATGAAGTCCAGTTATCAACAGTAGTGTAAAAACAGAACTTTATTACAAATACACAAACAAACAAAACGAAAAGCTCAGCCAACGCGTTCCATTCCCAACGGGGAACTTCAAAAGAGCAACGTGTCTTCAGAAACCTGTGGGAGAAATGGTGACAATGGTCAAACTTCCGTATAGTCACATGCCTAATCTGGTACAGTGTACTGCACTTGGACAAAACGGAATGCTCACAGGCATGATAAATCATGCATGAGAAGACCGTAACAGAAGTTCATGTGGACGTAACCATCGTAGGAATGAAAAGGAAGGTGACGACCACACGAACTGCTGCTGCTGAGGTGGCTGGTAATAATGTAGCATAAATGTGACTCATAGTGTCACAATAAGTGAGATCTCGGAGTCACGCCTGCACTGATGGCGTTTGTGCCCTACCCCAGTGTAATGAAACCTCTCTTTTGGCTATTAGTAGAGCAATAGCACTAAAGCGTCTGATGCTTCTCTTTAAGGGCTTAACATATCCTTATAAAGCTGTCAATGGTTCAGGGGACATAGTATGTTCTATCATGATAGAGAGTCATCGAAACACCTCCACCCAATATGCATTTACCGGGGTACAAGTCCAAGTGAGATGGAAAAAGTCAGCTTCAAGGGTACCGCATCTCGCACAGGCACTAGACATTGTGGGGTTCATTCTAGCCATCAGTTTGGGAGTGACATAGATTCTGTGTAGATATTTAAAATGTAGCAGTTTGTGCTTGTAATTGCTCGAAACATAGTGCATCTGCGAACAGCAATATCGCCATATGTCATCAGTGATAGTCAATTCCAAGTTTTGTTCCCAAGATGTGCGTGCTTTGGTGCCCACCGGTGGACGGAGGGATAGTGACAGATGGTACATACGAGAAACCAGGTGAGCACTGTCTGGAGATGCTATGACAAGTGTGAGTGGTGGGAATTCGTCCGGTTCGGACGATTGATCGGGCAATATTTTTAGTAAGGAATTGTGAGTTCTATGAAGTTAAAATGTGTCCATGTATGTATTGGCGCTTCGTGCGGCTAGTTCCGCAGTAGAGCATGGCTTGGAGTCATGGAATAGATCGCCTAACTTCAAGAGCCTGTTTTTAATTAATGTTTTCTTCGTGATTGTTTCCAAGGCAGGTGGTATTGCCGGGTGATCGGTCAACGGTATGTGCGGGGAGTAGAGAGACGCGTGATTCAAGTACTTTCGCAGTTTAGTCCATGCCCAGCATGTAGTTGGGACTGTTTTAATTTCCATGGGGTTGCGAGGGAGACCCTGTGGTAGCAGTGTCAATAAAGCGTGTGGGTATATCTGTGATCTATTGGGTTTGAGGTATTGTAATCGAGCGTCTGGATGATACCAGTAGTATGTGAAGTGGGTTTGGGCAATCAAATAATAAAGATAGAAATCGGGGACGCCAAAGCCCCCTCGTTCAAAAGGCATAGTTAATGTGTTCCAGTTCACTCTCGGATGTTTACCTGCCCATATTAATCAGGTTAGGAGTGAACGAAGTGTATCAAAAAAGGACATTGTTAACGGTAAGGGAATGTTTAAAAAAAGGTACAGAAAGCACGGGAGTACTACCATCTTAATGACAGCAATTCTAACCGCTATTGAGAGCGGGAGTTTCGTCCACTTATGGATTAGTGAGTCGAGCCGGTCAATCGCCTGCCCATAATTTAACCGAATCACTTCAGCGGCATCACAATGTAAATATATCCCCAGATATTTGGGAGGCTCAGTGCACCAACGCAGAGGAAATTCAAGGTCGCAGGGGTGAGTGCCAGTGGTCAGGGCAAATACTTCAGATTTGGTCCAGTTAATGACCAGACCTGAATGGACGTCAAATCGGACTACCTCTTGTAAAAGGGGAGGAAAATTGTCTTCAGGGTGGCGTACGAATAACAACATCATCTGCATATAAAGATGCCGTGAGAGGGCCCGTATGGAGTTGTAGCCCTCGGTGTAGATGGCGTTCTTGTATATGACGGGCAAGTAGGTCCATACCAATTATGAATAATAATGGCGAGAGCGGGCATCCCTGCCTGGTGCCCCGAGTCAAACTAAACTGCTGTGTGATCAGGCCATTTATTTTGAGACGAACAACGGGGGAGGAATATAGTAACCCTACTAAGCTTAAACAAGCATTGGCATAGCCAATAGGTCTCGCTTTTGGGACCTTATAAGTATTTAGTTATGCAGCACAATATCCTTGCTGCAACAACATGAACTGATGCATGGTTAAATACTTATAAGGTCCCAAAGGCAGACCTATTGGCTATGCCAATGCTTGTTTATTTTGAGAGGGAGAGTGCCTGCACTTCTCAAGAAAAACGTCATACTTTTAATTGGGGAGAACCGGCACTTCTCAGAAACAATCAGGTACTGTTACAGAGTACCTGCACTTCTATTTTTCCATTTCAAGCACTGGTGTCAGCACTCGGAGGGATGTCACTTTGAGGCGGTTCTAACCCAGAGCCTGTCTCTTTTTGTACTCCAAGCAAAGGAAGAGGAAGTGAACAAGAGCACGGAGTGAGTGAGACCTGTGCCCTGGTGATTATCCTGTAACAAGCACCCTGCGACACCACTTTCTTCTCTGCCCCGGAGGTGTGCCCGCTGGCCTGACACACCGCAGGCATGTATTATTTGTGTGAGGAGCTGTGAATACCGCAGTAAGTGGCCGGAGAACAGAGGTCCCGTCATGCTCCCACTGAAGCGGTGAGAGCTTTCTCTGTTCATCTCCAGCCAGCTTCGGTTTCTCGGTGATGAGGGAAGGGGGGGGGGAGTGGCAGCCAGGACATGGCACCATCTGGTAAGATCGGATGGATAACGGCACTTCTGGGAGGTGCCCTCTTTGTGCTTGGCCCGTTGACATCTGTACTGAACCAACCCCGGGGGCTCCGAAGGAAGTCGCCAACAAAAGCGAGGGCACTTGAGTTGTTAGAAGAAGTCACACTGCCCCTTGTGTGTCCGTCCGCTCCTCTGTCATCTGCGGGCGCCCCTGTCCGAACAATGCCGAGCACCGGGCCGTGGCCCTGCTCATGTCTGCGCAGGAAAGAACACCAGGGGCCCTCGAGGGGTGGACATTGCCGCGGCCTCATTGTCCTCTGTTAGTGAGATGCTCAAGGGCCTTGTCTCTGGTCACATGTGCCTGAACATCAGCAGTCTGCTCCGTGACCCCTGACCTGGCGATCTCGGAGGCAGTCACTGGTGTGTGCAGCCATCCTGCCATAAAACGAGCATTTACCCCGTAATCTCATTACAACTCATTTTTGTCTCTCACCGGTTCTAGGTTTTTGCTTGTTACATTTACTAAAAATATTTTACTTATAGATATTTTCAAGTCGTAAATGTACCGTTTACAAACGAGAGAAAATCGGCAATGGAATAGCAGGAAATCTATCTAAAACAATGAAATTATTTCTTCTGAGGCGAACAGTTTAAATGTATTTAAAATAACATAGCCCGATTGATGTGGTCGCTGGTAAGGCTCCTGAATACTTCTGAGAAAAGCTTCCCAGGACAGAAGACGATGGATAACAAGCGCGCGGCAGCAGGGTGAGGGGGCCTGCGCGATTCCCTTGCGGGAGCGTGCAGCAAGGCGCGATGATTGCGACCATATGGTGCCACCATATGGCGCCGCGTGCTCCCGCAAGGGAATCGCCAGACGTGCACGCGTTGCCATTGCAAGCAATGCAACGCGTGCACGTTTTTGCCCCCAAAGCTGTGCCGATCGCTAAAGGTCTCTCCTATGCAGCGCATGCGCGCTGCGTAGGCGAGACCTAAAAACCTTTGGGGATCCCCAGTTTCTGCATAACTGCAATTAAAAAAGGCCATTCTAAAGAGTCCAAGGCCTTTTCGGCATCGAGCATCACTGCGACTGCCGGCAGAGTGGGTTCTATCTGATTGATTACCGAAAAAAATGTACGTAGGTTAAGTGTCGTAGATCGGCCCGGTATGAAACCAGCCTGATAGGGGCACAGTGTAGTGTCGACAAGCAGCGCTAATCTAGTGGCCAGTACTTTAGCGAGGATTTTGTAATCGTGATTTAACAGTGAGAGCGATCTGTAGGATTGGCATTTCTGGGGGGGCTTACCAGGTTTAAGCAGTAGTGTAATAATGGCTTTGCGCAGAGTCAGTGAGAGGGCACCAGTTTGCAATGATTCTTCATATACTTCCAGGAGGTGGGGAGCTAGTTCATTTTGATATGCTTTATAAAAATCCCCGGAGAGCCCATCGGACCCCGGAGCACGGCTGCTGGCTAGATCTTTAATGGCTTGCTTAATTTCGTCTTCGTCTATGGGGGAAGCCAAGAATTCTCGCTGCCCAGCCTCTAACCATACCATAGCTATTTCCTGAAGATACGCCTCTAGGGCCTGTCCACTGGGCGGGCATCTCGTCAGATACAATTTGGTATAGTAGTCAAGGAAAGTTTGTGTGATATCCATTCCCATCGTCACTGGTCGGCCAGTGCCTACGTCCAATTGTGTGATAAATGTGGATTGGTAATGGGGTCTAAGGAGATGTGCGAGTGTTCGGCCAGGCCTTTCTCCTTCCCCGTATGTCCGCGCTCTAGCATATATACCTAAAAATGTAACCTCTCGAACTGCGGCATTTGTAAAATCAGCCATCAAAGCTGAACGATCACGCAAAAGTGCCATGGATGGGGTAGGTTGCATGCGGGTGTCAATATCTTTCAATGTTTGTTCAATGTTCGATAATTCAGTCCTAATGGAGCGTAGGATTCCAGCGTGTTTGGAGATACATACACCTCGAATAAACACCTTAAAGGCATCCCAAAGCGTGAGTTGGGACTCAACGGAGCCCTCATTAAGTTCAAATAATTCAGTTACAGCAATTCCTATTTCGCTATGGAACACCAAGTCTAATAATGCATGTGCGGGGAATCTCCATAGAGGGCGTTGCCTGGGGATGGATGGAAAGGCGACTTCTAATAACACCGGGGAATGGTGTGTTATGGTACGAGGGAAATATTCCACTCTGCGCACTTAAGTCAATAGCTGCGGTGTTACATACCAGTGGTCTATACGCGACCAGGTGCCGTGCGGGGCTGAGTAGAAAGAATAATTACGAACTCCCGGGTGGTTGAGACACCAAGGGTCCACCAGCAGTGATGATCGCAGGAGGGCAAGGAGGTCTTTAGTGGCTAAAGGTTTAGTGACTGGGCCTGGTCCAGTAGTGTCAGTGGCAGGATCTAGTTTGAGGTTAAAGTCCCCCCCCCATCAGGATTGTGTCTGAGCCAAAACGGTCAATATGTGATGAAATTGTGGTAAAGAAATCGGGTGTGTCGACATTGGGGGCATTGACATTGACCAGCAATATGGGCTGCCAGCCAATGAATCCCTGGACCAGCAAAAATCTCCTGTCTGGGTCTGCTGTAACTGACACCGTGCGAAAGGGAAGTGAGCGATGCACAAGTATACACACTCCACGTGAGTACGTACTATAGCAGGAAAAGAAACGATGTTGGCCCCAGGACGCTGCAAAACCATGTGACGGAAGGGGTGCATAATGTGTCTCCTGAAGTTACGCTATCTGAATGGAGTGTCATGTCAGATATGCCAACACTTGCCTACTTTGTTTGGGGCAGGAAAGTCCTCTAATGTTCCAGGTCAGACATTTAACATGTAGATCAGCAATGGTAGAGTGTTTCATTGTCTCATTAGGGTCAATAGTGGACTATAGATAAGAATATCATGAGATTGAAGTGTGACATGCTGCACATAACAATGGGCTCCAAAAACGACTACTAAAACATAATCTAAGATAAACATCCCACACCAACACTCCCCACACCCCCATCGGATACTCAAATATGCAACACACGGTGAATCCCAAGGAAGAAATGAAAAACAAGAGGAAAAGAAAAAGAGAATGAGAAGGGAGAAAGGAAAGAATAAAGGCATGAGGAGATTTCCTGAGGGACGCGGCAACACTTCAGCGGAGCCGCCACTTATGAAAACAGTCATTGTTTGGTCTGTGGCCAGCCAGCCAGTTCAAGGTTGTGGGTGTATGCCATCAGGCAGAAACAGGATTTAGGCAGAGATGATATCCACACGGTCCGTGGATCTCAAGAGCTGTGGGACCTCGCAGTTCAAGCCTTCGTCACCACCGCGACCGAGGTAAAGGAGTGCGGGTGATGCGACCTTCCCGTTGTATCTTATCCATGAGTAAAGGAAGGAAAAAGAATGTCGGTCTTCAGCAATGGTGTCAGTTTTCCTTGTCCTGTCGTTGTGTTAGCTGGAGGTGGTTCTTCAAGAACTTGGTCGCAGAGTCCGGTGTGTCGAAGATCTGTGATTTATTTCCCACCTGTACCCTGAGCCCGGCAAGATACAGCATCGCGTAGCGTATGTTTGCTTTTTGGAATGAGCGCTTCACGTCTGCATATTTTCGGCGGGCGTCCTGGACCATGGGCGTAAAGTCGGGGAACAAGGAGATATTAGACCCTTGATAGGTAAGAGCACCACGTTCTCTAGATAAGCGAAGGGCAGTGTCTCGATCATTGTAATTGATCAGCTTGGCAATAATAATCCAGGGGGGTGGCTCCCGGAGGTGGCAGTGGACCCAATGACCTATGGGCTTGCTCAACAGCGAACGTGCTCGAAAAGGCTTCCGGGCCAAAGAGGTCAGTTAGAACGGTCTCGATGAACTTGGTCATGGGGCCTGTGTTAGTGGATTCTGCAATACCGGAGACTCGCAGGTTATTTCTGCATGAGCGCGCCTCCAAATCTTCTGCCTTCATTGCCAGTTGCTTAATGAGGCCTTCGGATCTGTCCAATCGTTTCTGGACAGAGGATTGGCCGCCCTCTAAATCAGAAACGTGCTGCTCCACTCTGTCCATGCGAGTCTCGTGCACATCTAAGCGCCCATTGATATCATCCAGGCGGGTAGTTAGCGTGTCGAGCCGTGAACCTATAGATTGGAATCCCGCCCTAAGCTCTGCTAAAATGGCTGTTGCTCCATCTAATGAGGTCAGGTCTTGGCCAGAGGCTCCGTCTACTTCATCCCGCCGAGGGGCCTTGCCCACATCAAAGCTCAATTGCTTTTGCTTCGGGTCGGTGCGACCCATTGTTACAAATACTGGAGATTAAGGCACTGTTATGCATCTTTTTTTTTTTAAACCAGTGGTTCAACAGGGCTGGAGAGAAGATACAGCCGGCGCCAACCCACAATCCGCAGACCGGACTCGATGTTGTCGGCTGAGTGAGGCCAAGGAAGTCAGGGCGATTATATATCAAGCCGGTGTCTAAAGCTGTACATCCAGCTAGTCAAATATCTGATTCACCCAATGGTAGTGGGTGCGATATGGCGATTGGGAACAAGCCGAGAATGGAATGCTGTAACTCAGGAGGGCGCAGGCGGATCACCCAAGCAGCAGGATATGTCGCAGTTTACAATCAGCGTGTGGCGCATCTCCGATCGTGAGGGGAGGACACCTCAATATAGTGCTGTAGCTCGTCAGTGGTTTTCATGCTGGGATTAGCTGTGAGTCTCTATACTACGTCCCAATGCGGGATGAGAGGTCGCTCACACAGAGAAGTGACACGTATCAACCGGCTCAGTCAGGCCCCTACCGGACTTCCGAAGCGGGTAGATGGAATCAGGTCTGCCTCCAAACGCCTCGATCTCCCAGCACAGCGGAGTAGAGCCGAAGGCTCCCGGCAGGCCCGTGCGGTCCGAGCCCCGCCCTCAGGCTCACCCGAGTCCCCTGTCGACTCGGAGCCTCCGAGGGCCGCGTCAGGCTCGGGACCACAGCGGGCAGATCTTCGGTTTGCCAGGGCCCCCGGACATCGCGGAAGCCACCAGAGCATTCTCTGACTCATCAGCCCCTATTTGGTAGTGTTGGCGGCTTGTTTAATCAACAGCTGTAGCCGGTAGATGGCATTATTGGCGTGGCGGCTCCAGAGCTTTCGAGTTAGGTGGCCATCTTGGTCGCCGGCTCGGCCACGCCCCCCCTGCTGGGGGATTCTTAATGATTAATACCGAAATGGTTGCAATTAGATCTATGGTTTTTTTAAATTGACTTGCTCTTGATATATTATTGGCATGTTGAAAGTCCAACATTGCTGTACATATATCCCAGACAAAAGTAAAGGTATTGAGGGATATATTAAGAATATTACAAAGATTCATGACGATTTGACCCAACTGGAGGATGACGGTGTTTGGGAAAGACTTAGTAAAAGTATTTCCACTATAGGTAGTTGGTTTTCCACTTTAGGGAGTAGTCTATTAGGGAAAATCCTAATACCAGTAATTTCCATAACAATAGTAGTTCTGATGATGATAATGACATATAGATGTTGCAAGAATAAAACAAAAGCAAGAATGGTAGCCGAAATAAAGAATAAAAGAATGGGAAGAAAGAGAAACAGAGAAGAAATTGAATTAGAAGAAATGAAAGGAAGTTTATATGATAAAATGAAAGGAGTAGGCATGAAAAGGAAAATTGAAGAGTTAGAAGAAAGAAAGGAAGATACTAAAAATTAAATAAATAAAGTTGGCACTTGGTAATGATGGGTATTTTTATGATGGCTCAAAAATGCCATCAGAGGGGGATTGTTGGAGCAAGGATTCGAAAAAATGAAACTTGCTCGAATGAATCCTCTATTAACCTTCACTAATCATTAAGGGGCATATCTACAAGGGCTGGCGATAAAATTATCGCCGTTTTAGCGTCCGTTTTCGGACGAAAAGCGGCGATAATTTTAACGCCCTATTAGCAAGGACACGCTAACGCGTGAATCCATGCTTCTTCGCCCTTTCCTTATCGCCCAGCTTTGCATCTCTAATGAGATGCAAAGTGGGCGTTCCCCCCCAGAATAATGGGAGAAATGTCGCTAAGCGACATTTCTCCTATTATCAAGGGAATCGCTAACAAGCATAGCGATAAGAAAAGTAGCGATAACCACGGTTATCGCTACTTTCCTTACGCATGCTTTATTTCTGACTTAGCCATGTAATCCAATGGGAGGTGGATTACATGGCTAAGACCACCCTGCCCTATCAGCAAGGTATCGCCGGTCACAGTGCGATTATCGCTGGTTTCCCAGCGATAATCACACTGTTTTCCAGCTATCGCTTGCATTTCTATCGCTTTGGAGATAAGTGTTGCTGATAGCACGCTATCTCCGCGATAGAAAGCAGTGATAGCCGGCGATAATTATCCTAGCGCTAAGTGCGCTTAGCGATAATTATCGCCGGCCCTTGCTGATATGCCCCCACATTAGTAGATGAGATGAAATTAACATACACCAGACACAGATACACAGGAGAAAAAGCTTACGCATGCTTGAATTAATGAGAAATAAAATACAGCACGATTAAAACCCGCTTTAACTTGCAAAAACGCTTTGCGCATGTGCAAACCCGAATTACGCAGAAGTAACGTGACTAACTCTCTTTGGGAGGGAAAACCTCACGCATGCGCAAGAAGGACCAAAATGCGGTCTCGAGGTACCGCATGCCGGGCATATGCTTGCTTGATTTAAAAGAAAGCTGCTGCTATTAACGCTTTTGCCTAAGAGTAATAATAATTACATGGGATAGAGTAGAAGTGGGTGGTGAACAGTGAGAATTACATGTTTAAGAAAATAACATCTGTTTATGATTCTTTTATTAATAGTGTGTGTAGGAGAGTAGGATCTGCTTCTTATAGTTACCCCCACTTTTTGCTGATGTTTCACTGTTTTCGACTTAGTCTGACTGGGATCCTGCTATTCAGGACCCCAGTCTATCTGCTTTCTCCTCTAAATTGATTGCATGTACTTTAGGTACACTCCAGATTGGATTCTGGGGTACCCTTATAAGTCCCTAGTATATGGTATACTATGTACCCAGGGCATAGGTACCCCAGAGGCCTCCCAGGGGCTGCAGCATGTATTATGCCACCCCTGAGAGGCCATTCAAAATGACACAACAGGTCTGCTACTGCAGCCTGTGTAAGGTGGTGCATGCACCCCTTACTTAGATATAGGTTCAATATATCTATCCTAATCACTGCACATATAAGCCTATCAGTCACCCCTATGGCAGGCCTATTCAATCCTGAAGGCAGGGTGCTGGGTTTAATGTGAGAGGGTGCCCATGCATGAGCAGAGCCCCTCTGCAGCCTTCGGAACCACTATTCCGGGGTTGTCTGTGATGCAGCCAACCATATACTCTTAAGTGCATTATAACCTCGCGGTAAATGCTAACTTTAAAATGGCTGCAAGGAATTATGTCGTGTTTGGTGTCAAACACCTTGGAATCATACCTCCACACTAGTAACTGGTGTGGGAGGTATGATTCCTCCCTCCTAGAGGGAGAAATATGACAGCACCGGTACACCCGATACCAGCTTCACAGAGCCCTGGCATCACAAAATGGATGCTGGCAGCCACAGACACGAGTCTGCCCTCCTGCTGCTGGATGAAACTCCGGCAGGTGAGGCTGGACAATAGGTTTCCTATCACAGGGAGGTGTGACCACCTCCCAGACAGGCTTTAGTGTATTGGGGCTGGGTGGGTGCACTCTCAGAGTGCTTTGATGTCTGCACTGGGGGCACATTTGGTGTCCCTGTGCATAGTCCAGCTCAAACCGGTTGCAGGGGCTATCAGCCCCAGATCTGGCACAAAACTGGACAAAGGACATGGGTGTAGCCACCCCTCTGTCCTGACCCTCCCATAGGTGGGTCCCCAGAGTTTGTCCCACCCCTTCCTTGGGTACAAAGTAGGAACCCCTGACTACAGGACTTTAGATTTTACCTGGACTAAACTCTGCTACAGAAACCAAGTAACCTTCGATGATCTACGCTTTGCTGGACGACTGAAGAATCTCCCTTGGAGTAAAGGAGTTACTCCCCTGCAAGGCAGGCACCTCAACGCATCTGACCAGTTTGCATCTACACAGCTCCCGACGGACTCCGAAGATTTTGCAACACAGGAGGTGGATTTCCAAGCTTCCCCGAAGTTGACTAGTGCTCTCAGCAAACCTGAGACCCGCAGCCCTCATGGGGACCATGGAACCCGAACCCCTGGACACCGTGCACATTTGCAGCAGCATATGCTTCTAGGCAATCCCTGAGGCTGTGCTTTGGGCTACTTGTAGTCCAAGCCCCGAGCAGTGTTTCCACCAAAGATTACTGGCCTACACTCCACGAGTGTCCCGTGGGCTGGTATTGTGTGATTCCTCTTGAGGTCCCTTCGCGATCCCTGGTCCGTTCACCTGTGGGTCCCTGAGAAGACAACTTTAACTTTTAGTGGGCTTCCCTGGTTGCGCCAGACGTGCCCTGACTCTCCATTGCTTGGGGAGTCCCCAGGACCTTGCTGGTCCTCACAGAAGCATCAATACTCTGACCGCGTGGGTTGCAGTTGCCAAGGCTTGTTGGTCTCCAATCCAGAAACTGTCCCCTCAGCACTCGACATCCTTTGTGGGACAGCTCGCCTGTGGATCCTGGTTGTCGTCGATGTCTCCTGGTCCCCGTGGCTGCAGAGTCAACCTTCACCTCTTCGCACCTGAAGCACCCGACATTGGTGGGCATTCGATTGTTCCGCTCCTGGTCACGTGAAGTGACCCAGACTTTGTCCCCTCTGCTTTCAGGTTCTTCTCATCTCCGATCCAGGCTTGGGTCACACCGGACACTTTTCTTCTCCACGGCAGCAGCACTTCTTCGCATCACGCCATTGAAAACGACGAGGGTTTCCAACACCACTTGACCCCTATGCACCCGGCTTCCCTGGGCTAGGTAACACGGGTACCTCGGTACTCACAAGGGTGCTGGCCTTAGAACCTTCTAAGTTTAACTGGGTTTGCTTGAAGTCTTCTCCGAAGTGTCCTTAAACTCTAAATTTCCAACTGCGACTTTCCCATAGAGTTGTACGGAGCTCGCGTCTGTGTTCCCACACTGAACCCGTCCTCCGTGGGTCCCCTGTGTCACTACCTTGGGTGGTTCCTTGGGGTCCCAGCGATTCTACGTGCTCTAGGCACTGTGTCTAGTCAAGTTGTGGTTGTTATACCACTTTGTTAGTATATGGTTTGGTCTCCCCCTGGAGCCCACTGTGTATTGTGCTATTTACTGTCGTTCTAGTACTGTAATATTGTGTGCCTTGTTCTCTAATCTCATAAAAAGGTTAGTAGAGAGTGTTTAGTAATAAATACATATATTTTATATATACCTTGTGTGGTTCTCCTTTCATTTGGTCATTCAAGAGGTTATATACTGGTAAAACAAGCTGCTTTACATTCCTTCAAGACTTAGCCTGAAGGCTGCTCTCCACAGCTACCACTAGGATAGCTTTCTATAAAGGTTGTCTTTAACCTAATCATCAATAAGGGTCGTTTGGACTGGTGCAAGGTGCCCACTTTAATTAGTGGACAGCATATACCAGGCCAACTTCTCACATTGGTGTGCAGCGGTTGGGATTCAAGCTTGCTATTGTTTTACCAGATAATCTCAGTGAGTGACTAACTGAAAACCACTAAAGGTACTTAGGTACATATAAATCAAGTCTAGAATAAGGTAAGTTCTACTGAACTTAGAGTTGGGTAAGTCAAGGGTCTAGCACACCCTTTCTCCAACTCAAGAGAGTCTCAGTTCCCACTAGAGTAGGTAGGTGCATACACCACACCACACTAGAATGTCTTTAAGGCCTGAAGTCAGTGACTCCTTGCCAACTAAGTATGACCATCTCACATTCCAGGAATTGAGAAACATGTGTGCATCAAGGAAACTGAAGACAGGTAAAAACCCAAACACCCAAAAGCTCATAGTGACTTTGCTTTTAGATGACCTCAGAAAGACCCCAGGGTCTGATGAGGCAGGCAAAGGGGGTGGGACAGCAGAAGAGGAAAGGCCAGGGAGTGAAAACCTCAATGACCTGGACTCTGATGCTGGCCAGGAGGATCAAAATGATTCTAACCTGGAACAGCCAATCCTTCCTGAAGGTGAGAAAGGAGGCCCCAGTGGGCCTCTCTTTACCCCACCTGGAAGGGTTAACAGTTTACTAAGAAGATCCAGATCTCCTTCTCTGGAGTCTAATCATTCTGGTACATCTGTAGGGAGCTCTGTTTCTCATAGGACTTCTGCTTCTCATAAAAGGGAGTCCTCTTATGAGAAGAAGTGCCAACTGCTTGAGTTTGAGAGAGCTAAGCTCAGGATCAAGAGAGAGCAATTGGCCTTAGATAGGGAATCCCTGGAGCTTCAGAGAGCTTCTCAGAAGTTGGGGCTAGAGCCCCATGGTGGCAGCCACAGTGTCCCTAGAGGTAGAGAACATACTCATGACCATAGGAACCTGAACAAGATTGTCCCTCCGTACCAGAGTGGGGATGACATCCACAAATGTATAACTGCACTGGAGACGGCCTGTAAGGTACAGAGGGTCCCTCAGGAGCAGTGGGCAGCAATCTTGTGGCTCTCCTTTGCAGACAAAGGTAGAGACAAGCTCCTCACTGTTAGAGAAGAGGATGCTGATAATTACAAAGTCCTGAAGAGTGCTCTGATTGATGGGTTTGGCCTAATCACTGAACAATACAGGTTAAAGTTCAGAGATACCCAAAAGGCACAGACTCAGGACTGGGTTGACTTTGTTGATTGTGCTACTAAGGCTCTGGAAGGCTGGTTACTTAGCAGTAAGGTGTTTGATTTCAAAGGATTGTATAATTTAATCTTGAGAGAGCAGATCCTTAATAACTGTCAAAATCAACTGTTGCATCAGTACCTGGTGGACTCTGATCTGACCTCTCCCCAAGAATTGGGCCAGAAGGCAGACAAATGGGTCAGAACCAGGGTGAGGCAGAAGGTTCAGAACCAAGGTGGTGACTCCAAGAAGCAGGATTCTAAAAACTCTGATAAGGGTGGGGAGAAGGGTAAAGACCAGAAGTCTTCTCAAGGGCCCCAAAAATATGCATCTGGTGGGGAGTCACACTCCAACAAGGGAAAAGGCAAGAAGAAACCATGGTGTCAAATCTGTAAACAGAAGACCCATTGGACAAGCGATTGTACCAAGTCCAAGGACTCAACTCCAACCACCACTGCCCCTAAGGCAACTGTTCCCCCTAGTTCAGCTCCAAGTGGTGGCGTTCCAAATAAGGGTATAGTAGGGTTAACCCTGGGATCTGAGATGGACTCTGGCCTAGTCAGAGTTCCAACTCAGGCTATGTTGATCTGTGATGGGGGCATGGATATGGCCTCCTTATTTATAAGCCCCAGTAATCTGGGCAAATACAGACAACAGCCTATAATAAATGGAAAAGAGGCCTTGGCATTCAGGGACACAGGAGCAAGTGTCACAATGGTGACAAAAGATCTTGTGGCTCCTGAGCAAATCATACTTGGTGAGATGTACCAAGTGACCAATGCTAGCAATGTCAGGACAGACCATTCCTTGGCAGTTGTTAATTTCTCCTGGGGAGGGGTAACTGGCCCTAAGAAGGTTGTGGTAAGTGCAGACCTCCCTGTTGAATGCTTGTTGGGCAATGATTTAGAAACTTCAGCTTGGGCTGAAGTGGAACTCAGGACTCATGCAGAAATGTTGGGTATCCCTGCAGATGTGTTTGCTATGACCAGGTCACAGGCAAAAATGTCTAACACTGAACAGGTCCTGGATCCTGGAAAAATGGACCAGGCACCTTCCAAGAGGAGGAGCAGTAGGGTTCAGGCAGTGTCTTCCCCCCTGCCTCAGAATCCAGATCAGTCTCTTGAGGGAGCTGATCTTAGTCCTGAAGAAGGAACTGTCCCAGATGAGCTTGAACCTGATCAGGTTGAGTTCTTGGGGACAGGGGGCCCTTCCAGGGCAGATCTGAGCCAGGAGCAACTGAGCTGCCCCTCTCTTGAACCCCTCAGACAGCAAGCTGCTGCTTAGGCTGCTGGGAGTGCTAGTGGGTCCCATAGGATCTACTGGGATGATGGACTCCTTTACTCAGAGTGTAGAGACCCCAAGCCTGGAGCCACCAGGAGGTTGGTTATACCTCTGAAGTTTAGGAGCTTCCTATTGACACTAGCACATGATATCCCATTGGCAGGTCACCTAGGCCAAAACAAGACTTGGGACAGAATTGTCCCTCACTTTCATTGGCCTCATATGTCTGAAGACACCAAGGAGTTTTGTCGCTCCTGTGTCACCTGCCAAGCCAGTGGTAAGGCAGGTAGCACTACAAAGGCCCCCCTGACACCACTACCTGTGGTGGGGGTTCCCTTTGAGAGGTTAGGGATTGACATTGTTGGTCCCCTAGATCCTCAAACTGCATCTGGGCACAGATTTATACTGGTGGTGGTGGACCATGCCACTAGGTATCCAGAGGCAATTCCCCTTAGAACTACCACAGCTTCTGTGGTGGCAAGGGCCCTCCTGGGAATCTTTTCCAGGGTGAGTTTTCCTAAGGAGGTAGTATCAGACAGAGGACAAACTTCATGTCTAGTTACTTAACTGCTATGTGGAAGGAGTGTGGTGTAAATTATAAAGGTCTCCCAGAAAAGCTTAGGCGCAGATGGGACATACTTTTGCCCTGCCTTCTCTTTGCCTACAGAGAGGTTCCACAGAAGGGGGTTGGTTACAGCCCATTTGAGCTTCTGTTTGGACATCCAGTTAGGGGTCCATTGTGTCTAGTGAAGGAGGGATGGGAGTTACCTCTCAAACCCCCTAAACAGGATATTGTGGACTATGTACTTGGTCTCTGCTCCAGGATGGCTGAGTACATGAAGAAGGCAACTAAAAACCTTGAGGCTAGCCAGGAATTGCAAAAGGCCTGGCATGACCAAAAGGCTGTGTTGACTGTTTATCAGCCAGGACAGAAAGTATGGGTGTTGGAGCCAGTGGCCCCAGTAGCCCTCCAAGACAAGTGGAGTGGCCCCCATACCATAATTGAGCAAAAGAGAGAGGTTACCTACCTGGTGGACCTAGGAACTCCCAGGAGCCCCCATAGGGTGCTCCATGTCAACAGGCTCAAACCATATGTTGACAGGGCAGACATGGGCTTGCTCATGGCTACTGATGAGGGACAGGAGGAAGAGAGTGATCCACTCCCTGACCTGCTCTCACAGAACCCTGATGATGGTTCAGTAGATGGTGTAGCCTTGGCAGGCAGCCTCACTGACCAGCAGCAAACTGATTGCAGAAAAGTTCTCAACCAGTTTAGACATATGTTCTCACTGACTCCAAGTCAGACTACCTGGTGCACTCATGAAGTGGACAATGGAGACAGTCTGCCTGTTAAAAATAAGATTTACAGGCAACCTGACCATGTCAGGGACTGCATCAGGACTGAAGTCCAGAAGATGTTGGATTTGGGTGTGATTGAACCCTCAGATAGCCCTTGGGCTAGTCCAGTAGTCTTGGTACCTAAACCTCACACCCAGGGTGGTAAGAGAGAGATGAGGTTTTGTGTTGACTACAGAGGTCTCAATGCAGTCACTAGGACTGATGCCCATCCAATCCCTAGGGCAGATGAGCGCATAGACACTTTGGCCTCAGCCAAGTTTCTGAGCACATTTGACCTGACAGCTGGCTACTGGCAGATCAGACTAGCTGAGGATGCAAAAGCCAAATCAGCATTCTCAACCCCTAGTGGGCACTACCAGTTTGTGGTGATGTCCTTCGGTTTGAAGAATGCACCTGCCACTTTTCAAAGGTTAGTGAACAAAGTCCTTACAGGCCTGGAAGCCTATAGTGCAGCATAACTAGATGATATTGCTGTCTTTAGCTCCACCTGGGAGGATCACCTGGTCCACCTGAGAAATGTTTTGGAGGCCCTGCAGAAAGCAGGCCTCACTATCAAGGCCACCAAGTGCCAGATAGGGCAGAGTCAAGTTGTATACCTGGGCCACCTTGTGGGTGGAGGCCAGGTTCAACCATTGCAGAGCAAAATCCAGACCATCATGGACTGGGTTGCTCCAACCACCCAGACTCAGGTCAGAGCTTTCTTGGGCCTGACTGGGTACTATAGGAGGTTTGTCAAAGGGTATGGATCCATAGTGACCCCTTTGAATGACTTAACCTCCAGGAGAATGCCAGAGAAAGTTCAGTGGACAGTCAGCTGTCAAAAGGCATTTGATGACCTGAAGCAGGCCATGTGCACTACTCCCATTCTGCAAAGTCCTGACTACCCCAAACAATTCATTGTCCAAACAGATGCATCTGAGTTGGAGGTAGGGGCTGTGTTATCACAATTGAATGATGAAGGTCAGGATCAGCCAGTAGCTTTTTTTAGCAGAAGGCTGACCCCCAGAGAGAAACGTTGGTCAGCCATTGAGAGGGAAGCCTTTGCTGTGGTTTGGGCCTTGAAGAAGCTGAGGCCATACTTGTTTGGCACTCACTTCATACAGACCATATGCCCCTCTTATGGCTAAAACAGATGAAGGGTGAAAACCCCAAACTTTTGAGGTGGTCCATTTTCCTACAGGGGATGGACTATACAGTGGAACATAGACCTGGGAGTAACCATGCCAATGCAGATGGACTCTCCAGATATTTCCACTTAGAACATGAAGACTCAACTGGTCAAGGTTAGTTTAATCTCCTGACGTTTGGGGGGCGTTGTGTAGGAGAGTAGGATCTGGTTCTTATAGTTACCCCCACTTTTTGCTGATGTTTCACTGTTTTCGACTTAGTCTGATTGGGATCCTGCTATTCAGGACCCCAGTCTATCTGCTTTCGCCTCTAAATTGATTGCATGTACTTTAGGTACACTCCATATTGGATTCTGGGGTACCCTTATAAGTCCCTAGTATATGGTATACTATGTACCCAGGGCATAGGTACCCCAGAGGTCTCCCAGGGGCTGCAGCATGTATTATGCCACCCCTGAGAGGCCATTCAAAATGACACAACAGGTCTGCTACTGTAGCCTGTGTAAGGTGGTGCATGCACCCCTTACTTAGATATAGGTTCACTATATCTATCCTAATCACTGCACATATAAGCCTATCAGTCACCCCTATGGCAGGCCTTATCAATCCTGAAGGCAGGGTGCTGGGTTTTATGTGAGAGGGTGCCCATGCATGAGCAGAGCCCCTCTGCAGCCTTCGGAACCACTATTCTGGGGTTGTCTGTGATGCAGCCAACCATATACTCTTAAGTGCATTATAACCTCGCGGTAAATGCTAACTTTAGAATGGCTGCAAGGAATTATGTCGTGTTTGGTGTCAAACACCTTGGAATCATACCTCCACAACAGTAACTGGTGTGGGAGGTATGATTCCTCCCTCCTAGAGGGAGAAATATGACGGCACCGGTACACCCGGTACCAGCTTCACAGAGCCCTGGCATCACAAAATGGATGCTGCCAGCCACAGACACCAGTCTGCCCTCCTGCTGCTGGACGAAACTCCGGCAGGGGAGGCTGGACAATAGGTTTCCTGTCACAGGGAGGTGTGACCACCTCCCAGACAGGCTGTAGTGTATTGGGGCTGGGTGGGTGCACTCTCAGAGTGCTTTGATGTCTGCACTGGGGGCACATTTGGTGTCCCTGTGCATAGTCCAGCTCAAACCGGTTGCAGGGGCTATGAGCCCCTGCTCTGGCGTGAAACTGGACAAAGGACATGGGTGTAGCCACCTCTCTGTCCTGACCCTCCCATAGGTGGGTCCCCAGAGTTTGACCCACCCCTTCCTTGGGTATAAAGTAGGAACCCCTGACTACAGGACTTTAGATTTTACCTGGACTAAACTCTGCTACAGAAACCAAGTAACCTTTGACAATCTACGCTTTGCTGGACGACTGAAGAATCTCCCTTGGAGTAAAGGAGTTACTCCCCTGCAAGGCAGGCACCTCAACGCATCTGACCAGTTTGCATCTATGGAGCTCCTGACGGACTCCGAAGATTTTGCAACACAGGAGGTGGGTTTCCAAGCTTCCCCAAGGTCGACTAGTGCTCTCAGCAAACCTGAGACCCACAGCCCTCGTGGGAACCGTGCAACCCGAACCCCTGGACACCGTGCACATTTGCAGCAGCGTATGCTTCTAGGCAATCCCTGAGGCTGTGCTTTGGGCTACTTGTAGTCCAAACCCCGAGCAGTGTTTCCACTGAAGATTACTGGCCTACACTCCACGAGTGTCCCGTGGGCTGGTATTGTGTGATTCCTCTCAAGGTCCCTTCGCGATCCCTGGTCTGTTCACCTGTGGGTCTCTGAGAAGGCAACTTTAACTTTCAGTGGGCTTCTCTGGTTGCTCCAGACGTGCCGTGACTCTCCATCACTTGGAGATTCCCCAGGACCTTGCTGGTCCTCACAGAAGCATCATTACTCTGACCGCGTTGGTTGCAGTTGCCAAGGCTTGTTGGTCTCCAATCCGGAAACTGACCCCTCAGCACTCGACATCCTTTGTGGGACAGCTCGCCTGCAGATCCTGGTCATCGTCGACATCTCCTGGTCCCCGTGGCTGCAGAGTCAAGCTTCACCTCTTCACACCTGAAGAACCCAACATCGGTGGGCATTCGATTGCTCCGCTCCTGGTCACGTGAAGTGACCCAGACTTTGTCCCCTCTGCTTTCAGGTTCTTCTCATCTCCGACCCAGGCTTGGGTCACACCGGACACTTTTCTTCTCCACGGCAGCAGCACTTCTTCGTATCACGCCATTGAAAACGACGAGGGTTTCCGACTCCACTTGACCCCTATGCACCCGGCTTCCCTGGGCTAGGTAACACGGGTACCTCGGTACTCACAAGGGTGCTGGCCTTAGAACCTTCTAAGTTTAACTGGGTTTGCTTGAAGTCCTCTCCAAAGTGTCCTTAAACTCTAAATTTCCAACCGCGACTTTCCCATAGAGTTGTACGGAGCTCGCGTCTGTGTTCCCACACTGCACCCGTCCTCCGTGGGTCCCCTGTGTCACTACCTTGGGTGGTTCCTTGGGGTCCCAGTGATTCTACGTGCTCTAGGCACTGTGTCTAGTCAAGTCGTGGTTGTTATACCACTTTCTTAGTATATGGTTTGGTCTCCCCCTGGAGCCCACTGTGTATTGTGCTATTAACTGTCGTTCTAGTACTGTAATATTGTGTGCCTTGTTCTCTAATCTCATAAAGAGGTTAGTAGAGAGTGTTTAGTAATAAATACATATATTTTATATATACCTTGTGTGGTTCTCCTTTCATTTGGTCATTCAAGAGGTTATATACTGGTAAAACAAGCTGCTTTACATTCCTTCAAGACTTAGCCTGAAGGCTGCTCTCCACAGCTACCACTAGGATAGCTTTCTATAAAGGTTGTCTTTAACCTAACCATCAATAAGGGTCATTTGGACTGGTGCAAGGTGCCCACTTTAATTAGTGGACAGCATATACCAGGCCAACTTCTCACAGTGTGCATTTGGGCCTGTTAATCTATGACTAAAAAGAAAATGGCGAAAGCTGTGCATTCTCAATGAGTCCATAAAATGACCCGGTGACCGAGAGAGAGCTGAATGACTGCCAAGATCCAAGGACAGAAAGGATGGGAAAAGAAGTTGATGTATCGCTCATCTATGAAGCCTGTATTAAATAAATTACGGCATTTGCAACAAAATATGCATGTGAAAACGAAATATATGAATGAGTCAAAGGGGCAGGGTTAGCAAACAATAGGTTTTACTAATAAAAATGAATACGTCAGCCTGGTATGATGAAGACTCCCCTAACCCCGTCCAATCATATTCCGTAGTTTAGTAAATTTGCAACACTTGAGGGTGGGACATGAAGAAATAAAGACTATAACTAGAGTGATTTGAGTTAAGAAAATAGATTTATGATTCGAGGATGCTGATAGAGAGATGATTTGATGGAGCTGTGAGAGAACTACTGCTGCTGGGAGCTGAGCAGAGAGAGAGAGAGAGACGAGAGCAGACTTGGAAGATCCAGACAACTGCCTGATTAGATTCGAAGATTGCGGAAGAATATCGAGGAGGGAGAGAGTGTAAGAGAGGGAATCGCCCTGGTGCGTCGGGTTTGTAGAGAAGTCTAGTAAGTATCAGACCTTTCCTGATCCTATCCTATAATCTTTGTCTCCTGATCCTAAGTCAGGGGACCCCCACCAGTCCTTTGGCCAGAGGGGTGGTTTTCCAGTTATCTTCATTAGGTAAATGTCATTCTATCCAAAATTTGCATATTTCTTTGCAAATGTAGTATAAAAGTGCCTTTTGTCTCTACATCTATCCACTCTTATGCGTTTGATTTTGTTGAATGAGCTTGTGTAATTGAATGTATTGTGTTATATGATTTTTCTCTCTCCCACTTAAAGAAAGATGGAGTTTGCACTGTGTATCTATGATTGATGAGCGTTCAACGTAATGACTGAAATTTTAGATAAACTTATTATTATTATTATTATTCAGAGTCTGTGGTTATTTCACTAAGAATTTTAGTTAAGAAGTTGTTAATATCACCATCAACTAACTCAACTAATGGTCCATCGACCAGAGGAAGAGTGTTGATTTGTGAAGATTAGTTAGACATGATACTATAATTGATTTGTGGTTACAGGGAAATAACTAATCCGAACTTAAGTAAATTATAAAACTTGACCCCCCAGAGGAGTGGCCAGGGAATGCAAATGAACATATTTGGATAAATGCATATGGGCCCATAAAATTCAGATTTTATGTAAAATATCCAACCCTGGCCTCTTTGCGCTGGATCACCTGTACCTCAGAATAGGAGGCCAGCCAACTAGCCCTTGGTTTAACTCAGGTAGTCCCTGGGTTCAAGCAGCAAGGCAACCTTCAAGCAGCAGGGCAGGCCTCTGAGGATTCAAGGCAGGCTTCAAACAGCAGGGCAGTCTTCAGAGAGCAGCAGGGCAGTACTCTGAAGGGCTAAGCAGGCCTCAAGCAGCAGAACAGTCCTCCAAAGTACAAGGCAGGCCTTTTGAGTGTCCTCCATAGGTCCAGGAGTAAATTGAAGAGTGGGTCTGAAGATCCTTTTTTTATACTTGGTGCCAGATTTGAAGTGGAAAAAATGTCTAGAGATTTCCTCCACAGATGGTTCTGGAGTTTTCTTCCTCCCTGCCCAGGCTTCCCGAAGTCTAGCTTGGCAAAAGATGGGTGTGAAATTACTTGTGAGTGTGCTGAGGCAGGCAGCACATTTTTAAATGTATGTGGGGCAGAGAACAGCTCCGCATCTCCCTTCCTGACAGGCTGGCCCATCCTGCCAATACCTAGTCCCCCTTTGTCTCACTGTCTAGGAGGAAAATGCAACGGCCAACTGCCAACTATTCACAGTTATGTAATCCTAGATACAGGCTACAGGCACCAAATGGTTATTACAAGATAATGCCAACTTTCTAAAAGTGGTATTTTCAGAATTGTGACTTAAAATCCGACTTTACTATTAAAGAGGATTTAAAATTACAATTCTTTTGAGCCCACTCATGACATTTCTATTGATTCCCAAATAAAGTTTATCCCCTATTGAATGTAATAAGGTAAGCCAACCCAGAATCTCGCAGAGTTTTCATGTAACACTGCGGAATTCCTTGGACTGAAACTCCACGAGTTCCGCTCACCATTAGTAATAAGGTAATCAAATGTTATCCTATGGGAAAGGTAGGCCTTAAAGTAGTGAAAAATTAATTTTAAGAGTTTTTCAATGCCAGGACATGTAAAACCTAACTTATCCAACTTTTTAAATACAATGCACCCTTCCCTAGGGGCTGTCGAAGGCTTACCTTAGGAGTGTCTTGTATGTCTTAATAAGGAAGGTTTGGGACTGGGAAAAGGTATTTTGCAAGTCGATTGGCAGTTTAAAATATCACACAGTCTGCAATGGCTGGCTTGACACATGTTTTGAAGGTCTACATAAGTGGTTGACAAAATAAGTGCTGCAGGCCCACTAGTAGAATTTAATTTATAGGCCGGGTTATATGTAGTACTACTCTACTAGGGACTTATAAGTAAACTAAATGTGCCAATTGGATGCAAACTCTTTTTACCATGTTTTGGGGAGACAGCACAATCACTTTAGCATTGGTTAGCAGGGGTAAAGAGCATAGAATCCTAAGGCCAACAATAACAAATGTCAGCAAACAGTAAGGGAGTAGGCAAAGGGTTTGGGGGAAGACCAAACTAAGGCTGACAGATTTTAAAGAGGTGCTCCAAGAAGAAACAATTGTGATGCACAGTGCACGTGTGTTGTGAACAAAGTGCCATAAAGTGAATAATAGCAACTAAAAATAGGAAAAAATCTCTTGGCTGCCACACGTGCATGAGTTAAAAGACGATAATGGTATTATTTCCTTATTTATCCTCAAGATACAAAATATATGTAAAGCAGGCCACAAGTAAATGTTTCATTGACGTTTCGACCCCAGTGAAAATATTTGTTCAGGGTCTTCATCGAGACAAATTTAGGATGCACCCTCCAACTTTCTTGCCGTAAAGAATGCCAAGAAAACAGTGGTATGCGAAACAATAGAATGTCTAATACCATATCAAAGGCAGCAGGGTCAAATGATCTTCAAGATTCTTTATACTAACTGTAATGCAAAATTGGGACAATAAATCGCTCAACATCAGCAAGTGAAGGCCTGGATCACTTTATATCACTTTGTTCACAACTTACGTACACTAGGCCATCACAGTTTTTTTCTTCTTGGAGCACTCTTTTTAGATATGAATAGGCTATAAAGTTCATACAGATTGATCATCATGTGTCAAACTTTGTGCTTGGTACTGCTTAGAATTCATTACTTAGGGGCCGATTACGATGGCGGTCGGTGTCAGTACTGCGGTGCCGGCGGTGCGGAAAAATGCCTTTTACCGCCCTCCAGCAGCGGTCCTCACGGCCGCCATTTTATGAAGGGCAAATATGCCCCATTTCCCGACCTCCACGGTGCAACGCCGACCGCCATGAAATTGCGCCCGCCACCGCGCCGGTGGGAGCCAATGGAGACTCACCGCCGTGCGGAATGACGTCCCGTCCGCTCAACAAATTAGGATGCGCCAAACAACCCGTCGAACCGCAGGGGAGAAACCGCCCTTCCAGACACGGCGGAATCTCGACAGCGGAGCGTGAAACGAGACTTCCGGAGCCCTCCACCCGGAGCCTAACACCATGGATCCAGCACTACACGTCCTCCCGGTGCTGTACATGATACATCACCAGGCCAACATCGCCCGCCGCGGACGCCGCCGCAGGTACGTAAAAAAACACAATACAACACAAAACAGAACACAAATTCCACGGGCTGAAACAGGGCACCTGGCCACACCAGACACACTGGTGTGGACAGGAACACATCCATCAGTGTACCCACACATGTCTCAGCTGGCACCAATTCACACCCTGCATCAAGCCCACCAAATTACCGCGAACATAATGTAATGTGTTGCTGACGACACCGCAGCGGTGAGTATGCGGGAAATCCATTGCACAAAGCAGAATGCATGTACAGCAACGGACAGGCCAGAAAGACCACAGGCCACCACCACCACCCACCACCCACAGCTCCGCCGCACACAGCAAGAAACATGCCAATCCCCCCCCCTTGTGCACCCCCATGTCCAACACCAAGCGAGCTAAATCCACACCCAGCAGCACACAACTAACACCTTGGGAGACAGACACAGCAGCATTGGGTGTAGATTAACACACAGCACAGAGGCACAGGCCCAGGGCAACACACACACACACCACAACACCACATACATGGCAAGAAAGCAGAATACAAGCACAAAATTAACATACACACACACAAGGAACATACAGACTACTGGACACACACCCTGCCAACTCACACAGACATACCCCACACCGACACACAGCCACATACACAGACTACATTCCACCAGCAATGGAGCACAACATAGAGGAAAGCAAAAATTATGTGCACACAAATGGGAGGGCAAGGAGACAACCAACAACCAGGTGAACAGACACATGCAGGACAAGGAACCCAGAACAACATCCACACCCCATCCAAGCACATGGCTGGCACAGTGAGTGAAGTCAAACAACAGTCACCTCAGTGCAACAACTCAGGGAGACAGCAAGGTAACCCATGTATAGGGACAGGGATGAAAGGAAGGACCTCAAGTCAAACACTGAACAGCAAGTACACATGAGTATCACACAGGGCACATTGGCACACTCAATGACTGTCAAACACAAGTAGGAGTCCCCAAACATACCCCCTCATATCTGCAGCACACAACCCCAATGCCAGACACACAGAAGGGCCTACATAATGTCCAGACAAGATACAGACAAACAATCAAACCCCCTGGGGGCATCCACAAACATCACACACACACAAGGATTTCAGTACCAACGTCTGCACCAAAACAAAAATGGCAAACACAATTCAAAACAGAAACACATACAGAACCACAAAAATAACACACATCACCTGTGCAGCCAAACTAGGGGAAGGCAATGGGAGCACACACACAACAGGAGTGCACCACCTCATCAGTCAGGAAAAATGCATAGGCTACATACCACAACACAGACAAGAAGTGCACCATCACAGAACAACACAGACACATCAAACACACAACAGATGCACAACACCACAAAGCACATAGCAAACACAGCAGTACATCAGGGGATGTACACTAGGACAGCACAAGGCAACATACACCCACAGCACTGAATGCACAACAAGCAGTGTGTGCACACAAACACACAACAGTCCCACACAGCCATGAGTCACACGCCATTAACACACACATCAACACACACGACAAAGCCACAACCAACACACCGTACAACCCTTGACCACCCAAATGCACACCATGTAAGTAACCGTTGTGACTAGGATGACTGCCCATCACAACATGACTACACATCTACACTGCTAGGCATACATGAAAGCAAGAACGCACATACATGTTGAGCCTGGTCAGCCTGCCTGCAATCCCGTGTATATGACCCCTCTATGTGTTTGCAGTGCCCACATACCAGGATGCAGTAAAACATAGCCAACAGCAACAAGGAAGGAACATGAGTCTGGTATGTCACCGAAAACAACATCACTGACCCCACAAGTATCCAAGTCATGAAGAACTGAAGTCCCCGTCACCCCTGTAAAATAAATGATAAGTCAAACAAGCCAGTGGCACAGTTGAAGTGGCACACAGAGCATGTGGCCCAGTAAATGTGAGACGTACAGGAAAAGCCTTATTCAGTAAGGACAATGACACAACTGACAACATGAGCAACTGTTTTTATTCACAAATAGCACTGATAGGCAACAATATCAGACAGGACCAAGGCACAAGATGCAGAGCCTGAACATGAGAAGCTGCACAGGCAGGGGGCAAACTGCAAGGCCAGTGGCCAGTCCAAGGTGCTGACAGAGTCAATGAGAAGCTGCACAGGCAGGGGGCAAACTGCAAGGCCAGTGGCCAGTCCAAGGTGCTGACAGAGTCAATGAGAAGCTGCACAGGCAGGGGGCAAACTGCAAGGCCAGTGGCCAGTCCAAGGTGCTGACAGAGACAATGAGAAGCTGCACAGGCAGGGGGCAAACTGCAAGGCCAGTGGCCAGTCCAAGGTGCTGACAGAGACAATGAGAAGCTGCACAGGCAGGGGGCAAACTGCAAGGCCAGTGGCCAGTCCAAGGTGCTGACAGAGACAATGAGAAGCTGCACAGGCAGGGGGCAAACTGCAAGGCCAGTGGCCAGTCCAAGGTGCTGACAGAGACAATGAGAAGCTGCACAGGCAGGGGGCAAACTGCAAGGCCAGTGGCCAGTCCAAGGTGCTGACAGAGTCAATGAGAAGCTGCACAGGGAATGTGTGTCACCAAACTCCGCCATGGTCAGCAACACAGTCTGGTGTGTCACGATGGGCAGCACAGGTACCGGTGTGGGAGAGACAGGTCTGTGACATTGATCAACATTCAGACTTGGCTGTCAGTCTGACTGGGAGCTGACTGTGTGTCGGGCACAGTTGGACCACTTGACTGGGGAGTGAGACGCCCAGCTGAGGAAGAGCTATCAGTGGCCTTGGACGCTGGAGGGCTGCTTGGACCAGGTGGTGTAGTGGCACGTGGAGGTGGACTCAGGCCGACGTGGGACACAGTGTGGGAGGGAGACAGTGGAGGGGTGCCTTTCCACTTCTTGGGGATTCTAAATGGCTTGCCTGTCTTGGTATCAATGGGAAGTGGTGTGGACACAAACGGCACACTCATCACCAAGGCTGCCGCAGGTGCACACGCTGGACCTCCCTTTGGGGATGTGCTGGATCCAGAAGGACGCTTAGCCTGGCATTGCCTCTGCCCCTCCATCCCCTCTTTACCCTGTGTGCCCCCTACAGTGCCCTCCTGTCCCTGCTTCACTGGACTTGGAATGGGAGTAGAGGTAGTTGGTGAAACAGCCTTGGATACCTTACTATGTGTAGCCTTGCCAGGCCCCACCTTCACAGTGGGCATGGAGAGTGTCTGCATGCCTTTGCGAGACGTTTTTGGGACCACAGAGTCTGTGGCCGGGGATTGCTCTGAGGCTTGTGACCCTGAGTACTTCCTCCTTGAATCATGTGCCTTTGCAACGCCTGACGGGCTCTTCCCTTTGCGCTCTGGGGTTGTTTTTTTCTTCGTAGGGGAAGGTGTCTGTGACCTTGACCGCTTGGGCTGCTGCTGCTGTGTGCTACGTGTGCAGTATCGTGACGTTGAGGTGTGTGAAGCGTGGTCACCGTCGTCAGACGTCGCCACTGGCATGGGGGTGGACAAAGGGACTGGAATTGGACTACGAGATTGAGCCAGTTGAAGTGCAGCCGCCATTGTGGAGGACATTGTCTGGACAGTGCGGTGCAGCCCACCCACGTCTGAATGGATGCCCTCCATGAAAGCTAACACCTGTGCCAATTTGCGGTCGTGGTCTGACAATGCATTGAGGAGCCCTGTCTGCCCCACACACAGCTGGCGCATAAGGTCCACACACTCTGCACTGATGGCAGCAGGGGGCACAGGGGCAGGGGCAGCGGTGCCTGGAATGAAGGACACTCTTCCCCTCTTTGTGGTGCGAACACGGGCAGCAACAGAGGAAGTGGCTGGGAGGGTGGGCACTGCACGCTGTGTGCTGGAAGATGTAGCAGACTCTCCGTTCCCTGTGTCCTCCAAGATGTCTGCACCACCGCCGTCATCAGATGATGTTGAACTTTGCGTCTCGGGCTGTGATTCCTCCAGCATACTCCTATCCCCCTCCGAGGCGCTGGTCACATCTGTGTCACTGGGATCCTGTGCAGCTGTTGTGCTTGTTTCACCACCACTGGTGTCCGTCCCCTGTCCCTCCGTGCCCACGGGAGATGCTGCATAACAGAGAGACATGTAGGGTCAGCAAAGTGACAGCAACAGGACAAACATATTCAAGCAAAGCAACACTGAGGATGACAAAGTCTACATGTTGCAGGCCACCCCGTGCAATCTCACCATGCAGACACACATCACTACCTCAAACAGTGCGTACAAACATCTAAACACGGCATAGCTGAGCCATGTGATGGGCAGACAGCACAACATCATGCATGTTGGGGCGTACAAACACTAACACCAATGGACCAGGCCTGCAGCACACCACCCACAATGCCATTGAAATTCCCAGGATTGGAAAAACATCAGTAAGTGCATGTATGTAATATCCGTGACTGCCACACCCAGCACAGGGGCCACTTACAACCCACTGCATCACAGTAACCACATCACGTACACCAGCGCAGGTACAGGCTTGGTACACATGCAGCCACTCACAGACAAAATCAACCTTCACAGAATACTCACCCCTAGCTTGCTGTTGATGCTCCTTCAAACGTGCGTCCAGCTCAGGCTGTGTCACAGCCAAGATGCGGCACATCAGTGGTGTCAAGCTGCGTCGTGACAACCTGCCACTGCGAGGGAGTATCCCCAGTGTCATCTCGGCAACGTTCTTTGCCAGTCGTGATATGTCGTCCCACCTCTTGTGGCAGTGGGTGCGCCGGCGGTTTGACACTCCCAGAGCCCGCACCTTGGTTGCAATGGACCTCCACACGGCCTTACGCTGGTGTACCTTGAGCTGCAGGTGTGGGAGACAAGAGGGGGAAAACATCAGTGACACACTCTCATGGTAAAACCTCTCTCTCTGAACAGTGGCATGACACAGACTCATCTCCACACGGCAGATATGGGTCATTGATGTACACTCATGCCAACCACACACGTATCACACTCTGTACAGTCAGTGATGTGTCCTTGTCACATTGGGCGTGGACAGTCCATGCCAGGTAGAATCACACAGAGATGGACAACGAGGACCCACACAAACAGTCACATGAACAATAACTGTCCCGAAACATGCATCACCAGATAGCTGTCACACCATATGGATGTGTACACAACACATGTCCATCCACCCTTCATGTCCATGCATTTAATGTGTGGGTTGCATACACCCCCTTAACAACTAGGAAACAGCATGTCAGCCAGTGCATTACACAACCCCACACTCTCAGGCACATACACCATCTGATCGACTACATGTGTGCCCCCCTTGCACTCACACCCCCACTGTTGGAGACTTACCACAACATTTGGGCCACCATATAGCCGTGGGTACTGTGTCAGCACCTCGTCCACCAGGACATCCAGCTCCTCGCTTGTAAATGGACTGGCACGGATCTTCTCCGTCCTAGCCATCACTGTGGACATGAGACGTCAGCGGCGGCAGTGGGCGGTGAGGGGTCCCAGGCAGCAGTCCCTGGAGGCAGCAGCAGGTGAGGGGTCCCAGGCAGCAGTCCCTGGAGGCAGCAGCAGGTGAGGGGTCCCAGGCAGCAGTCCCTGGAGGCAGCAGCAGGTGAGGGGTCCCAGGCAGCAGTCCCTGGAGGCAGCAGCAGGTGAGGGGTCTCAGGCAGCAGTCCCTGGAGGCAGCAGCAGGTGAGGGGTCCCAGGCAGCAGTCCCTGGAGGCAGCAGCAGGTGAGGGGTCTCAGGCAGCAGTCCCTGGAGGCAGCAGCAGGTGAGGGGTCCCAGGCAGCAGGCTCTGTGAGCAGTGGAAATGTGGTGCTCCCTTCCACACATATATAGGGCCCTGGACTCGTTTCAGTGGTCATAGTCTTCTGCCATTGGTGTTCCAGGTCAGCCTTCTTCAAAAGCATCCAATGACCGCCTCCGCGGGGGCGGAGCACGCCTACCGCGATTTTTGAATCTGCAACATGCCACCGCGATAGCGGTCCCCATTGGCTGCAAGGGCATGGTTCATGGCGGTGACACACCGCGTGGTCCTGGCCGGCGCTACCGCGGTGGTGCATCTTACAAATGCATCCTATCTCCGCATCCGCTGGGGGCGGAGCACGCCTACCGCGATTTTTGAATCTGCATCATGCCACCGCGATAGCGGTCCCCATTGGCTGCAAGGGCATGGTTCATGGCGGTGACACACCGCGGGGTCCTGGCCGGCGCTACCGCGGTGGTGCATCTTACAAATGCATCCTATCTCCGCATCCGCTGGGGGCGGAGCACGCCTACCGCGATTTTTGAATCTGCATCATGCCACCGCGATAGCGGTCCCCATTGGCTGCAAGGGCATGGTTCATGGCGGTGACACACCGCGGGGTCCTGGCCGGCGCTACCGCGGTGGTGCATCTTACAAATGCATCCTATCTCCGCATCCGCTGGGGGCGGAGCACGCCTACCGCGATTTTTGAATCTGCATCATGCCACCGCGATAGCGGTCCCCATTGGCTGCAAGGGCATGGTTCATGGCGGTGACACACCGCGGGGTCCTGGCCGGCGCTACCGCGGTGGTGCATCTTACAAATGCATCCTATCTCCGCATCCGCTGGGGGCGGAGCACGCCTACCGCGATTTTTGAATCTGCATCATGCCACCGCGATAGCGGTCCCCATTGGCTGCAAGGGCATGGTTCATGGCGGTGACACACCGCGTGGTCCTGGCCGGCGCTACCGCGGTGGTGCATCTTACATATGCATCCTATCTCCGCATCCGCTGGGGGCGGAGCACGCCTACCGCGATTTTTGAATCTGCATCATGCCACCGCGATAGCGGTCCCCATTGGCTGCAAGGGCATGGTTCATGGCGGTGACACACCGTGGGGTCCTGGCCGGCGCTACCGCTGTTTGATTGCCATAGAGTGACATGGGTGACCGGGATGTGGCTGGTGGAGCATGACAAACGCCATCTGCAGCTATGTAGAGGGCCATCACTAACACCAATGTGTCATGTGCAGCACATGACACACTTGCGTCAGTGGTGGGCATCGACACAGGTACAAATGGTGGTTGGCATGCTCCGCCACCCAATTCACGGACAGTATGTGCGTCCGCTATGGGGAATATGCAGCATCACATCGTACACTCTGTGCGTCATTGTGTTTATGGGGCACGTTTAAGGCACCTACGGACAGTTCTTGTTGTGTGTGGATCAATGGTCATTACTGTACTACGCACAGTGGATACGTACAGTGGCACATGGCACTGGATAACATTGATATGGTCTCCTGTCACAAATGTCAGCCACTGTGTAACGTCTCACACCAAATGGAACACTGTACTCCATTATGTTGAGCAATATTTACACACAATGTCGTATCTGCCACCCATGCTGACCACTATCTCACACCTGAGCCCATGTGTTACACTGAAAACCCAGATGAACTCATTTATTCAGCATGACTGTCATCATTGGAAACAGATGTCACCCTGTTGTGTTATTGCTAAGACCAATTACATGCCGCATGTTATGTCTTTGTACACACTGGCAACTCCTGCAGTGTATGTCCACATGTACAGGGGGGGCTCGACCTGCTAAAGGATGACGAGTACTTCAGCACCACACCTGGCATCCGTTGCATTATTATTGTTTGTCACTTGGGTAGACGGCCAGAGCAGATGTCTTTGCTACATGTCTGCCACCTGTAACCACAGGGACCTATGTGGTAGTGTCAGGTCTGTGCTCATGTTGTTTGGACTGTTGTATGTGAATCAGTGACATGTACATTTCAACAATGGTGCTTAGCTACACTATGTTTTTGAGTGTTGTGCTGTGTTCCGGTGCTACTCACCTGCCACCAGTGCATGTCCATTGTTCACATCAGGAATGTTGCGTTGGCAGATGGACTGCATGCACGGTTGTGGATTGTGCTAACTGTATGGAATATAGTATGCGACATTTGTCCACAGGCTATGGGTGTCCAGTTTTGCCTGTGCAATGTGTGTGCACTGATTAGCGGGAATTGTCTGCAATGTTGGATGGTCAGCACAAGTGGCACACGTGTGCAGTGTGTTGCCACCAACACTAGTGTATGTGCATGCTATGGGGTGCTAGCCATCCTTGCTCACCATCTATTCCAGCACTGTGTGGGTGGATCACATCTGCTGGTGTATCAGGATGGTGTGGGCACCCAAGACAGGTGAGATGTACCTTGACTGTTGTGCCTGTGACACTCATCCAACTCCGACATTTGGTCAATGTGAGGTACCAGTGTCCCACTACTCATGCACAGCCAGCATGTTTGTTAGATGTGGGATATTGATTGTATGCTGTGTTGGGCCTGACAGCCTGTGTGGAATGAGGGTCAGGATGCATGTCCTTTGGGACATGTGGTGTAAAATTACATCCACTGGTGTCAGGTGTCTGAGCCAGTAGTCCATATGTCATGCATACAGTATGTTCATGCGTGGACTTGTTGGCATACTGGCTTGGCATTGTCCATGTAGTGTTGTATGTATGTGTTGTGGCACTGTTGTGTCTTGAAACAGCTGGATGTGTATCACCATGGTATGTGTTGTGGTGCACATGTGTCCTTGGGCAGTCCCTCCTTGATGCTGCATGTAAATGTCCAAAATGGGGGAAGATTAAGGGTGCATACAGGCCCTGCTGATCACGTCCCTCATCTATTGTTAATGTGTGCCACATTGGCTATCTGTGTGCTTGTAGAGAGTATTGGGCAGTGGGGTAATGGTGGCCTGTTACAGTGGTACACATACTCTGCACAGGCGTGACATCATCTGTCACTGTCCGACTTTGTATTCAAGTCAGCAGCAGATATGGCCTGTGTACTGATGACATTGGCACATGTATGGGTTTGGGATGTGAATGTCATTGAATTTGAGTGTGTTCGAAGTGGCACTGAGTACAAAGACAATCCCAATGATCTATCCACATTGTGTTGTTGATGTGTCCCCTGCAATTATTGGCCAAGGAGGTGTGGCAGGTACAGCAGCAACGTGGAAGCCAGCAGTGTCTCTGCTTCACACATGTCCTGTGTCATGTACACCCAAGGCTGAGTCCACCTCAGCTCGATATGTGACTCTTGGCATTCACATAGACAGTGTTCGTATTGTGTCTACTGACTGTGCACATCCATGACAGTTGTACAATTAATCTGTCTCATGTTGGGACAACACTGAATTGCACTGTGTGCTTTCAGGGATGACAGTCAATGTTAGCGCCGTGACAGGACAGACTTTATGAATTTGTGCACATCCTAATTTATGTTGCTATGACGTGTCCCCTTTCATCTCACCTAGGAGGCGACCTAATGTGTTTCGTACCTTCACCCTGCTGGCTAACATGGAGGATACCGACATCATAAGGCGATTCCGTCTGGATCGGACAAACCTCCTGGAACTTTGTGCACTATTGGAGCCACACCTGCTTCCACGCAGGACATACCCAACAGCACTCACGGCAACGGCAAAGGTGATGGCATTCCTACATTTCGTGGCTACGGGATCCTTCCAGCAAACTGTGGGCATTGCAGGGGGGATGTCCCAACCAACATTCAGCATGGTGCTACGTGATGTCCTGTTGGCTATGATGCAACACAGGGACCAATTCATACATTTCCCCAGGCGGCATGAGTTGGCGGATGTGAAGGGCGAATTTTATGCACTTGGACACGTTCCTAATGTAGTTGGTGCAATAGATGGCACACATGTTTCCCTGATTCCACCCCAAGCACGGGAGCATATTTACCGAAATAGGAAACATTATCATTCCATCAATGTGCAGGTGGTGTGCCAGGCAGATATGGTCATCTCACACGTTTGTGCAAAGTTTCCAGGATCAGCCCACGATTCACACATAATGCGCAACAGCATTTTACCACAGCTGATGGCCAATCTGGCGCCGGAGCGGGCATGGATTGTGGGTGAGTACAAAGGGTCGAGTCGTGTGCTGTTTGTGTGCCATGCTGTCCTCGGACACATGTCAGACACTCAATCTGTATGTGTCTTTCACACTTAGGTGACTCTGCATATCCCAACGGACCTTGGTTGCTGAGTCCACTTCGCAATCCCAGGACACCAGCTGAAGTGCGCTACAACAATGCCCATGGGAGGACACGTCGGGTCATTGAGCGAACATTTGGACTCCTGAAATCGCGTTTTCGATGCCTCGACAAGACCGGAGGGGCTCTGCAGTACTCACCCGTCAAGGTGTGTCAGATAGTGGTAGCATGCTGCATGCTACACAACCTGGCCGTGCGGAAGGGGATCCCCTTAATCCAGGATGATGATGACCAGCCACAGCCCCCACCTGCAAACACCCAAACGTCAAGTGACGAGGATAGTGGAGAGGAGGAAGGTGTTGGACAGCGTCAGCAGCTCATCAACAACTACTTCACTTGATGGTCAGTGGCAATGTCAATACTGGCTGTTGTCTGATGATGTTGTGCTTGGTGAATATGTGTATGTGAGTTTTGTGACTACAGCATGTTGCAGAGTCAGTGCTGGCTGCAGATGTGTATGGCAAGGGATCTTTTGACACAGCTACTTGATGTCTATGTTGGTACAGTTGCTCCTTGTGACATGTGCAGATTGTCGTACCTTGATGTGCTGTGTTGTGTGATGGTTGTTAGTCCACCACCTGAGTAGCAACTGATGTTCTGTTGTGTTTTCCTAGGTCCCTTCAGCCTCTACTTGCCTGCGGAGTATCCCTGCTCCTGTGACATTGTAATCATGGGTGTGAGTTAACATACTGTGATGAACATGGAACAGTGACAACTACATTGGTGCGTTATTAGTGTTTATTTACAGTGGATACATGTGATGTAGATGTGGATATTGACAGATTTGTGAATGGTGAATAACAGATTTGTCAGTGATGGTAGATGAGACAATAGAGTATACACTAGATCAGTATGGCAACACAGTCCAACAGTCATTTGCCATTCCCACGCCATTGTGTGTGGGGACAGTCTGCAGGGTACACAGCAGGGTGAAGAGGGGTGCCATCATGGCTGGCTACTTGACTGGCTTTTGCCAGGTGCTTTGCCACGGGATGCTCCCAATGATTTTTTCGGGCGGCCCCTTGCTCTTTTGGCAGGGGGGACACAGGTGCATGGCCAGTGGTGTCTGATGAGTCCCCATGCTCGCTGGACGCAGGGGAGGGTGGGGGTCTGTCATCCTGCGTCACAACGGAGGGAGCTGTAGGTGTTGGCGGTGCCGCATGCCTGTCCCTGAGGACCCCCACTAGCTGGCCCAGGAGGTCCCTGATTTGGCCCATGCAGGCCACGAGTTGGCCCATGCGGTTGTCAATTGAGCGCAGCATCTGTTGTTGCTCACGGGCATCCTGCTGAGCCTGCCTCAACTGTCCCTGGGCGTGTTCATAGGCCCCCACAACTCTGTGAATGTGTGCCAGTGATTCAGTGGCAGGGTCTTCTTCCCTTTGGGTCAGCCTTGTCCTCACACCTGGCCTGCTGTCACGGCCCTGTTGCCTCCCTCCTGTGGGCACCGGCCTACTCTCCCGTACCTCCGCAGTTGTTGTGGTCTGGTTGGCCTGTGGAGCAGGGCGAGTGTTGCAGGCAGCAGTGGTAGTGGTAGTGGTGGTGGAGGTGGTGGTGGTGGCACAGGTCGTTGCAGCAGGGCTCTGCGTTGATGTTGTTGCTGAGGGTGGTGGGGCTGTGGGGTCCTGGGACACATTACGCCCTGCCACACCAGATGGTCCGGGTTGGTCCTCCTCCTCATCATTATCCAGGGAGTCTGCATCCGAGGGGAGATGTTCGGGAGCTGGTGACTGGCTGTGCTGGTTGAGGTTGTCGTCCTCTGCAGTCAGTTGTTGGTCACCTGTGGGACAGGAAGTAGATGGTAATTGCCTTACACACCTCAGGGTTGCTGTGTTTGATGTCTCTTATTTACATGTTATGCTACACACAGTTGCCTTTTTCACACATTGTATGTCTGCACAGTGATGTGCCTCATGCCATGAAGTGGAGTTACATTCATCATTTCACAATGGTGTGACCTGTGATTGGTTAGCATGCCACACGTCTAGTATTGGTGATTTCAATGTGAGGTTGTCATCTGACAACTGGCATGACTACAAGTTGATGTTCAGCATCTTTGCTGATCACTCTGCCTGGCAGACATTACCTGTGTGCATGGACTAGCCATTGTCATCACATGCATACCGTTGACATGTCCTGTGCTTGTATTTCTTTATACAGCAGACCATGCTAGTTTGGTTTTCCCATGGTCCTTCATGATCAGCACCCATGTACGCTACAGAGGGAAGTCTGGGTGATGCATGTCAGAGGCCCGTTTGCTTGGACATATTTGTTGAGAGTCACAGTTCTGTTTCTGTCACAGTTACGTACGCTGAGCTGTCTGCATCCTGTCAATGGCTGTGCTTTACTTTTCTATTTTTGGGTGAAGTAGAGCCTCATGTTGTCATGTCTCTCAATGCTTTTGTTGAGTGATGGTGGTGTGCATGCACTGTCTGATTACCTGTGCAGTGTCACTTTGGTTTTTACTTACAGACACATGCTTCTGGGTGGGGTGCTCCATCCTGCTGAGGGGTGGGAGAGGGGGGCCTGTTGGGAGTTGTAGTGCTGCCTCCAGATACACATTCCCCATCCCTGTGAAGATGGCTACCTACCTGTTTGGTGGTGGGGGAGCGTTCAATGGCTGACACATGCTTCTGGGTGGGGTGCTCCATCCTGCTGAGGGGTGTGAGAGGGGGGCCTGTTGGGAGTTGTAGTGCTGCCTCCAGATACACATTCCCCAACCCTGTGAAGATGGCTACCTACCTGTTAGGTGGTGGGGGAGCGTTCAATGGCTGACACATGCTTCTGGGTGGGGTGCTCCATCCTGCTGAGGGGTGGGAGAGGGGGGCCTGTTGGGAGTTGTAGTGCTGCCTCCAGATACACATTCCCTATCCCTGTGAAGATGGCTACCTACCTGTTTGGTGGTGGGGGAGCGTTCAATGGCTGACACATGCTTCTGGGTGGGGTGCTCCATCCTGCTGAGGGGTGTGAGAGGGGGCCTGTTGGGAGTTGTAGTGCTGCCTCCAGATACACATTCCCCAACCCTGTGAAGATGGCTACCTACCTGTTAGGTGGTGGGGGAGCGTTCAATGGCTGACACATGCTTCTGGGTGGGGTGCTCCATCCTGCTGAGGGGTGGGAGAGGGGGCCTGTTGGGAGTTGTAGTGCTGCCTCCAGATACACATTCCCCAACCCTGTGAAGATGGCTACCTACCTGTTAGGTGGTGGGGGAGCGTTCAATGGCTGACACATGCTTCTGGGTGGGGTGCTCCATCATGCTGAGGGGTGTGAGAGGGGGGCCTGTTGGGAGTTGTGGTGCTGCCTCCAGATACACATTCCCCATCCCTGTGAAGATGGCTACCTACCTGTTAGGTGGTGGGGGAGCGTTCAATGGCTGACACATGCTTCTGGGTGGGGTGCTCCATCCTGCTGAGGGGTGGGAGAGGGGGCCTGTTGGGAGTTGTAGTGCTGCCTCCAGATACACATTCCCCAACCCTGTGAAGATGGCTACCTACCTGTTAGGTGGTGGGGGAGCGTTCAATGGCTGACACATGCTTCTGGGTGGGGTGCTCCATCCTGCTGAGGGGTAGGAGAGGGGGGCCTGTTGGGAGTTGTAGTGCTGCCTCCAGATACACATTCCCCAACCCTGTGAAGATGGCTACCTACCTGTTAGGTGGTGGGGTAGCGTTCAATGGCTGACACATGCTTCTGGGTGGGGTGCTCCATCCTGCTGAGGGGTGTGAGAGGGGGGCCTGTTGGGAGTTGTAGTGCTGCCTCCAGATACACATTCCCCATCCCTGTGAAGATGGCTACCTACCTGTTAGGTGGTGGGGGAGCGTTCAATGGCTGACACATGCTTCTGGGTGTGGTGCTCCATCCTGCTGAGGGGTGGGAGATGGGGGCCTGGTGTGTGTTGTAGTGCTTTTTGTCTGTACACATGCATCCCAGTTGGTTTTGTTTAGCTTTGTGCTTTTTCAGGTTGAGTGGTGTTTACATCTGTGTGACCTGTTTTGGGTATTGTGGGTCAGACGAATGTCCTTTGGCCTAGGGGTTGTAGGTTTGAATTTGTGCAAGACGGTACATGGCAATGTGATGATATACTTTGGTTTGTACTTACCAGCTTCCAGTCCCCCGCGGATTCCTTCAAGACTCTCTGGATGTAGGACTGTATGGTTTGGGTGGGATGGGAGTGCCTCCACCAGTCCCGTCAGCCAGCTGACGGTTCTTGGCCCTCTTCCTCTTCACCACGGTCTTCAGGTCATGCCACCGCTTCTGTATTTCCTGCTTGTTGCGGGGGGTGGTCCCTACTGCATTGACCTTATTGACTATCCTCACCCACATTTGGGTTCTTGTGGCTAATGGGGTGTGTTGGACCATGTTGCCATAGAGTTGTGGTTCAACTCTTATTATCACATCTACCATGACTGCAAGCTCTGCATCAGTGAATTTTGGCATTTTGTGCGGTGCCATGGTGTGTGCTGTGCAGATGTTCTGTGGTGCAGTTGTGTGGGTGTTGTGGGTGTTGTGGGTGGTGTAGGTGGTGTGTTTTGTGGTGGTGCTGTGTGCAGGTTTGCCTCTCCTTTGTTCTCTGGGGTTGGGACCTTCAGTTGTGGAGTGTAGCAAAGGATTGTGGTCAGGGAGGGGCTGGTTTTATGCTCGGCTATGGGGGGTGTGGCAAGCTGGTATGTTGCTGTCAGGTGTGTTGTGTGTGTTGTCCTGTGATTGGTTATTTTGAAATTTCTGGGGCTGTTGTCATTGGGCACTTTTGGTTTGTGTTGGGACAGGTCTACTTCAGTGTGTGCATTGTTTGTTTGTTTTTTCGTATTTTTTCTACGTCCGCCATTTTTTTTGCGGTTCCTCCGCAGCGGTTCCTCGGCAGCGGTGGCTATGCTGCAGCCCTTCCGCCGCCTATCGGATTCATCACTGTTCGCGCACGATGCGGTCGGATTCATAGGTAGGTACCATATTGGTAGCGGGGATGTCATAATGTCACGGCGGTTACTCCGTGTGCATGGCGGCGGTTCTTGGCTTTTCCGCTGAGTATCCGGCCGTTGCGGTCGGATTTTCAGCTGGTCCGGCGTGTGCGGGCGGTTTTTCGTTGTCTCTCGCCGCCGCGGACTGATTATTGTGCCGGTTCATCGTAATGTATCCAGCGTTTTTCCCGGTGGCCATGCGGGCGTTTTTTTGCCGCTACCATGGCGGTCGGTATGTTTTTCCGACCGCCATCGTAATCGACCCCTTAGAGAGGACTTATTTATACTCTCTTTACATTGACAACAAAAAAATACAAACATATACACAACAACCAGTTTAATTGCTGATTTGTATAATCATAAGCATGCTTCAAGTTTCAAGAAATAGGAAAATGATGAGCTCCCCCTTGGAAAATTGAAAACTTCTCTGAAGATGCCTGGATGAGTCCGAAAATACAAGCAAACTCAAATATGTCATAAAAAGCTATTATATATGTATTTGTAATTATTCTATGTTTCTCAATAGTAGAGAGATGTAGAATTGCTGCCTGTAAATGTCTACTATGTGTAGCAAATATAGGAGATACATGTGTACATTGTGGACATGTAAAAGTGGTTGTACCTTTGGGAAATTTCAGATCAGTTGTAAAAGGCGTTCAATTCAAAGTTTGTTGCCACCCCACTGCAGTAATGTTTCGGACATTTATAATTATATAGCAAAGAACATCTAACATTTATGGGCCCCATTACAAATGGGCAGAGTGGTATCCCTGAAGCAGAATATTACTCTACCCAATTACAACTGCCCTGCACCCAATGTTTCTGGGTGTGTGAACACCGGACCCAATTTTACTGGGTGTGGGATTGTAATTGGTTTAAATACATGTGGATCTGGGCACAGGCTGCAGATAGTGCATAGCCTGCACCAATCCAACACCTGCACCTCCACAAGGGAGTATGGAACACTTCTCCCTGGATGGCAGTAGCTCCTCTAGCCCTGATGCCCTATCAGTCCCTGCCCTCACCCCCCCTCATCTGGCAACATCCCCCATTCTCATTTAACCCCCTGCTCTAAACAGGTTGTTAATTAGACCTTTTTGAAGTACCCATTATTTGGCCCTGAATTAGGTTCCACATTCAGTTTTTGATCTGGTAAAAATTAGTTGGTATGTTATTCCCTAGTCCAGGCAGTATAACTTGCACTAGCCAGATCTAGGTGTGGGGACACTGGTTGGATTTGCTAATTCCATCCACCTAGCATCCCACACCTAAACTAGCTGATGTGTAATCAGACCTATCTTGGGTAAGTTATTGCTAAGTTTACAAGTTTTGATGATTTGCACATATCCGTCCCAAATGCATAGGGGGCATGTGAATTGGGTTCCACGCTAGATGTCATGATTTACATAGTGTTCCACTGCCCCACATCAGCAGGATCAGAGTCAGCTTAAGCCAGCTTTCCTTTGCATCTCTTTTTTATGCGCCTAAGTAGCTATGACTCAGGCTCAGGCTGGCATTGGAGGGTCAACAGTGGCCCGTGTTCTTGCTTGCTGGTATTTTGCTCTTTGGCAGTACAGGAGTCCATGCTCCTACCTCTTCTCATGGTGACCCCCCAGTCTCTCAACATACAGCACTGCAGCTTCCGAACCCTGTGGCACACTCAAGTTGGTAGTTATGCACCTATTTCACATTATCAAGAAGAAACAAAGGCATAACAACAGCTTTTCCACCTCTAGAGGCCACTTGCCAACACCAATTACCAAAAGCAGGAAGCATTAAGATTTTTATAAAATCCAGTTTGTTCCTGAACCTTTATGCAATTGAGATTGGCGAATTTGAGTTAGGATCATCGCTCATGGGGGACCCTTACTAGTCGGAGGACCTTACTTAGGACACTCTATAAGGCTCAACAGGAAGTAGCAGTTACTCATACATGCATATACCTACCCAGGATGGCAAGGATCAATATTGGTGACCATCCAAGTGTTAGTGTCCATTTTCTCTTTGCATCACGATGATTCAGAATCTGTCTTTGAGACGTTGTACACCCCGCACCTCAGATCCATGTTTTTCTCCATCTTTTTGTGATTCGGATGGTTTGCCTTGGGTATGTGTGTTTTTCTCTCTTTATCCATCACCCGTCCTGTAAGCATGCTATCCAGCATCCCCCATTGTCTGTCCAAGAATACTGGAGGACAGCAGAATGGCATCTGGGAAGGGTTGCTCTTATCACCCTTCGAAGAGAAAAAAAGAGGCCACCCACAATTGACACCAGGACAAGTAGTACAGGTGAACTAAGTTCACAATTCCACAAGTATACTAATCGTACAAATCTACAGTGTATGCATTGCATACATACATTTGCATGCATCCATTGAATACAGGTTCAGTAAAATGAACTTAAATTCCTAGGGGCAGATTTACAAGCCCCTTGCGCCACTTTTGCGTCATTTCTCCCATGTTAAAAATGACGCAAAAGTGGCGCAAGGGGCTTGTAAATCTGCCCCCTATTGTCCATGAACACTATACCATACGTGCGTGTGTTACAACAAGCGTATATCGTGCAAAAGTCACTTAGTAGTGCAATGGTGTTAGCCTTTCATACTTGACATGCCTATTTCGTATCCTTTGTGGAGTTGCCACACTCTGTCTCAGTAGGAACGTTTTACTGTCTGCGGAAAGATTTTTGTTTCAGTCAGACTGGACAGAGACTGACTCGCTTTTGGAGTTATTGCCCATCCTGCTTCTAAAATCCTAAGAAGCGGGCAGTTGGCGCAGATGCAGTAATTGACTGTCACAACATTGTGCTTCCACTACCTGCTGATAGTTTGTGATAAGACACGGAAGGCATTGACTGACTTCTACTGTAGGGGCAAAGATCTAAACTCCCATCACTCGGAGAACTGTCCAGGAAAGTCACCTGTGAGGCGCGAAAGAATCCTGAACAACAGTCTTCCATAGTGCCTCAGGGACAAAACCGCTGAGAAATGTGCCGCCGACTGAATAAAAAACGACGTTTAATGAGATTCTAAAATATTGAGTCAAACGACAGAATAGGATGCAAAAATATATGTGGAACATAAAAAAATATGCATTAGAAACCTTAACTAGTTGGATACACGAAATGCCACAGTAGGCTTGGTCACAATTCACTACGTTCGCAATATACCCACCTTTAGTGTGATACTGCATTCTACAAAGTAAATCAGCAACTTGGAACACTGATAGCATACAGCTCATAAATCATGTTATCACAGATAAACTAGCTGCACATTATTTTCTTTTTCTGGATACATAATTGACTTTCAATACTTATTTTAATCTGCGCTTTCTAGCCTGCCAGGCATGTATGAACATTATGCACAGCTATGATTCATATACTAGGAATAAATACAGATCACAGAGTCAGTAATGATATTCCAAAATGCACTTTCTAAAGCAATGATGAATAGTCATGTTAGCCCCGCGCGCTGGATGCTTTAACGTTGCAGGTAGGAATAAAGAATGTTTTTCCCCTCATCTAGTTGCTTTTTAAATTCTTGTTATTATAATGATTTTTGGGAATGATGTGCGCTTGCTCAGGAACACATTCAGAAAAAAAATTAAACTACCAATGTCCAAATGTACTATAGATTAACGACGGCACTGTCACAACACTAAGCATTGGTGCACGATGCAAAGCGGCAACTTTCTGGTGTAAAAGCTACTTTGAGGCAAAAGTTAGATTTGCATCAAATGAAATTGGGTGTAGACTATGGCCTTGTGGAGTTTTCCATGAGTAATGTGTAATTTTAGCGAAATTCCAGATTTTACGCAGCTTAACCCTAGAAGGAGTAATTTGCGTAATTTGGGGAATTTTTTGCTATGCTTGTTATGTAAAAATCTCAAAATTATGCCATTTCGCCACTACATGTAATTATGCACTATTCAAGGTAAACATTTACTGCAAATGGCACTATTTGCGTGAACGCATGAGAACGACAGAATGTGAGCTTCTGTTCTTCCAGGTGCTTTGTTAAATGAGTCCTTGTGCCCAAAAATTACACAAAGACAAATTTTGCAGTAAATATAGCACTAATTGATGGATTTTGCATGTTACACAATTACGCATAGTTTCAAGCGATTTCATGCAACTTTTACTGCCGACCGGGAGGCGCAGCCAACCCTAGAGGGAGGGTGGCTAACCCCTTCCCCCTGCAGGCAGCAGACAAAGGGCATTGCAGCAGCAGTGCGCAAGAGTGCGCCATGGTAAAGGCCATAGAGTTTGGGTTCAAAGGGCCCAATGAAGGAAGAGGAGTGTGGTCGCAAACATGGCCTAAAAGGTGACCGGGAGAAGCAGTCCCCAGCTTTGTCGCCAGAAAAAATTGATCCCACCCACCCACACCAGAGAATGCGGGCGTCGCAGCCACAGTCAGACGAGGGGGCAGGGAGTCACGAGGTTTAACAAGCAATATCTTCACATAAGTACGTAAAAGGTCAATTGTCTGAACAAGATCTTTGGGATGCCTTACGGCTAGGACTCTTGAGACAATTGGAATTGCCCGAACAAGGTTCTTGGGATGCCTTATGGCAGGGACTCTTGAGACAAGTGGCCGGAGAAGGTCCTTGGGATGCCTCATGGCAGGGATACTTGAGGGCAGACAAAAGGGTAAGAAATGGTCAGCGCTGGGCGGACACAGAACTTGCAGCCCAGGCATGGCCATGGGGCCACGAACGCCAGACATTCGGTAGCAAGTTGAAGCCTTGAAGCCGTGACCCGCTGTACCAAGTAAATGACAGAGTAGAGCTGTCACAACAATTGGAAAGTGATTTATGATAACCTTGAAGAGACTTCATGACTGGAAGGATGATGCATTCCAGAATTAGGCAAGTTACGGTTATTAATATGCAATAAAGTATAGAATGTACACTGTATAACCTGTTATGAAAATGCATTACGTTGTTGTCCAAAATAGGCCATGTTGACCAATGCCATCATAACAAGTGTGTACCAACTTATAATGTGAATAAACTGCGGCCGTTTTAACACCACAAACGATCTTGGTGTACGTAATTGATGGTAAAGAAGGAATGGCGGGAAGGCCAGTGAGTTGCTCGCACAGCTGAGGGGGGGTAGGGTTACGCAAATTTCAGACGTTAGTTGTCATAGCTTAGAAATTTGGACTCTCGCCCTTGCACCATTTTCAATGCATAGCATCATGCTCAACTGGCATATTTTTAGGTGACTGCTTCCAATGTCATCATTGATATGCACCTTTTTGTAGATTTGGTGCTGGTAATTTTTCCATGTTTGTGCAATGCAGTGTTGCAACTTTTCGAGCAGTAATAAGCTGTGTGAGCAACAGTACATCTGCGTTTAACTATTGAGCTATTGACACATCTGTATGACCAGTTACAATCATGTCAAAATGTGTATTTTTTTGTTTGTTTGTTATTTTAGCATCAAAGTAAAATATTTAAAGCTAAGAAAATAATGTACTTATAATGGAGCAAACTGAAATGCCAATTTATTACTTAAAATATATTAAGCATTCCTATTTTAATCATTGTTCTTGTTTAAAAATTTGAGCAAAATGTATCTGCTCACTTCTTAATCAGTGTACGAAAACGTGGTTCAAAACCTCTTTCTATGTACTTTTTTTTTATAGGTTTTACAGAATATCTGTACAATGGGTTCTGACCAGAGTATGCTCCTATTTGAAAACAGCAATGTATAAATTTGGTAATTTTGTATGCGAAATGTCAGAATACCATGAACATTTTATGTAATTATATGAAATTATGGTTTCAGAACGAAATGTGGTTTGCTAGTATCTTGTGCGTCTCTGTTTTATTTTTACACAAGCATGCATCTAGTGTATAAATGCACAATACCGGCAGGGGATTAGACATTATGGGGCATATTCACAAGCCCCTAGGGGCCTCGCCTTAGGGGGCGATAGGGGCCTCGCCTTATTCACAAGGCAGCGTTAAGCCACTTAACGTGGCTTAACACTGCCTTGTGAATAAGGCCCCCTTCACGCTGTGTTTAGCGTGAAAGGGGCGTGCAGTGGGTGTTGTGGTGGGCGTTCCACCACAACACCCATTGATTTTGACGCTACTCCCTATTCACAAGGGCAGCGTAAATAGGTGGTAGTGCCAAAGTTAAGACCAGGAAAACCCTGGTCTTAAGATGGCGAAACGAGGAGAAATGCTTAATTTCTCCTCGTTTTTGCATTTTCCACGTGTGCTGCCTTGTGCAGCACACATGGAAAAAGGAAACTGCCATGGTTTGTTAATGTACCGGAAGGTGTCCCTTCCTGTACATAAACAAACCTTTTTTTAAAATGCTGTTTTGTAACTTACATGTGTGCTGCATGAAGCAGCACACATGTAAGTTACAAACTGGCATTTTAGGTTTGTTTATGTGCAGGAAGGGACACCTTCCTGTACATTTACAAACCTCCTTGCTTGCAGACACCCTTGCACTCTGGTGCAAGGGTGCCTGCGTTGGCGCTAAGTTGTAAAACTTAGCGCCATCGCAGGGGGAAACGCAAGGCTGCACCATATCCTTGTGAATGTGGTGCAGCCTTGCTTTTCCGAAGTGGCGGAGAGAGGCGTTAAGCCAAGAAGGCTAACGCCTCTCTCCACCACTTCCTTGTGAATATCCCCCTTTGTGTCTGATCCGTTCTCCAGGGGCAGAATTATATAAAATGCATAATGCAAAATTTTTAGAAATGTTCTGAATTGTAATTTAAATTTTACCCAAGCATATTCGTTGCTTAAATTTCCGCCTCACCCAAGCAAGTTAAGGATATTAAATATCATTATAACTGTCAAATGAACATGTAAGACTGCATTTACTAAGTTTCACACAATTCAGCACTGCATGAATATTTGCAGTGTCGCATTGCGCAAATAGTAAAAAAATAGGCAGCACCATACTTGCAACACAGCATGCACCAATGATGCCATTTGCCATACCAGCACTAATATTATCATTTTTCCATGAAGCTAAATGAAATTTAAAATGGCTACTGTACACAGATGTGGGATCGATGTCTTCTCTAAATATTTGTACACTAAGCACACGCTGGAGTGCGAAACTATACACATAGAAAAATAGCCAAGGTTCAATTGCATAATTTTGGGGAAAAAATCATGAACCCCACCTCTTGGGTAGGGGTACACATATGAGTCGATCCCCTATGCCTCAGGAAGAATAATATGTATCTTCGGAGAATACAAGAAGGGGCAGGTGCCTGTCACTCCTCCCCACAAAAAGTTAATGCTCATATAGATAACGAGTCAGACAACCCTGTCAGAGTACATCTACTGGGGGAGTATTGTATATTGATATGGATCCCCTCCCTGGCCCCTAGGAACAGTAGAGACCCAAGTTGTTGGTATTTTACAATACATAGGGGACTATTAGGATGGCGGGCGGACTTCCGTCCGCCCGCCACCCTAGCGGTGCTGGGACCGGCCGCCAGTGGTGCGGCAGTCCCGCACCAGCGATTAGGATGCCACCGCCACCGTGGCGTTGGCATCCACCATTCCCAGCATTGTGACGGGCGGTGCGCACAGCACCGCCCGCCACAATGCTGGGAATGTACTGTGTGCATTGGCATGCACAAGGTGGCAGGCACCGCGCGGTGCCTGCCACCTTGTGCATGCCAATGTTGGGGAGTACCATGGGTACCCCCCAAGTGCAGCCCCCCACCCCCCAGGGGGCCCGCAACGGGCCCCTAAAGGCATTCTCCGCATGCCTTTCCATGGCGGAGTCTCCGCCATGGAAAGGCATGTGACCGCCATCATCCTAATATGGATGGCGGTGCCTGCAAGGCACCGCCACCATATTATGGCCCTTTTCTGCCCGGTAGGCAATCGGGCGGATTGCCTACCGGCGGAAAACCGGCGGACGGTCTTTCCGTCCGCCTGGGTCCCCACCACCATACTAATATGGCGGTGGGGAAATGTGAGGCGGGCGGTGGGAAATGGCGGGCGGATCGCCACCGCCATATGGGCGGTGGCGATCCGCCCGTTATCATAATGGGTCCCATAGTTATTTATTGTGCACTATTTGTACATAAATCTTATGAATCAGAATGATGGCAATTATGGTAATCTCAGCAGTCACAATATGAAACAAGGTGAATAATTAGAAATACCCAAAAAATTGTACATCACACATCCCTACTCTCCCCATTAGATTAGTTAAGTCTCTACCTAATATCTACATATATCATATCAGCCTCATTGTTACTGTGTTGGTTGAGTGACTAGAATTCCCTAACTAATTATATGCCAAGCAATGTAAGTATCCCTTCATACCTCAGAAGGCCATGGGGTTTGCAGTCGGATAGCGGTACTACGGCATGTCCTTCTAACAATCAGTTTTTGTGTATTCCTCACCTAACTCGTCGGCACTCTTTATACCTTCTCCTACAATAATTTTGTGTGGCGAGGAGAGGGTGAACCCTGGCGCAGCTTCTCATATCGTTGTTACAGCATCACCTGAAAGGCAGGCAAATGTTGCCATTTTCATCTCCTTCCAAGCCTGATTTGTGCGAGGCCATTTCCCCCAGTCCTGCAGATTTTCAGAGAGTGGGACATTTCAGTTCGCTTTTTTTGTTAGCACTACTAATGTCAACTTCCAGCTCTGAAAATAATATCTGAACACAATATATGACGCTTTCACACACACTGTTACCATTCAAAATATAACTTTTCTTGGACCTAGGCTTGACGGGCACACAATCTATAAAGTTAGAGCTTTCATATTAGCATCTATTAAGGCCTGATTTTTATGTCAGAGGTATTATTGTAAGGAAAGCCCTGACACACACAACAAAATGACATATATTATGTGGAGTAAAAAGCACATTTTACACATTGTATGCATCTGTCTTGATGTGGCACTACTATTCAAAGCAAAGCCAAGTTATGCTACTTTGTTTGACTTTGATTGAACAGGCTTTGCTTGGTATTTGAGGGTATATTGTACAATTCCCACCTATTTATGCCCTTTCTGCATAGATTATCAGGTGTTTTGCGCTATTTGGTGCAAGGCGATTTAAGGCCAGAGTCACCTTTCAGTATAAAACAATCATACTGCTTGTAATCATTGATTGATGCCGACATTTGTTCTGCTTTGTGCACATTACTGCCATGCTATATATTAGTAAATCTGGGCCATCCACATGACTTTAAAACAAACCACTCAAGTATTTCCCTGTCACTCTCACTTTGTGATCAACCACAACATCCTCTCATGAGACACAAACACGGTTAAAATGTGTTTAGGTTGCACAAATAAGACTTGACACAAATCAAGGTCAAGCGCTGATGTGAATTTTCCCAGTACAGTCGAAGATACTGGCAAGAAGCTTAAAAGGATAGCCTCTTCCAGATGCACCTCGTTAGATTCCAGAGAATAGATTGTTCAGTTTGAAGCTAGCCAGAATAACCATTCTAACAAATCCTTAATTTCTAAAGAGCAGATCCATTATCCAGATCTGAATTAAAATGCATTAAACCCAAAGCAGAGATTGATTACGTCTTAATAATTATTTCTTCAAAACCATATTGACTATCAAGATATCAACCTATAACACAAATGGTGTGAAGAACCTGGAGAGGAAGTTGCAATTTACACTTTGGACAACATTATTCAATTTACTTACAGTCTTCACTGCCACCTCCCTGAAGAGCAATTAGCACGTAAGTATTGTTTTGTTTGTATTACACATGTCCAGGTTTCCATGGGTTTTCCCTAAGGACTAACAAGATGTCTAATTCCTATTGTAGAGGAACCAAAATGTTCTTCAAATGTATTGTCATTAACACTTTTGTAGGTTTGTTGAAGATAAGTCAGGTAAATCCTAAACCGAGATAGTCAAAGGTTTCAGTAACCTGATCTGCCTAGGGCTCATCTGAAAAAACAAATTGTTGACAAAAACCCTATATCCATAATGATAAAAGCAAAGATATGAGATAAAGCCTCCAAAGTATGAGAATATGACAAATAGTGCCCCAAAGTTTTAAATATTATCATCAATCAACATGTTGATATTTAGACATGGTGACCTTCCAGGAAGGACAAGTAGAAATGTATGAAATCTGTGTAATTTGCTTTTGCATAATTATGCAAAATTTTAATAAAATTACGCATAATTACACTCAATTTGGCACTATATTTAAACACAAAATGTGTCCACCTATCTATTTTGGATGTGAGGACCCATTTTGTGCTAAAAAACAGCGGCCACTCGCATTGCTCCAATGTGCTGTGCTCGCACTAGATTTTAGCTGTGAATGGTGTTTAAATATTAGACATGGTACAATAGTGCAATTTAAGGAATTTCACATAATATGTGTAAAAGAAAATTACCAGATTTATGTGGGATTACATCAGTGCAATGAAAGTTTTGCCAGGACCCACAAGTAAGGCTCAACATTTTTTTTTTTTTAAATGAGATTGATTGCAAGTTATCATCAGGACTCCGGGAACTTCCTTGTGTGTGGAATTACATGGCCCCACTGGGGTGTGTGGAGGATTTTTGCACTGGGCAGGTAGTACCTTAGAAGACCGGGGGAGAATTGACAGATTTTCTCTCGCAGTAATTGCATCTACCACCTGAGTCAGTGCTCAAGTAATAGAAGTAGAAGAGGGTGTGCAGGGACAAATTTGCGCAACAACCCTCTTGTATTGGGAAAATAGCAGCCGGGGCCGCTGCAGGTAAGAGCGGTGGGGCCGGTTGGGGGGATTTCGAGAGACGACCACAATTAATTAATTAATTATTTATTTATTTAATTTTCCCTTGTGGTAGTCTCTCGAAATTCCCCCCCAGCCGGCCCCACCGCCTCACCGCTCTTACCAACAGCGGCCACGGCTGGAAAATAGTAATGAGAAGCACAAGACGTTTCAATGGTTATTAGAAATTTCTTCCTGCTCTTCCAGGGACTTAGGGCTTGAAGAATATTTAGGGCCCGTAATCATTCCTCAAATTGCTTGGAAACATTTCGAGTTGAAGAGTATTTTCTGCTGTCATGAGTTTGCATCCAGATTCCCTCTTGCGAGCACTTTTTTGTGTTTTTACATTTCCTTAGTTCCCTTAAGATGCTCATTTTGCTTTTGCCTCCTTTACTTTGTTAGTTTAGCTATGTTGTTCTGTATTTGATCCTCAGATGCATCTTTTGATTTGAGGGTCCTCTGTTAGGAGAATGGTGAGTGATATTGTATATGTAACAATTTGTATAGAGAACTAGCATTGCCTAATCAAAAGACATTCTTTATTTAGACTCTCTTTATTGTCAAGCTATAGTTTCCACTCAGATTTCTACTCCCCTTTTGCTTGTTTTGTTCCCATTTTCCCTGTGTCTTTGAGCTGTGTCATTAGTGCTGAACAATGGAGTGGGAGTGGAAGTGGATGGTTTAGCAATGGTTCCAATCAGAACAATTTTGATCAAAAGAATTGGTTGTGATTCCTGACAGTTATCTCAACAATGTTTAGAAAGATGCTATTATTTAACATTATATTATAAACTAGAGACTTCAAGGTACTCAGCGATAAAAGTTATGTTGTATATGAGTTTACATACAAAGATGGTCTGCGGCACACCAGGATAATCATGAAAGCCTAAAATTGCATGTCTATCATTTCAGTTGTGAGTGGAATTTAATTGAAATCCTACCCAACAGTAAATTCTGGTCAAGATTAACTCAGTCTCTCTCTGTGCATCTTGAAAGTTTCTTAAGTGAAAGACACAAACAGCTCAGGTTACACCAAGTTACTAGAAAGTGATGTTTAAAACCACAATTTTGTAACATGGCAACAAATGTTAATATTGTAGCACTTGACAGAATTGTGAAAATTATATTCTTTGGCAACCTTGGATTGCTTTGTCTAAAGTAACCCTGGGTGGTAAAATCCGCTCCGCTCGCGGAGTTTGTGGATTTTTGGCAACTCCGCGTTCCGCGTAGAACGCGGAGTTACCGAAAACTCTGCTATCCGCGGCGGAGCAGAGTTTTTTTCTTATTCGCGCTTTCAAAATGCGTTTTCGCGCGTGCGGTAGCGACTTACCGGGATCCCTACGTTCGCTGACGAGATTTCCTATCCGTTCCCGTGCGCCACGAGATTTGGTAGCCGGCCGCAGGGTCCCGCAAGAGTGTGCGATCGCGAACACGTGATTCGGACGCGCCATCTGACTTCCGGTGGAAGTTCAGTGAAGCTTGCGATGCCGAACACGCAAAATTTGCAATCTGGAGAAGAATATCTCTCGAGCAGCATAAAACCTTCTCGAAAATGATGATTTGGATGAAAAAAACTCCTCAGATTGACATTTGGCTGTACTTTTTTGTGCAAGGAGTCCTTTTTCTTTTTTTTACTTTTTTTTTTAAGAGGAAGGAAGTGCCCCAGAGTCTCCAACTTCCTGCTCCTGTCCAGCAGGCTCCTCTCAGTGCTTTGTCCATGTCCTGTTCACTTTTCATTTGGATTTGGAGCTGGAAGGATCACTCTTTGTGTCTGCTGCATCATATATCATTGGATTTGAGGACTTTTGGATTTGAGATTTTACAAGTAAGTTGGAGAATTGGTGTTTGTTTTATTGGGGCATTGCAAGTTGCAACTACATTTTTTTGTACTTTTCATCATTTTTAAAAAAATTTATTGTGGGAAGCCAGTAGGCCCAGTGCTACGCATGGGTGCATGAAACAACTGTTTCTGTGGTGTCTGTTGAATTTAAACATCATTTAGGGCATGGATGGCATTGGATTGAATTGCAAAATGTGTTTTTGGGGGGGTATTTCACTTTTTTGGTGTGTGTTAAATAAATGCCTTTGTTGAATGTGTGTGTGTGGTGTGGTTGTTGTGTAACTTGCAAACCTTGTTTAGCCCTGTGGATTTTTGTTTTTGCATTTTTGCATTAAAGCTGTGTTGTTTAGCATGCCTCCTTTGCCTGGCCATTATAGGCCTGCTTGAGTTTATTGTTTTCCAGGCCTCCTGCTTGTTGTGACTGTGAGTCACCATGTGGCTGGTGGCCATTTTGTGGTGGTAGTTTAGTAGTGTGCTGCTTTTGCCATATAGGCCTGCATGTCTTTCCTTTGTTCCTCTTGGCCTAGGCTTCTTGTTGTGGGTGGCCTGGCCATGTGGCTGGCGGCCATTTTGTGGAGCCAGCCAGTGTGCTTTTGCCATAGGCCTGCATTGTCTGTCTTCCCTTTCTTGTTGTTGTGGGTGGCCTGGCCATGTGGCTGGTGGCCATTTTGTGGAGCCAGCCAGTGTGCTTTTGCCATAGGCCTGCAAGCTTGTGGCCTAGTCTGCCAATAGGCCTTTCAGCCAGTAGGCCCAGAGCTACTCATGGGTGCATGAAACAACTGTTTCTGTGGTGTCTGTTGAATTTAAACATCATTTAGGGCATGGATGGCATTGGATTGAATTGCAAAATGTGTTTTTTTGGGGGTATTTCACTTTTTTGTTGTGTGTTAAATAAATGCCTTTGTTGGATGTGTGTGTGTGTGTGGTGTGGTTGTTGTGTAACTTGCAAACCTTGTTTAGCCCTGTGGATTTTCATTTTTGCATTTTTGTATTTTTGCATTAAAGCTGTGTTGTTTAGCATGCCTCCTTTGCCTGGCCACTATAGGCCTGCTTGAGTTCATTGTTTTCCAGGTCTTCTGCTTGTTGTGACTGTGAGTGACCATGTGGCTGGTGGCCATTTTGTAGTGGTAGTTTAGTAGTGTGCTGCTATTGCCATATAGGCCTGCATGTCTTTCCTTTGTTCCTCTTGGCTTACTGCTTCCATCCCCTTTGCCAGCTGCAGCTCCCTGAATGATGTGATGCGCAAATTAATGCCAAACAGGTTCCACTTCCATTACATTTGTATTTTTGTTTTTGTTCTTCTTCTTTACTATCCTTCCTGAGTGTACACAGTATACCATGAAAGCCCTTGTTGTCAAAGTCTCACAAATGGCTACACTGCTGTTATGTTTTTTTAAATAACTGAGTTAATAAAATGTAATAATATAACACTAACAAGTGTGACCACCACACACTAAGTTATATATTATATTTGTTTGTTTGTACTAGTAGTAATTGAACCACAACAACAAATGCAACATTTCACTGATGTTCTTCTGGCTTCTTTGCTTTTAGGTGCACAAAAGACTGAGGAGGAGCTGTCATCATCACCCGTTGTACTGCCAGACAGAAGTCCTGCTGCGCACGATGTCACGTGACATGTGACCACAGACATCTCTGCAACTTGTGCAACTGCGTCCTGCTGACATCAGAAGAAGAAGATGGCCCCAAAGAAAGGTACCAGGTCCTCCAGTACCAAGAAAGTTGCCAGTGAGAAGAAGGAACAGAAGAAGGAAGTGGCACTTACCAAGACTGGTGTGCCGCCCAAGATGTTTTTTGGGAAACAAAAAATTACGCCTGCATCAGCGGTGTCCGGGGACCAAGCTGGGAGCAGCACCTCCTCATCAGCGGGCCCACCCCACCGACGTAGGCCCAAGCCCATGAGTGTCGCAGAGGTAGCCAGTCTACTTGTGCAAACGCCAACGAGCAGTGATGTTGAAATTGACTTATCGTTATCGCAAAGTAGTACCCAATCAACGCAGGCGGAAAATCAGCAGATAAGTGGGCAACAACAGCCGGAACAACAGCCGCAACAACAGCCGCAACAACAGCCGCAACCACCGCCCACAATAGTAGTTGTTCCTCCCGAAGTAGGGGCAGTTCAGGAAATCGAGCTTCCTGCAGAGGAAGAAGGAGAGCAAGCCACTCTTTCAGAAGATCCATTGTCTTCCAGATCCCCAGCAAGGAAAAGGAGGGTTAGTCCATCAACTTCTTCAAGCCCCCCTTCCAATGATCTAGATACCACTTATAACCCACCAGCTCAGTCTGAGAGTGAGGCACGCCACATGACAAGGCTGGGGAAAAGGAAGGTTCCAGAAAGCCTTAGAGTTATGGAGGTAGATGTAGAAAAGGAGGATGATGACGAGCCAGTCATCATGAACATCACTCCCGCCCCAGTGGAGATGGAGACCGACATTATTACCCCATCCCAAATTGCTGTGAGGGATGTGGCATGGATACCACCAACACAGGTAACACCAACACCACCTCCAGCTTCCATATTTGCATTTGCAAAGGCCCGGCAGGGACGTACATCCAGCACAACCACCACCTCAGTAGGTAGTGGTACTGTAACTGCACAGAGTCAAACTCCAGGCACACCCTCCAGTTCATCCGGCATTGCAAGTTGCACCTCCAGCAGCGAAAGAAAGTTCACCTCCCCAGTTTGGGACTTCTTTTCGGTCAGCAGTAAGGAGGAGAACGTTGCTATATGCTCAATTTGTCGACAAGGTGTTAGTCGGGGTAAGCTTGGTACAAACTATGGTACCGGAGGCCAAACAACCCATCTGAAAAAACACCACATGATCCAGTGGGAGGCGCACCTTAGCGCCCAAAAAAGTAAAACTGCACCCATTGCTGTTGGTGGGGATGAAGAAGTAGAAGAAGATATGATCGCGGTGGAAGGTGAACAAGAGGGAGACATTTTCTCCGGTACACAAAGTAGCCCTGTTCCCAGCAGTGCAGTGGTACCGCCCACATCCTCAGCAACATCTCAGTGGCACCGTAGTAAGAGTCAGGCTGAGACACCAAGGCAACAGAGTACCGCAATGAAAAAAAGTGCGTCGTTGAGCCTAACAACCTCTGGATTTAAAAAGTCACCTGCATCAGCGGCACCAGAAAGGAAAAAAACCCAGCCTACCATTGTCAGCATGCTTCGGTCGGAGGGGCAGTACGAACGCAACCACCCAACGGCATGTTTGTACAATACGAAGCTGGCGAAAATGTTAGCGCAGGACCTTCTCCCTTTTTCTTTTGTGGAAGGGGTGGGTTTTCTGGAATTTGTGACAGCCATCTGCCCAAAATGGAAGGTTCCCAGCCGGTCCTATTTTGCCAGAGTTGCTGTTCCAGAACTACATCACGACATGCTGGAATTGCTTGGACAAGCTTTGCAGCAGAGTGCTGTTCACAATATCCACCTGACAACAGACATGTGGACCAGTTGCCAAGCCTAAGATTACATGTGCATCACTGCACACTGGATCTCTTTTGTGGGGGTTAGAGACAAGATATCTGCAGCAGGTGTTGACACTGCTGAGATTTTTAATGCTACTCGTAAACATGCAACTGTAGCCATGTTCGCCATGGAGAAATCTCATACTGCTGCAAACATTTTGGAAGAGTTTAACAGCAAGGTCTTTGAATGGCTGCACCCAAGAGGGCTTAACATTGGTTTTGTTGCCACGGACAATGGCAGTAATATAGTTAAGGCCATGCGCACTGGTGGCTATTTCAGGGTCCTGTGTTTGGTGCAATGCATTAACATCATTGTTCAAGACTTTCTGAAAAAGGAAGACCGAGTCAGCAACTTACTGAACACCTGCAGAAGAATATGCACACATTTCAGCCATTCTTTTAAAGCCCGGAAGCAGCTGAGGATCATTCAAAGTCAGCATAGAATGCCAGTCAAAGCACTGATCCAGGAGGTGCCAACATGTTGGAACTCAACTCATTACATGCTTGATCGTCTGTTTGATCAGTACACACAAATCAATGAATATGTCATGCAAAGACTAGGGGATGCTACTGTGAAAGGCATGACCGTAGAGATGGACCAATGGGGCCTAGTTAAATGCCTGACAGAGATGCTACTTCCTTTCGAGCTCTTCACATGTGAAGTCAGCAAGGAGGACTGTACTATGGGCCAAGCTATCCCATTGTTGCACATGCTAGAGCAACAGCTGAAGGTGGTCTCTGAAACGTACACAGGTGTGGAGGAAAAAAAAGAAGCATATGAGTTGGGGGAGAGCTTATCATTTCGCTTAGCTGAAAATACAAGGGTGCAATCTAGCATTGTGTCAGACAAACATTACATTTGTGCCACAATTCTGGATCCAAGGTACAAATCGGCACTGAACACTAAGACATTATTTCCTTTTTCAGAAGTGGATGTTGCCCAGTACAAAACTTGGATAGCTGAGGCAGCCAGTAAATTGGAAAAGGAACGGCTGGTAATTAAAGGCCCGCTACTCCAACCCACAACAAGTACTGCAGCAGGGCATCCGGCGTCAAGTTCAACTTCAGAGCCTGAGGGCAGTGCGTTTGGCTCACAGCAGTCACCAACACTATCAACAACAGCAAGAACCGGATCATCAGCCCAAGTAAAATCGGCACAGGATTGGTATCTACAACAAGGGCTTGTTAGGTCCAGTGCTGATGCAAAGGCAAAAGAGGCCCAGCAAAGTGGAGCACCCCTGAGCATTGAGCAGATGGTCCAGGCCTATCTGGATGACCCAACAGAGGTCTACATTGATCAAAACCCATTGCTGTATTGGTATGGGAAAAGGGGCCAATGGCCAGTGCTCAGCAGGCTGGCGATAAACTATCTGGGTTGCCCTATGGCAAGTGTCTCTTCTGAGTGTGTTTTCAGTGCTGCTGGTGCCATTGTAACAGTGAAAAGGACCAGTCTCTCGCCCAAAAATGTGGTGAGGTTAACCATGATCAAAATGAATCAGCACTTTATATCACCGAATTACAAAATACGTGAATCACAGCAGGAAGATGAGGACAGCGGAAGTAGTGTGTTAGATGATTACCTATTTCTGGTTGAGCCACCAGAGTTTGAGGACGAGCTATACTTCCCTGACAACTAGGCTTTGAACTTGTTACTTTCTTTCTTCCTTATTTACTTTTATTATTTGTGAGTGTCTCTGTCTTTCTGGTTCGAATCACAACAAATCCATCACCACCGTCTTCTCTTTTTATTGCCATATTGGAGTTGCAGCTGTGTGCATTTAAGTCCACTCCTCCAAGTCCTGCTCCATCCTCCTCCTGACTGGCCCTAAATCCATTTCCCTCAAGCCAGATGATTGGATGGAGAATAGTACAAGAAATGTTGCCTCGTCGAGTCCCTCCAAAAGAAGTGGAACATGATGACCATAGCTATCCTCCTTTCCGAGCCGAGAGAGACTGCCCCTTAACTTAAGATGAGAAGGAACAGGTAATGAATGGCATGCATTGGACGCTGACTCTGAGTGATTGGTGTTTGTGTTGTTGTTGTTTGTTGTGCATGAAGTGAAGTCAAAGTAGTATTTAATCTACACACTAAAAGTGACTCAAGTCAATGTTTCCCTTCTTGTTGTTTAATAACAAAATTGTACTTCTACTGCAGGCCGATCCATTGCATTTTTGAATATGGAATCTGGACTCACTCGGTACACTGCAGACTGAGTTGGACAACACCATGATGATGACCACAGTGACATAGTATCTTCGCAGTCAGTCAGTAGGATCGGAGATGATTGATGGAATAACTCAGGGCGTTTTTCATGAGTGGCATAAAAGGTAAACAAGTCAAGAACAACCACAGCAGACCTACATGTCTGTGTAGTGGTGGAGTCGAGTCACGAGTCTCACGAGTGTAGTAGTGGTATGACTGACAGCTGTGCATTGATTTAGTTACTTACTTTGGAAAATGCTATGTTGCTGTATATGTGTGCTCTGTCTGGCTCACTCAAAATCTAAGCTAAGTGGAGGTTGGGTGGGCACCGTGGGCCTGCTCTGTCCTGTTGCTGTTGTAGGTTAATGCTGGAAACAGACAACAGAGTAGACATGATTTAGCCATGCCGCCTCTGAAAGTGTTTGCACTCCTCCGTAATTTATGCTTTTTTTTCCTCCTTGATTTTTCAATATCCCTTTTGTTTTTCCATCTACACTTACAGGCCGGCCTTTACCCTGTGCTAAACAGAGAAAAACAACTCACACTCACCTACCAATCCGCATCCGCCAGGCAGGCAGTGGCACCCAAGATTGACGGACGCAGCGTCCATGGAAGGGAGGACCAAGAGGAATGCCGAGATGCAACTCCCCAATTTGACCAGGATCATACAGTAACTTTAGTATCATCATCTTTTAAATAATTTGATTCATTTTTTCTCTTCAATCATTACGACTGTGTGTTGTTGTTATTGTTGCTCTTTGCTTATAATTGATCCCTACAGCTATTTTTAAATTTTCTTTGCTAGCTTTAAAAGGAAGCCCGGTACAACAGAACATAAAATGTATGTTATTTGGGTCTCTATGAGGGCAGACAGTCAAAGCAAATAGCATAATAATAATTAATAATATACTGCTGCCCTGTACTGTCTACTAGTCTAGTTAGTAAGTACTACTTATCATTAACCATCAAGTCATCATCATGCATGCATTTCCTTTTTCTCCCTTAACAGATTTATGAATATGATGGTCGTCTGCCAAGATTGTGTGTGTGTGTTGTTGTTGTCCATGTGTACTGTTTGTCTTTGTCAAACCTTTCCCTCAAATACCCCTTCCCAACCATTCATCAAACCCTAACCCTCTTCCCCCGGGCTGTGTGATTTATATTGAGGTGTGACTAAATTAAATTTACACCAATAATTGATCACACACTTGCTGGGGCGGATGTGGTGAAAGCAACACTAATTCAATTTGAAGGCAGGGCGAGGATCTTCTTCTTCTTCTGCTTGCCCACCCATGCTCAGTATATTTGCAAGTCAATTTTTTTTTCCAAAGGAACATAATCCATCATAATTAATTGCCGGCATCGATTGGATTCATCATCCTCCTTTTACAGCACTAAAGGTTACGCTTGTGTCGAGTGACTCAACACAACTAGTTTGTAACTTGTTGTTGTACTAGGCTATCCCTGCCACCATTATGTTTTATTTTACTTTAGCATTGCTAATCAGCATTATTATGGTTTATTGTTTGGCAGTATTCTTGTGTACTGTACTGTACTTCGTTCTACTACTCCTTCCAGAGTCTCTTTCAGGCAACTGACTGTCTCATTTTCTTTTTTTGCAAATGCTACTGCCAGTGTCTACTACTACCACCACAACCATGGCATCTTGGGAAACCAAACCATCATCACCATGCAGCCATCGCTGTGCCTAAGTTTAAACATCAATCACAGGTAAGAGAAGAAGTTTGGGGGAGGCATAATTAATAATGGAAATTAATTCATTAATTCACACACCCACACCCTTGAGTCCAGTTGCAGAATGCATAGACTAGGAGGAGAGACTGACAGTACTAGTAGGACAAGTCACTCAGTGAGGGTACCGCATCTATCTGTTCGTGTGTTACAAAAAATCGGCAGATTATTTAAATCAAACACTGGCTGCGGCCCTGCAGCAGCAAAGGAAACCGTGTGACGTAAAAGAGTAACCCCCCCACAAAACATTTACATCGTATGTAAAGTTTAAGTATAAATATAATTTAATCCCCTAACAAAAATAAACTATGTAAAAAATCCCACAACACCTGACCCACCCCTCTCCCTAACCCCAACCAATGTCCAAAAAGAATAGTCCAACCAATGTCCGTTCAAAAATAAAATTGTCCATATAACCCCAACTTTTCCCCAACGTGCGCCCAATGCCCACCCACCAAAAAAAGGAATAAAAAAGGGGCAATCCAACGGGATCTCTCTATCGGCGGGCTCGCAGTCGCCGGTTAACCGCCAGGACCTCCTGCTTTAGTTCCTTTACCTGCTCCTCTAGGCGCGCCATTTGGAGGAGCATGTGGCGCTTAAAAGATCGACAATTGCATCCACAGGGGGGGGCAGCAGTTTTCAATGAAGTGCGGCGGGCGGCTGCCAGACCGCGGCGCCGTACCACTGGAGGGGCCTGGGTGGGGCCTGGGGCATTGGAGGAGGCTGCAGCTGCTGCCGCCTCCTCCTCCACCAGAACCACCAGCCGCTGGTATTCTGTACAGATGGCCTCCAGCTTCCGGCACCGGGCAATTGCTGCCAACTCCTTCCTGTCCGGTTTAGATGATTTTGGTTCGGAAGGAGTAGCTATATCAAGAAGAAAAAAGAATATTGTAACCAATATACTCTTAGCAAAACAGTAAGACAAATTAATTCTAAACATAGTGGCACAGTAGCACTAGCAAGCACAGTACATAACATTTGTGGTATCTATCCTCCCACTTCCTCGGCCTCTAACATTTGTGGGAGTTTCAGGCATTATACTAGCACTATGGACTCACTCGAGTACACCAGTCTTCTTCTTCTCTCTTGTTTAGCTAAATTAAGTAACCTTGTTGTAGCCGGCATGCCAGCTCAGTCAGCTTGCGCCCAAGACACATACTCGTGACGCAGACTCACGTTAGTTTTATTTACTACTGTCTGCATGTGGGGAAGCTGACTACTACACAATCATCTTATTTTTCTATTATGGGTGGCACTGGCCATACTCTGTTACATCAAGGGCAACTGCTCAATTTCACTTTCACCCTGCCCTGACTACTATACTACAACAAGGCAGATGATATCTGATCCAAATGATCATTGCTTATATATGGGACGACATGAGGTACTTTGTTTTGATTGATTGTGTAACCATGCAGCCGATAGGCCACCCATGGCAGGCTGACACAGTCAAAAATAAATTAACATAGGTAGGGAGTGGGCCTCGGAGTCGGAGGGAGGCGCTTGATAACAACATACATACACAATATATATGCTGTGCTTGCAAACTACTGTGAGTCAAGGGAGTATTCTGAAAATACAACTTCTATTCTCCTTGGCTTTGCTACTCTGGCGCGGTTTCTTTTTCTTTTACATTCTCTTCAAAGACTCTTCATCCAGTGACAGTCTCCACCTATGCTATCTATGATGAATACCACCCAGGCATCCATCCATTCAAAGTAAACATGTCTATCATTCTTCTTAATCTCTCAACAAACCTTAGTTTGTCTCACCAACAACAAACATTTTTTTTTTAAAACCACCACCCATGCGTCCTTCCATCCTTGCTTGCCTTTGAGTTTGACCCATGAAACACCCCGGAGGATTCTTGCTATCCACCCATACAGTTTCACCCACCCAGGCAGGCATCTTTTCTTTCACCTTCCACCCATCCTTCAACCACCCATGCATCTGATTCCTATCAGCCACCTATGCATGCATCCCACCCATCCTTCTCTGCCAGTCATATATATTACATCTCGCCCATCCTTCCTCCTTCCATCCTTCTTTCCCTTTTCGTTCAACCCATCCATCAAGGTCATCTGATCTGACTCTTAGTCTTCTCCATAAAACTTTCACAGCTGAGTTGAAGACAGATAGAAGAGGCCATTAACTACTCAACTACTCCCGCTGCTAATGCTATTGCTCTAATGCTTAGTAAAGGGTGCCTTCCTCAACCGTTGTTCACAACAACTTAGTCTCTCTCAACTTACACAACACCCTTGCAGCGAGTGTGTAACTATTGTCAATAAGTAAGGAATATAAGTATAACTTACCACCGCCCGCCACTGCTGCTGGCTCACCCACCCCTGTGGCAGCTGCCGCATCCACTGCTCCCTCCTGGCTGGGGTCGCCTGCCCCGCCGCTGGCCCCGGCACTGGTGGTCGTTGTCGGTACGCCTAGAAAAAACATTACACATTTTTTAGATGCCATATACACCTCCCCCTATTTTTCACTAGCAAGATTGAAAAAAAAGTTAATATACATACATATACCACATACATCACTACAAATCGGGTAGAGTAGACACTACTAGTCGTAGTATGTCCTATCCTATCAAAAATAGTAAAATATCAGGTTGGGCATTTTGTTGGTGGGAATTGTCGAAAAGCCTCTCAAGATTAAGAAGACTAGAAGAGGCCAACCCAAAGGACTGGACTCAGTGGCTAGAGCTATTGGTGAATCTGAGTTTTAATAAAACCTTTTAAATAAAGAGTGGCCAACTGGACAAGCTTAGCTACAGACAGACTAATAATAGTAGTTTTACAGAGAGTCATAGCAGAGGCAGTTAGAGGCAGGGATAACAAGAATTTGGAAACAGATAGTCTGGATCGAAGAAGAGTTGGTAAAAAATAGAATTAGGAAACGGAAATAATAGTTCGGAAAAAATAAGGTGCAGTAAAAGTTAGGGAAATATAATTATTAATATTAACAACAGGAAGAATTACTGGGGCCAGCGGCAGAGCCCTCGGTAGAGGAGCGGTCCTGGTCCTGGCGTTCTCCAGTTGCTCCCGCCGACTCCGACCCCGACCCCGTCTTCTTGCCCCTGGGTGCTGATCATGTAAGATATAATAAAGAAAGAGACAAACATTGATGATTAGTGTGAAACAAATAAAATATTTTTAAAAACGCTAAAAAACAACATTTTTGGAAACAACAATTGCAATAAAATTGGCCTATTTAATCTGATCGACTGGTAGTATCGCGGGATTCGTGGACCGTCTAGTTATTATTTATGAACACTAATCCAGTGTTCCATTCTGATTCCAGAATACTACGCCTAAGAACCACCTGACCTAGCCCACCTATTCAGACGGGCCAATTGTTCACTAAGTCTGCATTTCTCTTTATTTTAGTCCTCAAAAATGCATAGATGGAGGACACATGCATACATTTTTGCATACACCAAATTGTTGGTTGGTTGCTGCTGATGTTCTGCTAAGCCTATTACTCCCTCACTAAACTAACTACAAAAGGTTCTACTAAGGACTGGAGTAAGCAGCACTCAACAGCACGTGACGGAGAATGCGTCACGCAGACCGCTTAAAAATTACCAACTAATACTAAGTAACTAAACTACCTATCCACCACTATCTTAGTGACAGGAGGACAAAGGAAGGACTAGAGTCTCTCTAGCATTACCTAACTTAAGTTCTCTAAAGTAAACTCTTACATAATCAGCCCAAGCGAGCGCAAAGTTGCAAACAACAAGTAAGATTATTAGCGCCAAGCACCTGCGTCTAGAAGAATAACAATCACAGAAGATTTTTAAACTTAATTTACCTGCAATGTAAGCAGCAGCATTCTTGCTATTCGGAAAAAAATTATATTCGCAATAAGAGTAACACAGTCTAGACAACACACAATACTACTAGTATTAGCTACTCACCAAGCCCCATGACCTCGACACCTAGCAGGTCCTGCTCCCGGTCCAAGACGTCTGACCACCGGTGGGTCAGCTGGTTATGGGTGCGCCGGACCCCAGAGCAGCGAAACACTGCCCGGCACACCCTCGCCCACTGGCGGTGACGCTCCTGGGTAGCGTACCCGGAGCCAGGCCTGCTGCGAAGGTCAAGGGGAGGTGGCGCCGCACAAAAAAAACAAGGGCGGCCACCTCCGCCTCGCTGAAAAGGGCCCGGGCCTGCACCCCTACCGGGCGCAGTCTGCCGCAAGGCAGGCGGCTCTTTGGCTCAGGCGCCTTGCCCTTGGAGCCGGTACCCTTTCCCTTAACCATAGTTCTGGGGTGGGCGGGGGCGGAAAAGAAAATTTAGCAGGAAAAAATAAAGTTAGGGGAAGAAGTAGGAGAGTAAAGAAGGAAGTAATATAAAACAGTAGAAAAGTAAAAAAAACGCAGTAAAAGTAGAAATAAAACGCAAAATATAGACTTAGGGACAGAGAGGGATAGATAATAAATAAAAAAAGTTTAGAAAAACAGTGTAAAAACATAGGATTGAAAAGATTGGAGAGGCATTGAAAAACAGGCCCTAGAACCATGCAAAAGATAGGAAAACAAGATGGCTGCGCCCGTTGGCGACTGCTTGGTGAAGTTCGCGCGATATTTCCCCCGAACACGTCATCTGCGTTGCCGAACGTCAAAAACATCTGGGGAGCATACGCGAGCATGCGGAAACAAGCAACTCCGCATGCTCACGTAGCTACGCGTAGCGTCGCGGAATTTTTGTGCAACTTCGCGTAGCCTCGCGTAGAGCGGCTACGCGAACTTCGCCCAGGGTTAGTCTAAAGGTCACAAAAAAGGATTTTTAGAAAGGTTGTTGTCAATTACTGAATCATGAACGGGAGTCCTCAGAACTAGTTCTGTCAGAGAGGCCCATCTTGCAATGTGTATAATTAGATTTCCATGCCTGGAGTTCTGCTCAGAAAGTTATGAAGCACAGTTGTTCAATCCACTGCTTGGAAAAGAGTGTCCCTTTTGGTGCACCCTGCTGGGTGCTCACTATGAAAACAACAAGGTAAATGTTATTACAGCAGTGCCCATTCCAAGAAAAAAAAACACTGTACTTATGAGATGATTACTAGAGGAAATAGGGAAGTTCAGATAACTGACTCACACAGAGACAGGCATGACCATTTGGAATTTTTATCCTTGTGTGAAAAACAGGACCCAGTGAGATTGTGCCTTTGAAACAGGCCTTCCCGTAAAATCACTAGACCATTTCACATGGAGGTACAATAGAAAGAGGATTAATTTGAGCATGTTTTTCCCAGGTGAGAAGAGGGTGGTACTTAATTATAATTGGCAGACCCATGGGCTGGCTTGAGGCGTATACCTAGCTGAGTAGTTCTGAGAATACTTGTCACTGTATGGGAAAACAAAGAAAACAGTGGCTTCTAGAAGGCTTTGAAGTTTGTGAAGGACAGTGTATGAACTTGGCAAAAGTAGAATCCCCCCATGTACTGCAGCATTACCCTCATATTTTGGGACTTCCATATCCTGGAAACCTGAATGTGCCTGAAAATAAAAAGACAAGATGATACTGCAGATGACTTACTCCTATTACCTAAAGAAGTTGTAAAATACATGTGATTCCTCTAAAACTAAGAGCCAGTCTCAATAGCCAGGAGAGCTGACCTCCTGAAGTTTACAAAGACATAAAAGATTAAGGGCATCTTTGAAGATGTATAAGCATGCAAGTGGAACTACACTTTAGCTGGAGCGCTTGCTCAAGAGGTGATTGGGATTGGAAGCTCTTCTGTCCTAAAATCCATTTCCCAGAAGAACTCCTGAAAGTTTGAGAGCATTTGGATGATTCAAGGGGAGGGTTTTCAACTTTTGGCAAAGTTGGGACTTAAAAACAACTTTTTTAATTCCAGAGGACCTGGGCAAAGTGCCAAGCCTATCTAAAAATGATAAGACCATTGCAGCCACTTTTACCTGCATGGAAAATTTGAGTGAAAAGTTTGTGACTACCATGGGACTGCAAAAAAACATATTCAACCATGTGTAGCCACGTTCGGGTACAGCACATCAAGCTTTGCTCATCTTAAAAAAACTTCTAAGCCCAAAGGCAAAACTGATGACCGCTCACCCTCACCCATACCCAACTCTTGTTCCATTGCCTATTGGTAGCAAAGGGTGCCTAAATACAGGCCGTACAACTGACTGGGGTGAACAAGCAGTCTGCCTGACCTCGCTACATTGCAAGGGAGATGCAAAAGGCTTCTAGGTCCTGGTCCATTACGTTGCATTCACTAACATTGGATTTTGGCCCCAGATGTTTTTTCTATGGGTGTTCCCTAGACATATTCTTGAAAGATTTCTAACCCATCATCCCCTTAGCCAATTCTTTTGATTTGGTGTCATTTAGTTTTATGAATTAATTTATTTCTTACTAAATTAGTTTGGGATTTTGTTCATTCATTTTATTATCTTTAATGTTATTGGTGTTGTACTCTGGGCCTCAATATGAGGTTCCAGGTAATATTGACAGCCAACAATGAAAGCTACTGGCCACCTCAAAATTACAAGGCCTCTGATAACTTCATAAACCCATTGTTTTTCACCCGAAGGCTGCAGCTGCTAACAGTAGCTGCAGTCTCCAGGTGAAAGTCCGAGGAGAAATGAGGAAAAACATGCATAATGTATACCTGCCAACTCACACGGTGCAATCATGTGACACTAATATCGGCTCCCTTCAAACGGTCACCTGGTGATGAGCCGATATCACATGGTGGCAGAAAACAAGCTGAAAACCACTGTAAAATAGTGGATTTCAGCTCATTTTCCGAGACTTTGAACTGCTGACGTTCATTAAGGTGCTGTGAAAACACCCCAGGACATCAGGGCAGCATCAGCAAGCTTTTTTTTTTTTTTTTGAGAGGAGGGAGCTTGGGTGCGGGGTGGGGTTCAAAAGTGCCTCATAGATATTTCTCGGCACAAGGCCCCGCCCCTTCAGGGTCCCGCCCCCTCCTCACACAGTGAGATTGTTTTTCAAGTTGGCAGGTATGATAATGGGATCCAGTATTTCCGATTCTACTGGTTTTCTGTCAAACCTGAGGGGGTTCTCAGGGTCCAACTCCTAAACCCCGTTAACTCTTATCAGTACCCATGATATGTTGTGTCCGGTGAGTGGACAGTCATCACACCAAAATCCTGGCACATTGTAACAAGTGCCTCCAAGGGAAGCTTGTCACTGGAGCACCCGCATTGAGGGGCAAGCCAAGGATTCCTCAATGAAAGCTGAGTTACAATTCTAGGCACTGGGCTGTTTATCTTTTCGGTAGCTCAGCCACAGCTCATATTTAGACCAAGGTTTCTTTACCCAATAGTTGTCAATCCAATGTAATACATTAATGTTATATTTTTTCCATAACACACTTTTACCAGAACTTCTTGGCATTTTAGGAAAATAGCAACACAAAAGAATAGGCTAAGCACCAATTACATCAAGTTTTCATTTTCATATCAAATTGTAATGCATGGTATTCTACAGCTTGGCAGTGATCACACAAAAGTGCTGTGGCCAGTTCTCACAAATCTGTAATGAGATACCACCAAACCTTTGAGGTTTGCAGATCTCAGGCCCCAGGGAATATAGCTTCTGAATTAGGTTGTGAGGATCTTCCGGGCATTACTATAAATGGCTTGTTCCCTATGAGCAGAGCTTTAAACATGACTCTGTTCCTCGTTAGGAAGCGGTGAAGATTTCAAAGGGTAGCAGAGATTTGGACATATTTCTGTAAACATCATAGGAGACTTCGGCCTGAATTCCGGGCTAACTGTAGTCTAAAACGATTTTGTGGGAGCCTCTAAGTGGGTGCTTTCTCTCGTAATCAAGAGGGGATTGCACTAGAGCATTAGCAGCTGTAATGTGCAAATGATAATCTAAGTACAGCAGTAGTGGCTGCTACCGGACGGGGGTAGTGGGGCGGCGGAGGGGGGGAGTGAATGGAAAAAAAAGTGGACTTACCTGTAACGCCCAGCCGCCGCCCCTCCTCCGTCATCGTCCTCGTCCTCATCCTCTTCATCTCCCTTCTTCCTGTCCCGGCCGGCAGCAGGAAGCACCCGGTCACACAGGCTCCCCTGAGCCAATCACAAAGCTGCAATGCAGTGTTGTGATTGGTGTGAGCGCCGTTGTTCGGTGCTCAGACGTGGACATGGAGCCTGTGCATGTTCCTCACCAGGCTGTGTAATGTAGCTTGGTGGGGAACATGCAAAGTGCAAGTGACTGTTTGGCTGGCCCAAGAGCGCCGGCCAAACAGTCATGAGCACTTAGGGAGTGAAAACCACTCCTCCCCCTGCTCTGGCCAGCCCTGCCCTGCAATGAGAAAAACAAAATGATAATAACATTACGTTATTATCATTTTATTTTTCCTTTTGAGCAGTGAGGCGATGCTCCTCCGCATTAGCGGAGGAGCTGCCACTGAAGTACGGCAGTATTGTTCTTAGGGACCGATTCACAAAGGGCACACTCGTGGCTGACGCCCCGCAGACATGGCGTGGGACCACACTTGTGGCAGGGACCCCACAATGGGTCACTGCAGTACAGAGATACCGCCACAACTGCGGGGTCTCTGCCATGAGTGCAGAGGCCCTTTGTGAATCGGGTCGTCAGTGTTTTAAGGTGGTGGAAGCAAGTACTAGGATCACCAACAAGAACAGTTTACGGTCATTATCCAGATTGAGGTTTTTGACAGCTCTGGAAACGGTAGGGCACAGTCGCACCAAAGTGGGCCACAAGGTGACATCCCCTAAGTGCGGCTTCAGTCAGGTCAATACCACTTTGGTTGTTGTTGGGTTCAGCTTCAACAATCTAAACTATTTCACCAGTTGTTAAGGTTAAAAAGATAAGAACAAAGACAAAAATATGTGGCAATCCAAAACCTTAAGATAAACTATCAGGAGAAGGGATATAGGCTTAGTCATACTTTATCCTGTACTGTTCCGTCAAGCAACAAGCAGCAGATGTACTGCATACATATTCATATGCTTACTGTTTGCATAAGACTACTTTTGTCAGCTTGATAGATTCATGAGCTCCTTTAGCTCCTTTACTTGATGTTCTTTAAAATCAACATCTCTGATGGCTCACTAGCTTGTGAAAAAATTAAGTAATGTTCACTTTTATCTCTGCTACCATCAATACCATCTCCCATAATATCCTATTATGAATGAATGAATGAATAGTTTATTGTTCGGTTAAATAAAACTTACAATTAAAATAAAACATTAAATTAAAACCACGCAAAATCCGTCCATCTTTACGATTAATACACCATGTGCCAATGCACCAAAAAAATACAATACATAGACAGAGAACTCATTAATGAAAGATGATTAGTGCATTGACCAGTTGTAGAGTGCAAGGAGAATGTACCCAGTTTACTGGCCTAACTTGGCAGTGTTAGAAACAGGAAAGTATGCAGAGTTAAAGTGCTAGTGCACTGAGATGTTAACATTACCGTCACGAAGTAGACCAATAATTATAGACTTTAAGACTTGCTAAGATAAAGTGCTTAGTGCGTAAACAGGCCCCACATCAGTTATTACTGTAGTGTTGTGGGCCCTGGGCTCACATGCAAAGGAAATGATGACACAGACACAGTGTGTTTAGTACTGGAACTGGCCACGAGCACGTGCACTCGGGCCTTTTCATTGGCAGGGTCACCTGATCGGTGATGCCTGTGTTGGATGGATGGGGGACAGCCCTCAAGAAGTGGCTGGCAACTATAGTATGCTGAACACTAGAATGTGTCCAGCAGGACACTACAATTACCACAGTGCAGGGCAGGTCCACGTAATTCATTCTCGTAAACAGATTCCCAGTACACCACTCCAAGCCGATCATTTGTAATCTTGACTCAGAATTGGTAGGGTCCTCCCTTATCTAAATTAAAAAGAAGAGAAAGTGGAAACTGTGCAAAATAGCCATGTGAGCCGAAGACTAGATAGCAGAGGGAGTTAAAGTGCACAAGGAGGAATCAAAGTGCGTAGTGCTGTAAGAATTGAATCCTTTTATTGCAAATTATGCATAGACAGTTTTCTCTCTGCCAAGTACATATATTTCAAGAATTTCCCACAGAATATAACGTCTTCTCCTTGGAAGAAGGTTATTACGGCCTGACGACACGTGCAAATTCCTTTCAAGTAGCAAGCAGCTATGACTTGACTTCATTAAAGAGAAAACCAAGAGGCTTGAGAATTTCACACACCCAGGACACAACTTGCCCTTCCTTAGAGAGAGAGGAAGCTACAATTAGCCAGTCATCCAAGTAAGAAAAGACTTGCACCCCAAGTCAATTTAACTGCGCTACCACAGGTGCCAGTACCTTCGTGAATATTTGAGGCGAGGAGAGGCCGAAAGGTAACACCTTGAACAGTGGCATACGACGGACAGAACTCAGAGGGAGTTCTGTCCGTCGTAAGTCCGAGTCCACTACCACCCCACCCCTCCCCCGCTCCGCTGCCCCACACCACTCCCTCGGCGAGCCGCCACTGATCTTGAATTAGAAATAGTCCGCCCCTACAGCAAAATGATGGAACCTCACCTTACAAGTCAAGAGTCATGAGAAAATACCCCAGAGAAACTAGAGGAATGATCTTCTGCAGAGTTAACATCTTCAATGTAACTCTTTTCACATATTTGTGGAGGGACTTTAAATCTAGTGCCTTTTGGCACCAAAAAGAGCACCACATGAAATCGTGTTCTCCTTTCTGACTTAAGAACTGGGCTTATTACTCCCTTCTACAGAAATGACTGAATCCCTTGAAGCAACGCTAACTTTTCCACAGGATTCTTGGGCACCGGAGTTGGAGTTTGTAGAAAGAAGGAATCGGGTGGAAGAGACTGGAACTCTATCTGGTACCCTTGATCCACCACCGTCAGTGCCTATTTGTCTGACACCAGTTCTCGCCATTGATCAGAAAAAAGGCTAATTTTTCCTCCCACCATCGGCGAATAAGTGCCATTTTTTTTGTTTTAAACTGCTGCAGAACCTGCGGCTGCTATGGTCGGGATTTTCCAGCTGCCGTGGCTCCCCGACCCTGGCCTCAAAAGGGCTGTTTATAATGAAGAGCCTGATTAAAATGCCTGTTCACAAATTAGTATTTATTTCCATATGACTTGAATGGCTACAGCAACTTCTTCTCCTCAGCAGCTTTCTTGCCAAGTTCATCTAATTCTGGAGAAAATAGTTTTGCACCCGTAAAGGGACGTCATAAAAGGAAAGATTTCTGGGTTTGTTCTAACTTCCACATTTTCAACAACAACAGACATTGGGTAGCAATAGAAGCCACCACCAAAGTAGAAGATGACCAAACAAAATCAAATAAAACATCTGAAAGAAACTGAGCAAGCAGCTCCATGTTTGCCAAAAATTCAGTAGGGTCCTTCTGCTCTTGAAGGCAATCAAAAAGGAGTTGAAAGTCTTTCAAAAGAGTCTGAGAGGAGTAGACCGCATAAGTTTCTGCCCTGAGGGCAAAATTTGATGCCGCATATGCCCAGTTCAAAGAACCTTCAATATTTTAATCCACAGGATCGGTCAAAGAAGCCTCTTTAGATGCCAAAGAGGTAGCATGAACACGTTTTATGTGGTACTGTCCTAGAAAGAAAATGTTTTGGAAAGTGGTAAATAACAGAGCAGAAGGGAAGGTCGAACACCCAAATGTTATGTTATGTTATGTTTTTTTTTTTAAATGTATAGCGTGACTTTTACACAAAATGTACCATGGCGCTGATTGTCTTGCGTACAGAGAGAGCGAAGCAGCTAGCAAAGAGAGGCCATTATTAAAAGAGCAGCATCTTTTCTATAGCTCAGATAAGAGAGCTGTCTAAGGTGGCGATGTCCTCCTCATCATAATCCTGACATGTGAGGCTGTTCTGCCTCAAGACAGAATCGCTTCGCCAAGCTGTTTGTTTTTTTGTACATAATCCCTACCCTCCCCTTCCACTTCCTGTTCCTGTTTCTACCTTACTCTGGAGTGATTCCTGAATTCCTAGTAGATGTGTTACTCAGCTTTTCATTTAAGGCAGAAAAGAAGGGGTATTAAGTGAGCAGTTAAGGTCTCCCAGAAGACAACCAAATCTATGTCTTGAGGTGTTGGCTATAGGTGTTGTGTTCATTGGGCACCACCTCTGTGTTTGTACGTTTGCAAAAATCCAAACTGTTTGGTTCCATCACTGCAAAGAACTAGAATTCAAGTTTCCATTCTTGGGAGATAATGAAGTGGTGGATTTACTGGTGGAAAAGGCCTGGGTGCATAGCAGCATTCTGTAATGCAAGAATCAGAGTGAGTAATAGAATTTCCATCAGAATCAAAATCCATGTTTTCCTCACCTGAAGAATCAGTGTGAACCATTGAAATCATCCAGGAACCAAAAGTGCAGTTTTATCAGTGTAGCAGAAGGAAAAGTTAGCCTCCAGTCCAATTCACAGAGACATGCTTAGCGCCATCTCGACAGACACTGACATTTTTGGTTAAAAGTTAGGTCCTTATTTTGTGCCAGTAAAGGAGGTGTGTGATAGCCAGCTGTTCTCTTTTGGAATGATCTCCTTTGCACAGAGAGCAAGTGGTAGTAAAATGAGGGTGAATAAGGGCTGTGATAGCTTACAGATCGCCTACATATTCAGAGGCCAGAGAGGCAGCAGATAATGGCTGTTCCTTTGCTTTTAGCACCCATTCCCTTAGGCATGGTGAAACACGGGGAGTGCAACAAAATCTAGAACCCCTTCTCCTTGAGCAAGACAATGAGCTGTTGCTGCATATTGTACCTTGCTGCCCTTGGGCAAGGCAGGGAGTTGATGAAGCAATCAAACAACCTCCAATGGACAAGGTGGTGGTTGTTCTTCAATAGTAGCCATCCCGCCCCTTGGGGTAAGGTTCTTGGGGCTAGTTGAGGCCCCAGTACTTCGACATTGGACAAAGTGGGCAGCATGCAAACCGCTTTCCATTTTTTCAAAATGTTTGCAGATGTTGGGGGGGGGCGCTAGAGGGCGCACAGCGAGATGGCTGTGCTGTAGTGCAGCTCCGCCGGCTGAACGTATAATCCGCTCAAAATCCTGCATTCCCAGCGCCATCCATAGCCCAAAACAAAGGGGAGAGTGAAGCCATCATCAAGAGGACAGCTGGGAGGGCATCGCACTGCAGAATGCTGTTGTAATCGGTGCACATTGTGGCGATCCCGGCAGACAGCATCCGTAGAGCTGCAGTTCAACAGTTCAAAAGCATTGAAATTATTACATCAAGCTGCAGTTCCACTAGTCGTTACTAGGTGTCCCTCACGAGTCAAATGCAAAAGCATTGAAACCCTTTCATGAAGCTGCAGTTCCACTAGTCGTTACTAGGTGTCCCTCATGAGTCAAATGCAAAAGCATTTGACTTGAGGGACACCTAGCAACGACTAGCTGAACTGCAGCTTGATGTAATAATTTCAATGCTTTTGCATTTGACTCGTGAGGGACACCTAGTAACGACTAGTTGAACTGCAGCTCTTTGTAGAATTATTTTGATATTGGATACTATAATATTCACTGCCCACTGCTAATCTCGTCCCATAATGCTTTGCAGGCCTTTGATTGGGATTGTATTTTTGCCCATAACTGTGTTTGGGGTGGTCCTAAGAGGATGGGACCACCACTGAATCGTTCAGCATGATATGCTCTTTGTGTTCAAGGTATCTGCTTGGTCCTCCCCCAAAATCCTCACCTCTCTCATTGCCTGATATTTTTCATTTTCAAAGTTCACTTTTGTGAATTGGTTATATGCTTTTTAGCATGTAAAGTTGCTTTATCAAAGCATTTGTGGGTGCAGTTTAGTAGCTGACTCCGCTACGTGGAGGAACGGAATTATTGCCTGAATTCCGTGTTTTTCACGGAATTCGTAATTAACCAATGTCCGCAAATTCCGCTAGCGGGGCGGAGTTCATTGCCCAGGCCTAACACTGACCCCATAGCGCGGGTCCGGGTGGACGGACTCACGATAAGTAGGGGCACGAGGCAAGGGTGCCCCCCCTCACCACTGCTGTTCTCGCTTGTGCTGGAACCCCTGACTTGTGTAATCAGACAGTGACATAAAGAGGCGGCCTTGCGCTTTGCACATCGTCCCGTAAGCATATCACTCTACGCCGACGACATGGTGCTCTTTGTCCGGGAACCGCAAACGTTCCTTGCACAAATTTTGCGTGAGTACATTATGTTCGGGTTTTTCTCAGGGATTAACATTAACTGGACTAAGTCAGTGATAATGCCTCTGACCACGGTCACTGTCCCACACGCTATGGAGTTCCCTCTCATGTGGTCGTCCGACCCTATTAAATACCTGGGGTTATGGGTCCATCGTGACCTGGAAATAGTTATCAGGGAAAACTACGGCGCGGCCTGTACGGTGTTGGAAAAACAGGTAGACAGATGGAATAAGATGCCGCTATCACTGGCTGATCGCATAGCCCTTATCAAGATGATAGTTCTGCCCAGGTTTTTGTACCTATTTAGCAACATACCCATAAAATTGACCCAACAATTTTTTAAAACTATACGCTCGCTGCTGGTGAGGCGGGTATGGGGAGGCAAGCAGCCCCGTGTGGGTTGGGACACACTCACCCTGGACTACGGCAAAGGTGGCTTTAGCGTCCCAGATATGTATTTGCACTATCTATGTGCGCAGGCGCAATACGCATACTATTGGCATCAACCTCATGGTTTCATTCCCTATGTGGCGGTTGAAGACGGCGATGCGCACCCGATTCCACTGAGATGTATGCTGTCATATGTGCGTAGAGACTAGGCCTGGGCGAAGTACTACGCTACGCTCGTGTAGTTTGCGAAGTTTGCGCTACTTCGCACAACGCGAATTGCACGTAGCACAGTGCAAACACGCGTAGCATAGCGTAGCGTAGTGCAGCGGTCATTTTTTGCTTGCTCGCGGTCCTCAACATCAAGTTGACGACCGCGAGCAAGCAAAATGACATCCCGGCGAGACTTTTTCCTCGTTCGCGATCAGCAACATCAAGTTGCCGATCGCGAGCGTGGAAAATAAACCTCCCGGCGAGATTCTCAACGCGGGAGGTCAGGTTTCTCATTGCGAGTGGTCGCGTATGCTCGCGACCGCTCGCGATGAGAAACTACCAGTCCGCGTTGAGAAGCTGCCGCTCGAGTAAAAATCTACTCGAGCGGCAGTGAAGACAGCTTGCACTGTGCAAGATGCCGTTTTCAATGATTGCACAGTGCGGACAAGCATCCGGCACTGTGCAATCATTGCGAACGAGTGCACTACGCAGTTCGCGTAGCGCTACGCGTAGCTCGCGTAGTGCGAACTGCACTTTGCGTAGCTTCGCGAAGCGTTACTTCGCGAACTACGCCCAGGGTTAGTAGAGACACCCCCCAAAAAGGAAATGAATACAATAGACACCACTATTGCAGCTTGGCAGGCATTAGGCCGGATGGCGGCGAAGCTCCCACTATATGCCCCTATGCTCCCGTTAGCTCACCATGCAGCACTATCGGTCATGCAGGAGACAGGAGCCATACACACTCTGAAATCGGCAGGTATAGATACAATGCAGGACCTCTACCCACAAGGTAGTTTCATAACAGAAGAAGAGCTACAATATATACAAAACAAGTCACCGTTGTTCTTGTTTCAATTTCACAGACTCAGGAGGGCGATGAAAGCACACTACCACACCTTTCCGGATGAACCACCAACACTGCAAACCTTACAGATCCTTCTAATAAGCTCCTCAAGGCATAAATTGACCTCCAAGCTGTACAAGGCAGCTAGAGATGAGAAAGCTACTATCATAGATAGGAGCCTTGCTCGCTGGAATGCTAAACTGCACCCTCAGCTCACCCAGAAGGAGTGGGAATATTGCTGTCAGTTAACGAGTGCATTTACATCTAATGGTAATCTGTGCATTATTCATTTCAAATTTTTACACCAAATGTACCACACACCACTCAAACTGCATAAATACGGCCTTCGGGAAAATGATGCATGTAAAAGATGCGGGGTACAAGGGGCCGATTTCTGGCACCTGCCTTGGGAATGTAGCCAGGTGGCCGGGTTCTGGGCAGAGGTGATACAAAGACTGCAAGTTATGACCACTATTGACCTGCAATGCACCCCACAGGTGTGCCTGCTTTGTCACACGCCGTTTCTGGAAGGTACCACCAGTAAATTTATCAGGATTGTTTTACTGCTAGCAAAGAGGAGGGTGGCGATAAGATGGGGAAGTTCAGCCCCCCCCCTCCCAGCACATTGGATAAAGGATCTTGTACATTGCAGGAAGAACTTAGAACTGTATGCAGAAGAATTGCCAGCCCCATCTCGACCCAAGGACATTTGGGAGCCACTGGTGCAATATTTACGATCTCAAGAACATGAAACGTTATCAGAATGTGAAAATGTATAGTACTGTACTGTTTCTTTTTTTGACTTTCTCATTGCATAGATATCTGTTACTACACCTTTGATTGTACTGAGGGTAACAAGGCAGCAAAATGGATAGCCACCGGATGTTTTGTTTTTAAGTTGTTTCTAACATACCTGAGATGTTGATTCTGTATGCAATATGTGTATTCGGAAACTAATAAACAAATACAAAAAAATAAAAAAATGTTTGCAGATGTTTAGAAACAATGGAAGTGGTTAAAGAAAATTAACAACCTTCTGTCCTTGGTAAAGGTGGAAGGAGATAGAAGCGTCCCCGGCACCTTGGTGCAAGGCAACGGGCAAAATTATGTTGTCCTTGGGCCATGAGTGGTGTTGCTGTTACCTGTTATCCCCATTGGCCTTGGGCAAGGCAAGCGAAGGGGAAATCAAACAACAAATAGACCGATTACGATGTCATTAGGAAAGGCTCCGATGGGATTCAGTATTGCAGAATCTGATTCGGAACCCTTGTTTCCTACCGAATCGTACAGATTCCCCAATGACCAATTATGATACCCGGAAACCGTTTGAGCAGACCGAATCAGTTCCGAAAGGCATCCGGACAGCCTTAGTCTTTCAAAGCCGATTCGTACAGCTCTATGGACACGGTTTCCGGACGAGTGATTACGATGACAGATTTGGACAGCCGTTCCGATTCGGTTTGCCTGAGACGAAACGGCTGCCGGAATTTGTCTTTGGGGGCCCGTTGCAGGCCCCCCTTCATACTGAGACTTATGTATGTAGCCGGTGGGGGCACCCAAGGGACCCCTCTTCCCAACCATGCCCAGTGTGGCAGGCACCATGGGGTGCCCGCCACAGTGCAAGGTTTTCCCCAGCCACCCCTTTTTTCAATGGGAGTCTGTGTTCTCATTCGGAACACAGGCTCCCATTGAAGTCAATGAGAGTCCGACCGAACGATGTTGAGAAGCATCGTAATCGGTCATCCGGACTCACAGGACCCGATTAGTTTGGGAACTATTCCAGAACCGATTAGTTCAGAACAGTTTCCTAACGACATCGTAATCGCGCCCAAAGATTGGGCTGTTTTCTACATTGTAGCCACCACCCCTTGAAATAAAAAATGAAATGAAATAGATATTTATAAGGCGTGACTACAACCCAAGGGTGTGTAGGCGCTAGCTCAAGGAGAGAGAGATCACGGAACAGCCATGTTTTTAATGCTTTTCTAAAAGCCAGCAATTGAGTTTCCTTTTTTAGTTCTAGAGGGAGAGAGTTCCAAGGTCTGGCGGTACCACCCAGGAAACTTCTGCAGCCCCAGCCAGCTTTTTTTAAATTTGGGAACAACAAGGTTGTAGGCAGAGGTAGACCTCAGCGTCCGAGCTGGGATGTACCATTGTAATTACGTTTAAAAAAGAGTGGACCTGTGCAGTGTACCGCTTTAAAGGCAGTGCACAGAGCCTTGAAGTCGAAGCATTTCTGCATTGGGAGCCAGTGAAAATGTCTGAGCGCAGAAGCGGCAGACTTGTGCTTGGGATTACCCAACAGCAAGCGAGCAGCAGCATTTTGCACAATCTGCATTTTGATGAGACATTTTTTCCTTATATTAACAAAAAGGCCATTGCAATAATCAGCCCTGGATAACACCAGGGCTGAGGTGACCAGTTTTTGGAGATTATGAGGGATAATAGGAAAACATTTTCTGAGAAGCTTTAACGTGTAGAACGAGGCTGAGGTAATGGTGTTAACATGGCCCTCAAACATGAGCTTAGAGTCGAAGGTCAATCCCAAATTCTTCACTTACTGGTGTGGGGAGATATCTAGGTTCCTGTGACCAATAGGGAGGCAACCAGAAGGACACATTATTTCCAAAAAGAAGGACCTCAGTTTTAACGGGAATTAAGCCTCAAACAATTAGAAGCCATCCAATGCCAAACTTGAAGAAGGCAGTTGTGAAACCGTGAAGCCGTATCTGAAGCGTTGCTTGTCACAGATACTATAATTTGGGTATCATCAGCATAGGCAATCGCTGAGAAACCCAGGGATTGAATCATTTGTGCCAGAGGGGCAACATGAATATTAAAAAGGGTTGGGCTCTGTGATGAGCTCTGGGGAACACCACAGGGGAGTGTAAAAGTGGATGACTTAAAATCAGCTAGGGCAACGAATTGTTCGAGATCCGTCAAAAAGGACTTGAGCAGTGTCAGCGCTCTCCCCTTAATGCCTATTGCGTCAAAACAATCCAGCAATCGTTTATGATTAACTGTATCAAATGCTGTGGAAAGATCCAACAGCACCAAAGCCGCATATCCCCCTGCATCAATTATCAGCCTGACCTGTTCCGATGCTGTGATCAGAACCAGTTCTGTGCTACGATGTTTCCTAAACCCAAACTGAGTAGGATCAAGATATCCAAGCTTCTCCACATAGTCTGAGATTTCTATGTTCATTGCTTTCTCTGCCATTTTAGCAGTTAGAGGAAGTCTGGAAATAGGGCGATATGAGCAAGATGAGCAAGATTGCAGTCCTTTAGGCCATGAATATACCCCAGCTTTGGTGAAAGCAGGGGCAATGTAAGAGACTCCTCCAAGCATTTTGTTTTCAAATTTTGTTATGTTCAGTAACATTAAAAAAAGAGCGGAATACCCTTCTGGCAAGGTGACTGGTATGGAAAGTGTGGCCATATATATCCAGCACTTACACTTTTTTTTGTTATTGGTTTTATTACAAATAGATTGAATAACTGAACATATCTCAGTCACAGTTAGGCCCAGGGTGAACACATCTTGGAGCGCGATACAGAACAATATCATCACATACATTATCAGATACAGTATAGTCATGGCTTTACTCACAGATATCTCATCAAGGCAGTGTCCCACCACTCCCATTGGGTGAGTGATACCCTCCCACAGAACAATCTAAGTTTAATTGAGAGAAACTTGCATCACATGCATTCAATACATATGTGTAGCGTATAATGTAGTATAGTTTCACCAGTGGCTGCTGAGGGAGCTGGTCAGAGATGCGGAGGCCGGGGACAGATCTTTCGACCTGTCCCTAAATAAGTGACTCCTCAGCGAGCCCCAGATATCCTTGGGTCTGGATCTGGGTGGCTGCAGATTAGTGTACCTCAAGACACTAAATCTGAGAGCCACATTTGCTTTGTCGGAACCTTACCTCTGCCCTGGGATTTTGATGCCAGTCTCTCAGCTACTAGGAGCACCATGAACTTACCGTGTACTTTCTCACCACCCAGCCCACTAGCGCCACCTTAGGGCAGTTGTATAGGTACACCAATCATGTCGAAAAGAGCATTAGTCCAGCAATCATTGGTGCGAGGACAACCCCAGGCTAAGGGCCTTATTACAAGTTGGTTAGTATTAAGCCTGGGCGGAGTTCGCGTAGCTGTGCTACGCGGAATTCCGTGAAGTTGGAAAAAAACTCTGCGAGCTACGTGGAGTTCTGTGAGCGAGCGGAGTTGCTTGTTCCGCCCGTTCGCGATGCGTTTTTGACGTTCGTGAACGCGTATTGCACGTTCAGTATCTATTCCATCTGTAACTTAGTTCAAATACATTTTTGATTTCTATTCCTTCATCTTCCAATACACCAAGCATAAACATAAGGAAGTCTTGTGCATCTTGTTGTATATTGAGTGTAAATTGTGAAGAACCAGTACATATGTCCAAAAGATGCCGAATGCCAGAAGCAGTATGGATTTTACTTCTATCAGTTACCAACTTTTGAAAAACAATATGTAGTAAAGAACAACATCTTTTTCTCGATTTTCCATAATTTGAAGATGAAGATATTCCAGATAAAAAACAGCATTCACAATTACATTAGCATTGCAGTTGATACCTGAAGTATTTTCTAACTGGTATCCTAAAATATCATCAACAGTGTCCATTTACATTTTCTGTGTAGCTTCAACATTCTTTTCAATTGTTTTCTTTTTTTCAACCTCACTAGAATGTTTGTCATATTTTCGTTTTGCACACACTACACGCTTTTCATATACGGGATATTCACCTAAGTTAGGAGCAAACAGTCTTCTTAACCGATTATACTCTCTTACACAATTTGCATCAGCACTAACCTTTTTCTCATCAAAATCAATTAAATACAAACCAGATAATGTTCTTACTCGAGACAATGCAACGTATGCCATGCCTTCTTTAAATACTGTACTTCCAATATTTACCAAAGCACTGTCTACACTTAAACCTTGAGATTTATGAATGGTTACTGCATATGCTAAAGAAAGAGGAAACTGTTTTCTACGAACATACAAGTCTTTTACAAGCAAAAAACGAACAGCACAACGTCCAATCTGTTTTACCTCTTCAATCTGATCAAATTTAATGTTAAAAAATTTCAATTCCATCTCTGATCTGATAATTAACAAAATCAATAACTTTTCCCATTGCTCCATTTACTAAACCTTTTTCTACATCCAAATTACATCGTAAAATTACCCGACAGTTTTTACATACATATAAAATATTTTCTAAACCAGCAGTCTTAGACACTGACTTTTCCAAAGAATCCAATTTTGTCTGTAATTTCTCTGACAGAAGAATAGTAATTCCTTTGTGTTCCATGTTATCAAATAAAATCGAATCAAATCAGAGGGCATTTATACAGCGCACACATCACCCTAAAGTCTCATGGCGCTCGCAAACGACTCCGAAAGGAAGTGAAATGGCTTAAATGTCAAAAAGCCATGTCTTCAACCTCTTGCGAAAAGAGTTATGGTCAGGGACGTTTCGCAGATGAATGGCTTCCATTTTCAGTATTGGTTGTTATTCCAATTTCAAAAGTTTATGATTGAATGTGGAACACTCTTGCAGTGTTGGCATTAGACAAACTATAGACTTTTTTTCTCCAATTTTTTTGTACCTTATTTCAGGTGCAATGTTTTTATTTGGAAACAAATTCGTTAGTAGCAGACTTTGTAAAACTTCTTTTCCATGTTGTGTCAAAACTCCAATTCTTATATCTTGAAGAATGTTTCCATAGTGTTCATCACTTGCTTGTCGCATATTCTTAATAAGTTCTTTATATTCAAAATGAGACCAAATGTTTAAATTTCCAATACTTCTCAAAGATTTCCTAGAATCTTCATGGACAAGAGTTTTAAAAACTGGTTGTCCTTTCACAGGAGTCAGTTGTAGTAGATCGCCAAATACAATTATATGTTTTCCTCCAAATAAAACATCATAATCTGCTTTTAAAATCTGTTGCATTCTTAAATGTACAAAAGCAGGCATTAAGTCTGAGACCATGTTCACCTCATCAATGATTAGAAGTTTCATTTTCTTTAGTACTCTTGAGACTTCATAACAAGCTTCTCCAGATAGTTTATGATATTCCAACTTATTTTCATGTTCTACTGGTAGCATGAGTAAACGATGTAATGTAATCCCTTTAATGTTGTGTGCTGCTAGCCCAGTTGGAGCTGTTACAACTCAAGATAAATGTGATTCAGTGGTTTTATGTAGATAACTGGTCAAAACTTTAATTAAGAAACTTTTCCCTGTTCCAGCTTGACCACTGATATACATTTGAATAGGTTTAAATGATGTGCAATTGCACTCTTTTTTTCATGAAGTAAACCATGCTGTATCTGTTGTGTTACTTGCTGATATATATTCTTTTTGTTCACAATTTAGTTGCACTTCCAAGTTTCCCAACTCAATTATATCCTGTTGTGCTTGTTGCATTGTCATTTCTACTTCATTCATGGCTATTGCTGCTTCATTTTCAAGTATTGGTCATCCTAATGGAACTTGACTTAGTGGAGCAGAACTTTGACTATCTTGAGAAGTATCTCTAGCGATTTCAGCTGCAATACTAGTTTCTTGTTCAATCTCTTCATTCAACATTTGTAGATAATTTGGAAAAATTGTGCATTCAATACTATCTTTACATGCATTAAAAGAATCTTCATAGCAGTTAAAATCTCCAAGTAATTCCATTTCATTATGCCAAGGCTTGAAGATTTGCAGAAGTGCTAAATAGAAACATTCCCTTTTATCTGGAGTATCACAACTGAGTTTCCTGTGATTAATAAGATTTCCTTTGGCATGTTTTACCAAACATCCATCACATCCAATTACTGCATATTTTTCTTCATTTATATTTTCTATAACATTTCTCTTAAAGCTGTAATGTTGCAGTACTTCCTAGAGACATATGTTTTCCAGATGTGGACTTCTTTTAGGATAGTACGTATCCAACATATTTGTTTTAACAATATCTGTAATTTCCGGTTCATTCAATGCTAAGTATTCAATTTCTTGTACAGATTTCAATACTCGATTTCGTGTTGCAGCAAGACCTAGACTTACCCAAATAATTTCTCTTGACTTTGAATATAAACTTGCAGAAGTAAACCGATCTGAACATTCGTAGGATCCAATCTCTCGATGGGAAAGCATCTTCAAAATAAAGCTGTACAATTTGTTACTAAGAGTCTTCTCTTGTGAAATTTCTCCCCACATTTCTTTCAACTCCGTCTTTTCAGATTTGGTTATATATGATGTAACATAGCGAGCAACAGCAATCGAACTATCTGCAACATATTGGATATCCATATTTGCATTCCACATCGTCAAAATCACTGGATTGTAGTCATTAATATACTTTGAATCTTCAGTTCTTTTTATGTTGTAAGTATTCTCCGGAGATTTTCGAGTTATAGTATGCCTTACTGCTGACATGAAACTGTTGACTCTTCCTTTCGAAATTACTGAATGTGGGAATCCAAACCGACATTTTGTATAAAAAGTTTCCCTTTGACTTGTATTTCCGTCGACAATATTTCCCACATCGATGACTTTGAAACCGTAAAACTTGCTGTCTCAAGTTGTTTCTCCTCCTTCTTTTGGTATGGCACAGGTAACATATTTTTCAATGAAAGACAAAATACTTTCATCAGTATCAGTTCCAAATTTTGGTGCATCCTTGATCCATAACAGCATGTGAATATGAGGTGCACCTCTGGCTTGGTACTCCTTTCTCCAAAAGAAATCAATAACTTCTCTAAGAGGTGGATTATTTTTATTGCACATAAAAGACATCATAGCTTGAAACCTATGATTAAAATATCCGCACACATTTACAGGATCCAAGGAACACAGTTCTCCAGCTGTTTTCAATTCAATGTTTTTTACATTTGAATTTGCTTCTCGTAGAAATTCAAGTAAATCGTCCCATGCGTACTCAGCACAGCTAAGCGTAACAAACCACGTAGGGGTTCCTAAGTTCCTTAACTTACATTTAAGTTGTCCGTGACGATGATACCAATACACATTAGTACCACGTTGACATGCCATCAAATTAATTAACTGAGATTCTAAATGATCATCTATTTGTTGAACTTTGTCCAAAAATTTCTTTGCAGAAATATGTGTAAGATGAACTTCTGTTTTTAATATGTGGTTCACTGCATATGAAAGTCCAGACAAGTCACTTTCAAACAGAAGATGAAATAAATAAGGAACACACTGTCGAAATCTTGGATCCTCTGAATACAATCTTGTTGTACGGTATTCTGAAGCTGGAATCTGTACTGGTCGTTCATCATATCGTCCACCTTTTCCAGTGGGGAAGAACTGTGGAAAACAACGAGCTTCTAAACTTTTCTCCCAAACACTCATGGGAGTTCCTTTCGCTTTCTTCATTTGGAATAATTCAATAGTGTTTCCAATAACTTCTTTTGAATGTAAAGGATGTATACTATAATGTTCATAAATTTCTTCAGTCCTGGAGTTGTCCACTTTTTCGATTTGGCCTGTTGAAATTTCTCTATCATCTCCTAAAGATATTTCTTGTTCTTCCAGATTTACATTTTTATAATAAATATTGTTTTTCATGAGATATAATGTAGCCTTTTGAAGTTTGGTGACATCTACTAACTCTTGCCATATTTTCCGACTCTTTGTTGGTACACCATTAACTAGAATAACTACAGGTTCACTTTCCTCTCTCTCTACACCAACAGTTTCAATATTTTTCTTAAAATCTAAAGGTAACTACACAACTCTTCCTTTTAAACCTCTTTGTAAATCTGAGGGAGGCAGCGTACCTGCTTTAGGCTCCATACGAAATATAGCATGAAACGGGTGCACAGATTGAATAAGAATGGACTCATATGAATTTAAATCTACCAGTTCCAGAGGAATAGCTACCAACTCTAGGTTATTATGCACAGCTCTAGCTGGCATTTTGTTCTCTTCTAATTTGCTGTAACAATATTTACAAATACGCTGATCACTACCCAACTCAAAACGACCTTCCACCAACAAATAAGCACCAAATTGCTCCCATTTATCATTGTTTTCCTTTTCACATTTTAAATACACATCAACATTCCTAGTTTGACTTCTATAGTGAGTACGTCGACAACAAATACAAACATAGTTTGGTTTCTCACAAGAAACTACCTTAAACTTTGTAATTTCTTCTGCAAACTTCTCAGTAGTACTATCTTCCACCTCTTCTTCAACACCTACACTTATCAAACTTTCACTTTCTCTACACTCCTCTTGAGGACCAAAGAAACGAAACACTATATCATCAGAAACGTTTTTTCCATCCAATACTGAACCACGCAAAAGAGCTGTGTTTATTTCACTTAAACATAATGCAGGACTTTTTACATAGTACAATCTTCTCACTAACTTCCGCATTTCTGAGTGATGTACTGCTAACATTCTTAAATGATGAAAAGTACTTCTACACACTTTTCTAGAAAGACAAGCCAGAGAATGACCCTGCAAATTACTATATTTTCTCACTTTACAAGGATCTAGCCCTTGCAACATCTTAATCATTTGTTTAACACTTTTTTTACCATAATCTCGTAAGAACTTTCGTAATATATCAATAGATTCCTGTCGTATACTACAAATACTACTACAGTCCCACCTATACACTAGAGCTTGTGTACATCTCCCTTGAACTTCTTCAGCTATTACTTGTTACACATTACTAGGAACCATCTTTTCTTTTTCAATTGGACATCCATTTCTAACCTCATAACAACGACCCCTGGTATCAACAGCATGAACTAATGTAATTTGTTGAAAATAGCTTTCTTCATTAAAAAAAGGTTCAGTACTAGAAGTGTGCTTCCATTCACCCAAAATGTTTTTACAAAAGTTAGTTCTATTAACCAGTTTTTTCTTTTTACTTTTCTCCTTCATAAACTGCATTGTTTTATTCAATGTTTTCATTCTCTTCAATACTAATAGAAACAATTTTCTTTTCAATTCAATAGCCTTTTTGACTACACTTTCAATATGTTCTTACTTCTTGTAAAATGCAGATCTTCTTTTATATTTCTTGCAATCTTTCAATACATTTTGTAGTGCTCTACATTTATACATTCTCTTCCTAATGTCTTTATATTCTTTCATTCTTTTTTTAACATGTATTGTTTTCCTAAAACCTGATTTTGCACTGTCTCCTTTTTTCTTTCCTTCTGATTGCTTGTAGTACTTTTCTTTCTCTTTTCACCATTTTCAAAATCTTTTAGATTTTTAAAAATACTTTTAACAAATTCTTTTGTTCTCTTACCAGAAGACTTTTTCTTTAACGTCACATGTTGTACTTCATCTAGTTTCTGATTTTCTCTCTCCTTAATAGCTCTGTTTTCTTTGTTGTCTGTTCTTTTGAACTTTTTTTGTCATACTGAATATTTCTCAATAATTATGGAGAATTTAAAAAAAAAAAAGAAAAGTTTATTATCTTTCAAAAAAATATTTAATATTATTAAAATAATTATAAACAAATATTGTCATCTATAAATAAAGAAATACATTGAGTAGTGCCTGGGTGATTCTATGACTACAGGGGTAATATCTGGGGATTACTGGAGTACATAGGAAGTGAGTGAGTTATTTTATCAGTGCATGAGTACTGCTTCAGTGATTGCAGGAGTAATGAGGTAGTGTCTGAGTGAATAAAGGAGTGCAAAGGTACTGCCTGGGTGATTTCATAACAGTATGACTACTGGCTGAGTGATTACATAAGTACAAGTGTAGTGCCTCTGTGATAGAAGAAGTGCAACGTTAGTGCCTGACTGATTATATAAGTTAATGAGTAGTGGCTACATGATTCAAAGCGTGCATGGGTAATACCTTGGTGATTGTATGAGTGTATACATAGTGCTTGGATGTTTGGATGGGTGCAGGAGTAAAGCCTGAGTGATTACACCAGTGTATATGTAGTGACTGAATCATTTGAAGACTGCAAGTGTAGTATTTGGGTGTTTTTATAACTGCATGAGTATTGGGCCTAGCCAAATATAAAGCAGTAGACTATTACATACTGCATGGGTAGTACTTGGGTATTTTTATAACTGCATGAGTGTTGGGCCTAACCAAATATAAAGCAGCAGACTATTACATAACTGAACCATAAGTCTCTCCATATGGTTAAAAGCATGCATACATACGTCTCTACCTTTTCAAATCATCATCATATCTAAAAGAAATATATATACAATATTTCTAAAATATAGTGAAACCTAGAAACTGAGACACGCAATAGATCTGCCTGAGTGATTCCAAAACTCTATGGGTAGTGCGTGGGTGATTGAATAAGTTGAAGGGTAGTCACTGGATAATTCTAAGAGAAGATGGACAGTGACTGGCTAATTGCATGACTGCACACATAAATGTTGAGTGTATGGATAAGTGTATCAATAGCACCTAAACATATAGATGACTCATTGAGTAGTGTGTAGGTAAATAGATGAGTGCAACAGTAGAATCTAGGTCCTTCTACAACTGCAAGGGTAGAGCCTGGGTTATTACATAAGTGCATAGGTGCAGCCTAAAGGATTGCTTGACTGCAGGAGTAGTACATAACTAGTGCCTGGTTGATTCCATGACTGGAGAGATATTATCTAGGGGATTATTGGAGTACATAGGAAGTGAGTGGGTGATTTTATAAGTCAATAATTACTGCCTGGATGATTACAGAAGTACTAAAGTACTGCCTGAGTGATTACAGAAGGGCAAAGGTAAAGCCTGGGTGGTTTATAAGTGCATGAGTACTGGCTGAGTGATTACATAAGTACAAGAGTAGAGCCTGCATGATTGAAAGAGTGCAAGGATAGTGCTTGGAAGATTGAAGCACTGTATACCTAATGCATTTGCGATTGAAAGAGTACAGGGGTAACGTCTAGAGGATTAAAAGAGTACATACATAACACCTGGGTCACTGCATGACTACAGGAGTAATATACGGGGATTTACATGACTACATAGAAAGTGACTGGGTTATTTTATAAAAGCATCGGAACTTCTTAGGTGATCGCAGAACTACTGAGGTAACACCTGAGTGAATAAATGAGTGCAAAGGAAGTACTGGCTAAGTGATTACATAAGTACAAGGGTAGTGCCTCTGTGATTGAAAAAGTAGAACGTTAGTGCCTGAGTGATTATATATGTGCATGAGTACTGGCTACATGAATCAAAGACTGCATGGGTAATATCTTGGTGATTGCATGAGCGCATAGCTAGTGCCTGGGTGATTGCATGAGTGCAGGGGTAATGCCTGGGTGATTCCATCAGTGCATATGTTCTGCCTGGATCATTGGAAGACTGAATGGGTAGTACTTGGGTGTTTTTATAACTACATGAGTGTTTTGCCTAGTCAAATATAAAACGGAAGACTATAACATGACTCACCCATAAGTCTCTATGTATCATTAAAACCATGCATATATATGTCTCTACCTTTTAAAATCATCATCATATCTAAAAGAAATATATATGTACAATATTTCTAAAATATAGTGAAACCTAGAAACTGAGGCATGTAATAGATCTGCCAGAGTGATTGCAAAACTCCATGGGTAGTGCTTGGGTGATTGTATGACTCCAAAGGTACTCGATGAGTATTTACAGGAGAAGATGAAGAGTGACTGACTAATTACATGAGTGCACAGATAAAAGTTTACTGCATGGATAAGTGTATAAATAGCACCTGAAGGCTTACATGACTTGCTAAAAAGTGCCTAGGTAAATAGATGAGTGCAACAGTAGAGCCTGGGTGATTATATAACTGTAACAGTAGTGCCTGGATTATTACACGAGTGCATAGATAGAAACTGCATGATTCTATAACTGCAGAGCTAGTACATAACTAGTGTCTGGATGATTGCATGACTGCGGAGTAATATCTGGGGGATTATTGGAGTGCATAGGAAGTGAGTTGTTGATTTTATAAATCCATGAGTACTGCCTGGCTGATTACAGAAGTACTAAAGTACTGCCTGACTGATTACAGGAGTGAAAGGTAGTGTTTCGGTGATTTTATAAATGCATGAGTATTGCCTGAGTAATTACATAAGTACAAAACTACTTCCTCCATGATTGAAAGAGTGCAAGGATACTGCATGGGTGATTGAAGCACTGTATAGCTAATACATTACTGATTGCATGAGTACAGAGGTAACGTCAGGGGGATTAAACCAGTACATATGTAATGCCTAGGTGACTGCATGACTACAGGGGTAATATCTGGGGATTTACTTGACTACATAGGAAGTAACTGGGTGATTTTATAACTGCATGGCTACTTCTACAATGATTGCAGGACTTCTGATGTAGTGCCTGAGTCAATAAAGGAGTGCACAGGTAGTGCCATGGTGATTCCATAAGAATATAGGTAGTGCCTGGATGTTAGCATGAGCGCAGAGGTAATGCCTGGGTGATTGCATCAGTGCATATATACTACCTGGATCATCGGAAGACTGCATGGGTAGTACTTGGGTGTTTTTACAACTGCATGAGTGTTGGGCCTAGCCAAATATAAAGCAGCAGACTATTACATGATTCAACCATAAGTCTCTCCATATTATTAAAAGCATGCATACAAATGTCTCTACCTTTTCAAATCATCATCAGATCTAAAACAAATATATATACAATATTTCTGGAATATAGTGAAATCTAGAAACTGAGACATGTAATAGATCTGCTTTAGTGAATGCATAACTCCATGCGTAGTGCTTGGGTGATTGTATGATTCCAAATGTAGTCACTAGGTAATTGCAGGACAACATAGATAGTGGCTGGCTAATTGCATGAGTGCACACATAAACATTGAGTGCATGGATAAGTGTATGAATAGCACCTAAACGTATAGATGACTGATTGAGTAGTACCTGGGTTATTACATGAGTGCATAGGTACAGCCTGCATGATTACATGACTGCAGGGGTAGTACATAACTAGTGCCTGGATGATTGCATGACTGCAGAGATAATATCTGGGAATTACAGGAGTACATAGGAAGTGAGTGGGTGATTTTATAAGTCCATGAGTACTGCCTGGGTGATTATACCAGTACTAACGTAGTGCCTGAGTGATTATAGAAGTGCAAAGGAAGTGCTGGATGATTTTATAAGTGCATGAGTACTGGTTGAGTGATTACATAAGTACAAGAGTAGTGCGTGCGCGATTGAAAGAGTGCAAAGATAGTGCCAGGATGATTGAAGCACTGTGTAGCTAATGCATTGGTGATTCCATGAGTACAGAGGTAACGTCTGGGGGATTAAAGGAGTACATAGGTAACACCTGGGTGATTGCAATACTACAGGGTAATATCTGGAGATTTACATGACTACATAGAAAGTCACTGGGTGATTTTATAAGTGCATGGGTACTTCTGGTGAGTGCAGCACTACTGAGGTAGTGCCTGAGAGAATAAAGGAGTGCAAAGATAGTGCCTGGGTGATTATATAACAGCATGAGCACTGGCTGAGTGATTACATAAGTACAAGATTAGTGTGTGCGTGATTGAAAAAGTGCAAGGGTATTCCCTGGGTGACTGAACCAGTGTATAGCTAATGCATTGGTGATTGCATTAGTTCACAAGTAATATCTGGGGGACTACAGGAGTACATAGAAAGAGCCTGGGTAATTTTATAAGTGCATCAGTACTGCCTCGGTTTTTGCAGTAATACTGTGGTAGTGCCTCAATGACTAAAAGAGTGTAAAGGTAATGCCTAGGAGATTTTATAAGTGCATGGACATTGGCAAAGTGATTGGAGGAGTGCTTAACATTTCAAACATACCTAGATTTATGCGGCAAATTTCAAGTGAACTTTTACACAGACTCCTATAAAGCACCATAATCAATAATTCCTCTCCCAACATATCTTAAACATCACTTTTCTACTACTACTGATTTACTATTCTAGTACTAATCTGGTATTGAGCATAGCTAACAGCAAAGCAACCCTTCACTTAACTTTGATGAAAGACTCCCCATATTTCTAAAAGCATGTATGCATATGTTTGTACCTTTTGCTAGCCGCATCATATATAAAAGTGATATACAGATAAATGTATTCCTGTGTTTTATATATCTATCATCTTCAGACACATAACACATACCATAATATATGTGCTAGTAGAAACATATTTCAGTCACAACACCATTCACAGCTCAAAACTTCAGAGACTACACTTCAATTTTCAAAGATACACTGAAAATTATGCGGTATATATGAAATATACCTTTCAACACATCATTCAAATTACTCTAATAAATAAAATCTCTACAAACATATCTCAAACCTCTCTTTTGGGCTGCTGATTTACCATTCTACAACTACTTATAATGTTACACCTACCCAAATACAAAGCAGGAACCATTCACATGTCTTTACTAAATGTCTCACCATATTCCTAAAAGCATACATGAATATGTCTGTAGCATAACACTATCCAAACCTTAACAATTCACAGAACAAACTTCCAATTTCAAGCAAACACCCAAAATTATGTGGCATATTTCAACTGTACCTCTCTACAAACTTAAAAAAGAAGCCTAACCACTAATGCCTTATCTCAACATCTTTTAAAGCACACTATTATCCTACATCTTCACCATTCCACTACTACTCACAATCTTGAGCCTACCACATAAAAAGCAACAACACCTCTTTGTTATACATTATGCACCTTCAAATGTATAAGACATATAAAAATAAATATACAAGTAGAGACACACTTGAGACAAAAGTCCATGCTCACCTTAAAACTTGACACACTCCACCTCCACTTTTAAAGCAACACCTAAAATTATGCGGCATACTACAAATCTACATATCCACACACTAAAACAAACTACTATAATCACTAATCCATCTTCCAATATACACATATTTCTATACAAAATCTAGTTCAAACATCATTTAACTAGAATAAAACAAACTACAATACACATCTCTACATTTAATAATATATTTCAAACAACACAGTTTATCAATAATTTTTAAAGATTAAAAGTAAACCTAATACATAATATACCTCACAAATGTATAACTCACCTTCCAAATCGATTTGTAGAATTTAAAATATCACAAACTCATAAAAGATATTATAATACACACAATCAATGTAATGCACCACTCTCAGCAAGGTAAAACCAGTAATGGCAAACTTTCCCTCTCTTTCTCCACACAAATACATGTAAGTAACAAATCACATTTCTTCCTACACTATTTCAAATTATAAAACACATTTCTATTGGTTAAACATATGAACTCTTACCAACTGACTTCTAAAACTGCCCAAACTGGTTCTGGTCGCGACTCCACCGTGCAGCAACGCGATGAAACCGCAAATCCATACAGGAGTTCAAAAATATACTACAAATAAAAATACCAGTATTTTTTAACAACACACCACTTCTAAAGATAGTACTGACTTAGGAAATTATACTTTAATAACATATCACCTATATATAAATTACAATTTCACATTTTAAGTCCACAGTAAAGTTTCAACCCTTCCCCATTCTGCTTAATGCCAATTTCCATAGTAACACTTCAAGGAACATTCAACTGAACTTACAGGTCACAAGTTCACCATATTTTCAAATCCAGCACACAAGGTTACAAATGCAAACGGCAGGTGTGGTTGATGTTTGCAAAATATCTCCTTATCCTATCTACTGTACCTTTCAAACATTTTCTACTAGCCAATAAGGAACATGCTTTTAAAAAAGTAACATGCACCCTATTTTTGAGTGTACAATCTTCTTAAACAGCCAATCAATTCTCTACTTTTTTAAATACTGCATCTTGTCCACCATTTTAGATACCTCTCATTCTACAAACTGACCACCTCAGCTACAGACATCTTTTCATTACTTCCAGACATCCCTTCAAGATGCTTACAGTATGGATTGTTGGACACAGCTATGTTTTCTGGTGCAAAAGGTATGCTGAATGCAGAGGTATTGACAAAGACCTAGCTTTGCAAAATGTGGATATTAAATGGATTGCACAGAGAGGATTAAAGTGGCACCAATTGATGCCTTTGGTTAAAACCTTTCTGCATCTCCAACCCCCTGACCACATGATTGTGCACTGTGGTGGCAATGACCTAGGCACATTGACTGGGGTAGGTCTAGAAATGCTAATGAAGGACAGTTTTGCACAATTGATGTTGCTTTTGCCTCAAACTGTCTTTGTATACTCTAATATATGCCAAAGACAGAAATGGAAGTGGTCAAATCAATTCTGTCCCCAGATTGAGAAAGCTAGAAAAAATTTCAATAAAGCTGTTTCTGCTTACCTCAGAGACCTAAGAATGGGCTCCATCTATAACAACAATCTACGTTTTGATATGGATGACATCTACAGAAGTGATGGAGTACACTTCACAGATCAAGGAAACAGCGTCTTTCTCAAAAACCTAAAGCTCTGCATTCGCACTTACATGTAGCTATAACAAACTCATAATAAAAACAAGGGCTCTTTTTAGAGCCAGCCTATAACATAGTACTGAATATAATTTTTTTTTTACACATATATATTTTTTTATTTTTTTGTGCATTCGCGCACTTGACACGATTCCGCAAAAGCATGAATTCAATGTACTACAACACAACACACTTTTCAAGTCTAACTATTATTTTTTATTTTTATATATTTCAATTGTAATTTTGTCATTAACTTCAATCACAGTACCTCTTTAAAACAACTTCACAAATACAACACTACCTTCTAACTTATATACTACTTAATTATTTATTTAAGGTGAATTCGCGAATCCAACGCGACGTTACACGGGGGGCCGCGCTGAGAGCCGTGTAGGAGTCGCGACTCCAAACTCGAAAGAAAAAAAAACACCTCACTTCCATTATTCGGTATTCACCCGGGGGACCCCATACCCCGGGGCCTGCCAATATTTATTTATTATTTATTTATTTTTTTAAAGGGGGACTGCGTGGCTGCCCTCCTCAGGCCAATATTGGCCCTGGGGACCCCATCCCCTGGGGCCTGGCTTTGTTTTTTTTATATGTACGGGAGGGGGGCTGTGTAGTGCCCCTTCCCTGGGCCACTATTGCCCCGGGGACCCCATCCCCCGGGGCCTAGCCTCTTTTATTTATTGTTAAATTAGGGGAGGGAGGCCGCATCGCCCCCTCCCGGGCCACTTCTGGCCCCGGGGACCCCATCCCCTGGGGCCTGGCCTCCTTGATGGGGCCCCATCCCAACGTATGCAAAGCCCCGGGGAGGTGGTGGTCCCCGGGGCATGGGGGGCTGCGAAGCCCCTCCAACATAATTAACAATGCCCCAGGGAGGTGGCGGTCCACAGGGCAGCGTGGGGGGGTAAGAGCCCCCCACGCATTTTTTTAAAACAAGCCCCAGCGAGGTGGCAGTCCCCGGGGCTACGGGGGCCCATGCGGCCCCCGCAAACATTAGGATTATTGCCCCCGGGACCTGGCCCACCCGGGGGCTTAAGTACAACGAAGCGCCCGCGCTTTTTTATTTTTTTTATTTTCTCGGTCGGATTCGTGCACCTAGCGCGAATTCGGTAGATTTGTAAAAAATAAAAAAGCTTTTTTTGGCCATGGGGTTCCTTGTGGGACCCCTGAGCAGGCCTATGGGTCAGGGTATTTCTACCCTGCCCCCTTTTCTTCATTTTTCACTTTTTTATTCCTTTTTCTTGTGACTCAGTTACCGAGTCACAAGATGGCTGCCACACACTCTGGTTTGGACTGTTGGCAGCCAATCAGAAGTCAGCTCATGCTCGGGAGGAGTCACGACTCCTCCTCGGTGCTCAGATATATACATTTTTATTTTTTGAATTTCTCAGGAACTACTGAACGGATTTACATCATTTAAAAAAAAGGTCGCTTTCTGAACAAAGGGCTGCCTTTTTGCCAAATTTGGTGTAATTCCGTTCAGAAGTTCGGGCTGCAGCCTGTTCCAAAATTTCCTATGGAAATTAACATGGGGAAAACGCGTTTTGGGACCCCCCTTTTTTCTCGGCCCCCACTTGATGAATCACCACAAAACTTTCATGACAGGAGCTGAGTTATGCCACTAACGTGTGGCCATCTTGTGCGGTTAGCATTCTAGCACTCAGACACACACGCGCGCTCAATGAGGAAGCCACCGGATACTTAAACCGACTCTCCGCAAACAACCCTCATTCATCGGAGCCACGGGTGAGCATTGCTTGGGTGAGAGAGCAGCTTTGACGATGTAAGTATGACACAGCCGATTCCCCGGGGCAACGAGCATTTCCCAATTACGAGGTATGGGTTTTTTTACATATTGACTCACATTATTAAACCCTTTTTTCCCACAGTGTTTGACTACAAGCGCTCCTCCCCTCCCATGTTTAAGCTCATGGGGCCTTAGTTAAGCACCAAAAGGGTACGTTACCTCATTGTGTTTTTCTTATATATCTCACATAATGTTTTCTAGCGGATAGTCACATGATGTCTCTTTTTTCTCCTGTAACATTGGTAACACTACAAGAGCATCAAATACGGAATCGATTTTGTACAGATGACAACTCATATAGAGTGTGTGTTTTTTGTAATTTGTCTTCTAATATCTTGTTTGTCATGACAATAAGGGCAGCACGGCACTCATGTGAATTAACAAGGAGTAGTCGTGCACGAGAGAAAATATATCACTAATTGACCTTCCACGAGTTTGGTGATGTGGTTTTTTCATTAGTATATATCTCAATGATAATCATGTTTTACTCTAACCTTCCAGATTGTTTTTCAGGAACGTACCGATTAGGTATTGTATGAATGCATGTCTATAATATGCACATTAGACCTTGACATTGATCAGGCAGACCACATAGATATTTGTAGAGTGGTATTAGGGATCAACCGCTTTGGTCCTGAAGAAAAGCCTAGGGGAAGGCTTTGAAACATGTAGACCAGAGAGGAAACAGCCCATTATAGCATACATTCCTCCTCTCCCCTTTTTACTAATACCAGCTACAGGGAGTATTAAAATATAGTTTCCACGCAGCCAGGTATTTTTTAAATCACTTCATTGCTTCTGACCCTTCCACTCTCACACCAACACTTAGAATCCCCTCACTAATAAGTACTCCCACGTCTCCGTCGGTCGCAGCACGCCCTGTCCCGCAGCGGGAAGAATCCGATGATGAAGCATGCCACCAAGGGACCTTTTGGTGGGTGAGGGTTATTTTAATAAAACATATTGTTTTCCTATACATCCTTAGGAAAGCCTATTGTTTTCTAACAATCACTGGAAGGAAAGCATTTTCCATGAATGAAGGTTGGACTTTCTTTGTTTTTTCGCAATTTATAGAGGAGGCTGAGTACACAGCTTACCATACCTCTTCACTCCCTCTCTTATTTGTGGTAAATTTAATTTAGTCACACCTCAATATAAATTACACAGCCTGGGGGAAGAGGGTTAGGGTTTGATGAATGGTTGGGAAGGGGTATTTGAGGGAAAGGTTTGAAAAAGACAAACACTACACATGGACAACACACAATCTTGGCAAACGACCATCATAAATCTGTTAAGGGAGAAAAAGGAAATGCATGCATGATGAGTAGTACTAGACTAGTAGTACATGGCAGCAGTATATTATTAATTATTATTACTATGCAATTGCCTTGCCTTTCTGCCCCAAGAGAGACCCAAGTTACATAAATTTTATGTTCTGTTGTACCGGACTTCCTTTTAAAGCTAGCAAAGAAAATTAAAAAATATCTGTAAGAGTCAAATATAAGCAAACATATTAAAGAACAACACACACAGTCATACTGATTGAAGAGAAAAAATGAATCAAATGAAATGATGATACTATAACTATGTTATGGTCAAATTGGGAGTTGCATCTCGGCATTCATCTTGGTCCTTCCTTCCATGGACGCTCCGTCCGTCAATCTTGGGTGCCTGCCTGGCGGATGCTGTTTGGTAAGGTAAGTGTGAGTTGTTTTTCCCAGTATAGCATAGGGTAAAGGCGGCCTGTAAGTGTAGATGGGAAAACAAAAAGGATATTGAAAAATCAAGGAGAAAAGGAAAGTCAAACTGCATAAATTAAAAAGGAGTGCAACAAGATAACTTTCAGAGGCGGCATGTCTAAATCATGTCTACTCTGTTTCCAGCATTAACCTACAACAACAACAGGAGCAGGCCCGCCCACCCAACCTCTACTTAGCTTAGATTTTGAGCCAGACAACACTGAGCACACAAACACAGCAACATAGCATTTTCCAAATTAAGTAACTAAATCAATGCACCGCTGTCAATCATACCACTACACTCGCCTCCACCACTACACAGACATGTAGGTCTGGTGTTGTTGCTGTTTACCTTTTAGGCCACTTCATGAAATGCCCCGAGTTATTCCATCAATCATCTCCGATCCTACTGACTGACTGCAAGTATGGAATGATCATCATGGTGTCCAACTCTGTAGTGTACCAAGTGAGTCCAGAATCAAAAATGCAATGGATTAGCCTGCAGTAGTACAATTTTGTTATTTAACAACAAGAAGGGAAACATTGACTTGAGTCACTTTTTTGTGTGTAGATTAAATACTAGTAGACATCATGCACAACAACACAAACACAAATCACTCAGAGTCAGAGAGTCAGCGTGCAATGCATGCCATCATTTACCTGTTCTTACGGGGCAGTCCCTCTAGGCTCGGAAAGGAGGATAGCTATAGTCTCACATATAATCCTGCACACCACAAAAACCCAGATATCCTGACGCCCATACTAACAATTGCCTCGAACCCACACAGAGAGCCTAGGCCTAACTCCAGAGAAGTAAATAAGTCTAACCTTAAGCAGGTCCCCATTGTACCGACAACCTCAGTAGACACCAAACCACACCTGAAATGCATGCTTCGAAATTGCAGATCGGCCATGAAACACGCAGTGGACATTGCTGACCTCATCCTTGCCCACAAGCTTCACCTCTTACTCCTAACAGAATCATGGCTAAATGACTCCTCTGCACCAATCCCAGACATATTAGTCCCACCCAGCTATGACATTATAAGATCAGACAGACCGAACGGACTGGGTGTAGGCATTGCCTGCATACACCACAGCGACCTCGCGGTGAATCAGTTGCAAACCGTTGAGTTATCCGCTTGTGAATACCTTTGCATAAACATTGCAAGTAACAACAAACCACTATGTACACTACATGTGATCTACCACCCTCCACGCGACAACCTCTCGTTCATCGAACAAATCATGGAAATCATCACTACCAACACAGGACAACACTGCTCCCAGATCTTCCTCGGAGACTTCAACCTTCATTGAAACGATCCTAATGACCCCTCAGTTAACAGCCTAAAATCCTTTCTAGTGGACCTTAACTTGAACCAAATCTGTGACAGCCCTACGCACAACCTGGGTGTGACCCTGGACCTAATCATTGCTAAAGCAAACTCCATTCAACTCGAATCTATCGTCCCATGTGACTGGACAGATCACCACTGCATCACCTTTCTCATCACCGAATCAGTGAGGACACATAAATCACAACTTAAGAAACCCAGACAATGGAAAAGGAGCACTCACGACTTAGACCTTAATGACTTGACATCCCTCAGCAATAACGTCTTGCCTCCTCCAGCGGACATGTCTGATGTCAATGACCTTACAAAACACTACAACAACTCCATGACGACCATTCTTGATACAGTTGCACCCTTACAGCTAAAAAGACTGTCCACTAGAGACTCCAAACCATGGGACAATGGGAACCTAAATGAAGAAAGACGCAATTTAAGACTAGCCGAACAAGTGTGGAGATCCTCGCAGTCCCTATAACACCTCACGCACCTGCGATCACTGAGGAACACCTACAATAATCACATCAGAAACTCCAAAGTATATTTCTTCAGAGTTCAACTAGACAAAGCCAAAAATCGTCCAAGAAAACTGTTCGAAATTATCAAACATCAATCTACTCAAAAACCCAACCCCTGCACAATGGGATCCCTTCCGCTGCCAAACTGCAACATATTTGCCTCCTTCTTTCTTGAAAAGTCTAAAAAGATTGAAGGTGATCTCCAAACAGCAATTGAGCTCCTCCCAATGATACCCTCGAATAGCCCAGGCCAGCATATGATCGTTCAGCACCCAGACCTACATGGACTCTCCCTCAAAAACAACGCGTCGTGGGACACTTTCAAAACCTTTGATGAAAATGGCATTCTTAATATCTTAACAACACTTAAACCATCAAACCACTTCTGCGACCCTCTACCAGCTAACATCTTTAATGAGATTAAAACCTCTTTACTCCCTCTCTGGACTAAGATAGTGAATGCTTCACTACTCCAAGGGGCTTAACCAGACTGACTAAAATCAAGGCAGGTAACCCCCATTCTAAAAAAAAACACAGCGGATCATACGAACCCGGATAACTTCCGTCCCATCTCCACCATTCCCTCTCTGGCGGAGCTCCTTGAGAAATGCGTTCATACCCAGCTAAGCAATCACATTGATCAGTTCCACCTTATTGACCAATTCCAATCTGGTTTCCGTCAGGGTCACAGCACGGAACCAGTCCTTACCCACATAGTTGATGGCACACTTAAAATGCTAGATCAGAACAAATCTTGCCTCCTAATCCTCCTAGACCTATCCTCAGCCTTCGACACGGTCAAACATGACAGCCTCCTTCAATTACTTGAACACAGAATGGGATTATCAGGAGTTGTCCTAAATTGGTTCACCTCATTTGTACACAACAGAACTCAAAGAATTAAGGTTAACCAATCCTTGTCCACTACCACTCCTGTCACTTTAGGGGTCCACCTTATCACCTACTCTCTTTAACCTGTTCATGGAGCCTCTAACCGAAATTCTGAAATATTTGCAATTTACAATACCACATGTATGCAGACGACACCCAACTATACCTTAAAATCTTCTCCCCGAGGATATCCGTCTACTCAACACAACTCTGCAAAAAACCCAAAACTGCCTAACCAGGAACCACCTTAAACTCAACTCGCTCAAAACCGAATTCCTCTTAACTGCCACACCAAAAAGATCCCTCGACCTCGAAGATTGGATGAAACACTTAACAGTCTTCAACTGCCTTCCACACATTATAGATTCCACAAGATCACTAGGAATTACACTTGAGAAGAATCTCAACATGCAAGAACACATCAGCTCAGCCACCAAGGAGCAAACTTTCAAATGAGCATTCTAAGAAAAATAAAACCCTTCCTCCCCTTCGACGACCTTAAATCAGCAGTGCAAGTGCTAGTTATCCCCAGATTAGACTATGGGAGTGCTACCCTATGTGGTCTGCCGAGGTCCAAGTTGGCTCCACTAAGGGCATCCCTTAACTCTGCTGCAAGGCTTATCACTTGATCAAAAAGGTACAGCCACATCACTCCAGATCTGAAGGCACTAAACTGGCTCCCTTATGAGGCAAGGATTCAGATGAAAATTGCTTGCATGACCCACAAAACCCTAAACTTCAATACACCGAAGTACCTAGCTGACAAACTGGAACTGTCCGGTGGTGGCAGATCATCTAGAAGCACCAGCACCTTACTGTTGAAACCTCACAAATTTCGAAAAAAGAAAACCTACAACCGAGCCTACTCCGGGTTGGCCCCTAGAATCTGGAACTCCCTGCCCCCTGAAATCAGATTGATCCTTTCAATCACTTCATTCAAAAAAGAAGTCAAACTGCTTTTAATGAACAAATCTCTACCCTGAACCCACAAACTCATTCTCTGGATACTGATCTGACGCTGTTCTCCAACAAGGGCTTGCACGCCATCTCAATACTGGTTTATAACTCACTGTCCCACTCCTGATTTGCAACGGGCATTGTCAGCGTTTATGTTTCTTGGCTATCTATTTTCTACTTATTGAACTAATCTGTAAAGCGCTCTGATACCCTTCTAGGGTCAAGTTTGCGCTATATAAAACTCTATAAATAAAAAATAAATGAATAAAATAGTCAGGTTCTTTGGAGGGACTCGACGAGACAGGCACACATTTCACATTTGTTGTACTATTCTCCATCCAATGTCTGGCTTGAGGGAAATGGATTTAGGGCGAGTCAGGAATGCAGCAGGACTCAGAGGAGTGGACTTACTTTTTCACTGACTGCACACAGTTGCAACTCCAATCCGGCAATAAAAGAGTAAGACGGTGGTGATAGATTTCTTGTGATTCGAACCAAAAAGACAATGATAAACACAAATTAAAAAAGTTAATAATATTCCTTAGCTGTATCTTTTTGGGGGCTTTTTTGGGGCGTCAAAGCAAGAAAGAAAGTAACAAGTCAAAAGCCTAGTTGTCAGGGAAGTAGAGCTCGTCCTCAAACTCTGGTGGTTCACCCAGAAGTAGGTCATCTGACATACTACTTCCATGACCTGAGTCGCCGTCATCATCTTCCTGCTGTGCTAGTTTAGGTATGGTGTAATCCAGTGGTATAAAGTGCTGATTCATTTTGATCATGGTTAACCTCTCCACGTTTTGGGGGTGAGAGACTGGTCCTTCTCACTGTTAGAACAGCACCAGCAGCACTGAAAACACGCTCAGAAGAGACACTTGCAACAGGGCAAGCCAGATACTTTATCACCAACCTGCTGAGCACTGGCTATTGGCGCCTTTTCCCATACCAATACAGCAATGGGTTTTGATCAATGTAGACCTCTGTTGGGTCATCCAGTTAGGCCTGGACCATCCGCTCAATGCTCATTGGTGCTCCGCTTTGCTCGGCCTCTTTTGCCTTTGCATCAGCACTGGACTTAACAAGCCCTTGCTGTAAAAACCATTCCTGTGCCGATTTTGGGGCTGATGCTCCTGTTCTTGTGGTTGTTGATGTTGTTCTTGGTGTTGTTTGTGGTTTTAGCTGCTGTGAGCCAACCGCACTGCCCTCAGGCTCTGAAGTTGAACTTGAAGTCGGCTGCCCAGCAGTACTTGTTGTGCCCTGGAGTAGCGGGCCTCTAATTCCCGGCCGTTCTTTTTCTAAGTGACTGGCTTCCACAGCTATCCAGGTTTTGTAGTTCGCAACATCCCCGTCTGAAAAGGAATTAAAGTGTGCAGTAATGGTTTGTACCATGGATCCAGAATTGTGGCACAAATGTAATGGTTGGATGACACAATGTCTCTTTGCACCCTTGTATTTTCAGATAAGCGAAGGATTAAGCTCTCCACCAACTCATATGCTTCTTTTTTTTCCTCCACACCTGCGTACATTGCAGACACCCCCTTCAGCTGTTCCTGTAGCATGTGCAACAATGGGACAGCTTGGCCCAAAGTACAGTCCTCCTTGCTGACTTCACGTGTGAAGAGCTCGAAAGGAAATAGCATCTCTGTCATCCATTTAACTAGGCCCCATTGGTCCATCTCAATGATCATGCCTTTCACAGTAGCATCCCCTCTTTGCATGACATATTCATTGATTGGTCTGTACTGCTCAAACAGACGTTCAAGCATGTAATAAGTTGAGTTCCAACGTGTTGGCACGTCCTGGTTGAGTGCTTTAACTGGCATTCTAATAACACGTTGAATGATCTTCAGCTGCTTCCGGGCTTTAAAAGAATGTCTGAAATGTGTGCAGATTTCTCTGCAGGTGGTAAGTAAGTTGCTGACTTGGTCTTATTTTTTCAGAAAGTCTTGAACAATGAGGTCAAAGTGGTGCGCCAAACACAGGACCCTGAAATAGCCACCATCAGCCATGGCCTTAACTATATTACTGCCATTGTCCTTGGCAACAAAACCAATGTTAAGCCCTCTTGGTCGCAGCCATTCAAAGACCTTGCTGTCAAAGTCTTCCAAAATATTTGCAGCAGTATGAGATTTCTCCATGGGGAACATGGCTACAGTTGCATGTTTCCGAGTTGGATTAAAAATCTCAGCAGTGTCAAAAACACCTGCTGCAGTTATCTTTTCTCTAACCCCCACAAAAGAGATCCAATGTGCAGTGATGCACATGTAATCAGTGACTTGGCAACTGGTCCACATGTCTGTTGTCAGGAGGATAGTGTGAACAGCACTCTGCTGCAAAGCTTGTCCAAGCAATTCCAGCACGTCATGATGTAGTGCTGGAACAGCAACTCTGGCGAAATAGGACCGGCTGGGAACCTTCCATTTTGGGCAGATGGCTGTCACAAATTCAGGAAAACCCACCCCTTCCACAAAAGAGAAAGGGAGAAGGTCCAGCGCTAACATTTTAGCCAGCTTTGCATTGTACAAACATGCCATTGGGTGGTTGCGTTCATACTGCCCCTCCGACCTAAACATGCTGAGAATGGTAGCTTGGATTTTTTTCTTTTCTGTTGCCACTGATGCAGGTGACTTCTTGATGACAGATGTTAGGCTCAACCCATGATTTTTCGTTGTGGTACTCTCTTGCCTGGGACCCCTTGGGGCCCGATTCACAGAACTAACTTACGACAAAATCCTAAACTTACTACCATTTTGGTATTCACAGAATGAACTTACTCATTTTGGTATTCACAGAATAAACTTACTCATTTTGGTATTCACAGAAGACACTTACACATTTTGTGTAACTTACACATTTTGTGTAACTTACACATTTTGTGTAACTTACACATTTTGTGTAACTTACTCATTTTGTGTAACTTACACATTTTGTGTAACTTACACATTTTGTGTAACTTACACATTTTGGTATTCACAGAAGGCACTTACTCATTAATGAGTAAGTGCCTTCTGTGAATACCAAAATGAGTAAGTTAATTCTGTGAATACCAAAATTGTTGTAAGTTCATTCTGTGAATACCCAAATGTGTAAGTTCATTCTGTGAATACCAAAATTGTTGTAAGTTCATTCTGTGAATACCCAAATGTGTAAGTTCATTCTGTGAATACCCAAATGTGTAAGTTCATTCTGTGAATACCAAAATTGTTGTAAGTTTAGGATTTTGACGTAAGTTAGTTCTGTGAATCAGGCCCATTGTGTCTCAGCCTGACTCTTGCGCCATTGCAATGTTACTGATGATGATGTGGGTGGTACCACTGCACTGCTGGGGACAGGTCTGCTTTGTGTAACAGAGAAAATGTCTCCCTCTTGTTCACCTTCCACCGTGATCGGATCTTCTTCTTCATCCCCTCCACCAACAACACTTGTAGTTTTTTGGCCGCTAAGGTGCGCTTCCAACTGGATCAAGTGGTGTTTTCTCAGATGGGTTGTTTGGCCTCCGGTACCATAGTTTTTACCAAGCTTACCCCGACTAACACCTTGTCCACAAATGGAGCATATAGCAATGTTCACCTCTTTATTGCTAACCGAAAAGAAGTACCAAACTGGGGAGGTCAACTTTCTGGCGCTGCTGGTGCCACTTGCAATGTCTGATGAACTGGTAGGTGGGTGTGACATTTGGCTCTCTGCAGTAGCTACTTCTACTGAGGTGGTTGTGTTGGATGTAGGTCTCTGCTGGCAAAATATGGAAGCTGGAGGTGGTGTTGGTGGTATCCGTGCCTCATCCCTCACAGCAATTTGGGATGGGGTAAGGTCGGTTTCCACTGGGGTGGGACTAATGTCCATGATGACTGGCTCATCATCATCCTCCTCTTCTACATCTACCTCCATAACTCTAAGGCTTTCTGGAACCTTCCTTTTCCCTAGCCTTGTCTTGTTGGTGTGGCGTGTCTCCAACTCAGACGGAGGCAGGATCCAAGTGGTGTCTAGATCATCAGAAGGTGGGCTTGGAGAAGAAGTTGATGGACTAACCCTCCTTTTCCTTGCTGGGGATCTGAAAGGCAATGGATCTTCTGAAAGAGTGGCTTGCTTTTCTTCTTCCTCTGCAGGAAGCTCGATCTCCTGAACTGCCCATACTTCGGGAGGAACAACTACTATTGGGCGTGGTTACGGCTGTTGTTGCCCACTTATCTGAGTTTCGTGCATTGATTGGGTACTACTTTGCAATAACGATAAGTCAATTTCAACATCACTGCTCGTCGGCGTTGGACTCGTGATTAGACTGGCTGCCTCTGCTACAGACATGGGCTTGGGCCTAGGTTGGTGGGGTGGGTCCACTGATGTGGGGGTGCTGCTCCCAGCTTGCTCCCCGGACACCGCTGCTGCAGGCACAATTTTCGGTTTCCCAAAAAAGATCTTGGGCGACATACCGGTCTTGGTAAGTGGCAGTGCCTTCTTCTGACTGGCAACTTTCTTGGTAGTGGAGGACCTGGTACCTTTCTTTCGGGCTGTCTTGAAGATGTCAGCAGCACGCAGTGGCACAAGTTGAAGAGATGTCTGTGGTCACACATCACGTGACGTTGTGCGCAGCAGGACTTCTGTCAGGCAGTACAATGGGTGATGACGTCTCCTCTTCTTTTGTGCACCTAAAAGCAAAGAAGCAAGAAGAACATCAGTGAAATGTGGTATTCATTGTTGTGGTTCAATTACTACTAGTACAAACAAACCAATATAATATATAACTTAGTGTGTGATCACACTTGTTAGTGTTATTAATATTATTAAATTTATTACCTCCTTTATTAAAAAAACATAATACAAAAACATTGGCTTTCATGGTTGGTGTACTACTAGTGTACAGTACACTCAGGAAGGACAGTAAAGAAGAAGAACAACAACAAAAATGCAAATGTAACGGACCCGGTTTGGCATTGTGCATCATGTAACATAGGATTCATCATTCAGGGAGCTGCAGGTGACAATGGATAGAAGCAATAAGCCAAGAGGAACAAAGGAAAGACATGCAGGCCTATGGCAAAAGCACGCTGGCTGCCTTCACAAAATGGCCGACAGTCACATGGTCACTCACAACAACAACAAGCAGGAGGCCTGAAAAACAATGAACTCAAGCAGGCCAATATGGACACAGACTTTACAAAATGGCCCCTGGCCAGTGGCCACATGGGGAGGCTCAGCCAAGGCAAATGCGGGCCCACTATTACAAACACACTCACACACTGGCCAGACAAAGGAGGCATGCTAAAGAAGTCAATCACAGCTTTAATACAACAATGCCACAAACGAAAATCCACAGGGCTAAAAAAGGTTTGCAAGTTACACAACAAGCACACACATCCAAGAAAGGCATTTATTTAACACACATGAAAAAAAGTGAAATACCGGGAAAAAACCATTTTGCATTTCAATCCCCATGCCCTAAATGATGTTTAAATTCAACAGACACCACAGAAACAGTTGTTTCATGCACGCATGAGTAGCTCTGGGTCTATTGGTTGGAAAACTCATTGGCAGACTAGGCCACATAGTGAATCAATTCAAACCAATTATATTGCAAATTTATTAGAAAATGTAGTGAACTGTGCTACATTTTTTGCTGGATAAAAGAAGAAAATATTGCATGCAAAACAACAACCAGCAAGAAGGCATGGCCACCACAAAGAAGGCTTGCAGGCCTAATGCAGACGCACACTGGCTGCCCCTTCACAAATGGCCGCCAGCCACACGGCCAGGCCACAACAACAAGAAAGGGAAGACAGACAATGAGGGCCTATGGCAAAAGCACACTGGCTGCCTTAACAAAATGTCCGCCCGCCACATGGCCAGGCAGGCCACAACAACAAGAAAGGGAAGACAGACAATGCAGGCCTATGGCAAAAGCACACTGGCTGCCTTCACAAAATGGCCACCAGCCACATGGCCAGGCAGGCCACAACACGAAGCAATAAGCCAAGAGGAACAAAAGAAAGAAGACATGCAGGTCTGTGGCAAAAGCACTACCAGTACGACAAAATGGCCACCAGCCAGATGGTCACTCACAACAACAACAAGCAGGAGGCCTGGAAAACAATGAACTCAAGCAGGCCTATATGGACACAGACTTTACAAAATGGCCCCTGGCTCAGCCAAGGCAAATGCAGGCCCACTATTACAAACACACTCACACACTGGCCCGACAAAGGAGACATGCTAAACAACACAGCTTTAAAACAACAATGCCAAAAACGAAAATCCACAGGGCTAAAAAAGGTTTGCAAGTGAAACAACAACCACACATGAAAAAAAGTGAAATACCAAAACAAAACACATTTTGCAATTCATTCCAATGACATTCATGCCTTCAATGATGTTTAGATTCAACAGACACCACAGAAACAGTTGTTTCAGGCACCCATGAGTAGCTATGGGTCTACTGGCTGAAAGGCCTATTGGCAGGCTACTGGCCGGCTAGTGAATCAAATAAATATTGGAAATTAATTTCAAAAGTTGGAGAAAATGTATTGAACTGTGCAACATGTTTCCTTCATAAAAGAAGAAAAATTACATACAAACATACAACTAGGCCCCTAGTGAAACTACAGGCCACCCACCACAATACATTTTTAAAAAACGATGAAAAGTACAAAAAAATGTAGGTGCAATGCCCCAATCAAACAAACAACACCGATTCTCAAACTTACTTGTGAAATCTCAAATTCAAAGTCCTCAAATCCAATGATATATGATGCAGGAGAAACAAAGAGGGATCCTTCCAGCTCCAAATCCAAATGAAAAGTGAACAGGAGATGGAAAAAGCACTGGGAGGAGCCTGCTGGACAGGAACAGAAAGTTGGAGACTCTGGGGTACTTCCTTCCTCTTCCAAAAAAAAAGTAGAAAAAGGACTCCTTGCACAAAAAAGTACAGCCAAATGTCAATCTGAGGAGTTTTTTTAATCCAAATCATCATTTCGAGAACGTTTTGATGCTGCTCGAGGGAGATTCTTCTCCAGATTGCAAATTGTGCATGTTCGGGATTGCGATCTTCTCAAAACTTCCGCCGGAAGTCCGATGGAGCGACCGAATGACGTTTTCGAGATCGCAAGCTCTCGCGGAACCATGCAGACAACTAGCAAATCTCGTGGCGCTCGCAAACAGATGGGAAATCTCGTCGGCAATCGCAGGCACCCGGTAAGTTGCTCCAGTGCGCGCGAAAATACATTTTTTTCAGCAACTCCGCGTTCTAGGCGGAACACGGAGTTGCCAAAAATCCACAAACTCCGCAAGCGGGACGGAGTTTTATGCCCAGGGTTAGTTAGTATATTCCAACCTGTCTGTAAACCGCTGGTTACACATGAGTTTGGTTTTATTTAACACATTCGATAACTATCGGTTTGTTAAATAACTCAAGCTTCATTAAGTTTCAGCTGGTCAAACCAGCCAATGTTTAATGGGGAAAAACATACAGTATTTACCGTATCATGCGGATTTTGTTGCGTTAAACTGCAAAATCCGTATGTTATTCCCCACAAACGGATATTAGATGCTATTTATCACATCCAATAAATAATGTACCCCTTGGTATAGTTATTTATCAGGTGGGATAAATAGCAACTATCCTTGTAATCAGCGCTTAAGTGTATAAAGTCAGCATCACCTATTCCTCATCCCGTGCAGTGGGATTGGGTGGCTGGGCCCATTCTGTGGAGACCCTGTGGAGGAAAAACACACTTTCTTGGCACAGTTCTCCCCATTTAGTGATACGCAGATTGTTTAGCTGCACCAGAGCTTTTGGCATGCTAGTTAAGGACAATTTGAGGAGACTGTATAATAGTGTCACTCTCAGTTCCCAATTCTTGACCCATTCTAGCACTCAGACACACACGCGTGCTCAATGCGGAAGCCACCGGATACTGAAACCGACTCTCCGCAAACAACCCTCATTCATCGGAGCCACGGGTGAGCATTGCTTGGGTGAGAGAGCAGCTTTGACGATGTAAGTATGACACAGCCGATTCCCCGGGGCAACGAGCATTTCCCAATTACGAGGTATGGGTTTTTTTACATATTGACTCACATTATTAAACCCTTTTTTCCCACAGTGTTTGAATACAAGCGCTCCTCCCCTCCCGTGTTTAAGCTCATGGGGCCTTAGTTAAGCACCAAAAGTGTACGTTACCTCATTGTGTTTTTCTTATATATCTCACATAATGTTTTCTAGCGGATAGTCACATGATGTCTCTTTTTTCTCCTGTAACATCGGTAACACTACAAGAGCATCAAATACGGAATCGATTTCGTACAGATGACAACTCATATAGAGTGTGTGTTTTTTGTAATTTGTCTTCTAATATCTTGTTCGTCATGACAATAAGGGCAGCACGGCACTCATGTGAATTAACAAGGAGTAGTCGTGCACGAGAGAAAATATATCACTAATTGACCTTCCACGAGTTGGGTGATGTGGTTTTTTCATTAGTATATATCTCAATGATAATCATGTTTTACTCTAACCTTCCAGATTGTTTTTCAGGAACGTACCGATTAGGTATTGTATGAATGCATGTCTATAATATGCACATTAGACCTTGACATTGATCAGGCAGACCACATAGATATTTGTAGAGTGGTATTAGGGATCAACCGCTTTGGTCCTGAAGAAAAGCCTAGGGGAAGGCTTTGAAACATGTAGACCAGGGAGGAAACAGCCCATTATAGCATACATTCCTCCTCTCCCCTTTTTACTAATACCATCTACAGGGAGTATTAAAATATAGTTTCCATGCAGCCAGGTATTTTTTAAATCACTTCATTGCTTCTGACCCTTCCACTCTCACACCAACACTTAGAATCCCCTCACTAATAAGTACTCCCACGTCTCCGTCGGTCGCAGCACGCCCTGTCCCGCAGCGGGAAGAATCCGATGATGAAGCATGCCACCAAGGGACCTTTTGGTGGATGAGGGTTATTTTAATAAAACATATTGTTTTCCTATACATCCTTAGGAAAACCTATTGTTTTCTAACAATCACTGGAAGGAAAGCATTTTCCATGAATGAAGGGTGGACTTTCTTTGTTTTTTCACAATTTATAGAGGAGGCTGAGTCCACAGCTTACCGTACCTCTTCACTCCCTCTCTTATTTATGGTAAATTTAATTTAGTCACACCTCAATATAAATTACACAGCCTGGGGGAAGAGGGTTAGGGTTTGATGAATGGTTGGGAAGGGGTATTTGAGGGAAAGGTTTGAAAAAGACAAACACTACACATGGACAACACACAATCTTGGCAAACGACCATCATAAATCTGTTAAGGGAGAAAAAGGAAATGCATGCATGATGAGTAGTACTAGACTAGTAGTACAGGGCAGCAGTATATTATTAATTATTATTACTATGCAATTGCCTTGCCTTTCTGCCCCCAGAGAGACCCAAGTTACATAAATTTTATGTTCTGTTGTACCGGACTTCCTTTTAAAGCTAGCAAAGAAAATTAAAAAATATCTGTAAGAGTCAAATATAAGCAAACATAATAAACAACAACACACACAGTCATAATGATTGAAGAGAAAAAATGAATCAAATGAAATGATGATACTATAACTATGTTATGGTCAAATTGGGAGTTGCATCTCGGCATTCCTCTTGGTCCTTCCTTCCATGGATGCTCCGTCCGTCAATCTTGGGTGCCTGCCTGGCGGATGCTGTTTGGTAAGGTAAGTGTGAGTTGTTTTTCCCAGTATAGCATAGGGTAAAGGCGGCCTGTAAGTGTAGATGGGAAAACAAAAAGGATATTGAAAAATCAAGGAGAAAAGGAAAGTCAAACTGCATAAATTAAGAAGGAGTGCAACAAGATAACTTTCAGAGGCGGCATGTCTAAATCATGTCTACTCTGTTTCCAGCATTAACCTACAACAACAACAGGAGCAGGCCCGCCCACCCAACCTCTACTTAGCTTAGATTTTGAGCCAGACAACACTGAGCACACAAACACAGCAACATAGCATTTTCCAAATTAAGTAACTAAATCAATGCACTGCTGTCAATCATACCACTACACTCGCCTCCACCACTACACAGACATGTAGGTCTGGTGTTGTTGCTGTTTACCTTTTAGGCCACTTCATGAAATGCCCCGAGTTATTCCATCAATCATCTCCGATCCTACTAACTGACTGCAAGTATGGAATGATCATCATGGTGTCCAACTCTGTAGTGTACCGAGTGAGTCCAGAATCAAAAATGCAATGGATTAGCCTGCAGTAGTACAATTTTGTTATTTAACAACAAGAAGGGAAACATTGACTTGAGTCACTTTTTTGTGTGTAGATTAAATACTAGTAGACATCATGCACAACAACACAAACACAAATCACTCAGAGTCAGAGAGTCAGCGTGCAATGCATGCCATCATTTACCTGTTCTTACGGGGCAGTCCCTCTAGGCTCGGAAAGGGGGATAGCTATAGTCTCACATATAATCCTGCACACCACGAAAACCCAGACATCCTGACGCCCATACTAACAATTGCCTCAAACCCACACAGAGAGCCTAGGCCTAACTCCAGAGAAGTAAATAAGTCCAACCTTAAGCAGGTCCCCATTGTACCCACAACCTCAGTAGACACCAAACCACACCTGAAATGCATGCTTCTAAATTGCAGATCGGCCATGAAACATGCAGTGGACATTGCTGACCTCATCCTTGCCCACAAGCTTGACCTCTTACTCCTAACAGAATCACGGCTAAATGACTCCTCTGCACCAATCCCAGACATATTAGTCCCACCCAGCTATGACATTATAAGATCAGACAGACCGAACGGACTGGGTGTAGGCATTGCCTGCATACACCACAGCGACCTCGCGGTGAATCAGTTGCAAACCGTTGAGTTATCCGCTTGTGAATACCTTTGCATAAACATTGCAAGTAACAACAAACCACTATGTACACTACATGTGATCTACCACCCTCCACGCGACAACCTCTCGTTCATCGAACAAATCATGGAAATCATCACTACCAACACAGGACAACACTTCTCCCAGATCTTCCTCGGAGACTTCAACCTTCATTGAAACGATCCTAATGACCCCTCAGTTAACAGCCTAAAATCCTTTCTAGTGGACCTTAACTTGAACCAAATCTGTGACAGCCCTACGCACAACCTGGGTGTGACCCTGGACCTAATCATTGCTAAAGCAAACTCCATTCAACTCAAATCTATCGTCCCATGTGACTGGACAGATCACCACTGCATCACCTTTCTCATCACCGAATCAGTGAGGACACATAAACCACAACTTAAGAAACCCAGACAATGGAAAAGGAGCACTCACGACTTAGACCTTAATGACTTGACATCCCTCAGCAATAACGTCTTGCCTCCTCCAGCGGACATGTCTGATGTCAATGACCTTACAAACCACTATAACAACTCCATGACGACCATTCTTGATACAGTTGCACCCTTACAGCTAAAAAGACTGTCCACTAGAGACTCCAAACCATGGGACAATGGGAACCTAAATGAAGAAAGACGCAATTTGAGACTAGCCGAACAAGTGTGGAGATCCTCGGCGTCCCTATAACACCTCACGCACCTGCAATCACTGAGGAACACCTACAATAATCACATCAGAAACTCCAAAGTATATTTCTTCAGAGTTCAACTAGACGAAGCCAAAAATCGTCCAAGAAAACTGTTCGAAATTATCAAACATCAATCTACTCAAAAACCCAACCCCTGCACAATGGGATCCCTTCCGCTGCCAAACTGCAACATATTTGCCTCCTTCTTTCTTGAAAAGTCTAAAAAGATTGAAGGTGATCTCCAAACAGCAATTGAGCTCCTCCCAATGATACCCTCGAATAGCCCAGGCCAGCATATGATCGTTCAGCACCCAGACCTACATGGACTCTCCCTCAAAAACAACGCGTCGTGGGACACTTTCAAAACCTTTGATGAAAATGGCATTCTTAATATCTTAACAACACTTAAACCATCAAACCACTTCTGCGACCCTCTACCAGCTAACATCTTTAATGAGATTAAAACCTCTTTACTCCCTCTCTGGACTAAGATAGTGAATGCTTCACTACTCCAAGGGGCTTAACCAGACTGACTAAAATCAAGGCAGGTAACCCCCATTCTAAAAAAAAACACAGCGGATCATACGAACCCGGATAACTTCCGTCCCATCTCCACCATTCCCTCTCTGGCGAAGCTCCTTGAGAAATGCGTACATACCCAGCTATGCAATCACATTGATCAGTTCCACCTTATTGACCAATTCCAATTTGGTTTCCGTCAGGGTCACAGCACGGAAACAGTCCTTACCCATAGTGTAGAGAGGTGTGGTGCAGCGGCCAGGGCAGCTGACTTCGGAGCACAGGGTTCACGGTTCGATCCCCGGCTCCGGCAGCAGCTCAGCTCAGCACCATGTGACTCTGGGCAATAGCTCACTTAATTTCCACTCCGGCCCCCAGCGCCTTGAGACCCGTAAGGGTGAGTAGCTGCGCTATATAAAAACGGACTTACATTTTTTTTTACATTTAGTTGATGGCGCACTTAAAATGCTAGATCAGAACAAATCTTGCCTCCTAATCCTCATAGACCTATCCTCAGCCTTCGACACGGTCAAATATGACAGCCTCCTTCAATTACTTGAACACAGAATGGGATTATCACGAGTTGTCCTAAATTGGTTCACCTCATTTGTACACAACAGAACTCAAAGAATTAAGGTTAACCAATCCTTGTCCACTACCACTCCTGTCACTTTAGGGGTCCACCTTATCACCTACTCTCTTTAACCTGTTCATGGAGCCTCTAACCGAAATTCTGAAATATTTGCAATTTACAATACCACATGTATGCAGACGACACCCAACTATACCTTAAAATCTTCACCCCGAGGATATCCGTCTACTCAACACAACTCTGCAAAAAACCCAAAACTGCCTAACCAGGAACCACCTTAAACTCAACTCGCTCAAAACCGAATTCCTCTTAACTGCCACACCAAAAAGATCCCTCGACCTCGAAGATTGGATGAAACACTTAACAGTCTTCAACTGCCTTCCACACATTATAGATTCCACAAGATCACTAGGAATTACATTTGACAAGAATCTCAACATGCAAGAACACATCAACTCAGCCACCAGAGGAGCAAACTTTCAAATGAGCATTCTAAGAAAAATAAAACCCTTCCTCCCCTTCGACGACCTTAAATCAGCAGTGCAAGTGCTAGTTATCCCCAGATTAGACTATGGGACTGCTACCCTATGTGGTCTGCCGAGGTCCAAGTTAGCTCCACTAAGGGCATCCCTTAACTCTGCTGCAAGGCTTATCACTGGATCAAAAAGGTACAGCCACATCACTCCAGATCTGAAGGCACTAAACTGGCTCCCTTATGAGGCAAGGATTCAGATGAAAATTGCTTGCATGACCAACAAAACCCTACACTTCAATACACCGAAGTACCTAGCTGACAAACTGGAACTGTCCGGTGGTGGCAGATCATCTAGAAGCACCAGCACCTTACTGTTGAAACCTCACAAATTTCGAAAAAAGAAAACCTACAACCGAGCCTACTCCGGGTTGGCCCCTAGAATCTGGAACTCCCTGCCCCCTGAAATCAGATTGATCCTTTCAATCACTTCATTCAAAAAAGAAGTCAAACTGCTTTTAATGAACAAATCTCTACCCTGAATCCACACACTCATTCTCTGGATACTGATCTGATGCTGTTCTCCAACAAGGGCTTGCACGCCGTCTCAATACTGGTTTATAACTCACTGTCCCACTCCTGATTTGCAACGGGCATTGTCAGCGTTTATGTTTCTTGGCTATCTATTTTCTACTTATTGAACTAATCTGTAAAGCGCTCTGATACCCTTCTAGGGTCAAGTTTGCGCTATATAAAACTCTATAAATAAAAAATAAATGAATAAAATAGTCAGGTTCTTTGGAGGGACTCGATGAGACAGGCACACATTTCACATTTGTTGTACTATTCTCCATCCAATGTCTGGCTTGAGGGAAATGGATTTAGGGCGAGTCAGGAATGCAGCAGGCCTCAGAGGAGTGGACTTACTTTTTCACTGACTGCACACAGTTGCAACTCCAATCCGGCAATAAAAGAGTAAGACGGTGGTGATAGATTTCTTGTGATTCGAACCAAAAAGACAATGATACACACAAATTAAAAAAGTTAATAATATTCCTTAGCTGTATCTTTTTGGGGGGCTTTTTTTGGGGCGTCAAAGCAAGAAAGAAAGTAACAAGTCAAAAGCCTAGTTGTCAGGGAAGTAGAGCTCGTCCTCAAACTCTGGTGGTTCACCCAGAAGTAGGTCATCTGACATACTACTTCCATGACCTGAGTCGCCGTCATCATCTTCCTGCTGTGCTAGTTTAGGTATGGTGTAATCCAGTGGTATAAAGTGCTGATTCATTTTGATCATGGTTAACCTCTCCACGTTTTGGGGGTGAGAGACTGGTCCTTCTCACTGTTAGAACAGCACCAGCAGCACTGAAAACACGCTCAGAAGAGACACTTGCACAGGGCAAGCCAGATACTTTATCACCAGCCTGCTGAGCACTGGCTATTGGCGCCTTTTCCCATACCAATACAGCAATGGGTTTTGATCAATGTAGACCTCTGTTGGGTCATCCAGTTAGGCCTGGACCATCTGCTCAATGCTCATTGGTGCTCCGCTTTGTTTGGCCTCTTTAGCCTTTGCATCAGCACTGGACTTAACAAGCCCTTGCTGTAAAAACCATTCCTGTGCCGATTTTGGGGCTGATGCTCCTGTTATTGTGGTTGTTGAGGTTGTTCTTGGTGTTGTTGGTGGTTTTAGCTGCTGTGAGCCAACCGCACTGCCCTCAGGCTCTGAAGTTGAACTTGAAGTCGGCTGCCCAGCAGTACTTGTTGTGCCCTGGAGTAGCGGGCCTCTAATTCCCGGCCGTTCTTTTTCTAAGTGACTGGCTTCCACAGCTATCCAGGTTTTGTAGTTCGCAACATCCCCGTCTGAAAAAGGAATTAAAGTGTGCAGTAATGGTTTGTACCGTGGATCCAGAATTGTGGCACAAATGTAATGGTTGGATGACACAATGTCTCTTTGCACCCTTGTATTTTCAGATAAGCGAAGGATTAAGCTCTCCACCAACTCATATGCTTCTTTTTTTTCCTCCACACCTGCGTACATTGCAGACACCCCCTTCAGCTGTTCCTGTAGCATGTGCAACAATGGGACAGCTTGGCCCAAAGTACAGTCCTCCTTGCTGACTTCACGTGTGAAGAGCTCGAAAGGAAATAGCATCTCTGTCATCCATTTAACTAGGCCCCATTGGTCCATCTCAATGATCATGCCTTTCACAGTAGCATCCCCTCTTTGCATGACATATTCATTGATTGGTCTGTACTGCTCAAACAGACGTGCAAGCATGTAATAAGTTGAGTTCCAACGTGTTGGCACGTCCTGGATGAGTGCTTTAACTGGCATTCTAATAACACGGTGAATGATCCTCAGCTGCTTCCGGGCTGTAAAAGAATGGCTGAAATGTGTGCAGATTTCTCTGCAGGTGGTAAGTAAGTTGCTGACTTGGTCTTATTTTTTCAGAAAGTCTTGAACAATGAGGTTAAAGTGGTGCACCAAACACAGGACCCTGAAATAGCCACCATCAGCCATGGCCTTAACTATATTACTGCCATTGTCCTTGGCAACAAAACCAATGTTAAGCCCTCTTGGTCGCAGCCATTCAAAGACCTTGCTGTCAAAGTCTTCCAAAATATTTGCAGCAGTATGAGATTTCTCCATGGGGAACATGGCTACAGTTGCATGTTTCCGAGTTGGATTAAAAATCTCAGCAGTGTCAAAAACACCTGCTGCAGTTATCTTTTCTCTAACCCCCACAAAAGAGATCCAATGTGCAGTGATGCACATGTAATCAGTGGCTTGGCAACTGGTCCACATGTCTGTTGTCAGGAGGATAGTGTGAACAGCACTCTGCTGCAAAGCTTGTCCAAGCAATTCCAGCACGTCGTGATGTAGTGCTGGAACAGCAACTCTGGCGAAATAGGACCGGCTGGGAACCTTCCATTTTGGGCAGATGGCTGTCACAAATTCAGGAAAACCCACCCCTTCCACAAAAGAGAAAGGGAGAAGGTCCAGCGCTAACATTTTAGCCAGCTTTGCATTGTACAAACATGCCATTGGGTGGTTGCGTTTGTACTGCCCCTCCGACCTAAACATGCTGAGAATGGTAGCTTGGATTTTTTTCTTTTCTATTGCCACTGATGCAGGTGACTTCTTGATGACAGATGTTAGGCTCAACGCATGATTTTTCGTTGTGGTACTCTCTTGCCTGGGATCCCTTGGTGTCTCAGCCTGACTCTTGTGCCATTGCAATGTTACTGATGATGATGTGGGCGGTACCACTGCACTGCTGGGGACAGGGCTGCTTTGTGTAACAGAGAAAATGTCTCCCTCTTGTTCACCTTCCACCGTGATCGGATATTCTTCTTCATCCCCTCCACCAACAACACTTGTAGTTTTTTGGCGCCGCTAAGGTGCGCTTCCCACTGGATCAAGTGGTGTTTTCTCAGATGGGTTGTTTGGCCTCCGGTACCATAGTTTTTACCAAGCTTACCCCGACTAACACCTTGTCCACAAATGGAGCATATAGCAATGTTCTCCTCTTTATTGCTAACCGAAAAGAAGTACCAAACTGGGGAGGTCAACTTTCTGGCACTGCTGGTGCCACTTGCAATGTCTGATGAACTGGTAGGTGGGTGTGACATTTGGCTCTCTGCAGTACCTACTTCTACTGAGGTGGTTGTGTTGGATGTAGGTCTCTGCTGGCAAAATATGGAAGCTGGAGGTGGTGTTGGTGGTATCCGTGCCTCATCCCTCACAGCAATTTGGGATGGGGTAATGTCGGTTTCTACTGGGGTGGGACTAATGTCCATGATTACTGGCTCATCATCATCCTCCTCTTCTACATCTACCTCCATAACTCTAAGGCTTTCTGGAACCTTCCTTTTCCCTAGCCTTGTCTTGTTGGTGTGGCGTGTCTCCAACTCAGATGGAGGCAGGATCCAAGTGGTGTCTAGATCATCAGAAGGTGGGCTTGGAGAAGAAGTTGATGGACTAACCCTCCTTTTCCTTGCTGGGGATCTGAAAGACAATGGATCTTCTGAAAGAGTGGCTTGCTTTTCTTCTTCCTCTGCAGGAAGCTCGATCTCCTGAACTGCCCATACTTCGGGAGGAACAACTACTATTGGGCGTGGTTGCGGCTGTTGTTGCCCACTTATCTGAGTTTCGTGCATTGATTGGGTACTACTTTGCAATAACGATAAGTCAATTTCAACATCACTGCTCGTCGGCGTTGGACTCGTGATTAGACTGGCTGCCTCTGCTACAGACATGGGCTTGGGCCTAGGTTGGTGGGGTGGGTCCACTGATGTGGGGGTGCTGCTCCCAGCTTGCTCCTCGGACACCGCTGCTGCAGGCACAATTTTCGGTTTCCCAAAAAAGATCTTGGGCGACATACCGGTCTTGGTAAGTGGCAGTGCCTTCTTCTCACTGGCAACTTTCTTGGTAGTGGAGGACCTGGTACCTTTCTTTCGGGCCATCTTGAAGATGTCAGCAGCACGCAGTGGCACAAGTTGAAGAGATGTCTGTGGTCACACGTCACGTGAAGTTGTGCGCAGCAGGACTTCTGTCAGGCAGTACAATGGGTGATGACGTCTCCTCTTCTTTTGTGCACCTAAAAGCAAAGAAGCAAGAAGAACATCAGTGAAATGTGGTATTCATTGTTGTGGTTCAATTACTACTAGTACAAACAAACCAATATAATATATAACTTAGTGTGTGATCACACTTGTTAGTGTTATTAATATTATTAAATTTATTACCTCCTTTATTAAAAAAACATAATACAAAAACATTGGCTTTCATGGTTGGTGTACTACTAGTGTACAGTACACTCAGGAAGGATAGTAAAGAAGAAGAACAACAACAAAAATGCAAATGTAACGGACCCGGTTTGGCATTGTGCATCATGTAACATGGGATTCATCATTCAGGGAGCTGCAGGTGACAATGGATAGAAGCAATAAGCCAAGAGGAACAAAGGAAAGACATGCAGGCCTATGGCAAAAGCACGCTGGCTGCCTTCACAAAATGGCCGCCAGTCACATGGTCTCTCACAACAACAATAAGCAGGAGGCCTGAAAAACAATGAACTCAAGCAGGCCAATATGGACACAGACTTTACAAAATGGCCCCTGGCCAGTGGCCACATGGGGAGGCTCAGCCAAGGCAAATGCGGGCCCACTATTACAAACACACTCACACACTGGCCAGACAAAGGAGGCATGCTAAACAAGTCAATCACAGCTTTAATACAACAATGCCACAAACGAAAATCCACAGGGCTATAAAAGGTTTGCAAGTTACACAACAAGCACACACATCCAAGAAAGGCATTTATTTAACACACATGAAAAAAAGTGAAATACCGGGAAAAAAAACATTTTGCATTTCAATCCAATGCCATCCATGCCCTAAATGCTGTTTAAATTCAACAGACACCACAGAAACAGTTGTTTCATGCACCCATGAGTAGCTCTGGGCCTATTGGTTGGAAAACTCATTGGCAGACTAGGCCACATAGTGAATCAATTCAAACCAATTATATTGCAAATTTATTAGAAAATGTAGTGAACTGTGCTACATTTTTTGCTGGATAAAAGAAGAAAATATTGCATGCAAAACAACAACCAGAAAGAAGGCATGGCCACCACAAAGAAGGCTTGCAGGCCTAATGCAGATGCACACTGGCTGCCCCTTCACAAATGGCCGCCAGCCACACGGCCAGGCCACAACAACAAGAAAGGGAAGACAGACAATGAGGGCCTATGGCAAAAGCACACTGGCTGCCTTAACAAAATGGCCGCCAGCCACATGGCCAGGCAGGCCACAACAACAAGAAAGGGAAGACAGACAATGCAGGCCTATGGCAAAAGCACACTGATTGCCTTCACAAAATGGCCACCAGCCACATGGCCAGGCAGGCCACAACAACAAGAAAGGGAAGACAGACAATGCAGGCCTATGGCAAAAGCACACTGGCTGCCTTCACAAAATGGCCGCCAGCCACATGGCCAGGCAGGCCACAACACGAAGCAATAAGCCAAGAGGAACAAAAGAAAGAAGACATGCAGGTCTGTGGCAAAAGCACTACCAGCACGACAAAATGGCCACCAGCCAGATGGTCACTCACAACAACAACAAGCAGGAGGCCTGGAAAACAATGAACTCAAGCAGGCCTATATGGACACAGACTTTACAAAATGGCCCCTGGCTCAGCCAAGGCAAATGCAGGCCCACTATTACAAACACACTCACACACTGGCCCGACAAAGGAGACATGCTAAACAACACAGCTTTAAAACAACAATGCCAAAAACAAAAATCCACAGGGCTAAAAAAGGTTTGCAAGTGAAACAACAACCACACATGAAAAAAAGTGAAATACCAAAACAAAACTCATTTTGCAATTCATTCCAATGACATTCATGCCTTCAATGATGTTTAGATTCAACAGACACCACAGAAACAGTTGTTTCAGGCACCCATGAGTAGCTCTGGGCCTACTGGCTGAAAGGCCTATTGGCAGGCTACTGGCCGGCAAGTGAATTAAATAAATATTGGAAATTGATTTCAAAAGTTGGAGAAAATGTAGTGAACTGTGCAACATGTTTCCTTCATAAAAGAAGAAAAATTACATACAAACATACAACTAGGCCCCTAGTGAAACTACAGGCCACCCACCACAATAAATTTTTAAAAACGATGAAAAGTACAAAAAATGTAGGTGCAATGCCCCAATCAAACAAACAACACCGATTCTCAAACTTACTTGTGAAATCTCAAATTCAAAGTCCTCAAATCCAATGATATATGATGCAGGAGAAACAAAGAGGGATCCTTCCAGCTCCAAATCCAAATGAAAAGTGAACAGGAGATGGAAAAAGCACTGGGAGGAGCCTGCTGGACAGGAACAGAAAGTTGGAGACTCTGGGGTACTTCCTTCCTCTTCCAAAAAAAAAGTAGAAAAGGGACTCCTTGCACAAAAAAGTACAGCCAAATGTCAATCTGAGGAGTTTTTTTAATCCAAATCATCATTTCGAGAACGTTTTGATGCTGCTCGAGGGAGATTCTTCTCCAGATTGCAAATTGTGCGTGTTCGGGATTGCGATCTTCTCAAAACTTCCGCCGGAAGTCCGATGGAGCGACCGAATGACGTTTTCGAGATCGCAAGCTCTCGCGGAACCATGCAGCCAACTAGCAAATTTCGTGGCACTCGCAAACAGATGGGAAATCTCGTCGGCGATCGCAGGCACCCGGTAAGTTGCTCCAGTGTGCGCGAAAACGCATTTTTTTCAGCAACTCCGCGTTTTAGGCGGAACGCGGAGTTGCCAAAAATCCACAAACTCCGCAAGCGGGACGGTGTTTTATGCCCAGGGTTAGTTAGTATATTCCAACCTGTCTGTAAACCGCTGGTTACACATGAGTTTGGTTTTATTTAACACATTCGATAACTATCGGTTTGTTAAATAACTCAAGCTTCATTAAGTTTCAGCTGGTCAAACCAGCCAATGTTTAATGGGGGGAAAAACATACAGTATTTACCGTATCATGCGGATTTTGTTGCGTTAAACTGCAAAATCCGTATGTTATTCCCCACAAACGGATATTAGATGCTATTTATCACATCCAATAAATAATGTACCCCTTGGTATAGTTATTTATCAGGTGGGATAAATAGCACCTATCCTTGTAATCAGCGCTTAAGTGTATAAAGTCAGCATCACCTATTCCTCATCCTGTGCAGTGGGATTGGGTGGCTGGGCCCATTCTGTGGAGACCCTGTGGAGGAAAAACACACTTTCTTGGCACAGTTCTCCCCATTTAGTGATACGCAGATTGTTTAGCTGCACCAGAGCTTTTGGCATGCTAGTTAAGGACAATTTGAGGAGACTGTATAATAGTGTCACTCTCAGTTCCCAATTCTTGACCCATTAGGCCCCTTCTGCCTTCACTTCTTGAAACATAATTCCTGGAAAGCCTTGGAGCATACTGTTCCACAGCACACATGGCAGAGGTCTCAGTGCCTCATGGCACAAACAGTTCTTGTGCCATACTATATATGGACAGCTCAGTCCCCAAATGCCAGAGGCATGTTATCTTAGTCCCCGAGCACTTCCATTGCTTAGATGTTGATTATCTCAGCCCCTGAGCACTGTGTAATGTTTTCCTTGTATTGTGTTTTCATGCCCCCGAGCACTGTGTAAATGTTTTTTCCTTGTGCTGTTCTGGTCATTGAGGCTTGCTGAGATCTAACAAGATCTCCACAACTCTCGGCACCCATTTTGGATGCAGCCTTCTTTAAACCGCACCCAGGAAGGGAGGTTTGCTTTGCCTCAAGGAAACCAGACTGGGAGGAGCTCTTTGGTGAGAGGTACCAGCGAAATACCTTACTGCGGCATAGAAGTTCTGCATATCGCCTTCCAGCAAGCCACTCAAGGTTTCTCCATGCTTCCAGCAAGATATTGACCTGTAAAGAGAAAAGACAAGTAAGAACCAAAGACAAAGCAAGGTATTGTCGAGCATGCATGCAAAGTAAAATCCTTAAAAGGAACCAACATCCCTGATAGTAGATTTAAGACTCATAGAGTTGTGTGCTGAAACAAGACATTTTTACCAACCAAAGAAGATGAACTATCTGTGAAACTATGAGGCGTTATCTCAACTCCTTGACGAGAAGAATTTCAGCTGCAGCAAGTTCTCTTTTCATAAAATACTTTAGGTATTGTCTATGTCTATGTGGGGATACTTGTAGAGTGCACTGTTACTCCAAAGAGTGTCCTGGCGCTGAAGCTGAATGGTAGTATCATGGAAGAACAAAAGCTTAGGGGCAAGAGAAAAGCCATGTTTTCAGTTTTTTCCGGAACAAGGGGGTGGATTCAATGCTTCTCAGATGAAGAGGCATTTTGTTCCAGTGGAAGGGCCCAAGGAAAGAGAGAGACTTACCTCCCAGCCTGGACTTTTTAAAACGGGGGACATTGGCCAGCAACAGATTGGCGGAGCGAAGATTTCTGCGAGGAGTGTAGAAGGAAATCCTATGTTTAAGGTAAGCTGGTCCTTCCCCATATAGGGCTTTCTGTGTGACGAGCAGAGTTTTAAAAATTATTCTTTTCCTTACAGGGAGCCAGTGCAGGCTCCTCAGAAGGTGGGACACATGCGCATTTCGAGGGAGCTCAAAGATGGTACGGGCTGCTGCATTCTGGACAAGCTGAAGCCTGTCCAGCAAAAAGCTAGGCATGCCAAGATAGAGTCCGTTCCCATAATCCAGCATGGATATAAGCAGAGCTTGAATCACCTGTTGTCTGGCCGCTCTGGACAGAAAGAACAAAAATTTCCATAGAAGACACAACAGAGCAAAACAGGTGCCTACTACTGCATTAATTTGAGCGCGAAATAGCAGATGGTTGTCCAATTTAAACCCCAGATTTTTCACCACCAGGCTGTTCGCTGAGGGGGCAGGAGCGTCTGCCGGCCAGAAGACCTGAAAAGGAGTCTCCGCCGCTTTACCAAAAAAAAGTAGCTCTGTCTCACCAGCATTACATTTCAGCTGGTTAGAGGCCAGCCAACTGAAGACAGCTGAGAGTCAAGAACTGCAAAGGACACGATTTTGGCCCTCAGTGATTCGGCCACCTCGGCTAAAGGAGTGAGGTAAATGTTAAACAGGGTCGGGCTCAGATGCCGAACCCTGTGGGACCCCCACCTTCAGTGAGCGCGAAGAAGTTGAGAAAGGGTGGCACCAGACCTCCTGCCCCCTCCCCTCTAGAAAATATGCCAGCCATTTCCAAGCCAAACCCCTGATGCCAATCGCGTGCATCTGATGAGACACTGTATCGAAGGCGGCCGACAGATCTAACAAGATCAGCAACACCTTCTCGCCTGCCTCCTGACTCAGCCGGATAGAGTCCACCACTTCTAACAGAGCTGTTTCCGTGCTTTGGTTAGGGCGAAAGCCCAACTGGCTGGGGTAAAGTAGGCCGTTCTTTTCCAGAAAGGACGATAGCTGCTGGTTCACATGTTTTTTCAGCAGCTTCGAAAAGGCCGGAAAACAGGGAGATCGGCCTTTAATTGGCCGGATCAGAAGGATTTGCCTGGGCCTTTTTTAATAATGGGATGACCTTAGCCTGTTTCCATTTAGTGGGGACCGTGGCATCTAAGAGGGAGGCATTCAATAGCTGATTCATGTGAGAGTTAATCGCCTCCCCTCCTAATGCCAGAATAGAGGCAGGGCCGGATCCAATGGAGAGCCATATTTAAGGCATTTTAGCGCCCTTAAAGAATATTCCAAAGAGATGGGGTCGAAATAATTCAGGGGACATACTTCCCTAGTAGAGGGTCCAATGTCTTTGAGAATTTCTTGAGTATTGGCCCCTTCTAAGGCCGGCCCTGGTATGCCAGGATCCACAACAGGTGGAGGGAGGCTGGCCTGGATAGACACAATTTTCTCTTGAAAAAAAGAGGCCAGCGTCTCACACCATTCCTTAGAGGGAGGCTCCATATTGGAGCCTACTTCTGGCGTGGAAAAGGACCTCACAATTTAAAAATTTCTCTCGAATGATTGCCTGCCTTTAGGATTCTGGCTTCGAAAAAGTTCTTTTTTGCTATTTTAATTTCTTTATAATACTTACCTAGCTCTGCTTTATAGCCTGCTTTAGCTGCTGGACAGTAGTTTGTCCACCATAGCCTCTCTTTGCGTTTACATGCCAGTTTACATTTTTTTAAGGATGGGGTAAACCAGGGACTAGGCACTTTGGACCGAGACTGTTCGGTGCTGCTTTCTGCAGTCAGAGAGTGACAGGTGGACTCAATCCAATCCTCAAGAAGATCTACATCAATGTTAATCTCGCCAGTCAGAGAAGGACAAGTGGCATCCAGCTTATTGATCAGTAGGTCCGATTTCAGTTTGCCAAGAGCACTGACTGTACGGGGGAGATTACTCTCTTTAAGAGGAGTATTTCTAAATTTTGGCCAACTGAACCTAAGGAGAAAATGAACAGACCAAATCAAAGGCACGGGAGGGTCAACATCAAGGGGAGTAGAGGTTCAACGTATGTCAGGCCAAATGAGTCGGGGCATTGATAGAAGGCATAAGGCCCATGGCTGCACAGCTCTCCATCAGAGTATGGCTATCCATTAGCTGATCACAGTCCATGTGTAAATTAAAATCCCCCATCAGAACACAATGTCCGTACCTCAGGACCAAAGGGGATACCATTTCACAAAGAGCCGAGACAAAACCAGCCGCTGTGCCCGGTGGTCTATATATGAGGCCCCTGGATATTGATTGTTTAGAAGAAAAAGATAAGGTAAAACCCAGTGTCTCTGCCATCTCCAGGTTCACCTGGGGCAGCTGGGTCAGGGTATAGCAGTCTTTGAATATAATAGCTACCCCACCACCCCTGCCCCCATTTCTGTCTTTCCGTACAATTTTATAGCCCTCAGGGATGGCTGTCCAAATATCGGCGCCCGAAGACTCCATAAGCCAGGACTCTGTTACAAACAGAGCATCCAGGTCTTCCTCCCCATGGAGGTCGTATATATCAATGGCATGCTTAGGTAGAGTGCGTGCATTTATAAGTGCCGCTTTAAGTGATTGAGCCTGCTCTGCGTAGTATCGGGGGCTAAATTTATTATTTTTGATGCAAAAGTTGCAGGAGGTACATCGGTTTACAGAGAGACCTAAGGTGTCCATACTCAGGGGCGTACAGCAGGGATAGCATTAATGGAATGAAGTTGTTGGGAGGTATAGGTACGGTGGTGCTTACCCAATTTGCACTTTTGGGCAAAGTGGCTGGTGCTGGTCGCTTCCGGGACGCTGACGGGCGCAGATGGCTTGCCTTTGGCGCGCCGGCAGCGCGCCCTCTGCGCGCATTCGCTGCGGGGACTGGTTTAAATGCATTAGCTTGATTAGAAAAGCTAGAGCACACACTAGCAAGATGGCCGCACTAGCCGTCCCTGGAGGAGAAATGGCCACCATCCCCCAAACACTCAAGATGGCAGGCAGGAGGACCCCCACCAAACTTCCGCAACCAGCTCAGGGAAGGCGGGCTGCAAAAGTGAGTTAAGTTAAAGCGCGAGTAGTGCAAAATCACAATTCAGATTCAATTACCAAAATAACAATTGCTAAGAAAAAACATACCCCCAATCTCCCTGTGGTCAATAACCGTACCAATTTTAAAATCAAAGGAAAGTACAAGCAAGTAAAACTTTTTTAAAAACAGGGTAAAAGACAAGAGGTTCAGCGCAAAGCACACGCTGCTAACCTTTCAGCAACCGAGTCCGCGCAGTGACCCGGTTTAAATGCATTAGCTTGATTAGAAAAGCTAGAGCGCGCACAAGCAAGATGGCCACTCTAGCTGTCCCTGGAGGAGAAATGGCCGCCACCCCCCAAACACTCGAGATGGCAGGCAGGAGGACCCCCACCAAACTCCCGCAACCAGCTTAGGGAAGGCGGGCTGCAAAAATGAGTTAAGCTAAAGCGCGAGTAGTGCAAAATCACAATTCAGATTCAATTTCCCAAAAAACTATTGCTATAAAAAAAAACGTACCCCCAATCCCCCTGTGGTCAATAACCGTAACAATTTTAAAGTCAAAGGAAAGCACAAGGTAATGACTTTCAGAATTGTTTACACTAATAGTAACCACTACTGTTAAACTAAATGTAATACTGTCAATAATAAATGCTCGAATGTGGTAGTTCTAGGCCAAGAATTAATGTGTGTGCTGTGTCAAAGACCTTAAGAACTATCCTTAGAGAAGAATTGATGGTGGACGCTAAAAACTCAATGAGACGCTATCACTGAACAGCTCGACCACTACGCGGCGCAGCCCTTGGAAAACAGCCAGTTGATCGCAGGTAGGTGTCAGTAGTTTTATTAGGGGAGTCTTGTAGAAAGAAAGTCATCACTAGAGGGAGAGTATGCTTATAAGTCATGTGTTTACGTATTTAAGGTACGACAGCAGCAGTCCAAGAGAGAAACACTGCACGTACCTACGCCATACAAGATACAGGACTCTCTTCCTTAGTCCCCATCTGTCCTCCTTGTAGTTTCTATAATCACAAGTAGGTAGGGCTTGAGGAGTCAGTCAACATCGTCTCTGTGGAGCCAGACGCAGGCTGTATGATAGATCTGCATCGACCCTAACAGAAAGCAAAGCCCAAAGTGTTTGCCCTGCCCATGTGATATGGACAGCCAGGATATCACCATTAAGGATATAGCCAATATGTTAGAACCCATCCAGGCATTAAATCAAACACTGAGGCAGTGTCACGATCCCACCCAGGAGCGGTAGGTAGGGGGACTACATCTACCAGCATGCACCTGGGAGGGCAACCGCTTCTTCCCTAGAGGCCGGGCTGCTATATCTGGCATTCCTCTAGGGGGATCCGGTGCTTGTCACTATACAGAGCCAGAACTCGCCGGGATTCGTTTGTGAAGCACTTGAGGCTGTGTTCGTCACGCTAAGGAGAGAACGCGGTGAAGCCCGGCATTTGCTCATTACCGGCCGCGTTTTCATCAGCTGCTACGGGGGACTTGCCATTATTCCCTGCCTGTCTTTCCGTGCGCCTTGCGGAAGAAACTTCCTGAACCCACCTGGGGTCCCAGGCGTGTGCGGTAGGAACTGGGTGAGCTCATGCTCTTCGAGTTTCCCGCAGTCCCACTGATGCGCCTAGCAAGCCGCCCTTCACCGAGACCGTAGACACAGGCTTGTGTGCACGAGGAGGGCTTCCTCGCTACGCGCACACGCCAGCTGCAACTAACTGACCCCGTTTTCTGCCTCCTAGGGGGGGAACAGCGCTGCAACCCAGCCAGGAGCGCATTAACCCTGTCCTGGAACCCTACATTACTAAGGCTCCTTCATCGACGTACCTGCAGGTGTGAGACGTATCACGCCCACCGAGCCTATCTTTGCTTTGACTCTGGATATCGTGCAGACTCTCAGCGAGAGAGCCTTTCCGCGCAAACTTTGTTTCTTGCTTTCCTTTGGCCCTACTCGCTTATTTTTGGGCTGCCAGCTACCCTAGGGATAGTGCCATAGAAGTGCATGTAAGTTCCCCGACGAGAGAGGGAGAGAGTGTGACCGTGCCTAATGTAGTAACGTTGTTTGTTGTTGTTCCACCTGCAGCACACTGTGAGGAGCCGATGGGATTACCCTAGAGTACGCGCATGCCTAGCGATCCTGAAACTGGTGATTCGCTAGGAAGAAGGCAGCAGAGTTTTCTTTCCGTTAATCCTTGTTATTTTTCCCCTATCCCCTGCGCACTGCAGTGCAGAGTGGAGTGTTTGACATCCCCTTGTGGAGCAGTGCAAAGGGGCTTTGGGATCTACGCATCGCCCCCGCTGGATCTGTCTGTGAAGGTTAGTGTACCCCTAGTGTAACCTGACAGAGTGACAAGCCCAAGACGACCATCCAGCCTGGGCGTTTCTGGTGGCCCGGATTACGAGAAAACGTACGACGGTATATCTCGGGGTGCGCCGTGTGCGCCCAAGGCAAGACCCGACATACCAAACCCGTGGGGTTGCTGCGTCCAATACCCATCCCGGACTCTCCATGGCACACCATTTCCATGGACTTCATAGTGGAAATGCCGCCCAGCAATGGGCACACCGCCATCTTAGTCTTGGTGGATCACTTAACCAAGATGGGTCATTTCGTACCGCTGAAGGCAATACCTTCCTCCTCCGAGTTATCCCTCATATTCCTGCAACATGTGGTGAGAGCACATGGAATCCCAGCAGTTCTCATAACGGACAGAGGTTCTCAGTTTACGTCTCGTTTTTGGCAGGAACTATGTACCATTATGAAGATCGACGCGCGGCTCTCAACCAGTTACCATCCGCAAACGGACGGTAAAACCGAGAGATTAAACCAGACATTAGAGCCATACCTGAGGTGTTTTTCACTGCACCATGAGGCCGAGTGGAGTACCTTGCTGTGGACGGCGGAGTTTGCCTACAACAACAGTAAACACACCACGTTGGCGTGTTCCCCATTTTACTGTTTGTATGGTTACAATCCGAACATGCTTTCTTTCGACTGGACTGTAGCATCCAAACACCTGTCTATTCAAGCTCACCACGTGCATCTCCGTGCAGTACTCACAGACGCCAAAAGCAATCTGCTGAAGGCACAAGAAACCACCAAACGGTTCGCTGACAAAAAGCGTTCCCCTGGGCCCCTGTATCAGATAGGGAAAAAGGTGTGGTTATCCACAACTAACCTCCAGCTGAAGGGTTCCAACAGGCTTAAACCTAAGTATGTAGGACCCTATGCCATAACACAAGTTATAAACCCCGTAGCTATGAAACTGCAACTTCCCAGGAGTTGGAAAATACACCCCATTTTCCATATTTCCCTTTTCCGCCCATGCTTGCCCCATACTCGCCTGCTAGTAGGTCCTGAGCCTGTGGTAGTAGACGGGGAGGAAGAATACGAGGTACAGAGTATACTAGACTCCAAGAGATCCAGAGGAAGGGTCTACTATCTCATACACTGGAAAGGCTATGGTCCCGAAGAGTGCACTTGGGAACCGGTGGACAACCTGCATTGTCCCCTGCTCCTCCGACGGTTCCATGCACGTCACACTACTAAGCCCGGTATTCCGCCGGGACGGCGGCCGCTGCGGAGGGGTACTGTCACGATCCCACCCAGGAGCGGTAGGTAGGGGGACTACATCTACCAGCATGCACCTGGGAGGGCAACCGGTTCTTCCCTGGAGGCCGGGCTGCTATATCTGGCCTTCCTCTAGGGGGATCCGGTGCTTGTCACTATACAGAGCCAGAACTCGCCGGTATTCGTTTGTGAAGCACTTGAGGCTGTGTTCGTCACGCTAAGGAGAGAACGCGGTGAAGCCCGGTATTTGCTCATTACCGGCGGCGGTTTCATCAGCTGCTACGGGGGAATTGCCATTATTCCCTGCCTGTCTTTCCGTGCGCCTTGCGGAAGAAACTTCCTGAACCCACCTAGGGTCCCAGGCGTGTGCGGTAGGAACCGGGTGAGCTCATGCTCTTCGAGTTACCTGCAGTCCCACTGATGCGCCTAGCAAGCCGCCCTTCACCGAGACCGTAGACACAGGCTTGTGTGCACGAGGAGTGCTTCCTCGCTACCCGCACACGCCAGCTGCAACTAACTGACCCCGTTTTCTGCCTCCTAGGGGAGGAACAGCACTGCAACCTAGCCAGGAGCGCATTAACCCTGTCCTGGAACCCTACATTACTAAGGCTCCTTCATCGACGTACCTGCATGTGTGAGACGTATCACGCCCACCGAGCCTATCTTTGCTTTGACTCTGGATATCGCGCAGACTCTCAGGGAGAGAGCCTTTCCGCGCAAACTTTGTTTCGTGCTTTCCTTTGGCCCTACTCGCTAATTTTGGGCTGCCAGCTACCCTAAGGATAGTGCCATAGAAGTGCATGTAAGTTCCCCGACGAGAGAGGGAGAGAGTGTGACCGTGCCTAACGTAGTAACGTTGTTTGTTGTTGTTCCACCTGCAGCACACTGTGAGGAGCCGATGGGATTACCCTAGAGTACGCACATGCCTAGCGATCGTGAAACTGGTGATTCGCTAGGAAGAAGGCAGCAGAATTTTCTTTCCGTTACTCCTTGTTATTTTTCCCCTATCCCCTGCGCACTGCAGTGCAGAGTGGAGTGTTTGACATCCCCTTGTGGAGTAGTGCAAAGGGGCTTTGGGATCTACCCATCGCCCCCGCTGGATCTGTCTGTGAAGGTTAGTGTACCCCTAGTGTAACCTGACAGGCAGGACATCACTGCTGTGCAGACACACTTAGGTGCTCGCCTGGTGGTTCTTAGGGATTCCCCACCTCGGGGAGAACCAAGCCCAAAACAATGCATAAACCACCTTGTTTTCAAACCACAGAAGGAGCTACAGGCAATCTCAGAACCAGTTCTTCTGGTACGATTCAGATTCACCAAAATGGTGTAAGCCATTCTTTTAGGAAATTCACTAACTGTCGTTCTAAAAATCTTATCTACTTAATTGTATGTCCCTGTAATCTGGGGTACATCGGTGAAACGTCTAGAGAGATTAGAGTCAGAATTACAGAACATAAATCAGCTATACGCACTAAGAAAAGAACTGCACCACTAGTGGAACATTGGATAGACAAAGGGCATAAAATAGAAGATCTTAAATGGTGTGTTGTTGAGCCCATCGAAATGAATGCCCGCGGTGGTGATTGCACGACGAAAAGAAAAAAACGTGAACAATTCTATATGTCCAAATTTGATACATTTAGACAGGGACTTAACAGCAGAGAAGATTGGGAATAATTAATTTAGATCCTCCTTTGATATTATTCTGTAACCTGCACCCACATATCATATTATATATTACACTCTGTACTAACACTTTCATTACATTATACATAAGTGAAAAGTTTTTTGCCTTCTAAAGGTACTTGTTACCAATGGGGCAACTTTAGTAATAAGATAGCAGCCCTAAACCCAATTTGATGCCTATCTTATGCAAAATATAGTTAATTTTGTTTTCTCTGTCGCTAAAAATGACTCGATTGGAGTCTACACGTCTCCATTATCCATTATGAATTATCTATGCATGTTCAGGTATGGCGTTCTATGTATCCTACGCTCATTGAATGGATTACCGAATTAGGTATCACACACTGTGAATGTAACGCCATATTACTACCATTATTATTTTTCATATTTCTTTATATCCTTTTACATTTGTTTTATATCTGGTTTAGATTATTCACAATCACCACTCAAAGATGGCCGCCCTCGTATGCAGATGAGGTAGATAGAATACGAAGGGCATTTCTGATTGGGAATATTTTCTAGTAAAACAATAATACATTATAAATACATAAATAATGTTTATAGATTGAAGACAAGTGTTATGATTTAGATTTACAAATTTCGGTTTTTAGTATTTGTAAATCGGTTCTGTTGAATAAAACCATCAAAGTGTATATATATTAAAATATAATTAGCGTTAGTCATTTGAAACTTCTCACGACTTTATTATTTAAAAACTTTATTAGTAGTCGCTCAACCCGGTCTGCTCACAATCACGTGATCAAGTGGCTTTGTGTATAAAAACCGCTTCTGGGTCTTTACGACTTTGTAACCTGACCCGGAAGACGCTACGTTGGAGCAGGGAGGCCGACATTGCAACTCTCGGTAAGCTCTTCAACCTAAATGAGTTTATCGCCGCAATAAGTGCGAGTTAGCATTTCTTGTTATCTACAGTAGAGCAGAGCTCTCTTTTTTTAACTGACATCTGTTCTAAGATGTTATAGTCACATATATGTCGGGGCATAATCACAATACTATATCTGTATTCTCTGGTTTGTTTTATGCTCCTAAGTGATATTTTTAAGCGGTATTAACGACTGATAGTATTATCGGTTTGTTAAAAACATATATATAGTTAGGATGTTAGTATGAATTATAGGTAATGATAGCTTTGCATGAATAAATGCCCTTCTTAAAATGCCTGAGTGACTAAGAAGGTTTGGTGCCCTTTTTTAAGAAGTTACATTCGTATTCTTGGGCACATTTGATATTATTCAGCGGTCTTACAGAATTGAAAGTAATAGTAGCTTTCATAGATAGATATAAATATCAAAATACTGAGGAACTACTTAGTTTTTCAAACAAGGGCCTCTCTTTACCCTATGATAACGTAATATGCAGATATAGTATCAAGATGATTGTTCGGCAGTGTAGGTATAATGCCCAGGATGCCCCAAAGTAGGATATTATCAATAAAACTGTGTTTTCTCTGGGTTATACCCTTATAGTATGAACCACACAAGGTCCATCTACCGGCAAATTACCGGAATTGAATATTATCATCAATTACTGAACACGACGTTTTCTTGGATTAATCTAGTCCATGACGCAACATAATTTACGTTGCACAACGAACGAAATTGAATATTGGTAAGCCCATCATAATAGTCCTTGGGAACCCTTGGGAATAATACGCTGATTGATTACTATATGTCCCCAAATGTTTTTTTGTCTTTATTTCATAAGGTCTCTTCGAAATCAAGTGTAAACGGTGGCTCCAACGCACGTAGTTATTTGTAAATTTAGAAATCAACCATGAAGGTATGTCCAAATACGAGAAACGTTTAAATGAAGTGACTTTTATGTACATATATTTTACTGTGTTTTAAGGGTCTTTATCTATTGATATAGGTGATATTTCATCATGATAGTTGAATAAGTATGTTCACTTCAACTTTCGAGTGATTCCAAAAGAACCTCAGTATTAGAAATAGGTAGGTCGAGAAAATTTTCTTGCCTAAACAGTATTTATGGATCATGTGTTGGGATGATAGATCACATTATAATGTTTTCTACATCGCATTCGTAGTCATCAGCAGTGGGGGATAAAATATGTAAAGTTTATGACATATGATAAACGGGACTTAAGGTCATATTTGGCTTTTGTAAAATGTTATGTTTTTTTACTTGAATACTTTTTAACTTATAAGTATTAAAACTGATTTGTTTGATGTTTATAATTAATTCTAGAAAACTCTGTACTGAAGAAGGTGAAGAAGTGTTTTTCGCCGAAACGCCGCGTCGACTTTTATAGTTTTCTTGCTTGTGTATATAATCTTGTTTTTAACAATCTTTTGGTGTATTATAATTGTATCTCTCATGAGTTTTAATATGATGTTTTTTAATTAAATTGGTGCTAAATATGTATGAAATCCTCTCATTCAAATAAATAAAAGTCTTTATGCTTGAGATTCTGACCTACTATATTGCTTTTATGATGTGTATGTATTTTATCTTGTCCCAATGAATATAGTGTAATCCCTTATTTACTGTCCTTCCACACATGATCTATAGACTTGAATTAGAGTAAGAGTTGGGATCTTATGTTGTTTTCTTTGGTGTTACCCCGTCCCTTCTCTGAGTAGTAGGGTGTCTCCCTTCGTTCATTTGTCTTGAAGTACAGCTTGTTAGCTGGGGAGTTTTTTGAGAAGTGTCTCTACGTTTTTGTGAGACAGGGACCATTCCAGAAAATGGATGGTTTTAAAACTTATGGTTTCTCAGAGGAACAATTTGCTAAAATTATAAATAGTTACTCTAAAAATGTATCCTCTATTACATCCTGTGAGAATAATGAGGACGAGTGGAGGTCTTTATGGAACTGTAAAAAGAAAACGATAAGAACTGAATTGCATGCAGATTTCCTTATCGAATATTGTAAAAAGGTATTATACCCAAGGGTTTACAGGTGACCAATGAACCGGGCATTTTTATTAAAATTCGTAAATTTCTTGAGAATTGGACACAGATAGCCAATAGATGCAGCCGAGACTGGATGCTACTGATTATTGAAACAGCGTATGAGGTTCTGGTCATTGAGAGAAAGGAAATAGAAGAAATGGAATTAAAATTGAGAGATAGTACTACTTTAGAGGAAGCCAAAAAGAAATTAGATGATATCCAGATAGATATCTCTGGCTATAAAGAATACCTCCTTAATAAAAAATCGAATAAAATAAGAAAGGATATTACGAAGTATAGTTCGGAACGGGTCTACCCCTATCTACAAACAGATTTTTATGAGAGACCTAGAGAGGAGAACTATCACAATAGAAAGAATTGGCAACAACCAAGACGGAATTTCCCTCCAAAGAGGGTTACATTTCTTGATACCTCATATACCAGTTCCGAATCCGAAAATGAGGCCCCACAAGATAACAGACAAGACAATCGAAATTATAAGGAAAAGGAATCTACTCCCAGCACCAGCAGAGAAACTTTCTCTTTTTTAGAGCAACGCCAAGCAAATTATGGCCAAAATCGAGGGAGGGGGAGAGGGGGATTTTATCCCCTGAACCCCAACCAAAATCGTACATACATGAAGACACGGAGTCAGAAAGGGTGGGACTAACAGATAAAGCATCAGTCATCAACCTTTCCAATAGACCACTAACTCAAGATGAAACAAAAGTTTTAGAAAAAGGTTTAGGGTTTGCAATTGCCTCACCCATAGATAGATATAACTTAGAAAGAGACCTACAAAGTTTTTTTAGAAAAATAAGACTTAATTTTTTCTTTGAGGGAAAAGAAAGACCCATAATTGAGAATAAATCAGGTTTGAAACCTAAATCTACATGGACTCCCCAGTACATTTGGTCAATAAAGATATCGAGCTATTCGAGAAAGTAGTAGAGAAAAGTATTGAGGAGCTTTTAAATAAGAAAATGTGGGTCGATAAGAACCTTACCCTCAGCAAAATATAGCACTTAAAACATTAGAACAGTGCCACAGTCTAACTATTAAACCAGCAGACAAAGGGGGCAGTATTGTAGTGATGGATACCAGTGACTACAATAATAGAATGCTGTCTCTTCTAAATGTGGAATCCCATCACCAGAAATCTAACAGGGACGAATGGAATAGCCTAACCCATAAGGTTAATAACTTATTGTCTTTGGCCAAGGAAGACGGTATTATATGTGGAGATGAGTATAACTATCTTAAAAATACAAATCCAATGATTCCAGCCCTTTATGGCCTGCCTAAGGTCCACAAAGATGTGACAAATCCCCCTATGAGACCCATAGTCTCTAGTATTAACTCTCTTACTGAACCGCTTAGTAAATACGTTGATGTTTTTCTGCAGCCTTTAGTGACACAACAGAAAGCGTACATAAAGGACACTACCTCCATGATCAGTAAAGTTGAAAATCTGCAATACAATATAGATACTCAATGGCTCGTTACATTAGACATCGAAGCGCTTTATACAAACATACCACAGGATGACACCATACAAATGATCAAAGACCTCTTCAGCAGCAACGAATGTGATTTATCATCTCACGCGAATTTTATTATCGAATGTGTTGAGATTATACTTAAAAATAATATTTTTTTATTTACTACAGATTTTTTTAAACAAGTCAAGGGGTCTAGTATGGGAGCCACCTGTGCTCCCAGTTTAGCGTGTCTGTACGTTGCAAGGTTTGAAGACCGACATATTTTTAACACACTGGCTCCCTTTTATGAAAATATATCTAATTGGTCACGATATATTGATGATGTTTTTTTATATGGGAAGGTACCAGAGAATCCCTGACAGAGTTCATTGAATGGCTTAATCTTGGTGATGTCAATTTACATTTCACATCATCTATTAGTAAAAATTGTTGTGATTTTTTGGATATTAGAATAAAAAATGTGGATGGTTTGCTGCATGTTGAACTTTTTTCTAAACCTACAGATCGGAATACCTTATTACATTACAAAAGCAACCATCCGGCCTGCCAACGGGATAACATTCCCTTTGGTCAGTTCCTTAGAATAAGACGGAATTGTTCAAAAATACAAGATTTTAATTTACACGCAGATAAACTTACGAAAAAACTGTTAGATAGAGGTTACCCAAAAAGGTTAATAAGAAGAGCATATAAAAGGGCAAAATATTATAATAGAGATTCGATTTTCGAAGAGAAGATAGAGAAACCAAATTCTAAAAAGATGCCCTTAATCTTTGTGACAAACTTTAGTAACATCAGTAATAAAGTCAAGAACATTATACATAGAAATTGGCATCTGATTACTGCACAGAGCAAGGTGAGATTGGAAAACCGATGCTTTCCTTTAGGCGGAATAGAACTATTAGAAATTGCTTAGTTCATACCTACAGGAGCAAGAGGGAGAACAATCAACTTAGTATCAACAATGCCCCATTACCAATAGGTACATTTCCGTGCAGTTCTTGTATCAATTGTGATAATATTATTAAAGGCTCCAAGGTGATCCAAAATGGTGTAAGCCATTCTTTTGGGAAATTCACTAACTGTCGTTAAAAAAATCTTATCTACTTAATTGTATGTCCCTGTAATCTGGGGTACATCGGTGAAACGTCTAGAGAGATTAGAGTCAGGATTACAGAACATAAATCAGCTATATGCACTAAGAAAAGAACTGCACCACTAGTGGAACATTGGATAGACAAAGGGCATAAAATAGAAGATCTTAAATGGTGTGTTGTTGAGCCCATCGAAATGAATGCCCGCGGTGGTGATTGCACGACGAAAAGAAAAAAACGTGAACAATTCTATATGTCCAAATTTGATACATTTAGACAGGGGCTTAACAGCAGAGAAGATTGGGAAAAATTAATTTAGATCCTCCTTTGATATTATTCTGTAACCTGCACCCACATATCATATTATATATTACACTCTGTACTAACACTTTCATTACATTATACATAAGTGAAAAGTTGTTTGCCTTCTAAAGGTCCTTGTTACCAATGAGGCAACTTTAGTAATAAGATAGCAGCCCTAAACCCAATTTGATGCCTATCTTATGCAAAATATAGTTAATTTTGTTTTCTCTGTCGCTAAAAATGACTCGATTGGAGTCTACACGTCTCCATTATCCATTATGAATTATCTATGCATGTTCAGGTATGGCATTCTATGTATCCTACGCTCATTGAATGGATTACCGAATTAGGTATCACACACTGTGTATGTAACGCCATATTACTACCATTATTATTTTTCATATTTCTTTATATCCTTTTACATTTGTTTTATATCTGGTTTAGATTATTCACAATCACCACTCAAAGATGGCCACCCTCGTATGCAGATGAGGTAGATAGAATACGAAGGGCATTTCTGATTGGGAATATTTTCTAGTAAAACAATAATACATTATAAATACATAAATAATGTTTATAGATTGAAGACAAGTGTTATGATTTAAATTTACAAATTTCGGTTTTTTAGTATTTGTAAATCGGTTCCGTTGAATAAAACCATCAAAGTGTATATATATTCAAATATAATTAGCGTTAGTCATTTGAAACTTCTCACGACTTTAATATTTAAAAACTTTATTAGTAGTCGCTCAACCCGGTCTGCTCACAATCACGTGATCAAGTGGCTTTGTGTATAAAAACCGCTTCCGGGTCTTTACGACTTTGTAACCTGACCCGGAAGACGCTACGTTGGAGCAGGGAGGCCGACATTGCAACTCTCGGTAAGCTCTTCAACCTAGATGAGTTTATCGCTGCAATAAGTGCGAGTTAGCATTTCTTGTTATCTACAGTAGAGCAGAGCTCTCTTTTTTTAACTGACATCTGTTCTAAGATGTTATAGTCACATATATGTCGGGGCATAATCACAATACTATATCTGTATTCTCTGGTTTGTTTTATGCTCCTAAGCGATATTTTTAAGCGGTATTAACGACTGATAGTATTATCGGTTTGTTAAAAACATATATAGTTAGGATGTTAGTATGAATTATAGGTAATGATAGCTTTGTATGAATAAATGCCCTTCTTAAAATGCCTGAGTGACTAAGAAGGTTTGGTGCCCTTTTTTAAGAAGTTACATCCGTATTCTTGGGCACATTTGATATTATTCAGTGGTCTTACAGAATTGAAAGTAATAGTAGCTTTCATAGATAGATATAAATATCAAAATACTGAGGAACTACTTAGTTTTTCAAACAAGGGCCTCTCTTTACCCTATGATAACGTAATATGCAGATATAGTATCAAGATGATTGTTCGGCAGTGTAGGAATAATGCCCAGCATGCCCCAAAGTAGGATATTATCAATAAAACTGTGTTTTCTCTGGGTTATACCCTTATAGTATGAACCACACAAGGTCCATCTACCGGCAAATTACCGGAATTGAATATTATCATCAATTACTGAACACGACGTTTTCTTGGATTAATCTAGTCCATGACGCAACATAATTTACGTTGCACAACGAATGAAATTGAATATTGGTAAGCCCATCATAATAGTCCTTGGGAACCCTTGGGAATAATATGCTGATTGATTACTATATGTCCCCAAATGGTTTTTTTGTCTTTATTTCATAAGGTCTCTTCGAAATCAAGTGTAAACGGTGGCTCCAACGCACGTAGTTATTTGTAAATTTAGAAATCAACCATGAAGGTATGTCCAAATACGAGAAACGTTTAAATGAAGTGACTTTTATGTACATATATTTTACTGTGTTTTAAGGGTCTTTATCTATTGATGTAGGTGATATTTCATCATGATAGTTGAATAAGTATGATCACTTCAACTTTCGAGTGATTCCCAAAGAACCTCAGTATTAGAAATAGGTAGGTCGAGAAAATTTTCTTGCCTAAACAGTATTTATGGATCATGTGTTGGGACGATAGACCACATTATAATGTTTTCTACATCGCATTCGTAGTCATCAGCAGTGGGGGATAAAATATGTAAAGTTTATGACATATGATAAACGGGACTTAAGGTCATATTTGGCTTTTGTAAAATGTTATGTTTTTTTAACTTGAATACTTTTTAACTTATGAGTATTAAAACTGATTTGTTTGATGTTTATAATTAATTCTAGAAAACTCTGTCCTGAAGAAGGTGAAGAAGTGTTTTTCGCGAAACTGTAGCGTCGACTTTTATAGTTTTCTTGCTTGTGTATATAATCTTGTTTTTAACAATCTTTTGGTGTATTATAATTGTATCTCTCATGAGTTTTAATATGATGTTTTCTAATTAAATTGGTGCTAAATATGTATGAAATCCTCTCATTCAAATAAATAAAAGTCTTTATGCTTGAGATTCTGACCTACTATATTGCTTTTATGATGTGTATGTATTTTATCTTGTCCCAATGAATATAGTGTAATCCCTTATTTACTGTCCTTCCACACATGATCTATAGACTTGAATTAGAGTAAGAGTTGGGATCTTATGTTGTTTTCTACAGCTTCAAGTTCAGCATCTTCTTAAGTGAATGCCACTTACATTTTATGGCTCATCCCACCACTTTTCCAGACGATGCCTCCAAAGTTGCTTTCATTCTATCCCACCTTGGGGGAGATGCAGCTCAAATATCAATCCCATTGATGGGGCAAGATGCTCCACTTCTCTATAACTATGCCACCTTTAAAAAACAATGCATCAAATGTTTGCTCACCATACCTTTGCTCAGGCTGCTGATAATGAGCTGCTTAGTCTCAAACAAGCTACCTTAGATTTGTTACATTATATTTCCAACTTTATTCGTTTAGTCATAGAAGCTGAATGGTCAGAATAAAAAAGAATGTCAGTATTCTACAGAGGTCTATGTGAACAGCTAAACGTTGTCCTCTCTCAAATAGGGGAATCCCCTGACATAATTGGTGACTTTATTGATTTGGTGGTGAAACTCAATCATCACCTTTTAGAAAGAAAATCTGAGAAAGGGAAACTTATAAAGCTAAGGTCATAGTGGTCCTAGATAGACTCAATCCCCTCCAGTTGACCTGCTGCATCCAATCCCAGTACCATCCAAACCCTGGCACACTGTGTCTATGAATTTTACTGTGGAACTACCCAAAACAACAGCAGACTACACCACCTCACAATAGTAGGTTGCCTATCCAAAATGGCTCATTTTGTTTCATTGAAAAAACTCCCTTCAGCCTCCGAATTAGTACCCATTTTTATGACCAACATGGTGCGATTACATGGACTTACTTTCTACCTTGGTTACTGATTGGGGCACACAATTTATTTCTCACTTCTGGAATGCCTTACATGAGTTTTTGGGTATGGATGTACTGTTTTCCTCATACCATCCGCCGACCAATGATCAGGCAAAGAGGACTAACAAAACCATGGAACAGTATCTATTTTATGTATTGCTTAGTGTTAAAGGAGATTGGTCTTATTTGTTGTGGGCTGTAGAGTTTACGTATAATGATGCAGTACACACATACTTGGGAATGTCCCCATTTTATTGTGTGCAAGGATACCATCAAAGGATAGTGCCTTGGGAGGAATCACCTACCACTAAAGTTTCAGCAATACATGACTTCCATGTAACAGTGAAAAAGCTATAGGAGCAGGCTTGCTTCAAAGTAGCAAAATCCAAAGAAAATTCAAGAACACTGCCAACAAAAGTTGACGGGTAGAGCCTGCCTTCATAATTGGAGACAAGGTATGGCTATCAACCAGAAACTTGAACCATCATTGTAAAAGGAAATTATTACCCCAGTTCATTGTCCCTTACAAAACCACAAGATTTGGGAACCCACTTGCAGTACTACCAGCCCTCCTGACTTCCATGAAAATTCACCTCGCATTCCACGTCTCCTCATTAAAGAGGCTCAAGCCTGGCACTAGATTTTTGAGTCCACCTCCCCCAATTAAGGTGGATGGTCATATAGAGTAGGAGGTTTGTGCTATCCACTATTCAAAGCATATCGGGGGAGTCTGTTGTATCTTGTAGATTGGAAAGGCTATAGCCCAGAGAAGCACTCATGGGAGCCCCTTTCTCCAGCGTGCTCCCCGCCTTGTTTGTGCCTTTCATACCCCTATCCCACTCAAGCTTCGCCCTGTCTTCCCTGTCTTGGGGCTCATTTTGGGGGGGGACTATCATGCCCTCTCCCCAATACTTGACCCATCAGGACCTCGTGCCCTCCTTGCCAAGAAACATTGCACAGCTCTTAGTGCTTCATGGCATGAGCAATTCTTGTGCCATGCTATATATGAGCAACTCAGTCCCCGAATGCCAGTGCCAGGTCATCCCAGCCCTAGCACTTTCATTGCTAAAATGTTGATTATTTCAATCCCCAAGCATTGTGTAATATTTTCCTTCAATTGTTTTTATGACTCAAAGCACTGTTCAAATAATTGCTCCCTGTGCTGTTCCAGTCATTGAGACTTGCCGAGGTCTTGCAAGATCTCTGTGACTCTCTGCTGCCATCCTAGGTGCGGTACTGTTTAAAACACATCCAGAAAGGGAGGCTGCCTGTGCCTCAAGGAAACCAGACTGGAAGGAGCTCTCTGTCAGAGGTACCAGCTCTACACCTACCTGCATCATAGAAGTCCCACAAGTTGCCTTCCAGAAAGCCACTCTTGCTTTCTCCACATTTGCGGAAGGATATCAACCTGTAAAGAGAAAAGACAAGTAAGAACCAAAGACAAAGCAAGGTATTATCGAGCATGCATGCAACCTAAAATCCCTAAAAAGAACAGGCATCCCAAATAGTAGATTTAAAGACTCATATGGTTATGTGTCTTGAAACAAAACATTTGTATTAACCAAAGAAGAAGTTGAATTATCTGTGAAACTATGAGGTGTGACCTTAACACCTTGCCAAACAGAATTTCTGCTGCAGCAAGATCACTAGTATGTCCTGTGTTTATGTATTCAAGGTACAACAGCAGCAGTCCAAGTCTGAAACACTGCGCCTACTCCATACAAGAAATAAGTCCTTCTTCCTTAGTCCCTATCCATCTTCCTTGTAGTTTCCAGAATCATGAGTAAGGAGATACGGCTTGAGGAGTCGGTCCGAATCATCTTTGTGGAGCCACACCCTGGGCTGTACGACAAATATGCATGGACTCAGACAAACAGCATTGACAGTGCGTATACAGGTTGCCATCCTCTACGAAGATTTAAAGCATTCCAAGTGAGTATGGTACATTTTTAGGTATGGATCTCAGATAAATGCCCGTGTGTGGATTGACATAATATCATGTTCAGCAGAGTCGGGCTGCATTATCCTTTTGCATGCCGAGTAGTTCTATGTATGGCTGTGGGTGGTACCAGTAAAAGTTGTAATGTGCCTGGGCACAATAGATGTATAGCTCTGAAAGGGCCTGGCCCATAAGTTCTAGACTTGTTCTAGAGTCACAATCCAATGATTCTTTTTCGTAGCATGGAAGTGTAAAGGGGAGAAAAGTTGTTAGGAAAACAATCAATTAGCCAATAATTCTCTTGGGTACATAATAACCCACGGACAACTACTTAAGGTTAGTTGCTTTATTACAAAGCAAAAAACACTGAACATAGAGACACCTAAACATGAGGGTATAGAAATACAATGGAATTAGCATGAAGCCAAATCTGTGCATCCAGTTTAGACAATGCAGCATAAACAACACAATTAGTTCAAGAAGTAGGATACAGAAAGTCAGGAAGCATGAGTCCAAATTTCCCTGCATCGAGAGTTGGTGAGTGAAAAGCATTAATTCTATCCCTACTCTAACACTAAGGTGACATCCCTACATACATATTTTCAGAAGGAATGATAAAAGGTGCGTGGAGTCTTCCTGAGAAGTCTCTCCACCATCAATGGGTTAAATAGCATAAAGCTACCATCGCAAGACAGAGCTCGCTTTATGATGCTCTCTCTTTGAAGGCAAGAAAGAAGTGGCACACTATCCCTAATTCCAACAACCAGTTATCCACAGGTAGCACTCCCATGATATGCGCCACCCGCGGGGCGGTGTCCCCTAAGTGCACAGCGTGATGTA